>LR738711.1:177796544-177836249 GCA_902687465.1 Secale cereale
GCCGCCTGTTCGCCGACGCCCCTGCCCCGATCATCGCCAACGCCCCTCCGCGTCGTCTGTCTGCACCACCCAGGGCACGTGTAGCTGCAGTCCCCACCAGGCACAGCGCTCGCCAGGCTGCCAGCACCTCCAAGATGCCGGTCTCGCAGCACGCCTCCCTCCGCATCGTCAAGGATCTCGGACTGCTCGGGCCAAAGGATAAGATGACCAAGGAGGCTGCGGACGCCCTCATCCATCGTTTCGACGAGCCACTCACCGACAATGACATCGCCGTCATCGCCAAGCTGACGCGTCTCGACAAGGACTCCCTCCACGTCGCTGCAAGCCTTGCAGGGCCTGAGGGAGCAGCCGCTACGGCCACTGTTTAGCCATGTTAGTACTTCTAAGTTATAGTCTCCAGTGGCGGCCGCCGTTCCAAAGGGTAGAGCTAGGTTTCCTTTCCTCTGTTTCCATAGCGTGTCCTGCTTCTCGTCGGCGTCGTTTGGGTGCTATTGGTGGACGCCGGCGAGCCTCTGCTACTTTGGTGGTGTCTGTTTTGGACCCGAGGCCATTTAGAATCTTTCAGTCACCGGAGCAACATTCGTTTCCAAATGAATGACAACTTCTGCCCGATCATGTCGTGGAACGTCCGCGGCCTAAACCAGCCTGCGAAACGCGCGGCGATCTGCGAGGTAGCTACAACGCATAAAGCAGCAATCATGTGCTTACAGGAAACTAAGATAGATGTTTGGACACCCGCCATCGTCAGGGAAATCGGTGGCGCGGCCCTGACTCATTGTGTCATCCTCCCTACGAGCGGCTCCCGCGGCGGAGCTGCTATCTTCTGGAACAGTGAGCTAGTCAACATTGCATCACACGCGATAGGTGAATTCGCGATCACTGCCAAAGTGACACTTCTCCGGCAATCCAAAAGCTTCTGGCTCACGACCGTTTACGGCCCAGTAGACGACGCTTGAAAACCAGCATTCCTCGACGAACTAGCTAGAATAACTCCCTCGCCATCTGATCCATGGCTCATCAACGGAGACTTTGTAATGCCCCGGATGTAATACTTTCCCTTTTGGGAAATTTATAATAACTTTGGCTTCATCAATTCCATTCCGGGTTCTTTGTCTTTTCGGGTTTTCGTCATTTTGTCATGTTGCGTGTGTGCATTCATCCTTATCATGTAGTCATGTGCATTGCATTGCATTTGTGTTGTCGCTTGCATCTGGTCCCACTCGTTCTTTCCGTTGTCCGTTTCGAGTTCCGGAGCTCCCTCACGTGTCCGTGGCATCCCCTAGGCCTACTTTGGTGTTTGGCCGTGTAACGTTTCCGTTTTGGTATGAGACTTGTCGTGTGTTGTTGTTTTGGTGTGTGTAACCCGCCTGTCAAATCTCGTCGCGTTTGGAGTTCGTTTGCTACCCCAACAGTTATTCTCGTGGGCTGAAAGTACCCCCCCCCCTCTTTGAGGCCCAAGACACCCCTCCAACAGCCCACCAAACCAACCCAAACCCTTCCCTTCATCAAGGCCATCTAATTGTGATCATGTGGCTGAAAACCTCACCCCATTTGGACAACCCTAGCTCCTTGTGCCTATATAAACGTCCATCTCCCCCAAAATTTGCGTCCAGAAAACCCTATGCTTCCACAATGCGCCGCCGGTGCTTCCACCGTTGATCCGCGGTGCTTCCACCGTTGAAAATTCGTGCTTCCGACGTCCCAGGAAACCATGCTTCCGTAGTGCTGCGGTCGCGCTTCCGAACCGCCGCCGGTGCTTCCGACCCGACGCGTGGGTCCCGCCGCCTCTTCTTCAACCTCCAACTCCGGCCGCCGTTCGTCCTCTTCCCCGCCTCCGGCACGCCACCGCCATCGCGCCCCTCACCTCCGCCGCCGGGCCGGCCGTCTCCGCCGCCTCGCCGGCCAGCCGCCGCCCGGGCTCCTCCGCCGCGGGGCCCCTCCTCCACCGCGCCGGCAGCCCGCGCCGGAGCTCCGCCGTCCCCGCCGGCCGGCATCGCCGCCGCCCCGGCTACCCCCGTCGCCGGACCCTCCTCCCTCGCCGACCGCCCAAGCTACCGACGCCGCCGCCGCTCGGGATAGAGGAAGGATCCCGATCGATCCCCTCACCTATCCGATCCGGTGGCTAACAGGCCGGCCCGTTAGCGCCCGAAGCCTCGCTCCGCCAGCCCGTTAAGCCGGCCCGTTTGACCCACTTCAGCCCGTTGACCAGATCCGTTTGGCCTGAGGTAGTCCCTCCGGTTTTTCACTAAGTCCCCAGATTTTTGATGTCTGATGCTGTTTTGCAACGTGGATAACTTTTTGTGTGATGGTCCGATTTGAGCATATGATATGTCAAAATGATCGTGGAGACTTGTACTACGTTTTGTTCCATTGTGCCATGCATGTTTGAGGTCATCTAGATACTTAAATATCTGTTGCAAGAGTGCTACTTGTTATAAACTACTGCTAGTAGTTGTTTTCATGCCATCTTTGCAATGTCATAACTTGGTGCATGTTTATCCAAATGAAGCAAATGAGATGTCCACGTGTTCATCATGTTATGCTCTACATGTTGGGTGCTTTAGCTTGCATGATAGATTTCATCTTGCCATGTTTATCTCCGTTGCAAAGTGCTATGTGGCTGTTATGTCGTTAAACTTGTTACGAGATGCCTCGTTGAGGAGCTCGTTGCTATTGATGTGTTTGTCCCCATGATGCATGCTTATATGTTTTGGATTCACCATCATGTGTACTTTGATGTGGTACTTACCACTTGCCATGCTTTGCTTTGAGGTGACTTAAACTTGCTCTCAAAGATGCCATGATGAAACTGCTGTTTCAACACTTAGTGAAATTTCACTAAGTCTGGAATCTGTTATTTTCATATGCCATGTTTGCTTGTTGTTCTAGGGTAATCCATGATAGTTTTGGGGTGACTATTGATGATTCCTTGTAGTATATATTGTTGGCTATCCATTCATGCTCTCACATTCTTATTTGGGTGGCTGTAGCATATTTAACTCTTGCTCCGAAGTTGCAACAAATTACTGCTGTCAGGTTTTTGTTGTCAAGTTCAATATGTCATAGCTTGTTGCTATTGATCCATGGCTCCTTTGGGGATGCTCCAATGGAATTGTTTGCTGTAGGATATGTATAGTTTATGTCCATGCTCATTGCCATGATGTTTGAGTGCTGTAGCTCATTTATCTCTTGCCCTGAAGTTGCTATGTGGCTGTTATTTTCAGCTTGTGCATGTTTATTGTTTCGGGTGTAACTTTTAGCCCGTTGCTCCGTTTTAAGCAAGTCCTATATGTAACTTGTGTGATTTTGCATGTAGACTAATATTATCCTCTTGTTATCATGTTTTGAAGCATTATGCTTGATGCATATTGTTGTGTTGTAACACTGTGCTTCCTATGTAGACTTTCTGTGCTTCCATAGTGCATCTGTTTTGCTTCCATAGTGCATCAGTCATGCATCCAGTATTTTTTCTGTGCATTGCATCTTGTTTGATTCGTTGCCTTGTGTTCTTGTGTTTGAGTAGAGCCGGAAGCTGAGACCGAGTACGAGTACGAGCACGAGGTTACTACCGAGGTTGAGAACGAGGACCCCTCTTACGATCCCATCGACAACTCTTCAGGCAAGATGACCGAACCCGGATACCATTACTATCTTTGCCTATTGCTAGAAGTCTTGATCTATAGTTTTGCCTCGATGCCCATGTTTTTCCTGTCAGCCTCCTATTGTAACCATGAACCTGTTTAACCACCCTACCTATGCAAACCATTGATTGGCTATACGTAGGCTTCGCTCAGCCCCTCTTATAGCATTGTTAGTTGCAGGTGAAGATTGAAGATTCTTGCTTCTTGTTGAAGCTTGTTGGGATATTACACTATATTAATTATTAAATGAAATCATCTATATATTGGTAATGGGTGGAAGGCTAAGCCTTTTGCTTGGTGTTTTGTTCCACTCATGCCGCTAGGAACCGTATAAACCAATGTTATGTTCCTTGATTATGCGTTCCTCACACGGTTGGGGTTATGGGACCCCCTCGATAAACCGCTAAGTGCTAAGTCTTTTCCAGCAAGTCCCAACATTGGTACTATTCACCTAATAACTAAAAACTTGCATAGGGTCTTGCAAACCCGAGTTCTTAATCAACAACCCCGGGCCAGTGCTCCACATGAGTGTTGGTCCGAAACGGGGGTCCTACGGGGCCACCACGAGGAAACTCGAGGATTCGTATACACCTGTAGCATCGCCCATCCGGTTGTGGCCTGAGACTAGATACGCGCGGCTATTGTCAGGGTGTCGGCACGCCGGGAGGATTTGCTGGATTAGTCTTACCTTAGTCGGAGTATCTTGAGCACGGGATTCCGAGAATACTCGGGTCTTCCCACCTTGGAGTTGCGACTCCGTGGATCATGGGCCAAGTTGGAACACCCCTGCAGGGTTTGAACTTTCGAAAGCCGTGCCCGCGGTTATGTGGCAGATGGGAGCTTGTTAATATCCGGTTGTAGGAAACTTGACACCATGTTCCAATACACTACCAGCGTGAGTACCGTGACGGTCATTTTCCGAAAGGGATTCGGGAAGTGAACATGGTGGGGTTATGTTTGACTTGCTAGTTAGGATCACTTCGTGATCATCTCTCGACCGAGGCACCTTCTCTTCTCGCTCTCTTTTACGTAAGCTAGGCTAGTGCTGCTGCAAACTCTTGTTCTTTCTTCAGCCTTGTTCCACACCCAAGGCTGGGATAGTTGTGTTACCCGGGAACGGGATTGCTGAGTCCTCTGTGGCTCACAGTTACTTCAACACACCAGATGCAGGTACGATGGTGAGCTACACAGGCGATGGCACTGAGCTAGACTGGGAGTTCGACGAGGAGCGTAGCCGTTACTATGTGAACTATCTGGTTGATCAGTAGAGCTTCTACTAGGATTCGATCTAGACCTGTGGTTTAATGTTATGTTTGGAATCTTGTCATTTGGATCTTTACCCTGAGATGGGCTGTGATGTTTATCTGAATGATGTTTGAACATGTAATGTATTTGTGTGACGTGGCGAGTGTAAGCCAACTATCTTTTCAGTTTTCCATCCCTATTTTTACATGAGATGTGCAAAGGTACCAAACTTGCGATCATTCCAGAATGGGCTTATATCTTTAAGTCGTGCCTCGACACGTAGGACATATAGTCCCATCCTAGGCATTACAAGTTGGTATTCAGAGCCTTCTCCGACCTAGAAGCCCCCACTGTTTGATCGAATCGTTGACGGTCGAGTCTAGGCACACACTGAAAATATTTTGAGTCCTATATTTATATCGGAGAGTAGGAATTCTTTTTCTCCTCATCTCTTTTCATTCTGGCGAGGACTCCTGACGACTACTCTTGCCTCTTCTACTTTCAAAAATTGCACCAAATTTTTTTTAGGAATCTCGCGAGTATTGTGGGATTGTTTCGATGTCTTTGTGACGAGAATATTGTTCTCGATGCCTCCTGACATTAGGGGTTGTGGCAGTGTCCCGGGGAGTTGAGCTTCGGGGTATTGTCGTCACAAGTATATCGCGACAGTACTAGAATACTTAAGACGGCCGACATCGAAAACTCTCCTATACGGTTAGTGGCAAGATAACCCCGTCATCACCCAGTACTGGGGAGGTAGTTCGGGAGTATTGCCATAGCTTTGTATAGTGGATGCTTTTCGAAGGTCCGAGGTAGACGGTTTCCGAGAAAGACTGGTTATGTGTTGAAGGATGGATACAGCTGGATGTAGGATTAGAGTTGATTGCGCGATGCTTCCCCTGTATCCCCAACACCTGATTGCATAACTGGAAACTTTCGGAAATTAATAGGTGGGTCTATCCAATAGATCGTAGGCATTCTTCCAACGAATGTAGGTTAGAGAGTTCGGGGTTCTACATTGAGTGAAGTGGTTTTATGACCGATGTTCCGATCGGGAGTTGCATCTTAAAGGGTCCTTGGCTATGCTGATCTGGGGATTGCAAAACCCTTTCGTAACGCGTTCCATGATCTTACAGCACAAAGATGTCGAACGAAGCTCCTATCTTGTGTTTGTTCCATCTGTACCTTGTTGTTTTCTTATTTACCTTTTGTCTCCCAGTGGCTTCTCATGAAGATTGTTGTTATCATTAAACTGAGAATTTCATTCGTTCCTCTTGTTCGAATGATTCTTGTGAAGACTATGTTGCATTTCTAGCCGTTGTTTCAGCTTATACCTTCTTTCAATCAAATTGCTGATTGGTGGTCATCTCTTTCAGGATGGCTCCGAAACGGGTTCCCAACGCTAACCCAGAGGGTGAAGAGGTTCCAGATCGTCCTCCTTCCCCTCCTCCTCCGTCTGAGGCCTGGAGAGCGATTATGCAAACTACAAATCAGAACACCCAGATGTTGATGCAGATGATGCAGCAAATGCAAGCAAATCAAGCAAATCAGGGTGCTCCAGGGAACCAAGGCAATTTCTTCAACCAACAGCACCATGCTACGCTCAACCAGTTCTTGGCCAATCAACCAAAGGCTTTCAGTTACTGTGTAGACCCTCTCTATGCTGAAGATTGGATAACCGATATCAAGAAGCATTTTGAGTGCAGCAACGTAAGGCCTGAGGACTATGTGAAATTTGAAGCCTTCCAACTCAAGGACCAAGCAGTTGACTGGTGGCAGCAGTACAAAGACTCCAGAGAAGGGCGTGTGATCTCTTGGGATGATTTCTGCAATGACTTTCGCTCTCACCACATTCCAACAAGTGTCATCGAGGGTATGCGTGAGCAATTCCGCAACCTGAAGCAAGGCTCTATGACTGTCTACCAGTATAATGTCAAGTTCCAAAACCTCACCCGCTATGCTAAGCAAGACATACCAGATGCCAAGAGCAAGATCTATCAGTTCCGTGGAGGTCTCAAGGATGAACTTCAACTTGCTCTCACCTTGTTCGAGCCTGATGAGTTTGACAAATTCTATAACATGGCGCTTAAGCGAGAGGCAGCCCAGCTCAAGATGGAGGCTTCCAAAAAGAGGATTCGAGATGCCGTTCACTCCTCCTCATCTTCTCAAGTCGTCGCGAAGCAACAGAAATTTTGGCTTCCTCCTCCTCCAGTGATCCGAGCTCCCTACAACAACAACAACAAGAATGCTGGTGGTCGTGGTTTCTCCCACCCACCCAACCCAAGCAAGCAGTCCAAGTCGCAGTTCCAAGCCCCAAGACCAAGTGTTCCTCCTACTCGTCCTCTTTCTGAGGTCACTTGCTACAAGTGTGGCCAGAAGGGTCATTATTCCAACAAGTGCAACAACCCAAGGCGCCTTCCGCCTCCTCCACCTGTCAGTACAGCTATTGTCAAGCATGATCCGAAGGCAGCAAGGGTGAATCTGATGAATGCAGCGCAAGCGGAGAATTCTTCTGATGTCATATTGGGTAACCTTCCAGTGAACTCTATCCCTGCTAAAGTGTTGTTTGATTCGGGTGCTCCATGTTCTTTCTTGTCATATCCATTTGCATCCAAGCACGATATTGTCACCAAAAATCTGCCAAGGGAGTTATCAGTTATTTCTCCGGGGAGACGAATGCATTCCAGTGTGTATGCTCCGGATGTTTCTATTCGCATGGGTGATTATCGATTTTTGGCCTCTCCGGTGGTTCTCGGCAATTCTGACATCGATCTTATCCTCGGAATGGATTGGCTTTCTTAGCATGATGCTCAAATTGACTGTGCACAGAAGGAAGTCAAGATTACTCATTCCGATGATGACATGATTATCTTGGCCTCCAAGGATAACACAATCAGGCTTTTCTCTCTCAATGACAAGGGCGAGATGAATGCCATATCTCAAATTCCGGTGGTTAACGTGTGATGGCCTGGCTTATTAGGGATGATAGACTACTCATATCAATAAGGAATTCCTTCTTTTCCGGGAGCCCATTCGGATAGAACTCCAAAGTTAAGCGTGCTCAGCTTGGAGTAGTTTCAGGATGGGTGACCGACCGGGAAGTTGGTCCCGGGTGCGCACGAGTGAGGACAAAGTGCGCAGAAAAGACTAGTATTGATATGTGGGGCCAGTCTAGATCCCGCCAGGAGTAACGACCACCGGCGGGTGTGTCCAGGGCGTTACAAGTTGGCATCAGAGCCGACCCTCACGGTTACACGAATGTTTGCGGACAGTTTGCAGTCATGTTGTGCATGACGTTTGTGACCCGTCGTGGCACACGGCATGGCACATGTGCTGTCTTGGAAGCACAGACGGTTGTGCCAAGAGGGAACGTTCCTGTGGCCCGACGAGGACGTCGGTTCCTCTGAGTGAGCGTGTATGTGATGGCCTGGCTTATTAGGGATGATAGACTACTCATATCAATAAGGAATTCCTTCTTTTCCGGGAGCCCATTCGGATAGAACTCCAAAGTTAAGCGTGCTCAGCTTGGAGTAGTTTCAGGATGGGTGACCGACCGGGAAGTTGGTCCCGGGTGCGCACGAGTGAGGACAAAGTGCGCAGAAAAGACTAGTATTGATATGTGAGGCCAGTCTAGATCCCGCCAGGAGTAACGACCACCGGCGGGTGTGTCCAGGGCGTTACATAACGAATACGAAGACGTCTTTCCTGAAGAACTTCCAGGCATGCCTCCACACCGTCAAGTGGAATTCGTCATTGAACTCGAGCCTGGTACTGAGCCAGCATGCCGGCGTCCGTACAAGCTCTCTCCTAAAGAGTTGAAGGAATTGAAGAAGCAGCTTGATGAACAGGAGCGTATGGGTCTGTCAGGCCTAGTACGTCTCCTTGGGGCTGTGGTGTCTTATTTGTCAAGAAGAGGATGGCACGGAGCGCCTTTGCGTCGATTACCGGCCATTGAAAAAGAAGACAATAAAGAACAAGTATCCGCTCCCCAACATCAACGAACTGTTCGAGCAGCTCAAAGGAGCTAAAGTGTTCTCTAAGCTCGATCTCCGAATGGGCTATCACCAGATTCGCATTCGAGAAGAAGATATCCCCAAGACTGCCTTCAGAACGAGCTACGGCTCCTATGAGTATACAGTCATGTCCTTTGGTCTCGCCAATGCTCCACCTACCTTCTCAAGAATGATGCACTACATTTTCAACCCCTACACCGGCGAGTTTGTGCTTGTGTATCTGGATGACATTTTGGTATTTTCCAAGAATGAAGAAGATCACGAAAAGCACCTCCGTATGGTTCTCGACAGACTCCGTGAACATAAGTTCTATGCCAAGTTCTCCAAGTGCGAATTTTGGCTCGATAAGGTCTTGTATCTGGGCCATATCATCTCTGCTGACGGTATTGCGGTGAACCCCGAGAAAGTTGAAGCAATTGTCAACTGGGAACCTCCTCAGAACGTCAAGCAACTCCGAAGCTTTCTTGGTCTTGCCAGCTATTGCAGAAGGTTTGTTGAGAACTTCTCCAAGATTTCCAAGCCTCTCTCCAACTTGCTGCAGAAGAATGTCAAGTACTACTGGTCTCCAGATTGTGAAGTGGCATTCAAAACTCTCAAAGAAAAGCTAGTCTCTGCTCCAGTTCTAACTCCTCCAGATGAGTCCAAGCCCTACGAAGTATTCTGTGATGCTTCTCTTCAAGGACTTGGTGGTGTGCTTATGCAAGATAAGAGAATTGTGGCATACACTTCTCGTCAGCTGAAGCCAAGTGAGAAGAACTACCCCACACATGATCTTGAACTAGCAGCTGTGGTACATGCTTTGATTACGTGGAGACACCTTCTGTTGGGCAGAAAAGTCGACATCTTCACCGATCACAAGAGCTTGAAGTACATCTTCACACAGCCGAATCTGAACCTCCGCCAGACTCGTTGGGTCGAAATGATCCAAGAGTATGATTCCAGCATTGAATACACACCTGGCAAGACGAATGTGATTGCAAATGCTTTGAGCAGAAAGGCATATTGCAACAGCCTTCTTATCAAGCCGTTCCAGCCTGAGCTTTGTGAAGCATTCAGGAAACTCAACCTCCAAGTTGTTCCGCAAGGTTTTCTTGCAAATCTTCAAGTTGCTCCTACCTTGGAAGATCAAATCCGTGAGGCCCAACTCAGTGATGCTACGGTGCAGAAAGTGAAACATGGTATTGCAAAGGGTACTCCTAAATACAAGTGCTATCGCGTTGATGAGAGAGATACCTTGTTCTTCGAGGACAGACTTGTGGTTCCCAAAGGTGATCTCAGGAAGCTCATAATGGAAGAAGCACATGATTCCCTCCTTTCCATTCATCCTGGTAGTTCCAAGATGTACCAAGACCTCAAGCAATCTTACTGGTGGACTCGCATGAAAAGGGAGATTGCCCAATTCGTGAATGAATGTGATGTCTGCAGAAGAGTGAAGGCAGAGCATCAATGTCCAGCCGGTCTTCTCCAACCTCTTCCTATTCCCGAGTGGAAATTCGACCACATTGAAATGGATTTTGTCACTGGCTTTCCTAAGTCCAAGAGAGGGAATGATTCTATCTTTGTGGTGATTGACAAGCTTACCAAAGTCGCTCACTTCCTTCCAGTCAAAGAATCCATCAATGCAGCTCAATTGGCAGAGTTGTACACTTCCAGAATTGTGTCCTTACATGGCATCCCTCAAGTTATCTCCTCAGACCGTGGAAGTTTGTTCACTTCTAAGTTCTAGGACTCCTTTCAGTCCGCCATGGGCACTAAGATCAGGTTCAGCACTGCTTTTCACCCTCAGACTAGTGGTCAAGTCGAGAGAGTGAATCAGATTCTAGAAGATATGCTCAGAGCATGTGTCATATCTTTTGGCATGAAATGGGAAGATTGCCTTCCATTTGCCGAGTTCTCTTACAACAACAGCTTCCAAGCAAGTGCCGGCAAAGCTTCGTTTGAAATCCTCTATGGCAGAAAGTGTCGTACCCCTCTCAACTGGTCCGAGACTGGTGAACGTCAACTTCTTGGCAATGACTTGATCTCAGAAGCCGAAGAAATGTGCAAAGTCATACGTGAGAATCTCAAGGCCGCTCAGTCGCGTCAGAAGAGCTACTATGACGGCAAGCATCGTGATTTGGCTTTCAACATTGGGGATCATGTATATCTCCGTGTTTCTCCGATGAAAGGCACCCAAAGATTCGGTATCAAAGGAAAGCTTGCTCCTAGATACGTCGGGCCTTTCAAGATCCTTGGCAAAAGAGGCGATCTAGCCTATCAACTTGAGCTACCTTCAAACTTCGCCAATGTTCATGATGTGTTCCATGTGTCTCAACTCCGCAAGTGCTTCAAGACTCCTGAACGCATGATTCCGTTTGAAGAGATTGATCTTCAACAAGATTTGTCTTACCGAGAGCACCCAGTCGCTATTCTCGAAGAAACCGAGCGCAAGACCCGCAACAAGTCCATCAAATTCTTGAAAGTCAAGTGGTCACACCATACCGACCGAGAAGCTATGTGGGAACGAGAAGACCATCTTCGTTCCGAGTACCCTTCCTTTTTCCAGTCCTAGATCTCGTGACGAGATCTTTTTGTAGTAGAGGAGAGTTTGTAATGCCCCGGATGTAATCCCTTTTGGGCAATTTATAATATCTTTGGCTTCATCAATTCCATTCCAGGTTCTTTGTCTTTTCGGGTTTTCATCGTTTTGTCGTGTTGCGTGTGTGCATTCATCCTTATCATGTAGTCATGTGCATTGCATTGCATTTGTGTTGTCGCTTGCATCCGGTCCCACTCGTTCTTTCCGTTGTCCGTTTCGAGTTCCGAAGCTCCCTCACGTGTCCGTGGCATCCCCTAGGCCTACTTTGGTGTTTGGCCGTGTAACGTTTCCGTTTTGGTATGAGACTTGTCGTGTGTTGTTGTTTCGGTGTGTGTAACCCGCCTGTCAAATCTCGTCGCGTTTGGAGTTCGTTTGCTACCCCAACAGTTATTCTCGTGGGCTGAAAGTACCCCCCTCTTTGAGGCCCAAGACACCCCTCCAACAGCCCACCGAACCAACCCAAACCCCTCCCTTCATCTAGGCCATCTAATTGTGATCATGTGGCTGAAAACCTCACCCCATTTGGACAACCCTAGCTCCTTGTGCCTATATAAACGTCCATCTCCCCCAAAATTTGCGTCCAGAAAACCCTATGCTTCCACAGTGCGCCGCCGGTGCTTCCACCGTTGATCCGCGGTGCTTCCACCGTTGAAAATTCGTGCTTCCGACGTCCCAGGAAACCATGCTTCCGTAGTGCTGCGGTCGCGCTTCCGAACCGCCTCCGGTGCTTCCGACCCGACGCGTGGGTCCCGCCGCCTCTTCTTCAACCTCCAACTCCGGCCGCCGTTCGTCCTCTTCCCCGCCTCCGGCACGCCGCCGCCACCGCGCCCCTCACCTCCGCCGCCGGGCCGGCCGCCTCCGCCGCCTCGCCGGCTAGCCGCCGCCCGGGCTCCTCCACCGCGGGGCCCCTCCTCCACCGCGCCAGCAGCCCGCGCCGGAGCTCCGCCGTCCCCGCTGGCCGGCACCGCCGCCGCCCCGGCTACCCCCATCGCCGGACCCTCCTCCCTCGTCGGCCGCCCAAGCTACCGACGCCGCCGCCGCTCGGGATCGAGGAAGGATCCCGATCGATCCCCTCGCCGATCCGATCCGGTGGCTAACGGGCCGGCCCGTTAGCGCCCGATGCCCCGCTCCGCCAGCCCGTTAAGCCGGCCCGTTTGACCCGCTTCAGCCCGTTGACCAGATCCGTTTGGCCTGAGGTAGTCCCTCCGTTTTTTCACTAAGTCCCCAGATTTTTGATGTCTGATGCTGTTTTGCAACGTGGATAACTTTTTGTGTGATGGTCCGATTTGAGCATATGATATGTCAAAATGATCGTGGAGACTTGTACTACGTTTTGTTCCATTGTGCTATGCATGTTTGAGGTCATCTAGATGCTTAAATATCTGTTGCAAGAGTTCTACTTGTTATAAACTGCTGCTAGTAGTTGTTTTCATGCCATCTTTGCAATGTGATAACTTGGTGCATCTTTATCCAAATGAAGCAAATGAGATGTCCACGTGTTCATCATGTTATGCTCTACATGTTGGGTGCTTTAGCTTGCATGATAGATTTCATCTTGCCATGTTTATCTCCGTTGCAAAGTGCTATGTGGCTGTTATGTCGTTAAACTTGTTACGAGATGCCTCGTTGAGGAGCTCGTTGCTATTGATGTGTTTGTCCCCATGATGCATGCTTATATGTTTTGGATTCACCATCATGTGTACTTTGATGTGGTACTTACCACTTGCCATGCTTTGCTTTGAGGTGACTTAAACTTGCTCTCAAAGATGCCATGATGAAACTGCTGTTTCAACACTTAGTGAAATTTCACTAAGTCTGGAATCTGTTATTTTCAGATGCCATGTTTGCTTGTTGTTCTAGGCCAATCCATGATAGTTTTGGGGTGACTCTTGATGATTCCTTGTAGTATATATTGTTGGCTATCCATTCATGCTCTCACATGCTTATTTGGGTGGCTGTAGCATATTTAACTCTTGCTCCCAAGTTGCAAGAAATTACTGCTGTCAGGTTTTTGTTGTCAAGTTCAATATGTCATAGCTTGTTGCTATTGATCCATGGCTCCTTTGGGGATGCTCCAATGGAATTGTTTGCTGTAGGATATGTCTAGTTTATGTCCATGCTCATTGCCATGATGTTTGAGTGTTGTAGCTCATTTATCTCTTGCCCCGAAGTTGCTATGTGGCTGTTATTTTCAGCTTGTGCATGTTTATTGTTTCGGGTGTAACTTTTAGCCCGTTGCTCCGTTTTGAGCAAGTCCTATATGTAACTTGTGTGATTTTGCATGTAGATTCATATTATCCTCTTGTTATCATGTTTTGAAGCATTATGCTTGATGCATATTATTGTGCTGTAACACTGTGCTTCCTATGTGGACTTTCTGTGCTTCCATAGTGCATCTGTTTTGCTTCCATAGTGCATCAGTCATGCATCCAGTATTTTTTCTGCGCATTGCATCTTGTTTGATTCGTTGCCTTGTATTCTTGTGTTTGAGTAGAGCCATAAGTTGAGACCGAGTACGAGTACGAGCACGAGGTTACTACCGAGGTTGAGAACGAGGACCCCTCTTATGATCCCATCGACAAATCTTCAGGAAAGATGACCGAACCCGGATACCATTACTATCTTTGCCTATTGCTAGAAGTTTCGATCTATAGTTTTGCCTCGATGCCCATGTTTTTCCTGCCAGCCTCTTATTGTAACCATGAACCTGTTTAACCACCCTACCTATGCAAACCATTGATTGGCTATACGTAGGCTTCGCTCAGCCCCTCTTATAGCATTGTTAGTTGCAGGTGAAGATTGAAGATTCTTGCTTCTTATTGAAGCTTGTTGGGATATCACACTATATTAATTATTAAATGAAATCATCTATATATTGGTAATGGGTGGAAGGCTAAGCCTTTTGCTTGGTGTTTTGTTCCACTCATGCCGCTAGGAACCGTATAAACCGGTGTTATGTTCCTTGATTATGTGTTCCTCACATGGTTGGGGTTATGGGACCCCCTCGATAAACCGCTAAGTGATAAGTCTTTTCCAGCAAGTCCCAACATTGGTACTATTCGCCTAATAACTAAAAACTTGCATAGGGTCTTGCAAACCCGAGTTCTTAATCAACAACCCCGGGCCAGTGCTCCACATGAGTGTTGGTCCGAAACGGGGGTCCTGCGGGGCCACCACGAGTAAACTCGAGGATTGGTATACACCTGTAGCATCGCCCATCCGGTCGTGGCCTGAGACTATATACGCGCGGCTATTGTCAGGGTGTCGGCACGCTGGGAGGATTTGCTGGATTAGTCTTACCTTAGTCAGAGTATCTTGAGCACGGGATTCCGAGAATACTCGGGTCTTCCCACCTTGGAGTTGCGACTCCGCGGATCGTGGGCTTGTCATGGGCCAAGTTGGAACACCCCTGCAGGGTTTGAACTTTCGAAGGCCGTGCCCACGGTTATGTGGCAGATGGGAGCTTGTTAATATCCGGTTGTAGAAAACTTGACACCATGTTCCAATACACTACCAGCGTGAGTACCGTGACGGTCATTTTCCGAAAGGGATTCGGGAAGTGAACACGGTGGGGTTATGTTTGACTTGCTAGTTAGGATCACTTCGTGATCATCTCTCGGCCGAGGCACCTTCTCTTCTCGCTCTCTTTTACGTAAGCTAGGCTAGTGCTGCTGCAAACTCTTGTTCTTTCTTTAGCCTTGTTCCACACCCAAGGCTGGGATAGTTGTGTTACCCGGGAACGGGATTGCTGAGTCCTCTGTGGCTCACAGTTACTTCAACACACCAGATGCAGGTACGATGGTGAGCTACACAGGCGATGGCACTGAGCTAGACTGGGAGTTCGACGAGGAGCGTAGCCGTTACTATGTGAACTATCTGGTTGATCAGTAGAGCTTCTACTAGGATTCGATCTAGACCTGTGGTTTAATGTTATGTTTGGAATCTTGTCATTTGGCTATTTACCCTTAGATGGGTTGTGATGTTTATCTGAATGATGTTTGAACATGTAATGTATTTGTGTGACGTGGTGAGTGTAAGCCAACTATCTTTTCAGTTTTCCATCCCTATTTTTACATGAGATGTGCAAAGGTACCAAACTTGCGATCATTCCAGAAAGGGCTTATATCTTTAAGTCGTGCCTCGACACGTAGGAGATATAGTCCCATCCTGAGCATTACAGACTTTAACCTCATTTATCAGGCGAGAGACAAAAACAACCATCAGCTCAACCGCAGGATCATGGGCATGTTCAGGCGCGCCATCGACACCGCCAGCCTGAAAGAGATCAAGTGCAAAAATCGCCGCTTCACCTGGAGTAACGAGCGTGAGAACCCGACGCTCGTCAGCATCGACAAATTTTTCTGCAACTGCAGCTGGGAAGATCTTTTCCCCTCAAGCACGCTCATAGCGGCGTCCACCGCGTGCTCTGACCACTATCCTCTGCTCCTTGCGGATACAGCTGCCCCCCGCCGTCGCGCCAAATTCAAATTTGAAAGCTTCTGGCCGTAGTTCCCGCTTCCATGCGACGGTCGATCACGCTTGGAGCAGGCCGGTCCACAACACATGTGCTTTCAAGCGCCTGTCCATCAAGATGGCGCGCACTGCAAAAGACTTGAAGATCTGGAGCTCCTCCCTTTTCAGCGATGCTAAGATACAATTCCACATAGCAACAGAGATCATCCTACGCCTCGACATAGCCCAGGAATCCCGCAGCCTCTCCACGCCAGAATTCAACCTCCAACGGCTCCTCAAGCACAGATTGCTCGGTCTCGCCGCGATCGAGCGCGCGCGCAAGCGCCAAGCTTCGCGGCTGACCTGGCTCAAGCTGGGCGACGTGGGAACAAAGTATTCTCATGCAAAGTTCCGCTCACGACGAAGGAAAAACTTCATCCACAGCCTGCACACGAGCAACGGGATCGCAACGTCGCACAAGGACAAGGAGGCAACCATCTTCGACCATTTCAACTCCATCCTCGGCTCCAAAGGGGCTCGCCCTAGAACCGTCAATTGGAGCCAACTCCAACTGCCCACAATCAGAGGAGGTGGCCTAGACAATCCCTTCTCAGAGGATGAGGTTTGGGAAGCGATCAAGGCCTCACCGGCGGAAAAAGCTCCGAGACCGGACGGTTTCATTGGAGTTTTCTTCTGTAGCTACTGGCAAATCATCAAACATGATATCATGAAGACTTTTTACCAGTTTTATTGTATAGCCGGCGACGATCTTGCTACACTCAACTCCGCCCTGGTGGTTCTAGTCCCAAAGAAGGATGGCGCAACAACAGTATCAGACTTCAGGCCCATTAGTCTAGTCCACTCTGTAGCTAAGCTGATCACCAAGGTCCTCTCCATGCGGCTCTCCAACGTCATCGACACCATAATCTCACCGGCACAATCTGCCTTCCTGGCAAACAAGAGCACGCACGACAGCTTCCTCTACATCCAAAATACAGTTAGAGCGCTGCATAGAAAAAAGATGCCTCCACTGCTGATCAAACTAGATATAGCAAAAGCATTCGATAATGTTTCCTGGGAATACCTACTCGAACTACTCCAAGCCCTGGGCTTCTCAGCTAGATGGCGGGACTGGATCGCTATGTTACTGACGACATCGACCTCATCCTTCTTGCTAAATGGTGCAGTGGGCAAGAGAATTTTGCACTGCCGAGGACTCCGGCAAGGCGACCCCCTGTCCCCGCTCCTCTTCATCATCGCCATAGATCCCCTGCACCGGCTCCTCCAACGCACCATGGAGATGGGCGAGCTCGACTCGCTACCAGGCAGAGACCTCTCGCTGCGTTATGAGCCTCTATGCAGACGTCGCCATCATTTTTGCCAATCCAGTGAAGGAGGAGATAGACACTCTGATGAGCATCATCCACGACTTCGGACATGCCTCAGGCCTAAAAGTAAATATGTTGAAATCTTTTGTCACTGCTATCCAGTGTGACCACATTGACCTGCAACATGTGCTTCAAAATTTTGGAGGACAACAAGCTCACTTCCCCCTGCGCTACCTTGGGCTGCCAATCACCATCACTAGGCTACGGATAGTCCATTTGCAGTTCATCTTGGACCGAATCAGAGCTCGCTTGGTAGGCTGGAAAGGATGCCTCTTGTCCATTGCAGGGAGGCGAGTTCTTGTCAGAAGCGTGCTGAGTGCACTCCCCACTTTTGCTATGACTGTTCTGAAGATGCCAAAGAAGCTCCTGGCCGAAGTCGACAAGATCATAAGGCGCTTCTTTTGGGCTCAAGATGAAGAGGTCAGCGGCGGGAAATGCAAAGTAAGCTGGCCGGCGGTGTGCACTCCGATCGACAATGGTGGCCTTGGCATCTCAAACCTGCACCGGTTCAGTCGTGCACTTAGACTCAGATGGCTCTGGTTTTCTTGGATTACACCCAACAGACCTTGGGTTGGCATGCAACTAACATGCGACCAAGGGGACAAAGACCTCTTCAATTCTTCAACAATGGTGACGCTGGGAGATGGGAAGACGGCGAGCTTCTGGGACAGCTCCTGGACTGGTGCAGGAGCACTAAAATTGTAATTCCCCGAGCTCCACAGACACTCAAGAAGAAAGAATAGGGCAGTTCATGCGGCACTCCTCAACGACACTTGGATTTTGGATCTTGCTCATGGAAACACGTAGCAACTATGGCCAGAAGTGATCCGTCTAAACAGATGGCTCATCTCAAAAAACCTAAGTCTAAATGACCAAGTGCGAGACACAATTCAGTGGAAGCACATGGCCTCGGGTTCCTTCTCCACCAGCTCGGCATACAGTTGCCAATTCCAAGGGATGATCAAGACTAATTTCAGAAAGATGCCATGGCAAGCATGGGCACCGGCCAGGCTCAAATTTGTGGTCTGGTTACTCCTCAAAAATAGGCTATGGTGCAATGACCGGCTACAGAGAAGAGGATGGCCGAATGAATATTTATTTCTGCCAATTTTGTCTCAGAAATTTGGAAACCTCAAATCACTTGTTCTGGCAGTGCCCCTTCTCATCAGCAATCTGGGAAAAAAACTGCTCAAGGAAACGGATGCAACTCCTTGCACCCCCATAGTTTGGCAGCACAAGAACAAGGCCGAGGAGATCATAGCCGAAATGCTAAACGGAGCTAGAACTGAGCACAAGAAGGGCATCAAGACAATGATCATTTTGGTGCTGGGAGAGCTTTGGCAGCAGCGAAACGAGTGCACTTTCAGACGCAAGATAGAAAATCATGCAGAAACACTAGCGAGCATCAGAAGGAATGTCGAGCTATGGCGCCAAGCAGGAGCGGCGCACCTAAAGCATCCTTTCTGGGATCCTCCATGAGAGATTTTCCTACCAGCATAGCCTTCGGCTGGTTTTTCTGTTTCTAGTTTCTTCTTTTTTCTCTCCTTGATCGCTCGATCAAACACCATCTTAGGTATTTTTCCCACCTGCTTCCTGCTATGATATCAATATATGCCAGCCATCAGATGGTCCTTTCAAAAAAAACTGGAATGAAGAAGATCACAACAATGAGGCTGAGCGGTGCTAAGAGCATCTAGAGCCAGCCGCCTTAAACTAAGTGACGGTGCTAAGATCAGAAGTTTGTAATGTCATTTCAAATATGTGATGTCAAATACATGTGTTTTACTAATTTATATAAAAAATTGCATGATTCTACTTGTTTACAAAGGATTTGTCAAAAACCTGTGTCGTCAATTGACCACATCCCTCTCAACGTGGCTTCGCCACTGCTCAAACCATCTCTCATATGTCTGCGGACGTGCTTGGTCAATGATCGGACATGAGAAAGAAGAAGAAAACGACCCAATCGGACCCTTCATATCTTTCCTATATGTCTGGGCTGTCCGCAAACCCTCATATCCCTCTCACATATGCGGAGGATATGAGGGTTCGCGAACACGCCCGGACTATCTTTTCTCTTTCCTTATTCATTCTTTTCTTTCTCTCTCTTCATCCACCAATCATGTGCAAGTGATGGGGCATATGTGAAAGAAAATGAGAATTATGGCTGCACGAATTAATTAATAGGGGCTCAAAACGGGCACACTGGTCACTGACCGGGCGCGTCCTCGGACGCTTGAGGGGTTGAATTAGAGGTAGGTGGTTGAAGATGCTCTAAGGTGGAAGTAGTAGACGTTTGGGACCGGAGAGGCATCGCCGTGCGGACACATCACTCTGCTCTCCGCGTCCCCATCTCCTGGCAGGATCGGTTCTACGGCTCGGGGCATTGGCCAGACGGCAGAGGCATGACCGCATGAATAGAGGGCAGCGAAGCAGATGCGAAATTGATCAGAGACGGTGAAAATGGCCGTACAATGAAGGGGTGGCTGGGTCTTACACAATCATAACAATAGAGAATATATTTGTGAATCCAATTCCAATTTTTTCTGGGGTGGTGGCTGAAAGCTTTGAGCCTCTTTGACTCAAGATCGACAACAACATAAAATTTACAAATCTACAAAGGCATGACCACCTTCTATAGGGTCAGACTGTCCACGATTTGTTCGATTGCACCATATAAGAAAACGGAAGAAATCATAGAAAAACAGTGTCATATGTAGCGCAAAGACATCCTTAAAAATGAAGTGTTCAGCGGCGAAAATCATTTTGAGTGGTTGCGCCACATACTGTAACAACCTCACCTTTCACCGATGGGTTTAAGATGCGGGCAGTGAACCTCTATTATTTCCCTTTTTTTATACAAATTGAATATCATGCCTAATACAACTATTGGCCCCACCATTGTCCTTCATATGGCAGGGATGGCTAGTGACACCATGTGATAGCCCGCTCTCTCTCTCTCTCTTCTCTCGCATATAAATTTGTCTTTTTATTTCATATTAAATAAATTACATTGTCCACATTTAAATTGTAAGCTTGTTTTTGAAACAATTTGTATATTTGAACTCCTAGCACCGAGATCTTTAGAACTAGACCAATCCTGGATACATTTCGAACACTTCTAAATTTCAATGTTTCACATTTCATATGTGAAACAAATCTATTTCAGTAGAAAAATATGGAAAAACCTATTTCAACTGAAATATGTGAAACCAACCTACTTCACCAGAAACCTATATTAACCCAAATATAAAATTTAAATGACAACTTATGAAATTGATTATTTGGAAATGTGTAACCGTTTTTTTCAAAAGAGTGAAACATGTTTTTGAAAAATGTGTAATCGAAATTGTTAAACAATCCAGTGAAAAGTGAAATGTAGGTTCTCAACTGTGAAATAACAACCACGAAAAGTGAAATTATAATGCATCATTGCGAAATTGATTATTTAAAAACCTGAAACAATTTTTTTCAAAAGAGTGAAATAGTTTATTTAAGAAATATGCAATTGAAATTGATGTTTTTTGTGAAACAAGCCAGTGAAAAGTGAAATGTAGGTTCTAAATTGCGAAATAGTAATCCCAAAAAGTGAAATTATAATGTATACACTGATTATTTGGAAATGTGAAATAAATTATTTCAAAAAAGTGAAATACGTTATTTGAGAAATTTGTAATTAAAATCTATGTTATTTTTGTGAAACAAGCCAGTGGAAAGTGAAATATAAATTCGGAATTGTGAAATTCTAGTAACTAAAGAAAGTGAATTTGTAAAGTATCAGGTGTGAAATTGATTATTTTGAAATGTGAAATGTACATTCAAATTTAAACATGGTTGAAAAATGTCCAAAATCGGTCTCATTTTAAAGGTTTTGGCGCTAGGAGTTCAAATATATAAAAAAGTTTCAAAAATGATCATATGATTTAAAAGATATGAATGTTTTAAATTAGCCAAGGTGAAAGAAATGGTTTGATTTATTTTGTGAGAAAAGAGAGATAGTGTGTGTGTGGGTCTGCCACAGTACTGCCAATCTTGCAGGTGAAGTACAGTGATGGGCCAGCAGTTTAAATGCCAAAAAAAATTCATAAACATGGAAACATTTTTTATACAACACATAAATCAATATACGATGTGAGGTGTTACTAGTTGATTGGACGAGTCGTTCCAATTCGGTGTACACACCCCAGAAAGTCATATGCACATTTTTTTTTAGATGATTCCGATTCTCTGAACTTTATGGGAATCCTTTGAGCAAATTGCAATACCAAACACAATCCCAGTATAGTACTACAATGTCATTTGGTTCCTGTGTAGGAAAACATGAACATGCCCACACACCGTTTTAGGTTCGGATAGCTCCACAACAGGTTTCTGACTCTGCTCAATCCTACATCCAAACACTCTCCATATATAAAGCAAAAGATCGCAAATAAAAACCGAATCTGCACACATTATGCGCGCGCGCACACACACAGAGAGATCATTGAGAGTAGAACGGCACCAATCTGGTCCCCCGGCGGGCGTGGCGAGGTTTCCAAATGCGGAGCACAATTATGGACCCCGAATGGTCTGGTTGCCACATCCGTCCTCCGACGCGTGGGCCGGCCAGAACCTCAGCGCGAGCCGAGACAAGCGGCAGGCAGCTCATCCTCATCCCGCGGACCTCCACTCCACCAGAGAGGCTTTCACAGTTGTCCAACCCCCTTCTTCTCTCTGCGACCCTGCTGCATGCGAGCGATCTCCTCTGATTTGGACGCGCTCCCAACACGATCTCGTCCTGATCTCGCAGCGCCCCCGTTTCGGGGCGTCCGGCCCGGATTGGCAACGGGCTCGCCCCCTTTCTGCCCCCTCTTTTAGGTCCCCCTCAACCACCTCGAGATCGATCCATCACGCGGCGCCTCACCTCGCAGGATCATCCTAGGATTCACCCTTGTCCTCCCTCACCGCGTACGTACGTGTGAGCGACCTAACCTTATCTGCAAATCGCAGCTGCTTGTCGTGGACGAGGAGGAGCAGGTGATGTGAATAGTGAAGTATCATGATATACTAGGGTTAATTTCTTGCAGAAGGTCGACGACGATGCATGAACCTACCTAATACCCATTGTTAGGTCGTTTTCAGTGGGAAAACTCTGCAGGGTAGTGTCACTGAAGAATCCTGTCGGATTATTGACGTATACTATCACGTGCGTCTACATAAACGGCCAGCCATATGTAGAGCACTAGCTACTTTTATATATCACGGATTCACGGGTGGTCGCTGTCCATACGTCTCATACAAATTACCAAGATTAGAGCTCCTTGGACATGTATGGCCGCTTAGCCACAGAGGCTCCAAATGTGGGAGCAATGATAGCCGGCCGCTGCACCCAAGAGATCTTACAACACGCATGCACGGCGCAACGGCTCCGGCACCAATTATCGACGTGAGAACCCCAGGCTATAATTTTCCAAAGTTAAAATCCTAGCTAGTCTGTGGAGGAAAGAGTAGCTCCGTCTTTCGGAGACGGCATCTCGAATCTCCCATGTCACCGTATATCTAACAACCATATCTTTCTCAGGAGTGACCCCAAACCTCCTTGGCAGCTCGCCATGGCGTCCTTCCTCCGGTGGTGGACAGTTGGGCGATTTAGCCGGTGGATACATACTACATACACAGTCGGGTGAGTCATACGGCTAGCCAGTACACAGGACCACTCGAAAAGAAGGGGCAGGGGAGTGGAGCTTCGAGAAAGATTCACCCAGATCGGATGACTCCATCCGCGATCCACAGCTAGCTACTGGCGCCATCGCACATGCGTGAATGCGTGGATACCCCGGCGGTTTTCGGTCACGCAGGACGGCCACCTTTCGGGCCTGTCGAGTGTCAGCTTGCCCGTCGACCGGCCGGCCGGTGCACGTACGTCCCTCCGCTTTCAAGTTGCCCGGATCATGCATGGATCTCGCGTCGCTGCCCAGCAGATACGGTGCGTGTACTGAATTTTTCGTGTGGTTGCTTCAGTTCCACACAAGGACGTCTAGGGTCGTGGGAAACCGGCCACATATGTGCCGTTAACAGTAAGCTTACAAAGTCAGTGCAAAAGGGAGAGCGGGTTAAGAGTTCCCTAGACTGACGGAGTATAATACAGTAAACACTTCATGAACATCAAATTGGGAACCGCTATAAGATGGGTTAAGCTTGGAGATGATGAGAATACCAATTTTTTCCAAGCTAAAGCAAACGTAAAATACATGAGAAATCAAATATCCATGTTAAGTGATGGATTGTTACAGAAGCATGATTTGGAAATTCCTTTCTCCAAGGAAGAGATTGATGAGGTTGTTAAAATTTTGCCATCAGACAAAGCACAAGGGCAGATGGATTTAATGGAGGTTTTATAAATGCTTGTTGGAATATCATTGCAAAGGATTTTATGAGCTCATTGATGATTTCTATCATGGTATATTAAGCATGCAATCCATCAATGGATCGTTCATCACTCTTATCCCAAAAAGAATAATCTGAAATTCTAAGTGAATTGTACTATCATGATCAACACAAAAAAAAATTTGACAAAATATTGTTGCAAAAAGTCACCCTCGAACTGGTGCACATTAATCAATATGGATTTCTTAAATCAAGATCTACTCAAAACTTTTTGGGTTGGGCCTTTGAGTATACTAGATGAGACCCCGCACATTGTTGCGGAAATATCTTGCAACATATTTCAATGTGATTCGTTGTATGAAATATGACTATTTAAGTAATACTAATATAAAAGGCTAAAACTGAAAACAAATTATTATGCTTGATAGATGTATAACTGTAAAATGTTAGTTAATTATAAATATAATGGAAATTTCCATGTATGTTTGCATGTTGAGATGGGTATTTTTTTCATGCATGTTCCGTGAAGTTGCATGCTTGCATGTTGAGAGACATATGGTAGTGGGGGTGTGCCTTTTCTCGTGCATGTTGCGTGATGATGTGGCATGCTTGCATGTTGAGAGAAATAGTTAGTGGGGGCTAGCTATTTAGATATAGAAGATTCATGAATGCCAACAATCCAAGAAGGAAATTGTAATTTGAAACTGAATTTTGAAAAGGCCTTTGATATGATTGAACATGATAAATCTATGAAATCCTAGAAGCAAAGGGATTTGGAGGGAGATGAATTATGTGGATTAAGATGATTTTCATTTCAGGATATTCATCCATCCCTCTCAATGGAGTGCCTGGAAAACTATTCCACAACAAAAGGGGGGTCAAGAAAGGAGACCAATTTTCACCTCTCATTTTTGTCCTAGTTGTTGATCAGTTAAAGTCAGTCCTTAAAGAAGCAATGGATGCAACTATCATCCAAGCTTGTTTACCTTGTCAAGCAAATCCAGATTTCCCTATCATTCAATATGCTAATGACACAGTTCTTATAATGTCTGCCATTCAACTTTAAGTAATCCAATTGAACAATTTTTCTAGCACTATGATGCTCAAATTGATTTAAATATCAATTATAATAAATCAGTTATGGTGCATATTAATGTCCCCAATGAAATAATTTCACACATTGTCAATGCATTTGGCCGCAAACAGGGAAAATCCACTTTCACCTATTACCTCTAAGCACAAACATACTTAAAATTGAAGATTTCACCCCCAATTGCCAGCATATTAAGAGAATTGTTGGGTGCTCAACCATGCTCTCATGTGATGCTAGACTTCTACTCATAAAATATGTCTTTCGGTTTTGCCACTATTCTTTATGATTACCCTGGCTCTTCCAATAGTAATTGTTGACCAAATCAACAAATACCTAATAACCTTCCTTTGGAGAAAATTTGTTCAAATAATGTTGGTATACTCTTATTGTTTAGAAAAATATGTGCATGCCCAAAACACATGGGGGTTGGGTATCTTGGATGTTACTCTTCATAACAGAGCTCTCATGACGAAGAATCTGCACAAGTTATTCAATAAAGAGAACCTACCTTGGGTTAAAATTGACATAGGGAAAGCTATTACTTAATGCAACTCCATAAAATAAGAATGGAAGGATCTAACTAGTGGAAACAACATTGTAAGCTTATAAACCCATTCATGTTAAATTCAGAATGCAAAGTTGGAGCTGGTAAGACTGTTCTTGTTAGGTATGACAAGTGGTCAGAGCAAACATTGATACACATATATCCAGACCTTCACACTTTGCCATCAATGATATGAAGACTGCTGCAAGCTGGATTACCTCTGAAGATCCAACACTGTTTTTACACAAACCTTTGTCAGCTCAAGCCTTTCTACAGTTTACTGAGCTTCAGGCACTTGCTACTCCGCACAGCAACCCTCCAAACATATGGAAATTTCAGGGACTTAATAATAGTTTTTCTTCCAACAAGATGGACAAATACCTTTGAATAGGTGAGGAAGCTCATGTCATATTCTAATGGGTTTAGAAAAGTTCCAATAGACTAAGACATAATATTTTCTTGTGTATGCTTCCACATGATAGAGTCAACACTAGAAATCTCAAAACTATGCACCTAGAGTGCTATGATTGTGCTTTTTGAAATGAAAAGGTACAAGAACATCATCTTTTTGGGGACTATGGTTTTTCAAAGGATTGTTGGAAGAACATAATTCCAGCCAAATAAAGGGGTGTCTCAATGTTTGACAACATACTTCAAGCCCATTTACACCATCCTAAAAAAATGGATGTTATCATTTTAGGGGTTTAGCATATGCGGACCCAAGAAATGGGAAAACAATTCATAAGTGAAGTTCAAAGTGTCAATTGTTGAAAACTCAGGTTCGAGGAAGATGTTACCTTGTTTGAACACAAAATCAAAGTTCAAAATTTGGAACACACTAAAGGAATCGATAGGTGCTCATCCATGATGTATGCATCAATGTTTCTAAGACTTCACACTTAAGAACATGTTCCCAAGGGCAGGAATTGGATAGTAGAATTAATAGTTACTATTTTTACCTGTTTTGTCAATATTGCATTTACTTTATTTATGATTAACGAGTAAATGTTGTGGAACCATTGTTCTATTATTTTAAGGCTAAAAAATAATAACACTTGGTATTATATAGTGAATTAAGCACACAATGAAGGAGTATACTAAAATTCATTATGCAAACTCAACTACATGACCTCTCTATTTGACACATGGTACATGCACTAGCAAAGTGCTTCCCAATATGATTCTAATACTGATTTCTCTCTCTCTTTTAGCCTCTTTACCAGGCATGACGTCTTCTCTAACGAGATTTCACCCCGATGTCTTTCACTTTCTATTTCCTTGGTCACATGTGCAGCCCGAATCCTTGTTAGAGAGAGATTATTTTTTCCAGAATGCGCATAAGCATGGTAATCATATATTAAGATAAACAAGGGTAAAGAGACCCATCCACAAGTTTACATGCTGGACGCTGTGGCCCAATTCCAATATAAGCGTAGTGGACTACTCGCCACGGCTCCACCTAAACAACGGATGAAAGAAAACGTCTAGATCTCCATGAAGTAGGCATGCAAGACACCAAGTTTTCTCCTCCACGATTCCATCCAGTACCACACACAGCGATGGGAAAGGTTTTCAAAAGGATTGTGTTGTCATGTTTCCAGATTTCCCATAACATGAGTATAAGAATTGAATGCAAATCCTTCATTCGGCAAGCTTCGGGTGTCAGTGTCAAAACTGCCAAATCTCGGGTAGGGGTGCCCAAGTTGTGCACCTAAGGATCGATGGTAACAGGAGACAGGGGACACGATATTTACCTAGGTTCAGGCCCTCTCGATCGAGGTAATACCATACTTCATGCTTGATTGATCTTGATGAATATGGGGTTACAAGAGTTAATCTACCTCGAGATCGTAATGGCTAAACCCTAGAAGTCTAGCCTATGATATTGTGATTATGCTACCCTCTACGGACTAGATCCTCTGGTTTATATATCCGCCAGAGGGGACCGGTGGTTACAAAGATTGCTTGGGAAGAAAGGAATCATTACATCCGAACATCTATTATGCCTTTCTACATATCCGGGAGTCCTAACCGGACACGAGGACATCAGTTTATCTTCATCTTCATGGCCCATCTATCCGGCCCAGCTTCAGTAGACCGGATCCTCATGGACCCCCAAATCTAGGACTCCCTCATCGGGGCATAAAGAAGTGCATCACTGGAGAAGATGATCATTACCCATAATGCATCACACACAGTTTTGTCGAAGGGTCTCCGATTGTACTGTCGCGTTTGGACCATCCTGTAGTAGTGTGCGCTAAGCTTGGCATTGGCTAAGCGGTTGGAATTGTTAGTTGTTTCATGAAAAATCTAGGTAAAGCTCACTGAGAAGTTGTGAAGTGCATACTAAGGTATCCTAAAGGAACTTTTACATCATGTTTATGCTTTGGAAGCAGTGATCTTGTATTGTAGGGCTATACATATTCAAATTATGTTGGTGACAAGGATAACATGAAGTCCATATCTAGATACCTTAGGACTTATGCAGAGGGAGCAATGCCATGGCAATCAAGATTACATAAATGTGTTTCTACATCAAGTATAGAAACTAAGTATATAGCTGCAGTTGATGGTTGCAAAGAAGTGATGGGTGAAGAACTTATGACACTAAATCGACATGAATCATGAGAAGTATGCTTTGTTATGCAATGATCCATATTCATCTTGCCAAGAATTCAAGCTATCACTCACGAACAAGCACGATGATGTGAGATATCATTGGGTTCCAGATGTTGTTAATTCCAAGTTGCTACAACTTGAGAAGGTCCATATCGACAACAATGTATATGGATAGATGATGACCAGGATATTGCCAAATGAGAGGCCATAAGAGTGTTGCAAGGTAGCGGGCATGGCGGTGCTCCTTGATGAGTCACGGGAGATGACCATTTGAAGCATTTTTGGCTGCTCAAAGATGTGCAGGAGCCCACAATCCATTAGGATTATGAACTAGGGTCATTTTAGACTTTGCACATGACAAAAGGGGGTAGTTTAGCCTCCATCAAGGATCCACCAACACAAGAGTGTCGAATCTTAGTTGAGTCTCCATTGAAGAAGAAAAGAGAAAACCAGGAGAGAGCGGGAAGATTGATGGAAGAAGATTACCATCAAGGAAAGGGAGCTCCTCTCCAAGGTTGTGAAGCCCAGATCCACTACTTTGTCTCCTTCAAGTTGTGGTTCCACCATCTTTGATGAGATTGTTCCAATCACTAGCTCTCGCGGCCCCAAAATCTCATTGATGCTATCGAAGATAAATATATCTTTATGTATGAGAGCATCTAGTGCTATCTAAAGAAGAACATGGTGTATCCCACGCTTGATAATAGTGAAATAACATTTGGGTGTCTTCGGCTTGTGGTTTTTACACCAACTTGATGGTTTTCCACATAAAAATCAGGTGTCTACATGTGTTGATGTTTTGGTCATGTTTAGAGAGTTTCTCCTAACCATAGACGTTGTCTGAGGAGCATCATGGTTGTTGTGTTGCACATGTTTTCTTCTATGTTAAAGAACGATCCTTGAATTAGTACACGAAATGGTGCTATGATTGTGTTGTTTTTCCGTTGTTGTAGTGCAGTTTTAGACCATAAGTGTGTGCTAAGTTCTAGTATTAGTGGTGATGGCCAATAAGTGGTGACAAGATTGGGGATCTTTTGGAGTATATTTCTTGGGTCAACTCCTCTAAGGTCATGTGCAATGAAAGGTGCTTAGTAAAATAAATCAAGTTTTTCTAAAGCATTGATGCTTATCTCTACATGATATGTGCCTAATTAAACGCCTACCCTTTACAAATAAGCAGTGATGCTTAAAAAATAGGTTTATTTATCAAAGCGTCTCCCATAAGCACCTTACATTGTAAAAGAGGTAAATACACCGATGGTGCTCGAACTTGCCATTGATGTTCAGTTTAGCATGGACTTCAAAAATACGCCGAACTGGTTCTAGAACTTGACACGGATGTGCAAATACGGTGATGATCCCATCCGTATACGTAAGGGCGTAGACGTGGCACCGTATACTGCTGATGTGGCATTGACATGGCATGGGGCCCACTTGTAGCAATGAAACAAGATTATTTGGATACTATATGTCTCTATGACTAGTGGGCCCACCTATCAAGGGAATTAAAATGAAAAATGGTGAGGACTTGGTTCGAACAATGACCTAAAGCTAACTGGCAGGGTGTGCCACACCGACATGATATTTTTGTAAAGTGTAGCTCCTGAGGCTTAATGTAGTGTATATGAAAATGGTTGTGGTACTTAAATGAGTTGCACTGGCACTCAGTGCGGCCTATTTAGCACACGTTATTTCTCTATAAAATAAAAAAGTATGTAAATAATAATCATAATAATAAAAGTTAGATTCAAATATTCATGTGTTATTAATAGTTACCTCGTGGTCAACAAATATTCGTTATTTATAAAATTCATGGTACATAAATAATAACCTCACCGTACACGACAAAATAAATATATAGAGGTTTGCAATAGAATATCTTACTAAAAACGTTCCTGTATTTTTTTCTGAAATATTCGCCGCTTATTTATAAAATATTGTTTTACTAAATATTATGAATATTCATTGGTGTATAATTTCACTCGTAGCTTATATTCATACTTTTTATATAATGCAAATATAATATAAGAGTGAATATTTATATAAACATTTCAAATTACCAATATTTTTTAGTTATACAAACATTTTCTGTAACAAGATAATTATGAATTATAAAAATATGTGTATAATTATTCCAATGTTTGAATAATTAAAATAATATTTAAAAACTTATATTTTGATATTTTTTTATTATTTTATATTATAAAAACATGGTTATAATATATATATATATATATATATATATATATATATATATATATATATATATATATTATTCCAATTATATGATTATTTTTAAAATAATACGTGAATATTTTCTAAAGTACATGAACATTTTTTTAAGTTGGTTATTTCAGTTTTATGCAGAGCATTTGTAACACGTGATTTTTTTAGGTGAGTGTAACACATGAATTTTTGACCTTTATTTGTATTGCTGTCATTATAATTTACAGACTTTTCCATTACTTTGAGAGAAAATAACATGTGCTAAATGGGCGGCACTGATTTCAGCCCATTAGTCATAGATATATAGGAGTATTATTCTAGTAATCCAGTTTCAATGGGCCCCGTGCCACATCAGCTATATATAGTGCCACGCCGGCGCACTTTATGTATAGGGATGAGATTAACCATATTTGCACATCCGTGCCAAGTTTTAAAACCAGATCAACATATTTTTTCAAATTCAGGCACTCCAACTAAACATGTATGCCAAGTTCAAGCACCACTAACGTATTTACCTCATTGTAAAATGACTAATCTATATCTTCTATACCTATATGCCAACATCGACACCCGTAAAAAAAATGGTACCGATATAAAAGACTCAAATGAACATATCCAAATACAAGCTCGATCATTAAACCATATCAATGCAATGACTCATCGCCCAATATTGAGCGTCAACCATGGTGAGCGGCCAATATGAGTAGCATGCCCCCGCAAAAAAAAAAATATGAGTAGCATGCAATTAATATCATACCTGATATAGACGTCGGTGTTGACCATATAATTAACATATACTACTAATATCAATGGACAATTAATATCCTAATCTAAGTATAAACTTTGCATTCGATTGCTGTGGAGCCGTCGGAGATGCTCTAAGATTGGCGGCAAGCAGTTGGTGACGAAAAACTGAGCCCGATAACCTCGCATGCTTATGTGGCCGCAGCCGTTCAATTTGGCCAGCGGTTGTTGCTCCGAGTATCGTGGCCTCTTTTCTCCTGCAACCTCGGAGGAGAAGCGCTTGTGTGTCATGTCAAAGCGGAGCGAGGATTAGGGCGGCAGATTAGGCGAACAAAAAGAAACAAGATACGATCTCATCTCATCTCCCTCCTCTCTCCGGCCGTGTCTAGTCTGGTCTAGATCTCCCGCTCCCGAGTCCCCCGCGCCTGCCACCACTCGCCACTCGCTCGCACACTCTTCCCGGCTCCCGCGCACCTATATATACCCCGCTCATTGCGCCTCCGCCCCACACACAGCCGCGGGTTTCTTGATCCGGTAGGCTGCACGGACCGTGCTGCGCCCGCCCCGCGCTAGCGCTAGTCCCCTGCCCCCTTGCGTTGCGACACCGCCGGCCACGCGCGCGTCCCCGGCCCGGCCGGCCTGATCTCCCCTCGCCGACCGTTCCGTAGCACTTGTGTTCCCTCCGCCCCCGCCCATGAGTCCGTGACGCGATCCCATTTGGTGGCGTGGTGACTTCCCGCGCTCCGTGAGGCGTCGCCGGCGGGAGGAACCGCGCGTGTCCGGCTGGTTCGGCGCGGCGAGATGGTGCAGGAGCCGAGCAACAGCAGCAACCACCACCTGCAGCAGCAGCTGGCCAAGTACGGCGGCGGGACCGGCAACGGCAACGGCGCCGCCACCGGCGTGGCGCGGGCGTCGAGGAAGAACAAGCCCAAGAAGATCCCGCAGCGCGGCCTCGGCGTGGCGCAGCTCGAGAAGCTCCGCATCGAGGAGCAGAAGAAGATGGGGGGAGGGCCGTCCGCGGCCACGCCGTCGTCGCACGCGCTCAACGGCGGGGCCCTCTGCCACCTCCCCACGCCCGCGCTGCACCATCACCCGCCGCCGCCGCCCCCGCTGAGCGCCCTGTCGAGGCCGCCCGCCGCGGAGCACTGCGGCTTCCCGCCGGCGCTCTGGAGCCCGGCGGATCCGACGAAGCACCCGTACAAGAGGAGCCTGTGCCCACAACCTCCACTCCCCATGGTACGTGCCTGCCCTCTCCACGTCACCGCACGGCCTATGCGCCTATGCATGTACTAGTACACACGAGCGACGTCTCAAACTTACGCAAATCTTTCACCGACCAGGTGAGCACGGGCCTGTCCCTGACGGCGCCGCCGAGCCACCCAACGGAGCCCCCTTCAAACCAAATGTACAGCGGCGGCAGGAGGAGCGGCGCGGCGGCGCCTGCGCCGGCGGAGGACGAGAGGGTACGTATGTTTCACGCCGTTCCCATGACGAACTTGCCTGTCACGGATGGTCGCTAAATGTGGATTTGGGTAGAGTGTAGGAAGCGGCCGGCGTGGATAGGTCCTGGCCCTTCATGTTCGAGGGGATGACCCCGTTCACGACGACGAGCAAAGCCTTCCCCGCTCCTCCGTTGCCGCCGTTCGCCGTCAGGACGGCGAGCGATTCCGGGCTGGCCGATGTTACTCCTGACCTGAGCAGATACGAGTTCAGAGCAACCAACTATTTCAGGTAGATTGCGGTTTTAGCTCGCCGTTTCAGTTTATCAAACTTTAAATTCTCGCATCTGCTTGCTCCTCATATTCCGGGCAAGTAATTTCACTGCATTGTTATTTCCAGAATGGTAGTGACTGTTCTTTGTATCCAGCAGCTACTGGTTCGGTTACCATATGTATATATTTACCATGAAGAAAGCATTACATTTTGGCAGAATTTCTCTTGGTATCAACCCAGTAACCTAGTGTTCTTGGAGTATAATCGGTCTTGTTTTTCACCTTCATCTGTGCCGTGCAGCAGTGCAAGTGCGTACCCAAGTTGTTCAGACTGGACGCCGGAGTTCGGTCACTGCAAGGACACCGGCCGTAGCAGAGACGCTGGCTTGCTCGCCCTGAGCTCGCGGCCTCCACAACCCATGAGGCAGCCTCATGTGGTGCCATCAATGCACATCCCGGAGTACAGCGAATTCAGTGCCGGTGCCGGTGCCAGCGCCATGCCATCCCAGGCAAGTGAAACGCCATGCTCTTCTGAACCCTGTAAAATGTGTGAGGACTGTAACTGATGAAAGCTTTTTTGATCAGCTCGGGAGCGTTTCAGCCTCGTCTTCATCGTCGTCCCTGCCATTCTACAACTTCCTCCCGGTCGGCCCGGTCCACCGGGAGAGAGCCCCGAGCGAGCGGAAGGCCGACGTGTCGGACGGGGAAATCGACTTGGAGCTGAAGCTGTGGAAGGGCTGACCGAATCAGCAATGAACATTAGGAAGTTGTGGAGAAGGGTAGAGACAGATGTGTTCAAGTAGTAACATCAGATGTGTCAAGAGATGCTTTCTAGGACATGTTTTTCACTGCCAATAAACCTTCTGGTGATGCGGTCAATTTACCTAGCCTCTTATGTTGATTTCTGGACAAGTGAAGTAGAGCAGTGTGCATGATGGAGGCAGGGAGCTTTTCTGTATGGTCCAGGTAAGCTGGTGCCAAATGTAGTAGAAACTCAACAGAAAAGTGTCAGATGGGTAGACGATGCCGGCAGCGGAAAGGAGAGCATGTGCAAGGATGGGCATCACTTCACAGCTAGCTTGTGGGTGGGGTCTCTCCTGTGCACATCAAGCAAGTGCCACAATGAAATTTTCACACACACACACACAAACATGACAGCCTAGAAAATGCCACCCCATAATCTTCATACGAAGGGCAAAATCCAGATAAAATAGGTTAATCTCAAGCTTATTTCTACTCCCTCCGTTTCAAAATAGATGACCCAACTTTGTATTAAAGTTAGTACAAAGTTGAGTCATCTATTTTGGAACGGAGGGAGTAGCATGTAGCTCCCAATATCCTCCGTGTATGTTTAATACCAGTGCCGAAGAGAGAAGAGCACACACAAACGCTAAACCCAGACGAGACCTTAATATAGATTCAGGGATACACAATGCACACCGTGGATATGAACACAATAAACACCTCCAAGTCTAGACAGATAAATTACAATTAGTCAAAAATCACAAGAGGATAGAAACTCAAGCGTGTGTCCAGGAGCATGGGCCTATGACCAGCCGAAGACGAAGTCGAGGACGTAGACGACGGCGAGGGTCAGAGGGTACAGCAGGTACGCCACGAGGCAGGTCCAGAGCGGGAAGCTGGTCCGGAAGCTTGTGAAGATGCCCATGATGACACAGACGAGCAGGATGACGAGCACCTCCGAAGAGAAGTCCCACGTCAGCTCCCGGAAGTAGATGAGCGCCAAGAACACGCCCAGGCACAGTGTGTTGTTCATGGTCACACCACCATATACCTGCAAGCAAAGTTGTCGTTAGGTTTACCTAAGGATGCTGTTAGTCCAGAGTACAGAGCTAGGCAGTTTTACAAACTAAGGGGTTTCACTGTACCTCTGAGAAAGTGAGGGAGCAAGTCCTCTGCTTCTTCCTGCTGGCGAAGATGATGGCCGAGACGGCCTCGCTGGAATTGGTTGCCAGCGGGAGGCCGATGAACGAGACAAAGAAGGACGGGATGTGCGTGGCGTTAGAGAAGTTGTGGACAGCATCAACGAGCGGGTCTGCAAATGCAGCACAAATGGTAGCACCGAGAATCAGGTACCCCACGGCTTTGGCAATGCACCAGCCAGGGTTCTCGACGCTCTCCACTGCCTCGTCCGATCTGTCGACCAACTGGTCATGATCCTCCCTAGTTCTCTGCAGAATTCAGGCAACTCGGTAAGTGCCTATCTCTTTCGTGTCCAAGTTACACTACTATCCAAACTTGTTTTTTTGTGTTTCCCTAGTGTAAGTTATTATAATTCTTATCTGAAGAGGTGTGCTCTGTGTCTATTTCTGTTTACAGGGATCGGAAGTAAATAAACTTACAGCATGGTAGTCGTTGACAAACTTATTAGAGTAGGCACCACTAGCCTCCACTTTTTGCTTCGCTTCATGAAGCCATATTTTCATTCCCGCGACAAACTCATCCTCCTCCACAGTGTCATTGCCTGAAGTATCGAAGTCGTCCATGATCTTATCGACAGCATCATTCTTGTCAAAGTCAATCTCCTCAAAGTTGATCCCGATAATAAGCGCATGTAGCTCTGCTCGTGACAGGTTACGGCTGTCATCATTGTCGATCTTGTGGAACAACCTGCAGGTGAGCACATACAAGGTTTCATATCATGCTCATGAATGCTAAGTTATTTGAATATCAAACTAATAATATACTTGAAGAACCTCACTTTCTTATGACGTTTTCATTAGGTGAGCCGTCATCGTTAAGTAGCCGGCCCAGTGCTTGCTTTTGGGCATGCTGTAGGATCCCGGAGATCACATGCTTGTGCTTTGCGTATGCGAGCTTCCTCTTCTGAACCCAAGGTTGGAAAACCTGATGCAAAATGTTGAATCTAACACTGTCAAAATTTATTCCAATCTTTTCATCATTTGCAGCCTCATACAAATAAAATTGTCTGAATTTTTACCTGATACAGGCAGTAGGCGAGCACAAGTGAAAATGAAGCAATTAGGGCCAGCAATATGGCTAGGCGCTCCCCATGGTGAGTCTTCAACATTTTCGGGAACTGAGCAATGACAAAGGGAACAACAGATATGGCCATGATTCGTGCTGCGTAGCTGGTTTGCACATCAGTTGTAATGCCAGAGCCTGCAACAGGGTACAATCATATCAAACATTGTTAAATAATTCAATAACTTCACCGTTGCATTCCTCTCGAGATAAAAACTGACAACATTCTACTGCATAATTTACAAAACAACCAAGTATCAAAAATCTTCTAGACTGCAGTAACAACAGCATACATACAGGGTGACAACTTACCGGTCAAGCTGAAGCCCTTGGTGTCAGTTGAATCAATAGCAACACCGTTTTCCCCAACATCACATTTGCCAACAACAACACAAGTTCCCCAAAGCAGGGTGAGAAGAAAGACGGTCGAACCAGCAAGCAGCCCCATCCCGATGAGGACCTGACTTTGTGCAGTCTCTTTAGTCCCAGAGAGACCAGATACTGTTATAACAGAAGAAACAGATCAGAATTATGTGTGAAAGCGTGCATCAAACAGAGTGCATAGAGCTGAATATCCACATAGCAGTAAAATTAAATTGCGCTACGATTCTAGCATATGGGCCATCATGACCCTGTTGTGAGCGGAGCATCAGAGACAACAAAAGATGTTTCCATCACATACAAATGTTTATACCACCTAAAATCCAAGAAGTAAGAATGTGCAAACAAGTTACTGTAGCAAGCTAGTCTTTGAAGTGAACCCAGGAGAAATACACCATTTATTAAGAGAAACCAGAAGAAAAAGAAACATAGTGAGGCTTAAATGTTGACGATGATTAAGTTAGAAGTGATCAAAATAATGCTGGGGATATCGCTTATCGGGAACTTATCGGTCGACCCATGATAAGGGGTAAATCGGCCAGTTTATCGGCATATCGGCCGATTTATCGCCATATCTGCTGATTTATCGGTCGATTTATCTTATCGGTCAGGCGACGGTAAGCGATAAATCGGCCGATTTATCGGCATATCGGAAGATATCTTGAACAGACAAATATAATAGCAGCCGTGTTGTGTTAGAAATCACGTTGCGTGCTTGTACACTATTAAAATTTGCAATCATGTCTTTGTACTAGCCTTTACTAATTCCGGACGGAGGGAGTATATAACAACTTATTATTCTTATTTTTGAGTAATTACTACATAGAGTTAACTTATTTCACCAGGGAACCTTGCCTTTGATCTTTGGAGAAATTAGGCCCTTTCTGATACATGCGATGCAAGTACTCAATGTGTTATTGTCGGTAACCAAGATATTACATGAGGACTTAAGGTAATGCATCATGAACTCGGCAGTAAAATTTTATAAGTGGTTTGTCTGAGGCTAATTTCAGAAACAATGTACCAAAAGGCTATTTCCAATAAATTCCAACTGCAAATTTGAAACTCGTCAGGATGTACAATTCCAAGGAAAAATAAGAGGGGTGCACAAGAAATCCAGAAGGTGTCAAAAATGTATTGCAACTCAAAACCTACAGACAAATATTCAGGAAGATGGATAATGCTTATAATAAGTTCATTTATATTAATTTTCTGGTAAAAATAACAATTTGTTTATCGTAACTTCATAAATGCATCAATAATTCATCTAGATGATACATATGATGTACCGTCCCACGAGATCACAAAACAATTAACTGTAAGATGTTAGCTGACTAACCAAGTGATAGAACACCTTTCACATACACTAGTGATGATACCTACCCATCACCAAGACACCGACAATTGATCAGCAAACTAATTGACGGTATGGTTCCTTTTTCCCACAATATTTCAAAAGCTATTCTCAAAAAATCACTGTTATTACCATACAAAAGTACCGATCAAAGGCAAGAAAACCCCACAAAATTAGAGAGAAAAGCAGCTCGAAGCCATCAGCCAATCCTTTATGTGCAGTGGATAAAGAAAGGTAAATTATGCAAAGAAGATAACAAGAAAAGATCTAGAAAAGAAAGTGGGGAAAGTCAAAAGGCCAGTGACCACAGGTACTTGTGAAACTTAAATACTAGAAGCTAATGAACCGACGGATTGCAGAGAAAGCAGGGCATAATTTGCAAAGACTGTTTGTCCGTGGGGGTGGGTGGTTGGTTGGGGCTTAAGTTTGGTTATAAACTGCCAATCCAGAGGTCTCCAAATAGGCTATTTTGGGTTAAGCCATGCATGTGCCGACGAAACGAGCAAGCTGATGAGATCAGCAAGAGAAACAGTGCTACTGCACAAGTCCAAGGTCTACCAATGGGGATCACACAGCTCATCATGCTCTGATCCAATCAGATCAAACCAGAGGGTTCAGATCTGAAACAAATCAAGAACCGAAGAGCGCAAGCATAAACAGGAGGAATTGCCTTTTACTTTTCGATCTGTTCTCAACAAGCATTTATTTACTCTTCGGTAAGATACCACCACTACTATTTCTAAAGATCAGCTCGGCAGTTGCTTGAAGAGCAAATCATTCTCTCCTTCAGAGCGGGCTAGTTGCTTTTTGGGGAACATGGAAGAATGCTTTATGAAGCCTTGAGCGAGGTGTGTTAGGGAGAATTCAAGCAAGGAAGCAGGGGCGAGCTTACCGAGCACGAGGAGCGCGTCGGGGAGGGCGCCGAGGATGGGGAGGAGGAGGCCGCCGACGAGGCCGGGGCCCATGATCTCGAGCAGCAGCTCGCTGCCGGCCGACAGGAACGTGGCCGCCTTGAACATGAGGAACCCGTAGGTGAGCACCAGGAACATGTTCCCGAACACGGTGGTGGTGCACGGGAGGAAGCCGTACGTCTGCTCGCACTCCTCGGCCGCGGCGGTGGCCGGCGAGGAGGAGTTGAGGCGGATGACGGCCGAGGACAGGGGGGACGCGAGGATGGAGGAGGACGGGGTGGCCGGCATGCCGTCGGAGATGAGGCGGCCATAGGCGGCGACGGCGAGGAGGGAGACGAGGAAGGGGACGAGCGGGAAGGCGCGGCGCGGCCGGCGAATCGCCATTGCGACGGAGGTGGGGGCGGGGGCGGGGGCGGGGGGCGTCGCGCGGTAGTGCTGGGGAGTGCGGGTGGGTGCGCGTAGCCTTATATGGTGCGACCCGAGAGATATTTCAAAATTTTATTTTATTTTTCCTTTTAGGAAGTTTCTTTTCTTTCTTTTTGGTCCATGTGGCGGGAATAGAAGAGGCTGCTCGGGGTTGGGAAGAGGCGGATCCTTCAAAGAATCCAACGCCGTGATGATATGGCAAGTTAAACAAGTAAAAGTAATTATTCCTTAATTATATGGTGTTTTTGGAGCTCTAAATATTCTTTCCTTAGCCGCTGAGCTATTGTTACTTTCCTTTCTACGCTCAACTCACAAAATTGCAACCTAGCTGGTTTTGGAACACCAAAATTATGAACACAATCATGTAAAAAATAATACTACCTACTTTGTATTAACTTTGTAATACATCATCCCTGTAACATAGCTTACTCTCTTTGGGCTGAGCAACTCATCTATGCTCATTGTATATCACGGACACGCCTTGTAGTCCCTGATGCCAACCTGTATGTTCTTCTTCTCCTCTATCAATGTAACGATTCGCTGACCATAGCGTATTCAAGAAAAAAAATATTACAAAGTTAATACAGCATTGAGTCACTTATTTTGAGAGGGAGAGAGAGTAATAATTCATGAAAACAAGAGCAAACTGCATAGATGCATTAACTGAGACGCCGTGTATCCTAAATTATTAGAGTAACTTGATAAAAACACTTAAATTGTCGTTTGGATATATGTTTATGAGTAGTGAAGTGTATCTCAGTCCATAAATCATTTCAAGTGTCTCACATAGGTCCCGGAAACTTGAAAAAACATGGATAATCAAAAAACATCATCAAAATCATGAAAGTGCATTAGTGAGTCACATGTAAGTCCAAAATTGCCATGATGACATTTGATCATCCCAACATGTGTGTTGATCGGCAACATGTCAAACAAGGGACACGTTGGGACCAAATATTTGCAACCCCCTCCCGCCGGATCTATGGTTTTTTATTTCCTCTCCTCC
>LR738711.1:177836354-177880451 GCA_902687465.1 Secale cereale
CACACACACACACACACACAATCTCTTTCTCGTTGATAGGGGTGAGCAAGGCGAGCAATGGTGACTGGAGAGGTAGCATACGAGCTTATCAATGGTTAGTTGGCGACCAAGATGGAGATGATGGTGTTCAGTGTGACAAGAGGTAGCTCCTTCTTTGGGTCGATGGTAGCGTCGACATTGGAGGTTTGGAGTAACATGCGGGCATACCATCGTTTGGGGTGGCCAATGACGAGTCCCGCACCCAAACCTCTGTCACTCTCTATTGGGATCACACCCTCCCCTCCCCCCCTCCGAGATAAGGCATGCTTGATTGTACCATTAGGTGTGTGGGTAGTTCCTATCGTGGTGGCCTCCTCATACTCTTGGGCTTCGACCACATCTATATGAACCTCCTTGTTAGTTGTTTCACTGCCCCTTTGTCGCCTCCTCATTTCTAGTGTTGAGTTCGCCATGCTCATCTGCAAGCTCCGCCGGTTCGCCTCCACTATGGTGACACACCTGACTTGGACGTTGCTCGAGCTCAAGCAAACCGCATGAAAGTTACCCATTGATGAGGCTCACCGTGCTCCGGAGCAACATGTTCGGTGTCGTCGCCACAACGTAGCTCTGGAAGTAGACTTACGACAAGGATGTGCTCGTGCTTCCATGCATCGTCTGCACCACCATCCTCCTCTTAGAATTCTAAGCTACCAAGGCAGAGCCAGTCACTAGCTCTATTTCTCAAGGAGGACGAAGAACGCATGGAGGAACAGAAAAAATAAACATAGGCTAAATGATTGTTGGGACTTTTGAGCATACACATATAGTTCGGAGGGACTATTCAAAAAACTATGCCAGATATTGCAGGAATTATGCCACCAAGTCTCCTTGTACACTTTGTCACACGTCAACACGCTAGATGGGATAATCAAATGGCATGGGGGGGGGGGAATTTTGGACTTGGATATCTCGGTAATTGCACTTTCAGGACCTGGATTGGTAATTTTTAAAGTATCAAAACTTACGTTAACACTCGAAACATCTTAGGGACCGATAATTCACTTCACTCTATTAGGACTGTACCACGAACACGAAGTTCTTGATGTTTTATTTAGGTCTCAAGTTTGCTAATATTAGGATTTCATATGGAACAATTACTTTCAAGCTTGAAAGGGGTCCTCTTGAACTTTTATGTTGTCCTAAATGTAATTGTATCTTTTTTCCTTTCAGGAGGATGGTTCGTCCAAATTGAGTAGCACCCTTCTTGAAAAAAGAGAAAAAAGGAAATTGAGTAGCATCCATGGTAACCAGAAACATCTTGAAGTGGCATGTTTGGATATTTCACCAAGCACCTGGATTTTATCGCCCCATTCGGCGCAACTCTCTCTCTCTCTATCTATCTCTCCCCTACCCACGCCGTCACATCGCTCCTTCTCCTCGTCCTACAATCTATTGCATTTAGCCCTATATTTTTAAATGTAAAGCTATAACATGTCCTTACCCTTGCAATGATATGTTAGGGCTTCTCCAATGTCGTCCCCTAAGATAGACACACTATTTGTATACTACAACCGAAATAACTGGATGTTCAACAAGTTTAACGAATTCATTGATTCCAAATTCAACGATACTCAGGATCAACATATGTGGTCTCATGTATAGTTCCCATTGAGCTTCGTCCAACAATGTATGAGCGTAAAATGGCCTGCCCTCAGTGTTTTGGTACAGCCAGACAACATGTTCCGGGCTATACAACGGGATTATCAGGTTACAATATTAAGTGAATCAATGAATTGACCAACATGTAGAGCAACAAGAAGCAAGACTTACGATCTCCATGGTTGGCGAGCCTGATGGCCACATTGTCTCCACTTGTGCAATCGCACAACATTACTTCATGATGGAGTTGGATATGGTGTACCACTGATGCACTATCTAAGGCGAGCAAGCACGTGGGTGCGGGTTGCGGACGTCCGAGGATGTTTGGGTGGCCGATAGAGAGGTATAGTGCCGGTGACGGATAAGGAGGGTGCAGATTGCTACTTGTGAGCTGCGTTAGGATTTTCCCCGAAGAGAAAGGGTGAGGCAATATAGTTGCGGATAGTATTTCCATCAGTAGAGAACCAAGGTTATTGAACCAATAGGAGAACCACACAAACAACCGTTGACAGTACCTACACACAAGAGCGGATACTTTCCCAACGCCGGCAAGAGGGTTGTCAATCCCCTTGTACTCTTTAATTGCAAGGATCAAATTTGGCAATAGTAGATAAATAAATTGTAAATTAAAATAAAAGTAAATAAATTCCAACAAGGTATTTTTGGTTTTAGCAATATGATTAAAATATACCCGAAGGGCATAGTTTTCACCGGAGGCTTCTCTCTTATAAAAATAGCATATGGTGGGTAGACAAATACTGTTGGACAATTGATAGAAAAGTGCATAGTTATGCTGTTATTCATGGCATGGTCATGTACATAGGCATTATGTCTGTGTCAAGTAGAGAGACTCATGCCTGCATCTGCTACTATTACTCCACTTCAAGAGTGCTTCTATGCTTGCCTCTTTACGTATTAGATTCATAACAAACAGAGTAATGCATGTAGTGTGATGACATAATGTAGACAGAATAAAACCAAGCAATATGATTGAACCCCGTCATTTTCCCCTTACTAGCAACAATACAAATATGTGTCTCGCTACCCCTTCTGTCATTGCGTGAGGACACCACAAGATTGAACCTACTACTATGCACCACTTCCACTGAAGATCTACTCATCAACTTGGCCAAAGAAAACTCATAGATCGGAAAGCATTACATAACTATACAAATCACACATAATGAAGTTCGAAAAATACTCAATTATTTTCAATGAATAATCTGATCATAAACCCACAATTCATCAGATCCCAACAAATGCACCGCAAAACAAGATTACATCGAATAGAACTCCGAGGAGAACACTATATTGAAGATCAAAGAGTGAGAGAGAGAGAGCCATGTAGCTAATCACTATAAACCCATAGGTCTCGTGGGAACTACTCACACATCATTGGAGGTGCAACAAGGTTGATGTAGAAGCCCTCCATGATCGATCCCCCCTCCGACAGAGAACCGATGAAGGCCTCCAGATGGGGCCGCGGAAGAACAGAGACTTGCGGCGGCGGAAAAAACTGTTTCGGTGGATGCTCTGGTTTTTTTCTAATACTAGAGAATTTATAGCACTAGAATTAGGTCAGAAGGAGCCACATGGGGCCCACAAGACATCAGGACGTGCCCTATTGCTTTCTCGTCTCCTCGTAGGTCTTCTGGTCCTCCCTCGAAGCTTCGAGGGTCTATTATGTGCAAAAAAAATCTTCAAAAAGTTTCGCCGTGTTTGGACTCTGTTTGGTATAGACTTTCTGTAAAACCAAAAAACAAGCAGAAAACATCAACTAGCACTGGCCACTAGGTTAATAGGTTAGTTCTAAAAAATGATATAAAATTGCATATAGAGTATATAATATCGATATTTTAATAGCATGAAACAATAAAAAAAATTAGATATGTTGGAGACGTATCACGGATGCAAAAGCAAGGGAGATAAGGCGCGGAGTGGAAGAAAAATGGGCTGGGAGGGGGTTTGAGTGGGCGGCCCTATGTGGTGGCGGTCCGAACTCCTGCAAATCATGCCCTCAATTTGCGTCCGGTTTGCGAGAATTCAGACAACCAGACTGTCGGTGGACTGATAGAGGTTGAGTTGTTGTGTGATGCGTGGAAGGTCGTATTTGTAGACTTTGTAGGCATGCGGCAAGGGGTCTCGCTGTTTTGACTTGTTACAAATAGTTTATGACATGATCAATAAATTGACTATGATGAGATTGTCTTGTCATAGCAATACTTAAAGTCAATTCGGGTTAAACTAGTAATTACTACATATTAAATTATGAGATATAATAGATGAATATCAAAAGGATTCCCATGAGATGGAAATAGAACCAAGGTTGTATATATATGGTACGTTCCAAGGTAATTTTGTCGATCCGGAGGATGCTAGTAAGTGTACAAACTTCAAGAGATCCCATAATGGACTGTAGCAAGCATAGTGTAGTTGGAATCTTCGTTCTGCTGAAATGGTCAAAGTATATGAGTTCATCAAGAAAAGTGAAGATGCTTGTGTTTACAAGAATTTAAGTGGGACCATAATAATATAACATTGTGTGTGCATGACACATTGTTGATTGAAATTATATAGATTTCTTGACACGAATTAGGACTTTATTAAAACTAGTTTTTCAGTGAAGTACTTAGGCAATATAGCCTTGGTATTAGGCATAATAATATGTGGAGATAGTATTGCCTAATCAGGCTTAGCTAAATATGTATTGACAAGATACTAAAGCAGTTTAGTATGGAAAACGCTAAGAAGAATTTCATGTCGAAGTCACATGGAAGGAGTTCTAAGCAAGAGTCGGTATCCTGAAATACTGATGAACTAAATACATAATTGAGATTTTAATCACACTTGTATTAATCATATTACATGGTATGTAAACATCTAGATATGTCCAGTACTCCATGTAAGTTGTGAGTAAAGTTACCAGAGTGATCAAATTGTTGATCATAGGACAACAATGTAAATGTCATTAAGTACTAAAATAAGAAAGCATGTTTCTCACATAAGGGGAAAATGAAGAGATTGTTTTAAGGAATTAAGTGAAAACATGGTCATTTAAGTAGTTACATCGATGAAGTCTTCATCGGTGCAAGCGTTTTTTGATTTCAATTAAAAGGATTTGTGTTATTTTGTGGTACAGTAAGTTGGAATTGGTCCAAGAAAGTTATCGTGGCGAATTCTATAATGAAGGACAAGTATATTGTTGCTCTAGAAGTAACAATGGAGGGTGATGAATCAAACGTTCATTTATGAACTTGGTATGGTTTCCAAATGGCTTGTGCCAATGGAATCACTGTTCTTAATAGATGTTCCATAACTCAGTTCAAGGAATCAAAGGTCCTGTTAGTGATTCATTATATATACAAAATCCAGATCCACACAAAATTATGAATTTTGTGAAAAACATGAAGTTGTAAGGGCATGCAAAGATACACTCGGATCATAACTCGTCAGATTCGATAGGATGAAGACTATACCACAAGCAAAGCATGAACAAACACCAGATTGTCATTTGTGTACAAAGAAAGTGTGCAAACTAGATTATTAACTCTAGTGCAAGTGGGAGTCTATTGAAAATATGCCCTAGAGGCAATAATATTTGTATTATTTGTTTCCACATTTACAATTAAGAGTTTATATTCTATCTTATAGCTATTGTGATTCTTGAATATGTGATTAAGAGGAAAACTCACATGCATGTGTAGAATGATAAACGATAAAACCTTATTCCTAGCCTTACCTCTAGGACTAGCTCAGGTGTTGTGTGATGATCATGTTTCCGTAATCATGGGTATTTGGTCAAGTGTAACAAGGATGTCAAACTACATTGACAGTATGATGTTAGTAGAACGATTATATTGAATAGACCCAACTTGTTTGTTATACTTTGTGATCTTATCATCACAAGTCTATGATTATAACATGGAGAGTTAATGTATGCTTAAGTTCCTTACACCATGAGAGTACCGTAATCACTTCATACTAGACAATACACTTTGGGTTGTTCCAGCATCATATGTAACACGGTGATCATAACAACAACTTCTAGGTTTATCAAAAAGTGTGACAAGGGGTAAGATAGATCAAGAATGGGGTTTTCTCCTCCGAAGATGGAGAGATAGGGCCCTCTCGGTGTGACCGCATCCATCATCGTCTGGCCAGACACAGGTGACTAGGTTACAGTGATGCCGGAACATATCAACAAGAAGGAAGAACAAAATCGGTAACGAGGAGACCGATATGATGAGCATGAGAATGACTCAAGAGGATAATGATATATCTCACCTCGGGTTTTGTAACATATCATGAAGCAAAGGGAATAGCATATGATAACCAAAGGTTCACTCAAATATCATCCGTGTGAGTATAGGGGAGCAACATGGATGTCCACGGTTACGTTGTTGCCCATTGAACGAAAGGAAGTTCGTTCATGTCTATATATTTCACTTGATGTTTAGCGGTTTGTTAGATAACTAAGGAGAATAAGAGAATAGGCTCTCAAAGAGTTTCAGATTGTTCCGAAAAGTTTAGGATGTTCCCAGAAATGTTATGGGAGGTCCCGGGAAGGAGTTAGGAACTTTCGGTGATGTCCATAAGGCTACAGAACCTTTTGAATAAATCTAAAGGGTCCCTGGTGCGAGGACACCTTGGCTGGGCCAAGGGGTAGGATCCACAAGGCCTTAGGTTGCTGCACCAAGGAGTTGCTTGAGGGCAGGGGCTAGATGCCAGGGTGACGCCGAGATCACTCGCGTTTACCCGTGGGTCAGACGCCAGAGTCTGCGATGTTTATGGAAACACCAAGGTTCGTGGCGTTTTGTACTGGAGTCAGAGGAGGACTCTTCCTCGTGATCCAAACCAACTATGGGAAGCCCTCTCCCAAAGTTGCGACCACATACCTTAGCATATAAATAGAGGGGAGGGGCAGCCCCTAGAACACATTAAATCTCTTAGAGGTTGGCCCGCTCCTGCCCCACGCCCAGTTTCTCTCTCGCGTTTAGTTGATCTAGACGTCAACGTCGCTAGATTACTTCTCCCTCTAGTTCTTTTAGCAGTTCTTAGCTCTGGACAGCGAAATTTTGTTGAACCACTACTTTGGTACGTGTGCAATCCGTATAGGCATCGTGCTTTCGGTGCTTGTTCGAGGGATCGTTCGTGATGGTCGGGGGGACTTCAAGTTCGATCTACGCCAACTCTTTTTCCGCTGCAACTCGAAGTTGGTAATGATCCGATCTAACCTTGTATGCATCTTCATAGTGATCTTGGGTAGGCCATTTTTTTCTACTACATTTCTTAGCACGTCAACCATGGAGACCGTAAGTTTTGCTTCTGGTTGCTCTACATGTTGGCCAATTCATTGATTCACTCACTGTTTTAACTTGATAATCATCGCGGTGTATAGTCAGGATGCACTGCCGTGACGTACTACATGACCGAGGGCATTCATTGTTGGATGAAGTTCGAGGGCAACAATGCATGGGTGGATTTGTGTCAATTCTTTGGAATCAATGAATTTGAAAAACTTGTTAAACATTCGATTCTCTCGGATGGAATATTTACATTTGAACTATTTTCTTGGAGGTACATTTGAACTATTGTTGTAGTATGAATATTTGCAAACCATCTATGGATGACTTGTGCTATTTTTCATTATTATTTTGAGTGCTGCGGAGAAAAGGCAAAAAATAGGGACGGTTAGGGGACAGGGTTAGATGACCGGCTTCTTATCAGCGTGCGCGGACTAGTCCGCCGACAAATATCGTGTCTGTTTTAGGCGATAGCGTTGGAGATGCTCTCATTCTCCAACTCTTAAACTCTTACTATTTTTTTGCGAGAGTACGCCAATGACGTACCATATTTTTATAGAAAAGAGCAGAATAATTATAAGAATCCATTGGTCGATGCGAACATCAACCGCCGAAACTCCCACACCAACCATTACACATTAATCAATGTCTCACAAATCTATCTAAACCTCCTACTCCCACACCTGCTTGCCTCCAATCGAGAATATCCTCTAAGATCCAGCTAACTAGTTCCCGTGAACCTTTGCATTGCTCTGGCCGATTGAACACTCTCGCGTTCCTTTGCTTCCATAAGGCTCAAGCCACTCCGATGACAAGATACTCTTACTACAAGTAGGCACATTTTCTATATAGAACATGTAGCAATATATTAACTCGACAATGACACGCCTGACTCGGTATAAAATTTGACAAAATGAGGCCTCGAGGGGATTATTATCTGGTTATGTACCTTTTTTTTAGCATCAGTACAGACGCAAGCGCTCATATACACGCGCATACACTCACCTCTATGAACGCACACACGCACATCCTACCCTTATGAGCACCTTCGAGAGACTGAACCGGCATATCATCTTGAGATTTACGAAATCACCGTAGACGCCTCGTCGTCGATGAGAACGTCCCCTTTCACTAAAAGCGCATCGCCAGAAATCCTGAAATAAATCCAGAAATAATACGACCTCGTTCACCGCTTGATAGACAGATGGAGGCGGTCATGTAAACCACGTCGCGATTTAAAAATGATACCAGTAGTAATCAGTAATGGTCGTGCAGATCACCAACTCGGTAGACACGCCCCCCAAAGACAAAATAAAGTATTTTGGTGTTGCAAGTGCAACAGAGCGCAAGTGGCAATGCAAGGTTGGTCCAGATCGAACGCTTGCCGGATCAAACGTCTTGCAGCTGATTGGTCCAATTCTGCCTGGATGTGAGATCACAAGTTTATTATATGTATTAGAAAAAGCCAAAAAGGTTGGGTCGATCTGCTTGGCTGTGGGTGATCCGATCCTTATACGTAGATCTACCGGCCACGAGAACAGCGTCGGAGACCTGCCAGTCGCCACCTCCATCGACGACTGAGGTTCTGCATCCATACGAGTATACGACGTAACCAGAAGCCTTAACTTGTGCCATACAACATGGGCGGTTATGGAGAGCCATGTGCATGGCATGATCTGCCTATGCTGTGACTACAAACTATAGATGTGTGTTTCTATGTCAAAACCTTGAATCATGCATGTGGCATGTCACATGTCCCCACACATTAAGGGGGTGAGTGAAACGGACCGACCCACTACCGTGCTTTGACTGTCCAACTGCACATGCCAGAGCAAGTCAGCCATTGCATCTATTTCGGAGAAAAACACACCATAATTGCTCTTTTTTCATAAACAAGAGCAAGGAACGGTTTGGCACGGCCGAAATGGGCGTCTCGTGGTGAACTCTTCGTTCGTCGTCTGCAGTGAAGGTGAAGTTGCTGACCGAAATGGGCGTCTATGGCGACGATAACACACTAGAAAGCAATATGTTTCTTTTCGGCATCTTCGAAAACCGGGTTTGGACATGTCTACCTCAGGTTTCGCATAGTTTGGACACAGCTTTTTTATTTTATTAATTAATAAAGAGCTAAAGTATTTACCTTGCCTATAAAAATACCGATAACGGTACTTACACACGGGTAATGTGGCAACTAGTTTAACTAATTATCATTAGGTGCTTTGAATGTAAGTTGCATTGCGACTAATTATCCATCCCCATTTAGCGATAAAATCGATGCTTTTGTTCCGGTTCAATGTGTTCCCCTGGATTTTTTGGGAAGAACATGCGATCAAATTACAACAGGTCCTGCTTGCAAGGCAAATATGGAGCCCAAGTTATTATCGACTATGTGTTTGCGCTTGGCTCCATAACGTCCATATCCATATGAAGCGCACGATATGAAGGCTACCGAAATGCGGACTCTGCTAGAATTATTCTAAGTGTTTACTAAATGAAACCATGTTCTTCGTTTCATGCATTTCCCGAATTCACGCCATGCTGTGAGGAACGCTTTACGCTGGTTTTGTGCTAAAGCTCAAAATAACGTCCTAGTCACCCGGGGGTCATTGGCCGGTCAGATCTGGATAAGCTTTGTTTAAATGAGCACGTATAACGCTCCTCCCTCTTATTGCTACCTCCACACAGCTACCATGACAATGCAAGTTGGCTTTCCATCATCACCAGGTCTTCCTCACCTTTATCAAAGAAAGAAGATGTCCTTGTCGCCTTTCTACATCATAACGAGATCGCAGCGACGCTAATCCGTTTTTTGACTAACAAACATAAATCCGTGGCACAGCTTGGACAGACGAGCATGACGAAAAAGGCTCGCAGGCTTCCGAATAAACTAACCGGGTCACCCGCGGCTTTAGAAGGAAGAAGCGTTGGCTCCGCGGAACGCCCGCGTTTCCCACGAATTTTGTACAGCGTTTTAATATTGCCACATGCTGGGCACTTTAGTACTATTCAGTAAATTGGGACAAAATTGAGATCAAATGTATTAAGAGTATCTCCGGCCGCACCCCCAACAGGCCCAATGCGTTTTTTTAGCGCCGGCGCCGAAAAATCGGCCGAGTCGCGCCCCAGGATCTTGAATATCGACTGTTTTGGCCGAAACAACAGTCGGCGAACCCGAGCCGAACTCAAGCCCCTGGGTGCCGCCTGGGGGCGCCGGCCGGATCGAAAAGGCGAGTGGGTCCGCTCTGTCGGCGAGAGATGCCCCTTTTTCCGCCGTTCTCCAGTTTTTCCCCACCTGCCCCTCTTCTCCCGCCATTCTCCTCCTTCTCCCCGCCATCCGACCACTGTCCCGCCGAAGAAATACTCGGCCCCTCGCGCCGATGTTGTCGACGATGTCAAAGCAGAGGAAGCTGATGGCGCCGCTGGCCAAACCGCCGGGTACGACGAACGCCGACTGGAGGGCGGAGGTTCTGCGCCGGGAGGCTTTTACCACCGACCGGCGGAACAGGCTCAACACGAAGAGGACCCGAGACGCGGCCACTTCGGCGGCGGCGGCTGCGGTCGAGCATGCCAATGTGTCTCGCGCAGGAATGATGTACCCACCCGGTGGCCCTCAAGCACCCCCTCGCCTGGCTACGCCGGCGGCGACGCGCACGGCGGATTCAACCACAACATCACCTTTCCGCACAGCCAACGCACGCCCTCGCCCGCATTCACGGGCGTCCAGTACTCCCCCTACACCTACTCGCCGCCGGCTTACGCCGCCTCTTCTCCGCTGTGGGGCCCTGCTCTTCTCGCACGCATCGTTGTCACACTTCGCCAACCCCGACACGACTAAAGCCGACATGGACGACATCATCACGAGCGGCTCGGCCGCCGCCGCCGTCTCCCCGGGTTCCAGGCGCTAGATGGCACAACGGACCTCGCAGGCGAGATGGACGCTGAGGTCGACTACAACGAGGAGGAGGCGAAGGAGGAAGAAGAGGAGGAGGAGCCCACGCCTGCTCCGACAAGCAAAGGAAAGAAGAAGAAGCGGGGGGTCAGGACCGGCGAGCCGTGCGTCAAGTGGAGATCCAAAGAAGACGAGTGCATTGCCGAAGTGTGGAGGACCTTCTGCATCAACCCGATCACCGGCACGAACCAGAGCGCCGACACGTATTAGGAGCGCATCAAGTCGGAGTTCGACGAGCGCAAGTTGGTTGACCCCTACTTTGCCACCATCCACATGCAGCGCGGCTCGAAGGCCATGTCAAACCATTGGGCGCTCATCCAAACGGTGTGCAACAAATGACATGGGATCGTCGAGGAGGTCGCGGCTCGCCCGGAAAGCGGCACCAACATCGAAGGCCAGGTATCACAGACGCCTACCACCGCCCCTTTTTCGTCGTGTGCGTGTTGACGACTTTTGTTTTCTCGCCGCAGATGGTTCGAATGTTCGCCTTGTACCGCCAGGACAACGGTGCCGAACAAGCCTTCAAGTACCTTCATGTGTTCTCCCGGATCGAGAAGTGCGAGAAGTGGGCGGACGTCCGGTGCACCCTCGCCAAGGCCAAGGAGACGTACAGGTCAGACGCGCCCACGCCGGGCACGGCGGATGGGCGCCCTGACGGCAAAAAACGCGCCAAGGCGGCCAAGGACGCCGCGCCGGGTACCGAGCGGCTGCACACGTCCATAGAGCAGTGCATCGCCGACGCCAAGAGCCACGCCGCCCAGAGGGAAGAGAAATCTGAGTTGCGGTGGTCGGTGTTGATGACGAACACCGCCATCAAGCTCGACCTACTTCGGACCAACGTCGCCGCGAAGAAGAAGAACACCGACCTGGCATTCCTGATGGGGGCGGACATGTCGACGATGGACGAGCAGGTCAAGGCGTGGTACCTGGCGGAGCGTGGCCTCATCTTGAACCAGATGCCGTCGATGACCGCACCCACTCCCATGCCGACCCCTACAACGCCGCCAAGCCCAAGCGATGAAGCTACCACGACGCCCAGCACAAAAGCCGCGCCGACGCCTCCCAGCCCGCGCACGCCGACTTCAGTTAGCCCGCCGCCGCCGGAGGACAACGCCGTTGTTTGATGCATTGCTACGCATCCTTTCTTTTTTAACGTGGAACTGTGATTGATCGCCGAACTGTGGCATGGTGATAGCCGAACTATGTTGATCGCCGAACTTGCGGCGTCTTTTTGGTAGGCGAGAAACATAAAATTTGAATTTATATGCGTCTTGGGGCCGAAAGTTGGGGCCGTGATTGGGAACTAAATCGCCCCCAGGGCCAATAAAGCGTCGGGCAAAGGGCGAAAAAGCACCAACGGGTGCCCTGGGGGGCGAACGAGTGGAGATGCTCTAAGTAGCACAAATGTTTACATAAATGTTCATATAGAAGCTGAAAAGATACAACCAAATTTTTGGGGTGTCGAAGTCTTCTTTCTCCTGCATTCATTGCTGGAATTTTAGTCTATTTTGGGCAAGCCCAATAGCAATTTCAGAATTTCTAATAAATCCTAGAGGCTCACTTAGCCCATTCGTGCAAGGCAAGGGGCACTACTAAAGTTTAGTCCCACATTGCTAGTTTAGATGGAGTTGGACCTCCTTATAAGGGAGGTTCTTTCCCATTTGTACGAGCATGAGAACAAGAGGGACATCCACGCACGCTCCTCCTCCGACGCCCGCCTCGCCACGCCACGCCACGCCACGCCTCGCCTCGCCACGCCACGCCACGCCACGCCACGCCACGCCTCGCCACGACGTGTGATGATCCCCAAGTGCAGGGAATCATCGTAGCAATTCCCAATGGTGGAAGTGATAAGTATGGAGTGTCGAACCCACAAGGAGCTAAAGGTAAGATCAATATTCTCTCAAGTCCTATCTGCCACTAATACGACTCTACGTACATGAGCGTTTGCTTCCAACTAGAAACGAGAAATAAAACTACGTTGTGGGTATGAAGAGGATAACTTTGCATGATATCGGAGAGATAAAATATAAAAGTAGGTGTTGTTATCATAAAGTTAGAATATATTACTAAATATTATAAATAGCGAGTGTGAAATAATGATGGATCGGTGTGTGGAATTGTCCTAGGCAATTGTTAACAAGACCGGTAGTCATCATTGCAATTTCATATGAGGGAGAGGCATAAGCTAACATACTTTCTCTTCTTGGATCATGTGCACTTATGATTGGAACTCTAGCAAGCATCCGCTATTACTAAATATCATTAAGTTAAAACCCAACCATAGCATTAAAGCATCAAGTCCCCTTTATCCCATACGCAACAATCCCCTTACTCGGGTTTATGCTCCTGTCACTCAAGCAACCCACTATAAGCGAATCATGAACGTATTGCAACACCCTACAACGGGAATCCCTCGCGCTTGCGCGACACGGAGGGCACCATAGGACAGTACCAAAATAAAACATACACTCGTACCAATCTAGATCATCAATCGACCCAAAGACAAAGGATATCTACTCAAAACATCATAGGATGACAACACATTATTGCATCATAATATGTGGTATAAAGCACCATGTTCAAGTAGAGATTACAGTTTAGGCGCCAATGTTAACTTACTTAAAGGATCTTACTCAATCCTTAGGTAGGTATGATGGACTCTCATGGAAAAACTGGTTTAAGGGATGTTTGGAAGCACAAGCAGTATTTCTACTTAGTGCAAAGAATTTGGCTAGCATTAGAGGGAAAGGCAAGCCCAACATGTTGGATGATCCAAGACAATATAACATTTCGGATATAGAAAAACATAACCCATTAAGTTGTCTTCCTTGTCCAACATTAACCTTTTAGCATGTCATATTTTAATGAGTGCTCACAATTACAAAAGATGTCCAAGATAGTATATTTATATGTGAAATCTCTCTTCCTTCAATATTCTTTCATGAATTGTTCAAGTGACAAATTCTGCATTTGCTAACTTTCAATAAGTTTACTACCTATACTTATTCTGTGTGAAGTCATTACTCCCCATGGTATAAGCATATGAAACATATATAAATTCAGATTTATGATATTCAATTCATTCAACCATTTACTCATAGGATGTACATGAAGCACGTGAGTAAATGACAAACTACTCCAAAAGATATAAGTGAAGGACACTGAGTAGTCAAATAATTAACTAGCCATGGGAGGATTCTTTTTCATTCCAAATTTCAGATCCAATGATTTTATTCAAACAACAAGTAAAATTGAAAATATGCTCCAAGCAAAACACATATCGTGCGACGAATAAAAATATAGCTCCGAGTAAGGTATACCGATAGTTTTTGAAGACGAAAGAGGTGATGCCTTCCGGGGCATCCCCAAGCTTAGGCGCTTGAGTCTTCCTTGAATATTACCTTGGGATGCCTTGGGAATCCCCAAGCTTAGGGTCTTTCCACTCCTTATTCTCCTCATATCGATATCTCACCCAAAGCTTGAAAACTTCAACCACACAAAACTTAACGTAACTTCGTGAGATAGGTTAGTATGATAAAGAGTAAACCATTCACTTTGGTACTGTCAAAGACAAGGTTCATAATTGTTCTCACACAATGCCTACTGTACCATATCATTTCTACAATTTATATTGAGAAATATAAGCCATAGAAACTAGAAAACAAGCAAACTATGCAATGAAAACAGAATCTGTCAGAAACAGAACAGTCTGTAATGATCTGAACAACAACCATACTTCTGCTGCTCTAAAAATTATGAAATAAATTGGTGGACGTGAGGAATTTGTCTATTAATCTTCTGCAAAAAGAATCAACTCAAAATCACTCTTCTGTAAAAAAGGTAGCTAATCCCGTGTGCGCAAAGTTTTTGTTTCTTTACAGCAAGATCACATTAACTTTCACCCAAGTCTTCCCAAAGGTCTTACTTGGCACTTTATTGAAACAAAAGCTATAAAACATGATTACTACAGTAGCTTAATCATGTAAACACACAAAAATAGTAAGGGTAAATATTGGGTTGTCTCCCAACAAGCGCTTTTCTTTAATGCCTTTTAGCTAGGCATGATGATTTCAATGATGCTCACATAAAAGATAAGAATTGAAACATAAAGAGAGCATCATGAAGAATATGACTAGCATATTTAAATCTAACCCACTTCCTACGCCTAGGGATTTTGTGAGCATATAATTTATAGGAACAAGAATCAACTAGCATAGGAAGGCAAGACAAGTATAACTTCAAAACTTTAAACACATAGAGAGGAAACTTGATATTATTGCAACTTCTACAAGCATGTATTCCTCCCTCATAAAAAATTCAGTAGCATCATGAATGGGTTCAACAATATAACCATCACATAAAACATTTTTTTCATGATCTACAAGCATAGAAATTTTACTACTCTCCACATAAGCAAAATTCTTCTCATTCAGAACAGTGGGAGCAAACTCGAAATAGTGGAATCATTACTAACTAAAGTTGACACTCTTCCAAATCCACTTTAGATGATAGTATTATTCATACTCCAAAATATATAAGTGAAGTTCATGGATTATTCTAGGATTAATATCGACTAGCAAATATCCAAGCTCAAAATATATAAGTGAAGCACACGAAGCATTCTATAAAACCGTACTCAAAAGATTTAAGTGAAGCGCAAAGATCATTCTATAAGATCATACTCAAAAGATATAAGTGAAGCACATGAAGAATTCTATAAATCAAGGAAGGTCTAGCATGGTTCTTAAAAAAGGAAAAACACGAGGGACATAAATCATGTGAACAAAACAAAAACCGAGGTATACCGATAATTGTTGAAGAAGAAAGATGGGATGCCAACCGGGGCATCCCCAAGCTTAGATGCTTGAGTATCCTTGAAATATTTACTTGGGGTGCCTTTTACATCCCCAAGCTTGAACTCTTGCCTCTCTTTATTCTTCTCATATTGATAGCTCCTCGATCTTCGAACACTGCATCCACACAAAACTTTAACAAAAACTTTGTGAGACCCGTTAGTATAATAAAGCAAATCACTACCTTTAGGTACTGTTGCAAACTTATTCCAATTTCATATTAGCACTTTATCTATTGTATTCCAACTTCACCATGGTTGATACCCCCCGATACTACCCATAGATTCATAAAAATAAACGATCAACACTTAGAAAACAGAATCTGTCAAAAACAGGATAGTCTGTAGTAATCTGGAAGTTTAGTAAACTTCTGTAACTCTAAAATATATAAAAAATATGAAAATCTGAACAATTTGTACAGAAGTAATGTGCAAAAAGTTTCAGACCCATTTGAACTTCCAGTAAAAAAAATATAAAATCACGCGCTACATCCAAAGTTTCTGTTTTTTGTTCTACACATAGAAAACAAGCAATCTAATCATCCTAAAACCAAAGCTTGGCACATTATTTTTATAATACAATGGATATATACAAGGGGATAATTATTTACAAAGAAACTTCCATGAAAAATTCTACATTGTTTCTGTGAGCATGAACACAAGTGCTCAAGGTCGACCCTCACTTCCTCAATGCATAACTTTCCAATCACTTCTCTTTTTGAAAAAAAAATTAGGCATAAGAGGCAAGTAATTTTTTTGTATTTTCATTCTTTAAAAAAATGTATGTTTCACCCACAACTAAACAGAAACAAAAATGAAAAACAAAATCTACTTAGTGAAGAAAGCAAACAAGCACACACGAGAATATCAACCCAACGCTATTGCTCCCCGGCAACGGTGCCAGAAAAGAGCTTGATGGTCCCCAAGTGCGGCGGGGAATCATCGTAGCAATTCTCAATAGTGGAAGTGATAAGTATGGAGTGTCGAACCCACAAGGAGCTAAAGGTAAGATCAATATTCTCTCAAGTCCTATCTGCCACTGATACGACTCTACGTACACCGAACGTTTGCTTCCAACTAGAAACGAGAAATAAAACTACGTTGTGGGTATGAAGAGGATAACTTTGCATGATATCAGAGAGCTAAAATATAAAAGTAGGTGTTGTTATCATAAAGTTAGAATGTATTGCTAAATATTATAAATAGTGAGTGTGGAATAATGATGGATCGGTGTGTGGAATTGTCCTAGGCAATTGTTAACAAGACTGGTAGTCGTCATTGCAATTTCATATGAGGGAGAGGCATAAGCTAACATACTTTCTCTTCTTGGATCATATGCACTTATGGTTGGAACTCTAGGAAGCATCCGCAACCACTAAAGATCATTAAAGTAAAACCCAACCATAGCATTAAAGCATCAAGTCCCCTTTATCCCATACGCAACAATCCCCTTACTCGGGTTTATGCTTCTGTCACTCAAGCAACCCACTATAAGCGAATCATGAACGTATTGCAACACCCTACAACGGGAATCCCTCATGCTTGCGCAACACGGAGGGCACCATAGGACAACACCAAAATAAAACATAAAACTCATACCAATCTAGATCATTAATCAACCCAAAGACAAAGGATATCTACCAAAACATCATAGGATGGCAACACATCATTGGATCATAATATGTGGTATAAAGCACCATGTTCAAGTACAGATTATAGCGGGGTGCGGGAGAGCGGACCGTGTAAAAGAGATGATGATGGTGATGTTGATGAAGACGATCACCGCGGCGATGATTCCCCTCTCGATGGCACTCCGGCGCCACCGAGAGAGAGGAGGAGAGGTTCTCCCCCTTGTGCTTCCTCCTTCATGGCATCCCCCCTAGATGGGGAGAGGTTCTCCCTCTGGTCCTTGGCCTTCATGGCGATGATGGCCCCTCCGGGATCCTCCTCCATGGCCTCCGGTGATGATGGCCCCCTCCGGCAGGGTGCCAGAGACGGACTAGATTGATTTCTCGTGGTTACAGAGGCTTGCGGCGGTGAAACTTCCGATCTAGGTTATTTTCTGGAGGTTTCTGTATTTATAGGAATTTTTGGCGTCGGTATCATGTCCATGGGGTCTCCGAGTCGTTCATGAGATAGGGGCCCACGCCAGGGGGGTGGGAGCGCCCCACCCTCGTGGACAGCCCGGGCTCTTCTGGCCCAACTCTTTTACTCCGGGGGCTTCTTTTGGTCCATGAAAATCATCAAAAATTGGCACGTCAATTGGACTCCGTTTGGTATTCATTTTCTGTAAAACTCAAAAACAAGGAAAAAAACAGAAACTGGCACTCGGCTCTAGGTTAATAGGTTAGTCCCAAAAATCATATAAAATAGCATATAAATGTATATAAAACATCTAAGATGGATAATATAATAGCATGAATACTTCATAAATTATAGATACGCTGGAGACGTATCAACGCGCCGCGCCGCGGGTTGCGGGAATGAGCCGAGTCGATGTCTAATTTTTGCCACGCACGACGGGTATACAAAAGGTGAGTCGGAAGCTGAAAGTTTTTGTTGTAGTGGACATTGAATACGAACGCTGCGCCCTTCGGTTGCTGTCTGTTTGTTTCATCTCCCTCGTTCCCTTCAGCTCCCGGCGCAGCCTCTCACCTCCTTTTCTTGCGCCTATATAAGGGAGGTCACTCCTCTCAGAGAGACGCACCAGAACTAGTCCTTCCTCTCGCCTCCGGTTCCATCTCTATGCTATTGTTGTCTTCCTCATCTCGGCTTGCGGCGTGCACCGCAGGTCGCGACAGTAGGCCTCCGGCCTCCGAAACCACACCTTCTGAGTCCTGTACGGGAGAAGGGTGATAAGGTTTTTGGGGAGCGCTCAGCGCGACTACTGGCTGATTTATCACGGCTGATTTGGTCATCGACGACTACTTCCCCGACGACGACTTCTTCCTCGACGTCGACAACCTCTTCGACGACATGGCCGGCGAGGACACCGCACCCAAGACCGGGGCTTCTGCCGATGCTTCGTACGTCTCCATGATCTCTCTGTTTAAGATCATGCAACAGTTTCTTGCTCTAGTTTATTTTGTTCTATTCTCTGTTCTACATGAGTTCTGTTTTAGTTCACATGTACAAATGCTATTTTCTATCACTTTGCTAGATTACATGACTTGCTCTATCTCTATTATATTAGTCATATTTTATCTAATATTTATGTTCATAAAATCATATGGTAAATTGCTCATATTTCCAACAATCCAAAAACCTTATTATAGGCAATTTACCCCAAGTGGTTTTGCTGCTTCCATGAGACCTCCTGTGTTCGAGGGTATCCACTATAAGAGGTGGCACGTGAGAGCGGTCTTATGGTTTCAAACCATGAGTTGCTATGACGCCACTCTTGGCAAACCTGGAGGAGATTATGATGCTCAATAGGAACAAGCTTTAATGAAAATGGATACCTTGTTTAGGGCTGCTCTCGAGTGTTCTTGGTGAGAACATAGTTGATGCTTATGCGTCAATTGATAATGGAAAAGATATGTGGGACTCACTCGAGGCAGAGTTTGGGGTCTCGGATGCCGGCACTGAGCTATACATCATGGAGTAATTCTATGATTACAGGATGACTGAAGAGCGTTCCGTGGTTGAGCAAGCTCATGAGATACAGTCATTTGCTAGAGAACTTGAGCACTTCAATTGCATGCTACCAGACAAGTTTGTTGCCGGGGGTATCATCACTAAGCTTCCTCCTTCGTGGAGGAACTTTGCTACCTTACTGAAGCATAAGAGACAGGAGTTTTCCGTTCCGGATCTCATTGGTACTCTTGATGTGGAAGAAAAGGCGAGAGCAAAGAACACACGTGCTCGAGGTATTAAGGGAGGATCTAGTGCCAATCTGGTATAGAAGAAGAACTTCCAGCCCAAAAAGTTCAAGAACAAGGGCAAGTTTGATGGAAAAGCAAAGTTTGATGGGAAGAATAAGGCTGTACAACACACGAACTTCAAGAAGAAGAATGACAAGAAGAAAGGTGTATGTCATGTGTGTGGAGATCCTGATCATTGGGCTCCTAGTTGCCCTAATCGCTATGACAAGCGTCATCTTGGGAAAGGCGGCAAGACCGCTAATGTTTTCATTGGAGACACTGACATGAAGGATGATGGGTATGGTATATTTTCCACTATTCTTTCAGTATGTCATTCTCCTGATTGGTTGATTGACACAGGTGCTAATGTGCATGTATGCGGTGATATTTCCATGTTTTCGTCTTATCAGACTGCAGGGACTTCAACTGTGCTGATGGGCAACGGTTCAAGTGCTTCTGTTCATGGTGTTGGCACGGACGATCTGAAGTTTACTTCGGGGAAGATCGTGCGGCTGAAGAACGTGCATTATGTCCCCGCCATCAATAAAAATCTTGTTAGCGAATCTCTTCTGTGCAGATATGGCTACAAGCTTGTCTTTGAGTCGAATAAATTTGTAATATCCAAGTATGGAACCTTTGTTGGTAAAGGCTACGAGTCAGGAGGCCTGTATTGTTTATCCTTATCAGATGTTTGCAATAAAGTTGTTAATTATGTTTGCAAAAATAGTGAATCAAATGTGTGGCATTCACGTCTGTGTCATGTTAACTTTGGTTGCATGTTGTGACTAGCCAAATTAAAATTAACCCCTAGTTTCACCACCGTCAAGGGATCTAAGTGTCAAGTTTTTGTGCAAGCTAAGCAACCTCGTAAGTCTCACACGACTGCGGAAACGAGAAATCTTGCACCACTAGAGCTCATACATTCCGATCTATGTGAAATGAATGGTGTTTTGACAAAATGTGGAAAGAAATATTTCATGACATTAATTGATGACTCCACTAGATATTGCCATGTGTATCTTCTGAAATCTAAGGATGAGGCTTTGAACTTTTTCAAGATCTACAAAGCTGAAGTTGAAAACCAACTTGATCGTAAGATTAAGAGGCTTAGGTCCGACCGTGGTGGAGAGTATTTTTCCAATGAATTTGATGTTTTTTGTGCAGAACATGGTATAATCCATGAGAGGACGCCTCCCTATTCACCTCAGTCAAATGGGGTAGCTGAAAGAAAGAACAATACTCTAACTGATTTGGTTAATGCCATGTTAGATACACCGGGTCTATCCAAGGCATGGTGGGGGAGGCGATATTGACTGCATGTCATGTCCTAAACTGAGTTCCCACAAAGAACAAAGAAATAACTCCATTCGAGTAATGGGAGAAGAAAAGGTTAAAACTCTCTTATCTATGAACCTGGCGTTGTTTGGCGAAAGTCAATGTGCCAATCTCAAAGAAGCACAAACTTGGACCAAAGACTCTGGATTGTGTTTTCCTGGGATATGCTTTTCGAAGCATTGGATATAGATTCTTGGTTGTAAAATCCGAAGTATTTGACATGCATGTCGGTACAATCATGGAGTCGAATGATGTGGCTTTCTTTGAAGATATCTTTCCCATGAAGGATATGGCTACCTCATCTACTCAGGAGATACCTAGTTCATCGAATCAAGAATCAGTTACAATTATTGAACCTACCATTTCGATGGAATACTTTGGAAAACCCGTGGAGGAGAACGATGAAGTTCCTGTTGGGGAACGTAGCAGAATTCAAAAATTTCCTACGCTTCACCAAGATCAATCTAAGGAGTCATCTAGCAACGAGCATAAAGGAGTGCATCTACATACCCTTTGTAGATCGCGAGCGGAAGCGTTCGAAGGAACGTGGATGAAGTAGTCGTACTCTTCACGATCCTCGTCACCGATGATCCTAGCGCCGAGCGGACGGCACCTCCGCGTTCAACACACGTACGGTACAGCGACGTCTCCTCCTCCTTGATCTAGCAATGGCGGAGGAGAGGTTGTCGGAGATCCAGCAGCACGATGGCGTGGTGGTGGATGCAACAGGAAAACCTGCAGGGCTTCGTCGGCGCCCTGCGAGAGGAGTTGGAGGTGTGACGGGGGGGGGGGGAGAGGCGCCAGAGGCTTGGGTGCGGCTGCCCTCTCCTCCCCCCACTATATATAGGGGCCAGGGGGGCGCCGGCCCTGGGAGATCAGATCTCCAGGGGGGCGGCGGCCACGGGGGTAGACTTGCCCCCCAAGGCATAGGGGGCGGCCCCTCCCCCTAGGGTTTCAACCCTAGGCGCATGGAGGGGGGCCCATGTGGTGCGCCAGCCCACTAGGGGCTGGCCCCTTCCCTCTTGCGTCCTAGGGGACCCACCGGGATGGGTGGCCCCACCCGGTGGACCCCCGGGACCCCTCCGGTGGTCCCGGGACACTCCCGGTGACCCCCGGAGTTCACCCGATGGCCGAAACTGGACTTCCTATATATCATTCTTTACCTTCGGACCATTCCGGAACTCCTCGTGACGTCCGAGATCTCATCCGGGACTCCGAACAACATTCGGGTTTCCATGTGCATGTATCTCTACAACCCTAGCATCACCGAACCTTAAGTGTGTAGACCCTACGGGTTCGGGAGACACGCAGACATGACCGAGACGACTCTCCGATCTATAACCAACATCGGGATCTGGATACCCATGTTGGTTCCCACGTGTTCCTCGATGATCTCATCAGATGAACCACTGTGTCAAGGATTCACTCAATCCCGTATGTTATTCCCTTTGTCTATCGATACGGTACTTGCCCGAGATTCGATCGTCGGTATGCCCGATACCTTGTTCAATCTCGTCATGGCAAGTCTCTTTACTCGTTGCGTAATCCATCATCACGTGACTAACTCCTTAGTCACTTTGAGCTCATTATGATGATGTCTTACCGAGAGGGCCCAAAGGTACCTCTCCGTCATACGGAGTGACAATATCCCAGTCTCAGTTCGCACCAACTCAACAGACACTTTCGGAGATACCCGTTGTGTACCTTTATAGCCACCCAGTTACGTTGTGACGTTTGGCACACCCAAAGTATTCCTACGGTATCCGAGAGTTGCACAACCTCATGGTCTAAGGAATAAATACTTGACACTGGAAAAGCTTAAGCATTACGAACTATACGATCACGTTCTAGGCTCAGGATTGGGTCTTGTCCATCACATCATTCTCCTAATGATGTGATCCCGTTATCAATGACATCCTATGTCCATGGTCAGGAAACCGTGACCATCTGTTGATCAACGAGCTAGTAACTAGAGGCTTACCAGGGACATGTTGTGGTCTATGTATTCACACATGTATCGCTGTTTCCGTACAATACAATTCAAGCATGAATAACAGACAATTATCATGAACAAGGAAATATAATAATAATACTTTTATTATTGCCTCTAGGGCATATTTCCAACAGTCTCCCACTTGCACTAGAGTCAATAATCTAGTTACATTGTGATGAATCGAACACCCATAGAGTTCTGGTGTTGATCATGTTTTGCCCGTGGAAGAGGTTTAGTCAACGGGTCTGCAACATTCAGATCCGTATGCACTTTACAAATATCTATGTCTCCATCTTGAACATAATTTCGGATGGAGTTGAAACGGCACTTGATGTGCTTGGTCTTCTTGTGAAACCTGGGCTCCTTGGTAATGGCAATAGCTCCAGTGTTGTCACAGAAGAGAGTCATCGGGCTTGACGCGCTTGGAATGACTCCTAGGTCGGTGATGAACTCCTTCTTGTGCTGCTTCGCAAGCAGCTATGTACTCCGCTTCACATGTAGAATGCGCCACGACGCTCTGCTTGCAACTGCACCAGCTGACTGCTCCACCATTCAAAATATACACGTATCCGGTTTGTGACTTTGAGTCATCCAGACCTATGTCGAAGCTAGCATCGACGTAACCCTTTATGACGAGCTCTTCGTCACCTCCATAAACGAGAAACATATCCTTAGTCATCTTCAGGTACTTTAGGATGTTCTTGACCGTTGTCCAGTGTTCCATACCGGGATCACTTTGGTACCTCCCTACCAAACTTATGGCAAGGTTCACATCAGGTCTGGTACACAGCATGGCATACATGATAGAACCTATGGCCAAGGCATAGGGAATGACACTCATCTTTTCTCTATCTTCTGCCGTGGTCGGGGACTGAGCCTTGCTCAATCTCATACCTTGCAAAACAGGCAAGAACCCCTTCTTGGACTGATCCATATTGAACTTCTTCAATATCTTGTCAAGGTATGTGCTTTGTGAAAGACCAATGAGGCGTCTTGATCTATCTCTATAGATTTTGATGCCTAGTATGTAAGAAGCTTCTCCAAGGTCCTTCATTGAAAAACTCTTATTCAAATAGGCCTTTATGCTCTCCAAGAATTCTATATCATTTCCCATTAGCAATATGTCATCCACATATAATATGAGAAATGCTACAGATCTCCCACTCACTTTCTTGTAAATATAGGCTTCTCCATAAGTCTGTATAAAGCCAAACGCTTTGATCACATCATTAAAGCGAATATTCCAACTCCGAGATGCTTGCACCAGCCCGTAGATCGAGCGCTGGAGCTTGCATACTTTGTTAGCACTCTCTGGATCGACAAAACCTTCCGGCTGCATCATATACAGTTCTTCCTTGAGGAAGCCATTGAGGAATGCCGTTTTGACGTCCATTTGCCATATCTCATAATCATAGAATGCGGCAATTGCTAACATGATTCGGACGGACTTTAGCATCGCTACAGGAGAGAAAGTCTCGTCGTAGTCAATCCCTTGAACTTGTCGATAACCTTTAGCGACAAGCCGAGCCTTATAGATGGTCACATTACCATCCGCGTCTGTCTTCTTCTTAAATATCCATTTATTTTCTATGGCGTGCCTATCATCGGGCAAGTCCACCAAAGTCCATACTTTGTTTTCATACATGGATTATATCTCAGATTTCATGGCTCCAAGCCATTTATTGGAATCTGGGCCCGCCATCGCTTCTTCATAGTTTGAAGGTTCACCGTTGTCTAACAACATGATTTCCATGACAGGGTTGCCGTACCACTCCGGTGCGGAACGTGTCCTTGTGGACCTTCGAAGTTCAGTAGTAACTTGATCTGTATCTTCATGATCATCATCATTAACTTTCTCTCATGTCGGGCAGGCACCTCAGGAACAATTTCCTTCGCTGCGCTACTTTCCGGTTCGGGAGGGGTGACTGTCACCTCATCAAGTTCTACTTTCCTCCCACTCACTTCTTTCGAGAGAAACTCTTTCTCCAGAAAGGATCCATTCTTTGCAACAAAGACCTTGCCTTCGGATCTGTGGTAGAAGGTGTACCCAATCGTTTCCGTTGGGTATCCTATGAAGACGCATTTTTCCGATTTGGGTTCGAGCTTTTCAGGTTGAAGTTTCTTGACATAAGCATCGCAACCCCAAACTTTCAGAAACGACAACTTAGGTTTCTTGCCAAACCAAAGCTCATACGATGTCGTCTCGACGGATTTTGACGGAGCCCTATTTAAAGTGAATGCGGCAGTCTTTAAAGCAAATCCCCAAAAAGATAGCGGTAAGTCGGTGAGAGACATCATAGATCGCACCATGTCCAACAAAGTACGATTTCGACGTTTGGACACACCATTACGCTGAGGTGTTCCTGGCGGTGTCAATTGTGAAACAATTCCACAGTTCCTTAGGTGCGTGCCAAATTCATGACTTAAATATTCACCCCCACGATCTGATCGCAAGAACTTTATTTTTCTGTCACGTTGATTCTCAACCTCATTCTGAAATTCCTTGAACTTTTCAAGGGTCTCAGACTTGTGCTTCATCAAATAGATATACCCATATCTACTTAAGTCATCTGTGAGGGTGAGAACATAACGATAGCCTCCGCGAGCCTCAACACTCATTGGACCGCACACATCGGTATGTATGATTTCCAACAAGTTGGTTGCTCGCTCCATTGTTCCGGAGAACGGAGTCTTGGTCATCTTGCCCAAGAGGCATGGTTCGCACGTGTCAAATGATTCATAATCAAGAGACTCTAGAAGTCCATCTGTATGGAGCTTCTTCATACGCTTGACACCAATATGACCAAGGCGGCAATGCCACAAGTATGTGGGACTATCATTATCAACTTTACATCTTATGGCATCTACACTATGAATATGTGTATCATCACGTTCGAGATTCATCAAAGATAAACCATTGACCAGCGGGGCATGACCATAAAACATATCTCTCAAATAAATAGAACAACCATTATTCTCGGATTTAAATTAGTAGCCATCTTGCATCAAACGAGATCCGGATATAATGTTCATGCTCAAAGCTGGTACTAAATAACAATTATTGAGGTTTAAAACTAATCCCGAGGGGAGATGTAGAGGTAGCGTGCCGACGGCGATCACATTGACCTTGGAACCATTCCCGACGCGCATCGTCACCTCGTCCTTCGCCTGTCTCTGCTTATTCCGCAGCTCCTGTTTTGAGTTACAAATGTGAGCAACTGCACCGGTATCAAATACCCAGGAGCTACTACGAGCGCTCGTAAGGTACACATCAATAACATGTATATCGTATATACCTTTGACGTTGCCGGCCTTCTTGTCTGCTAAGTATTTGGGGCAGTTCCGCTTCCAGTGACCCGTTCCCTTGCAATGAAAACACCCAGTTTCAGGCTTGGGTCCATTCTTTGGCTTCTTCTCGGCAACTGGCTTACCGGGCGCGACAACTCCTTTGCCGTCCTTCTTGAAGTTCTTCTTACCCTTGCCTTTCTTGAACTTAGTGGTTTTATTGACCATCAACACTTGATGTTCTTTCTTGATATCCACCTCTGCTGATTTCAGCATTGAATACACCTCGGGAATGGACCTCTCCATCCCTTGCATATTGAAATTTAACACGAAGCTCTTGTAGCTAGGTGGGAGCGACTGGAGGATTCTGTCAACGACCGCTTCGTCTGGGAGATTCATTCCCAACTGAGACAAGCGGTTGTGCAACCCAGACAACTTGAGTATGTGCTCGCTGACAGAACTATTCTCCTCCATCTTACAACTGTAGAATGCGTTGGAGACATCGTATCTCTCGACTCGGGCATGAGCTTGGAAAACCATTTTTAGCTCTTGGAACATCTCATATGCTCCGTGGTGCTCAAAATGCTTTTGGAGCCCCGACTCTAAGCTGTAAAGCATGCCGCACTGAACCAGGGAGTAATCATCACAACGCGACTGCCAGACGTTCATAACGTCTTGGGTCGCCGGGAGAACGGGTGCATCACCTAGCGGTGCTTCAAGGACATATGATCTCTTGGCAGCTATGAGGATAATCCTCAGGTTACGGACCCAATCCGTATAGTTGCTACCATCGTCTTTCAGCTTGGTTTTCTCAAGGAACGCGTTGAAGTTGAGGGCAACTTGAGCGTGGGCCATTTGATCTATAAGACATATTGTAAAGATTTTAGACTAAGTTCATGACAATTAAGTTCATCTAATCAAATTTTAATGAACTCCCACTCAGATTGACATCTCTCTAGTCATCTAAGTGATACATGATCCGAATCGACTAGCCCGTGTCTGATCATCACGTGAGACGGACTAGTCATCAACGGTAAACATCTTCATGTTGATCGTATCTTCTATACGACTCATGTTCGACCTTTCGGTCTTCCGTGTTCCGAGGCCATGTCTGTACATGCTAGGCTCGTCAAGTGAACCCTAAGTGTATTGCGTGTGTAAATCTGGCTTACACCCGTCGTATGCGAACGTTAGAGCCTATCACACCCGATCATCATGTGGTGCTTCGGAACAACGATCCTTAGCAACGGTGCACAGTTAGGGGGAACACAATTCTTGAAATTTTTAGTGAGAGATCATCTTATTTACTACCGTCGTTCTAAGTAAACAAGATGCATAAACATGATAAACATCACATGCAATCAAACAAAGTGCCATGATATGGCCAATATCATCTTGCTCCTTTGATCTCCATCTTCGAGGCACCATGATCATCTTTGTCACCGGCACGACACCATGATCTCCATCATCGTGTCTTCATGAAGTCGTCACGCCAACTATTACTTCTACTACTATGGCAAACGTTTAGCAATAAAGTAAAGTAATTACATGGCGTTATTCGGTGACATGCAGGTCATACAATAATTAAGACAACTCCTATGGCTCCTGCCGGTTGTCAATTTCATCGACATGCAGGTCGTGATTCCCTATTACAAGAACATGATCAATCTCATACATCACATATATCATTCATCACATCTTCTTGGCCATACCACATCACATAGCACATGCTGCAAGAACAAGTTAGACGACCTCTAATTGTTGTTGCAAGTTTTACGTGGCTTCTATAGGTTTTCTAGCAAGAACGTTTCTTACATATGCCAAAACCACAACGTGATTTGTCAATTTCTATTTACCCTTCATAAGGACCCTGTTCATCGAATCCGATCCGACTAAAGTGGGAGAGACAGACACCCGCCAGCCACCTTATGCAACTAGTGCATGTCTGTCGTTGGAACCAGTCTCACCTAAGCGTACGTGTAAGGTCGGTCCGGGCCGCTTCATCCCACGATGCCGCCGAATCAAGATAGGACTAGTAACGGTAAGAAAATTGAGCAAACTCAACGCCCACAACTTGTTTGTGTTCTACTCGTGCAAGATGCTACGCAAAGACCTAGCTCAGATGCCACTGTTTGGGGAACGTAGCATAATTCAAAAATTTCCTACGCTTCACCAAGATCAATCTAAGGAGCCATCTAGCAACGAGCATAAAGGAGTGCATCTACATACCCTTTGTAGATCGCGAGCGGAAGCGTTCGAAGGAACGTGGATGAAGTAGTCGTACTCTTCACGATCCTCGTCACCGATGATCCTAGCGCCGAACGGACGGCACCTCCGCGTTCAACACATGTACAGTACATCGACGTCTTCTCCTCCTTGATCCAGCAATGGCGGAGGAGAGGTTGTCGGAGATCCAGCAGCACGACGGCGTGGTGGTGGATGCAACAGAAAAACCTGCAGGGCTTCGCCGGCGCCCTGCGAGAGGAGTTGGAGGTGTGACGGGGGGGAGAGGCGCCAGAGGCTTGGGTGCGGCTGCCCTCTCCTCCCCCCACTATATATAGGGGCCAGGGGGCACCGGCCCTGGGAGATCAGATCTCTAGGGGGGGCGGCGGCCAGGGGGGTAGACTTGCCCCCCAAGGCATAGGGGGCGCCCCCTCCCCCTAGGGTTTCAACCCTAGGCGCATGGAGGGGGGCCCATGTGGTGTGCCAGCCCACTAGGGGCTGGCCCCTTCCCTCTTGCGGCCTAGGGGACCCACCGAGATGGGTGGCCCCACCAGGTGGACCCCCGGGACCCCTCCGGTGGTCTCGGGACACTCCCGGTGACCCCCGGAGTTCACCCGATGGCCGAAACTGGACTTCCTATATATCATTCTTTACCTCCGGACCATTATGGAACTCCTCGTGACGTCCGAGATCTCATCCGGGACTACGAACAACATTCGGGTTTCCATGTGCATGTATCTCTACAACCCTAGCATCACCGAACCTTAAGTGTGTAGACCCTATGGGTTCGGGAGACACGCAGACATGACCGAGACGACTCTCCGGTCAATAACCAACAGCGGGATCTGGATACCCATGTTGGTTCCCACGTGTTCCTCGATGATCTCATTGGATGAACCATTGTGTCAAGGATTCACTCAATCCCGTATGTTATTCCCTTTGTCTATCGATACGGTACTTGCCCGAGATTCGATCGTCGGTATGCCCGATACCTTGTTCAATCTCGTCATGGCAAGTGTCTTTACTCGTTCTGTAATCCATCATCACATGACTAACTCCTTAGTCACTTTGAGCTCATTATGATGATGTCTTACCGAGAGGGCCCAGAGGTACCTCTCCGTCATACGGAGTGACAATATCCCAGTCTCAGTTCGCACCAACTCAACATACACTTTCGGAGATACCCGTTGTGTACCTTTATAGCCACCCAGTTACGTTGTGACGTTTGGCACACCCAAAGTATTCCTACGGTATCCGGGAGTTGCACAACCTCATGGTCTAAGGAATAAATACTTGACACTAGAAAAGCTTAAGCATTACGAACTATACGATCTCGTGCTAGGCTCAGGATTGGGTCTTGTCCATCACATCATTCTCCTAATGATGTGATCCCGTTATCAATGACATCATATGTCCATGGTCAGGAAACCGTGACCATCTGTTGATCAACGAGCTAGTAACTAGAGGCTTACCAGGGACATGTTGTGGTCTATGTATTCACACATGTATCGTTGTTTCCATACAATAGAATTCAAGCATGAATAACAGACAATTATCATGAATAAGGAAATATAATAATAATACTTTTATTATTGCCTCTAGGGCATATTTCCAACAGTTCCTACTAGGAGCAAGAGACAGAGGACTGCAAAGTCCTTTGGTGATGATTTTATTGTCTATCTAATAGATGACACTCCCAGTTCTATTTCAGAAGCCTATGCATCTGAAGATGCTGACTACTGGAAGGAAGCGGTTCATAGTGAGATGGATTCCGTCTTGGCGAATGAAACTTGGGAAATTACTGATCGTCCCTATGGGTGCAAACCTATAGGGTGCAAATGGGTATTCAAGAAGAAGCTTTGGCCTGATGGTACTATCGATAAGTACAAGGCACGGCTCGTGGCTAAGGGTTATACCCGAAAGGAAGGTGAAGACTTCTTTGATACTTACTCACCTGTGGCGCGATTGACCACTATTCGAGTTCTACTGTCACTAGCCGCCTCACATGGTCTTCTCGTTCATCAAATGGATGTTAAGACTGCTTTCCTAAATGGAGAGTTGGATGAGGAAATTTATATGGAACAACCAGATGGGTTTGTAATAGATGGCCAGGAAGGAAAAGTGTGCAAGTTGCTAAAGTCTTTGTATGGACTCAAGCAAGCACCAAAGTAGTGGCATGAGAAGTTTGAAAGAACTTTAACAGTGGCAGGCTTCGTTGTAAACGAAGCTGACAAATGTGTATACTATCGCCATGGTGGGGGCGAGGGAGTTATCCTTTGCTTGTATGTTGATGACATACTGATTTTCGGAACAAATTTGAATATTATTAAGGAGGTCAAGGATTTCCTATCTCTTTGTTTTGAGATGAAGGATTTAGGAGTGGCTGATGTCATTCCGAACATCAAGTTGTTGAGAGACAATGATGGTGGGATTACTTTGCTTCAATCTCACTATGTGGAAAAGATCTTGAGTCGCTTTGGCTATAGTGACTGCAAGCCCTCTCCAACACCATATGATGCCAGCGTGCTACTTCGAAAGAATCGAAGATTGCTAGAGATCAATTGAAATATTCCTAGATTATTGGCTCGCTTATGTACTTAGCAAGTGCTACAAGACCTGACATCTCTTTTGTTGTTAGCAAACTGAGTCGGTTTGTCTCAAAACCAGGAGATGTGCATTGGAAAGCTCTAGAGAGAGTTTTGTGTTATTTGAAAGGCACTGCAAATTATGGAATTCACTACACCGGGCACCCAAAGGTGCTCGAAGGGTATAGTGACTCAAACTGGATCTCAGATGCTGATGAGATAAAGGCCACGAGCGGATATGTATTCACTCATGGAGGTGGCGCTGTTTCTTGGAAGTCTTGCAAGCAGACCATCTTAACTAGGTCAACAATGGAAGCAGAGCTCACAGCACTAGATAGAGCTACGGTCGAAGCGGATTGGCTTCGTCGGCTCTTGAATGACTTGTCGGTAGTGGAGAAACTTGTACCGGGCATCCTTATGAACTGCGACAATCAAACTGTGATCACGAAAGTGAGCAACTCAAACAATTTCATGAAGTCATCAAGACACGTTCAGAGAAGGTTAAAGTCTGTCAGGAAAACGAAAAACTCCGGAGTAATTGCATTGGATTATATCCAAACGTCTAAAAATCTGGCAGATCCTTTTACTAAGGATCTATCACGAAATGTGATAGATAATGCATCGAGCGAGATGGGTATGATACCCACAATATGAGTTGTTCACAGTGGTAACCTAGTCTATGTGATCGAAGATCCCGTGAATTAGATGTGGAAGACAAGTTGTTGGTCAACTGAGAGGAGAGTATCCTTACTATTAACAGTACCACTCCATGAAGATGCAATACTCTCCTAAATCTGCATGCCAAGTTGATGTATAACTTAATGTGTTCTAAGTGGCTCATGTAAGCAGAGATGTTGTCCTGTAGAACATCTTTTGAAAACACACCTATATGAGTCTGATTGTCAAACGTCGCAATCTATGATAGTAGGGTTCTCTCTAGTAAACTCATGAAAGGTCACGAAGTATGACGCATAAGCTCCACCCGCGGGGAAGACCCACGGTAGCCAAGTATCGGTCATGACTTTGTGTGAAGCTAGATCGCAGAAAACTTGCAGTTCAAGGCATAGTCCACTGTTCAAGTTGCTTACTAGTGTAGCATAGAGTTCTAGGTGGAAGTTCAACTTAACAGTCTCCACTCCAGTACCGATATATAAAACAATGTTTTGGAATCAAAGGCAAAAAAAAAATGTGCCTCTGGGATCTCGTAAGGGATTGCTAGAATTTTAGTCTATTTTGGGCCACCCCAATAGCAATTTCAGAATTCCTAATAAATCCTAAAGGCCCACTTAGCCCATTCGTGCAAGGCAAGGGGCACTACTAAAGTTTAGTCCCACATTACTAGTTTGGAGGGAGTTGGACCTCCTTATAAGGGAGTTCTTTCCCCACTTGTACGAGCATGAGAACAAGAGGGACATCCAAGCACGCTCCTCCTCCGCCGCCCGCTCGTCACGACGGCCGCGCCGCGCCGCGCCGCGGGTTGCGGGAATGAGCCGATTGCAGTTCGAGGCATAGTCCACTGTTCAAGTTGCTTACTAGTGTAGCATAGAGTTCTAGGTGGAAGTTCAACTTAACAGTCTCCACTGCAGTACCGGTATATAAAATAGTGTTCTGGAATCAAAGGCAAAAAAATTGTGTGTCTATGGGATCTGGTGGGGGATTGCTGGAATTTTAGTCTATTTTGGACCAGCCCAGTAGCAATTTCAAAATTCCTAATAAATCCTAGAGGCCCACTAAGCCCATTCGTGCAAGGCAAGGGGCACTACTAAAGTTTAGTCCCACATTGCTAGTTTGGAGGGAGTTGGACCTCCTTATAAGGGAGTTCTTTCCCCACTTGTACGAGCATGAGAACAAGAGGGACATCCACGCGCGCTCCTCCTCCGCCGCCCACCTTGTCACGCCACGCCACGCCTCGTCACGAAAGGTCAGTCGAAAGCTGGAAGTTTTTGCTGTAGTGGACATTGAATACGAACGTTGCACCCTTCGGTTGCTGTCTGTTCGTTTCATCTCCCTCGTTCTCTTCAGCTCCCGGCACAGCCTCTCACCTCCTTCTCTTGCGCCTATATAAGGAAGGTCGCTCCTCAGAGAGACGCACCAGAACTACTCCTTCCTCTCGCCTCCGGTTCCATCTCTGTGCTACTGCTGTCTTCCTCATCCCGGCTTGCGGCGTGCACCGTAGGTCGGGACAGTAGGCCTCCGAAACCACACCTTTTGAGTCATGTACGGGAGAAGGGTGATGGTTTTTGGGGAGCGCTCAGCACGACTACTGGCTGATTCATCACGGCCGATCTGGTCGCCGACGACTACTTCTTCCCCGACGTCGACAACCTCTTCGACGACATGGCCGGCGAGGACACCGCACCCAAGAACGGGGCTTTTGCCGCTGCTTCCTACATCTCCATGATCTCTCTGTTTAAGATCATGCAACAGTTTCTTGCTCTAGTTTATCTTGTTCTATTCTCTGTTCTACATGAGTTCTGTTTTAGTTCACATGTATAAATGCTATTTTCTATCACTTTGCTAGATTACATGACTTGCTCCATCTCTATTATATTAGTCATATTTTATCTAATATTTCTGTTCATAAAATCATATGGTAAATTATCAATATTTCCAACATCCATCGGTGCTTCTCGTGAGCGAACCTCGCTGTCGTCTCTCGCTTCCATCTCAAAGGAGATGTAACAACCCAAGGCCTACACTTTACTTAGAAATTTATTTATGAATCATGATCATTTCATTTGCATCATAATGTTAGATCCAGCGCACTAAAAATGCTACAGTGACGCAAAACTATTTTAGGACGCGAAATTTTTATGCGCCTGTTGAAGATGCTCTAAAGAAAAAAATCCTACAGTGTAGCACAAGTGGACGAATACGACGGCGCAAGTGGACGATCACAATCACCCCGATCTGAAAAGAACATAAAACAGTCGTCTCCCTCCCATGGATTATCAACCACTGCTGCAGGAACACAAGATCCACCATTCCACCCTGACACCTAATAAAAAGAATGATATGTAACCACGTGATATATGTGATAAGCAATCTAAACTATTTATGAACAAAAAAAGAAAAAGAATGATATGTAGTCTTGTCGGCAAGGACTACTACCCCGGAATTGTGTCTCAATCCCCCGTCTCGCTTTCGATCGACGGGAAGGATAAATCAAACTCAGCTGTGTTCCCACCACCCGTGTTAGCCGCGCGGATCGGACACCGCGTCCCCTGGTACCTGGCCGGCGAACCGCCCGCGGGATGTACGCGACGAGGAGACGTGGCAACGCGTTAACGTCACCGGGGACAAAGCCCGGCCGTACGTGCTCGCACGGAGATGCAATCCTGACCGGACCGGCCACCGATCCTGTACACGTAGACAGCAGTCGAGCTTTCGACAGATTTATGGTGTTGAAATGTAGCCAGCTGGCAGAGAATAGTAATCATGCACCCCTGACGTTGGTGAAACAATTAATAGTCAGCTAGTTGAAATTTAGCCGGCAGCTCAGCTTCTTTGCTGCACTAAACTTGTCAGAGTTCGCAAAAGTTTAAGATGCCGTTTCCTTTAGGCTTTGGCTATATGTATGCATTGCTTGATACTCTCCTAGGTTCATAGTACGACTCCCCCGCGAAAGGAAAAGGTTCATAGTACGTTGGGATCCAAGAAGAAACAAAGTAGGGTCCAAAATATAACCACCACAAAAAAATTAGATGACTTGCCGGCAGGACAAAGCGAGAGATCCTATCCAAGTTGTAACTACACAATAGACGGGCGTTTTTTTAGTTTGAGGCCACTACTGTGATCCTTCCCAAGCGTAGCACTAGATACAATGCGGACTGCTGACTCCCGTAGGTTTGAGGACCTAGCAAATCCAACTGTTCGTTGCCTTCGGCTGAAGAAAAGAGGCTCTCCATCCGTCTGCAATTGGGACACCGGTCAAAAACTTATAAAAGCACTTCCATTAGTTTGTAAAAAGCCCGGCAAACCCTATTAGTTCATCCAAAGTTTGCCCTGTTCTATCATGTTAACCTGAACCATTAGTTCATCCAAAGTTTGCCCTGTTCTATCATGTTAACCTGAACCATCATCATTCTAGATGGACAGACCAACTTACACCGCTGGTTTAAGTTCAGATATCGTTGCATAACAACAACAAACTTGCCGCACGACACAACGGAAAACCAGCCAAGGGGCTACATGGAGCACCAATATATGGCATCTGATTCGAAGCAACCCTTCGCACTCCTTTCCGTTTTGGGCATGACCTTAGATTAGCAGAGCACTACTGCGTTAGATACGATGCTGACTGGCTAATCCAAGTGTTCTTTGTGTCATGCTGAAGATATAGGAGTAGTCTTCAAACTCCACTTGTCAAAAGTAAAAATTGGAAGCAGAAAGCAACGAACAAGAATTAGTTCGCTTCTTGACTTGAGTGTTCTTTGGGAAGCACCAGCGCCTTGCAACTCCTTTTCTTCGCTTCTTGACTTGCTCGTTGCTTTGCTTATGATGCAGTGACAAAGAATCTAGTTGCTTATGATCAGGATGGACGGGTTGAAATTCGGAACATACTCCCTCCGTCCCAAAATTATTGTCTTACATTTTGGGACGGAGGGAGTAATAACAACAAGAATCTCTAAACTGGGAGCATAATGTAAACTAAGATCTATATTTGCAGGTTAACGGATGTGCTGACAATAGCTGTATCAAATAAATTACGCCTAAGCATGCAACAGTTAGGAAAAGCCAATAACCATGAATTGGCCGAAGCGGCTATTACCAATGCAGGTCACTATATTAGCCGCTGCCACCGTATCAGACGAACACAGGGTACCAACATGGAGCTCAGTCCTGAAAACAGTACAGTTGAATCATTTTTTACGCTGAACTGTGCCCCCTTATAGATGGACTGTTACCACAAACAGCTGAATCCATGTGCATAAGTATTTAAGACACCATTCACACACAAACACTGAAAGAAGTAATACCGCTACTGCTGCTATTCGATGTCTCAAAAAGAATATAAACTGAAGCTATGTGCAATACAAGAGCATTTCATTTGCCTATAAGATCCTGCGGCTTAGATCAAAACACAGTAGTTCTACATGGAGGTTCTAATCCCAAGCTCAAATGCACCCTCATGAACAGTAAAATAAGAAAAATAGTACTCACCCCGATCAAACTAATTGACGCTGCTTTACTACAACTTTGTACTAAAGTTATACTAAAGCAACATCAATTAATATGAATCGGAAGGAGTATACAAATTCAAACAATTCTGGACTTTTATTTTGCAACAAAAACTGTTGAATGTTTTACATGTGTGCAAATTTTCATGAAGAACACATTACTAATGCTTTAGGCAAGAAAAAAATCAATGCTTCAAAAAGACTATTTTTGAAAGCATTTTGGAGCACTGATTTTTTTTCAAAGAACTAGGAATGTTTTTCTTCATAAAATTTGCATGTATGTAGAACATTCAACAATATTTGCTGCCAAAAAATTCAGATTTTTATTTTTATTTTATTTTTGATTTACTGTTCACGGCAAGTGCATTTGAGCTCAGGAGCAGAAGAGTACTTTCGGTTGTAGTTTAATTAACTTCACTACTCATCAAGTCTACAAACAATAAAAGATACTCCTATCATCTGCATTCAACACTACAACCCCACAGTACCGCAAGTCCGCAACCCCATATAGTTACGCGCATTTGATACTACAGAGCAGACAGCGAGGCTCAACGCTGCGTTCATTGGTAGATGAGCAAAGCCGATTTCTGAGTGGGCTGTGCCATGGTATACGACAATGAATGCCCTACTTGTAAGACAGCAAGGCAATGCCGCATTATGAGCAATTCAGCATAGAAAACGCACAGAAAATGTACTCATATCTTTAATGCAACAGGATAGCACCATAAGTCTGAATTATATACAAACATGGCAGTTCCGTTTAATGGAAAAGAACTGTGCCTCTACAAGATGGAAGATTCCTACAAAACATCAGAGAAAATAAAATGAAAGTTGAGTCTTACTATATCAAATATATGTCAGCTACCAAGGACAGAAACACGATGATATTCAAATAAGACTTACTTTCTTTGACCTCCAAATGTGCCCCAATTGACTTTCCTCAAAGTAGCTACTATTTGGTAAGGACAAGTACTGATTGGTATACTGGCCCAAATGGACTGAAAGGAAATGGTGAGACCCAAGCCGACCTTAGTACGCTAGCCGAAAGAGCAAAAGGCAAAATGCCTTAGTACTTACCATAAATGCAACATTGCACCATCTGCAATCAACATAACATGACTTAACAGCAATGTTACAATGGATAAATGAAAGGAAAACACAATTGGGTAAGAAATTACCACAATTAAGTTAGTGCGGAGCTGGATTAGGTGTTCGGAACTGGTAAAAATGCGGTGCAGCTTCAGTAAGCCATGATGGTTCGATGGCAATAACATTACGCATATAGTGCTTGTCAGTTGAAACAAGAGACTGGTAGACGACCCACTTTGGATTAACCCTGAAACGTCAGGGAAGTGCCATGAGGTGCATAAGGAGCATTGTTCCAAAAGAAGTGCACAAGGAGCTATGCCATAAAGACGCCCAAATAAATGTCGAAAATAGTATAAAAAATATTCAACTTACCTGAAGAGTACAGAAGATGGATGAATGTAAACTTCTTGTGACGTCCTAATTGTTTTATACATCCCATTCTGGCCATATTCCTGTGTAGCAGAGAAAATCAGTAGGGACACCGGCAACTTACATGCCAATTGCATATGCAGCTAATAAACTGCACCTGCACTTATTGAGGATAAATTAAGAAAATTGTGCAAGGGCACGTCGCATCAACGACAAAAAATGCTAAATTTAGAGAAGTATGAGAACATGAAACGAAGCTCTCGTTACATGCCACGACACTTATTTCCGAACGGAGGGAATATGATAACATGAAATGTACTCAATAATGTAGTATGTGAGTAAATACCTCCAGATGACATGAATTAGCAAAGGAACCAGCAATAATGGCCTTTCTAACTGCCTGCAGAATATTGAGATAACACTGCAGTTAGCATAAGTGTGTGAAAGGTTCAACCTGTGGGCATTTCGGCATTATAACAGCAGCTCGTAAAGACTGGATTAAGGCAGGAATTTTTAAGCATTTTCACCAGTACGTAGAATGAGTTGGAAAATAATTCTATAAGAGCAAGATACTGAAAACCAAACAATTAGTACAAAGTAGTCATTGAGCTATCTGAGTGGTAAGTGTTGACACCTAACAGTCCAAATTGTACATTTATGCATATTCTCCTCAAATGAGGAGAAACAGTGCTGGATTGGAATGTGATCGAGTTCTATGCGAGTAAAGCTGGATATAGACAATCCATTTCATAATAGCATATAATTTCCAAAAATACATTAGAATAATAGCACAATCTGAAAAGTAAATGCATTCTCGTTCAGTTAAGAATATAACTGAAATGACCAACTTAATTAACAGCCAGCGGCCAAAGTGATGTTTTTTGAAGGATATACGGATCATGAGGATAAGTGTTGCTCCCTCTTTTCAATGAAATGAAACACAAAGTTCCCTTGCGTTTTCTCGAAGAGTTACTCCCTCCGTTCACCAATATAAGATGTTTTGGATATTTCAATATGGACTACATACGGACTGAAATGAGTGACCAAACACACCAGAACGTGTCTATATACATCCGATTGAGAAAAAAGTTAGAACATCTTATATTTGTGAACGGAGGGAGTACTATTTAAGATTATTATTAATTATCATTTTCTAGAATGGCATTATAGAGAACACTTAATGTTGCCCTGGTATGCACATAACTTTGGTATAAGTATCAAAGACAAATCATTGAAACTGAAAAGATCCTTGTGTCTTCGATGGGGGGAACCCAAACTGCCATGCACTTGCGGAGGACAACTTGCTCGTGTTGAACTATATGTTGATTGCGCAACCTTCTCCATCAGTTCAGATTTTTGGTTCTAATAGTTGGTGCATGAAACTTAATAGTAGCAGAGTCAGGTCTTGGCTGTCACAATTGCAATAGAAGAATTTCTCGGGTTCTACAGGTTGGTGCATGAAACAATGCAAGCTTGCCAGCTCCAAGTCCTTGAAAAGACTACCGCTGCATTACAGGCCTCAGGACCTGATGGGCATGCTTCGCTGTTGCTCATTTTTGCCTTCCTCTTTTCATAGCTTAGCGCAGGTTTTGTTATAACTTTTAATAGCCCAGGATTTTGTTTCGGTAATTTTGTCTGCTTTCTGTTTTCCATTTTGCCCTGTAAGTTTTTGTGCCTTGTAGGCGTACTTCTCAAAATATAAAATGGCCAATTCGTGTTTGAGAAAAAAAAGCTGGAAAGATCCTACCTGCATATCTCTGTCGCAGGATTTCAGCTGTATGCCAAACCTCTTCATAACCCTGACAAGCTGTGCCCTGATTTCAATGACCTTCTTCTGCAGCAAAGAGTACAAAATGTTGTTCAAAATGGATGTGTGCAATAAAGAAAAATAGCATAGCTTTGAATATGCGCATATTCTTAATTAAAAAGAATTGTGTCTTTATACAACAAAAACATACCAGTGCTTGGTGATTCAAAAAGTTCTTGTAACACCACTGACTAGATTTTCCAGACTGGTGAAATCCTTTGTAGATATTTAGGAATGTTACATGATCACCCTGCGGTACAACGTAAAATACAATAGTCAAGACCATTGGCATCGATGAAAAAACAACCAAGAGCAAATATAGTTAGGGCATCTCCAATAGTTGTTGGTAAATTTTGCCACATAGGTAATGATGTGGCACAGAATAAATGAGAGAGAGCAAAGTTGTATGAACTTGAACCAACAATCCTTGCACGAGCTCCAAGGTGCAAAGTGAGAGCAACTTATATATCATCTCATTTCTATTGAACGATTTAGGGACACTCTACGCGAATAGTTGTCTGATAACTTGTTGGTTGATGAAATGGACAATTTCACCAACAATTTTGCACATAAGCTATGGGAGATGCTCTTAACAGTTAATATGCATACTTCTGAGTTCTGACAGTTTGCACATACAGAACACACGGAAGAAGGCTCTTAAATAGGAATGGTGCTGGTCATAGGCACTTTCACAATCCAAGCTCTTAAGTTTTGTTCCATAACACTAATCTTGAGTTACCCAAAATCATTTGTTCTAGAACCAGCCAGTACTAGCTTTCTGGTTGTAAGCCCATAATGATCAATGATGAAAGCATTTAAGCAGAATAAGCATTATGGATTTTGCTGAAATCTGAAAACAATAATTATAAATTGTTAGTATTTTGTCTACTTTAGGAACTTGATTATGAGTTAACTGATGAAATGAAAACAAGACTATACTTAGTGACATGATATTCCTCTTCTGTGGTATGTGTACCACATTTGCAGCTGTCCACGCTAAGCACCAAAGTGAGTGTCAATATTAACGGTTAAGTAGAGAACTGGGCGTCAACCAGTTTGCTAGAGGCGTGTGCGTGGCTGTGTGGCCAGCCCACAACCCACGTTCAAGCCCTGTGCTCTGCAAGGGTGCCTCGTGGTTGTCTCTACTTAATTAAAAAAAGAAACACAATGGCTAGTCCCTGTTGGTCTAGCTTTCAAATATTAACAGTTAAGTATCCTGTTAAAAAGCAGCAAAGTAACATCAGGGTTCCTGTGTAACCAAAGATATTAAGCAGCAAGCTGATCCTGCAAACCTCAGCAGCAGCAAACCGAAGTTTGGCCTCATCAAATTCCTTCTTCACTCCCCGCATAGAAACCCACACAGACTGTAAATTGGCGGTTGTCAGAACAATTCAAAGATTAAATAGCACAAAAAAATTGAAGAGCATATCAGACACAGATCCTAACCTGAACAGATAGAAATGCTGCTATCGTCAATATCTCATCAGAGCATCCAAAATCATTTGCTGACAAGATCATTTTTGAGATCATGGGGTCCTGCAGAAAATCAAACAGTATTTTTAACAACATCTTGACTTGAGAAGAGAGCAGTATTCACCAAAATGTAAGTAAACTAGATGTACATAAAAAAACAGTACAAGTATAAATGTACTCCCTCCGTTCCCAAATATTTGTCTTTCTAGACATTTAAATGGACTACAACATACGGATGTACGTAGACATATTTTAGAGTGTAGATTCACTCATTTTGCTTTGTATGTAGTCACTTGTTGAAATCTCTAGAAAGACAAATATTTAGGAACGGAGGGAGTATAATAGAGTAGGTTTGCACAAGTACGGAAAGACATGAAATTCTGCAAGTAAACAGTCAACATAGCAGCATAATTTCACATGCTATCAGAAAGTCACTGAGCATGTTGAGCAGAGTAACTTGTGATTAAGTTGTTTTCATAAGAATTTTATGATAAGATACTATACGATGTGTGTACATGTCAGAATAATATGCAATTCTTTTGTCTAAGAGCTAATTTCCAGTTTAGTGTGCACATGCTTGCTGAATCTTGTTAAAAAACTTTTTTTTCTTCAGATGTGAATACCATCGCATGTTGTTGTAATCAATTTATCAATTGTTGAATGTGAGATGTGGAGGTAAGAAAGTGAGCAAATAGAGAAACATATTTTGACAGTGAGCAATTGTTGATCATTTATATGTTGTGAAGCAATTAGATGGTGAGCAACTGTAACATTTAGTACTTTATGATGTTCGCTGTTTTCTTGTTCACAACTAGAATAAACACATCAAACAAACGTAGTACTACCTCCGTCCTAGTTTATTGGGCCCGATAGCCACGAAATCCTGTCTGTAATTACTAGGCCGCCTGCGTGAGCCCTGCTCCTCCCTATTAGTCCATGCCTTAGGCAGTTAATGCGAGCCAAGGCATGCAGCGGCAGTTCCAATTTTTGAGCCACATCATGCAGCCACAGTAAAGAAGGCAGCCAATGCACTCCTTTTGTCATGCAGGCATGGGGTATGCGCTGCAGTTAAGCTTGGGAGGTTAGCAGCCGAAAAATTAATGGAAACAAAGCGCTCTGGTTGGTTGGAATAAAAACGAGTTTTGAGGAATCTCGAATACAGCGTGTTTGGGTTTTGATGATTTGGTTGAATGGCCTTTTAAACCCGGACGGAGGAAGTACAAGTTAAACATCACACACGGCCCAGGGGCATTACTGACTTCATCCGAGAACTTAGAAATTAAGCTAAGGGATAGGAGCCGAAAAGAACTGGACTGCAGTTTCTCTGGAACTTTTTTCCGCTGCAGTTTCTGTGGAGCAGCTCTGGAGAAGCCGTTTCTGGTGAAGCTGCAGACAAGATGTGATGCTGCTATCGAGGACGGCATGCACATTTTCCTACTGTGGCCATTGGACTCCCTTCCCACGCCCCCTACGCCAACATGATTTGGGATGTGGTCAACCCCCCCCCCCCCCCCCCCCGGCCTCGACATTTGGAAGCTCTGGGATGCACCACCACCACCTGATTGTTCACAAAAGAAAAAAGAAAACTGGCCCTGAAGCCCTTCACCTGAGTAAGGACTCTAGTTGTGGACTCGTGGTCATCTTGGGCAACAACGTGGGCTCGGATCCTAGATCCATACGTTGACAGGAATATCCAAACCGATTGCCATCACTTCGAGAACCCACTTGCCAGGTGCTGAGTTGACTGACAGGAGGCAGTGGCTGATGAGGTTTGGACCTGGTGGCTTGAAAAGGACGAAGGTGGCCAGTATCAGCATTGATCGGCTAGGATGAGTTGACAGAGCGGGTGGTCAGATGGAATCATGGGGGTGGGGCTGCTTGGAGGACGATGGAGAAGCAAGGGACCACACGAAGGCTTCAACTGCTTTGAAGTTTGTTTCATTGCATGAAGTTGTTTTTATACAATGATTCTGCGGGCCTAAAATCAAGTAATGGGAAGAGGGGAACCACGGTTAAAAATGATTCAACGGGAAAAAAGGTCTCGACAGCAGCGCCTAGAGAAAATCTGGAAAATTTGCTGCAGGATGAGGTGTTAGAAAAATAGAGTGGGATGTTGGACCACATGGGTTTATTGAAATCCCACATGTCTGGTTTGTGAGGAGGGGACCACATGTCTGGTTTGTGAGGAGGGGAGAGGGTGTGGATGAACGACCACCAACTCCTCTTTACTAATATAAAGAGGCTTAAATTACTATTTGAACCTAAATGGCAACGCAAAAATATATCAGCAATGTTCTTGTATATATATCATGCATATATTTTTTCCTATTTGGATTATTGTTTCACTCAGGTCACACCGACCTTAATTATGTTATTTAAATTTGAGTATCTTTCATCATAAGAGTATATGGCATAAATAATTCATTCAACCACGATTACTTTAGCATGCTATGTTCGTAGACTGAGATCTAGCACCATTCTAGATAGTTGCTACTCGCTCCATGATTTTGGTAAACTACAAGTCAAAACACCTTAGTCACTGCAGTTACTGTCAAATGGGCTGTAATAATATTTCTCGGTGAGAACTGGCATGTCACTGGTTGGAATTTGAACTTTGCACGCAAGATTTTTATGCTTGTGAAATTATTTGCCAGAAGTATAACACTAAATTCTGATATTTAGAGATAAAATCATTGTTTTTAAGGTGTCCGTAAGGCGCAGCCTAGACAACGCTTAGGCGTCAGGGCGCCCTCCAAGCTCAAGGCGTCGAGCTTGCCTTAGATAGCTGCGTAGGGCACCCACCTTGACCTTTAGAGCATCTGAAGCGCCTGCTTAGGCGTCCAGGTTGGTGCCCTGGTACATATTGGACGCCTTGAGCTTGCCAGGCAGGGGAGCCATTTTCCCAGGCAGGAAACCGGGTCTTGGCAGGAAACAGAGGAGGATATTGGCGCCAACAAGTAAGAGAGGAGAGAGAAAAAAACAATCTACACGCTCCTCCCCCTCCTCTCCAGCAGCTCCTCTCCGGCAGCTCCTCCCCCTTTTCTTCTCCAGCGGCTCCTCCACCTCTCCAGTACAGCAGCAACCAGCAACAGGCAACAGCAAGGAGCCACGGATACAAAGTGCCAACTGCCAAAGTATACCCCCCCCCCC
>LR738711.1:177880699-177965470 GCA_902687465.1 Secale cereale
CCCCAGCGCCTTGCCTAGCCTTACCGCCTTAAAAACATTGGATAAAATGCCACAATACTGAGTCTGGCTAGCGGAATTTCCTAACTCGCACGTCCCAAAATCAGGAACAAATTGATTTGACATTAGTCAGTACTACAGCAAAATTACCCCTAGAACTAGTTAAGTAGCTAACTGTAAAATGTTCTTGAAGAAACAAGAATAGGTACACTATCAGAAAAAAAAAGTAGTAAGATACACATACCAGAGGCATCTCAGCAACTTGGAAACCAATGGGAACTGTTAGTTTGGCATCTTCATCAAGGATTCCTAGTGAAAATAGAATTTCGAGAGCCCGGATCATTGCCTCTGGCGATGGAGAAGCTGGCCAATCAAACCCCAAGATGTTGTCTATGCCTAGCGCTTTCAACTGCCATCCCACAACATAATAAGTGATGTGTTATTTAATACTCATAAATCTTGTATTATGTGCAGAAACCTCAAGAAGACTTCACATCATATATGTCAGGTAATTAGATCAATTTATATTCAATTAAGAGTACATGTTTCAGTGCATACTTTTTACAAAGAAATGTAGAGAGTATCTCCTATGAATTACATTTTTGTGGACAGCTGGGGCATTTTCCAGGTTTCATGATTCAGCAAGTCAAGTGCAAAAGTGAATCATGCTGCATTGTCAAACTATGACAATTATACATGATGCAGGGAACTGACACAGTATTTATAAGACAAACGCCCAAGGATTGTAAAGTTAACAAGAGATGCTTAATATATACTCCCTCCGTTCCAAAATAGATGACCCAACTTTGTACTAACTTTGTACTAAAGTTAGTACAAAGTTGAGTCATCTATTTTGGAACGGAGGGAGTATATCTATGCGCGATTTTAATCACCATTGGTTTAGAGATGTGAAGACAATCTCGAACATTAATGTGCTGATGAACATGAGAGGTACTAATATATATATTAATTAGTTTAGTAATAGTGTTTTAGATTTTCCAATGTCCTAATTTCCTAGTCGTAATAATTAGTCTTCACAACGACTGGTATCTTACTTTGAAAACTGACAATTGGCATATCTAAATTTTGATCCATGAGTAAAACCAATTCATATTACTCAGCATGAAACAATATGTCATGCATATGTGTCTTCTGATATAAAATAGTTGATCTGCATGTAAGGACACAAATTGCGGAAATTGCTTTTCGATTCCAGGCTCTAGTGAGCCATATTTTTCAACAACAAAAAATATCAGGTGTAATTTTTTTTTACTATGTACCTATAATTTTCAATTTCACGCGTGTTTTTATGCATGTGTACACAAGAACAACATATACATGGATTTGAAAATAGCAAACAGCATACGCATTGTTTGTTACTACAAATCCACAAATTTGTCTTTTTTGTCTAGCTCACATGGTGAAGTATTTTCTAACGGAATTTTACACATGTAGAATACATCTATATATACACATAGGATGGTTTTCAGAAACTTTTGACACTTCTAAATATGAATTTCAGGTTTTTCAAGAAAAAAAAAGCTCACTGGAACTTCAGGTTTTTCAGGTTTCTAAATATGATATCTACTTATCTATTTACAATGTAAATAAAAGAATCATGAAATGAATGGGCCAAGATACCTGTATTATGCAGGAAACAAGGTTAGACCTTTGCATTTCTGGAATGCCATCTGACTGCATTTCATTTAGGTAATATTCCTCCGTGTAAAGCCTGCAGGAGATATTAGCTTATAAGATGCACAAAGTGGTAAAATATCTCACAAAGGTGAATAATATTAGTCTGCAGAATACTGGATCTTCAGAGTTTAATACATGAACGTTTGGCTTTCAAAGTATTCAAAACTAACTGTGTTAAAAAGAAACACTGTAGTAAAGAAAAAAAATCAGCAAAGGAACTATTTGAGTTGAGAACTAGGAATTCTGAAAATGGACCAGCATAATAAATCAAGGACAGTTGTAAAAGAGGAGACATAATTAACAATCCCAGCACTTAAATAACAAAACTGCTCAACCTACCTAAAGCATTTCCCAGGTCGTACCCTTCCAGCTCTGCCTGCTCGTTGCCTTGCAGAAGCTTTCGATATTGGTGCGACAACTAGACTCTCTAGGTCAGAAATCTGCAGAGCGAGATATAGAGTTAAGCTGCAACAAATAAGACTAAACATGGAAAAAGAACTACACCAAAAATTCTCAGATTTAACCGCCCTTAGCTTAATGATGAGTGGGAGACTTGGGATAAATGACACAATGCCTGAATGTGTCAACATCGATGTAGGTCATAAAAACAGAGATGGATCCTGAATTAACTTATCTGGGTTAATTTTACAGATATAGGTTTGTACTGGATTGCCAAATCAAAGGATTTTCTGATGGATGTACAAGGCACTATTCAAGGATCATTGCAACTGTAGCCATTCAAGTTTCAGGATTCACAAAGAAACACTTGAAGAAGTAAAAGTGAAGCTATATATCCAGGTCAGCCAGATTGAGGCAATGGAACGGTAGAATGTACCGGGTTATAACACTTCTGCTTGGAAAATCCACTATCAACAACGTACACCACACCCTGCACAATTTAGAGAAATCAGTCACAGTCAACATCGCATTGGTTGGAAAAGACATGCAGTACCTCCAGAGTCAATGATGTCTCCGCAATGTTTGTTGATATCACAACTTTTCTTTTCCCTTTCGAAGTAGGAGCAAAGATGAGATCCTAGAAAGCCAACGAATACTAATAGTGTCAACATGGAGTGCAAACTATATTTTCTTATAGCACTACTGAGGAGTGAGAACCACTTACTTGGTCTCCCCGTGGAAGGCCGGAGTACAAGGGCAAAATCACCAAATCTGAGAAACAAGGCAAACTGAATGCATTAGAAAACATAATTTACTATCGCAAGCTGATAACAAAATTTTCAAGGACCAGACATCCATCCCAAGAACGACATTTTCATTGTTAACATTTGGAAAAAAGAGTTACCAAAATAGTGTTTTCCCAGATGTTGAATTTCATCATTTAGCAACTTAAGAGCAGCATCTATGTCATCCTGGCCAGTTAAAAACACCAAAATATCCCCTGGTGGTTCCTGGAGAAATTCGTTAATGAGTGAAGATAAAAGAAAGCTATCCAGTATTTGATGATTGGAAGAGTAATTTTTCCTTCAAAAATGGGAATAAAATATTAGAAGAAGATATGGAAATAGACACTACCACTATACTACAAAGATGAATGATGATAGCTCCAAATTCACCTCAAAAGACTACAACATTATCAAAAGAAACAGAATATGTATGTTCATCTGATGGACATTAATCATATCATCTTTGCCTTCTACTAAAAAATCCGTCTGAAACTATAAACTAATGTTGAGAAGTGAGGAGACGACATGCTTACTGCATAAGTATGCCTGCACTCTCATATGTACAAGAGATAAGATCATAGGATATGTTTAGTTAAATTTGGTTCCCCCCCAACTGTGTTGATGAATTATGTGAGTATTATCTCTTTTGAACAGCAAACATTTTAAGTTTGATGCTACATTATATTTATTTCAACTTTTGTGGGCAGAAATGTAACTTGATTGCAGCTTATATGTACTATTTGAGCTTCAATGCTTACAAGATTGAGCATGCAATTGCCCATAAACTTCTGCTGAACTCACATAGTGAAACAATTGGCGTCCACCCATAAGTCAGTTGTAGTAAAGTTTAAATTAGCTGCAGTGCAACCAATGAAAAAAATACCGTGCAATAGCAAAATAGCACCACCCTTAAAATATGCTATAAGCGTGCTATTAGCAAGACACTGTACACTAATTTATTTAGCGAGGCATTCCTCCGAACGGTATAGCGTGCTATTAGCGGCACTACAGCGTGCTAATTTTTTCAGCGGTGCAGCATCTAAAATCTGAATACACTTACTATTTGTTTCATTAGGAAGCATAGCATATCAGAATTAAATAATAACTATAGTGACATGATGCAACGAATCAATGGACCAGAAAAATCAAGTGTAATCTTAGATATAAAGAAAACCATAAGTTTCCAAATGATCAAATGCATTCCAAGAAGCATAATAACCTACATGGAATCTACTGTTTGGTACACAGCAAAAACAACTGACCTTTTCGTGAATAATAAGAACAGTATTCACAGCAGCCTGTAAGTAGTCTGAGACAGGCTCTTCCAGATAATGAGTTTCTACTGTGTATCCTCTACCCTGTAGAAGTAGAACCAAATTACTCTCATCAATAAGGAGGAGGCCCCTTCACCATCTATATATTTCAACCACAAGCAAAACATACTTCAACAGAAAGTATAGCAGGTTCTGGATTTGGCAAACCATCAGCAGGCTTGAGCAACGAATTCTTCCGCCTGTGCATGAAAGAAGATAAAGGAAGATTCAAGATCAGGCCCTAACTAACTTCTAGCGCAAATTGGAGTGCATATAGAGTTACAATTGTGTCTTAACAATTTGAAATTATAGATTTATATATTATTCTATTATTCTATAAACTTGGTCGAGCTTAACAAAGTTTGACTTAGGACAAAACTTATATGCCTTATATGTCGGGAAGGAGAGAGTACCACATAGCGACTTCGTGAACAATGTAAGCCATAATGTTACCAAGAATTGGGAATAATTCGCTATCATGGTTTATGGCTGAAGATGTCTTATACTCCCTTCGATCCAAAATAAGTGTCATGGTTTTAGTTACTAGCACCACGACACTTATTTTGGATCAGAGGTAGTAGGTTTTATTGTAGTTGAAAAGCAATTGCTGCCTCTTTACTGGCTGAAGAAGATGCCTTATAGGTTTACTACTATATAGCTGAAAGGCAATTGTGCTTCTTTACATAGACCGTCTTTCTGACTACATCACTTTCTTGAGGATTTCCTGTTAGTCACACTACACTTCTTTTTCTTGCGGAAGTTACAAATGGCAACGAATGCAAAAATGAAAGGATATGAAACAAGTTCTTACTAGACAAGGACCGACCTATTGCTGAAAAAGGTTGACATTGATCTTGCTTCAATTGTTGCAGAGGAAATGATTAGGCGCAACTCTGGCCGACGGCGTTGAATCTGGTCGATTGATGTAAAGAAACATGCAAAGCAGGAAACTAAACATTATTCACAGATGACTTGAAGAGAAACCAGACTTGTGGATTCAAAATTGCGAACCTTTTTCAAGAGTCCCAGCAATATGTCAGTTGAAATGGATCTTTCATGAGCTTCATCTATCATAATGACACTAATAAAACATAAAAACATGGATTGGTATGTGAATAATGTAAAAGCAGTATAGAACCGTCCAACTGAAAAAGGTCATTTTACTCCACTGCGATTATCACCACAAATGTTCAATCACAATAACGACATAAATTTGTTTAAACATGACATGTCACAATTTGGACTGACAGCTTAAGGTCATATTAATATTGAGGGTCATAACACGGTACCTATATTTGCTCAGAAGAGGATCTTCCATCATTTCTCTAATCAGTACCCCATCTGTGAGAAATTTGATCATGGTCATGCCCTGTCAAACCGTGTATGGCATAAGCAGAGTATATAGGGCTTAATACCCATCAGACCGAAAATGTTGCTGTAGAATTCACATAAAGAAATCAGTGCAAGGAGAGAAACTTAGATCATACCGGATTGGTTTCATCCTCAAATCTTATTGTATATCCTACTTCTTCTCCAAGTTTCACACCAACTTCTTCAGCTACTCTTGATGCAACAGTCTGTTCAAATTATTGAGATGGGTTGGAAAGAGAAGTGATCATAAAAGGATAGGCATCTACAAATGTAGTCTAAGAACAGAAAAGAAAAATTGGAACATATATGGAAGACCAAAGCAGTTATATTTTTATTCAGCTACCATCCTCTAAGCAGTACATATATGGTTATATCAACTGACTTCTCTGTAATAGGAGGCCAGAAATCACTGTCGGACCACATGAATAAGTTTCAATGTTGAATTGTCACATAGAGTAGTTAAGATACATAATTTTGCAGGATGTAGTCTCCTGTTACACACTTTTGGGCACCACCACATGGCAACCCTGTCACAAATGGCTAGGTCACAAAGGGGTAGCTAGATAAACCTCCATGGCTGAGAAAGTTCAAGCTTATCTTTTAGGAGTTATTATCTCTCCCTAATAAAAAAATAGATCCATGTTGTCAGGATTTGTTTTGCTACGAATTTAGCATGGACTCGGAACTATATATTAAGAGAGGTAGACTGTGATAGGAGAACAACCAGAAGTAATACAGAAAGTTGCTCTAGATACTTGTACAGACTTTTCCCTTGTTTATTTAATAGAAAATTACAATAGGGGCTTCCCCTACTGTTCATGCGTAAAAAAAAACTTGCTCTAGATAATTAGCTAAGAGCCTTACTCGCCATGCTAGGACGTACCCAAAAGAATAATCTGGTGCATGCTCTCACAGGGCGGTAAAAAGAGAGACCTAGTATTACATAGCATAGAAGGATGCACAACTTGGTGAACATTTAAACATTTGATACCTGCACAGCCAATCGTCTTGGCTGGGTGCAACCTATAAGTCGACCACCATCAGCCCAACCAGCCTCCTTAAGATACTGGTTCAAAATACAATGAAGTTAGAAATGAAAAATCATCTGCAAGTAAGATGATGAGATAGGCAATAGGCATAAGAGTTACAGATGATGAGATATGCAGTAAGGCATAAGAGTCTTGACGTGTGTGGCTTACATTCTTTCAAATATTATAAAATTGGCATTCTCACCAACCAAACTAAACTTTCCGTTCAACCTTCAAGTATGTATGTTGAAATTCAAAAACTGGAGCAGATCTTAAGTCAGTTGAAATATAGGTGCAACCAAGCAAACTACTTTGGTTCAACATGGAGTCAAATTTCAATGTCAAACAATATCCAGAATAAATTACAAAGATAGGTCTCAGTTCAGTTTTAAACTGTGTTTCGCATCTCTATTTTTATTCTGTCCCCTCAACCCTCCTATCTGATAATGCCTGTAAGTGATCCGTCACCCGGAAGCCATTCCTCATGCTTAATATCCTACTGTAAGAATTGGTTTTTATGTCAATATATATTGCTAGGATGTGGCCACACAATATGGTCACGACAGTACATACCGCCCAGAGGCCTCAGTCAAATGTAAACAGGAGGAGCCATCACTACAAATGTAAGCCAAACACTGTGATCTCGCCTAGTCAATAATCCAGAGCATAGTAAGCGTGAGGTGCTTGTTGGAATCCTAACAGAACAACCAACAAATACAACACCAATGATACACACTATCGGTTGAGCACTTCACGTTTACACGCACACCAGTTGTTCGACCAAATGCCACCCACATAGTGCGGCACAACAACAAATTCCCAAACGATCTAGGGACCCCCACTGGCCGTACGAGAGAGAGAAAAATACCTGAGGGATCTGCGTGGACTTGCCGCTGCCGGTCTCGCCGACGATGATGGTCGTGGCATGCCGCTCCACCAGGTAGAGGATAGCCTTGCGGTACTTGTACACCGGCAGCCGCTGCCTCAGCCTCTCCAAAGACGCGTACCCAAATCTACCACCAAGCAAAACAGAGGTAGCAGCACCCGAACACAAGTTTAGGGACCTCAGGTAAGGGATGGCGAAGGAGAAGGGGAAGGAGGCAGAGTGTTTAGGGTTTCAGTGAGCGCACCCGGATGAGGAGGAGGAAGCGTTGGTATTGGTCGGGAGGAAGAGGACGCCGCCCTCCTCGTCGTCGACGAGCGAGGCGCTCGGTTTCTCTGACCCCGGCCTCCAGAACCTCGACATGGCCGCCGGTTCGGGTGGCTTGGCGAGGGTGGTGGTGGTGGGGTTTGGAGAGGAAGCGGGACAGAGAGAAAGTTCTCTGCCTCTGGGTCCGTCCATGGTTGTTATAGTGGGCTTTAGAGGCCGTCGCTGGTGGGCTGTTAGAACCATTGCCGGACACTTTGATTTCCTCATTCTTTTTTTTTTGCGAATTTTGATTTCCTCATTTTTTTTATTTTGGCCGAACAACTGGTGCGCGTGTATACAAACTTGCCCCTAATAAAACAGTTTTGTTCTCCCTGTATACAAAATTGGCCAATTTTTCTTCAAATTTTCAAAAGTTCCTCATAAGAACAAGTACAAGACAGACAACATATATACTCTCTTATATCTGATGGTAGGAACGAGGAGTTGAACGAGGAGTTACGAAACTAAAATTACAGGAAATTACATGTAATGGTGGGACCGGTACAAAATTTTGATGGGACCAATTAATTTTTCAAAGATCCGTCATCATTTAGGGCCTGTTTCGTTTTACATGATTTTTGTAGGATTTTCAGAGGGGCGAATTCCTACAAAATTCTTTTCCTTGAAGCGTTCGAACCATAGGATAGAGCTGAAGTGTTCTAATAGGAAAGTTGCCTTCCCATGCCCATCCTAGAGGAAGAAAAAAATTCAACCCAAGCTCATTTATTGGCGGATGCCCGAGGCAAACTGAAGGAACCCCAAATAAAATATTCATACATAAAGAGAGAAAGGCTAGTAGTAGTATTGTGCATGTAGATAAAATAACCCAATTACTACTATATGCAGCAGATTTTTGTGGCTTTTACTGTTGGAAATATGCCCTGGAGGCAATAATAAATTGGTTATTATCATATTTCTCTGTTCATGATAATCGTTTATTATCCATGTTATAATTGTATTGATTGGAAATTCGGATACATGTGTGGATGCATGATGGGCCTCTAACCCCTCGTTGGTTACCCCAAGTGGAAGGTGAAAGATGCAGTGTTGTGGAAGTGTTTTCCCTTAGCAAAGATGCCAAGGATCGAATCCCCAGAGACTCCTAGGTTCAACAAGTAGGTGTCAACTGCTAACGGCGCCAGATATTAGCAATCAACGTGAACCTGCACACATATACAAATAACTTTGCTCCCAACGAGTACACAGAGGTTGTCAATCCCTCCGGCCTTGTAGTTCACAAAGGATTAAACGCAAATGATAGTAGTGATAGATAGTGTTTGCAATAGTAAATAATAGCGAAAAGTAAATAGCGGATGTGATCAATGATGGTAATATGGACCGGAGTCACATGATGTTCACTAGTGATGTCTCTCTCCCAAAAGACGATAAAATAGCTATGTGAGGTAAACGAATTACAACTGGGCAATTGACAGGACCACGAACGCAAACCAATGCTGACTACATTGCAAGAAAGGTTGAGGTTCAAAGCATGGGCGGTACGCCAAAGTAAGTAGACCGAAATCCATCAATATCTACTACTAATCATCCACCTTGAGATATCTATCCAGAACATCTCGCTGGTATTAAGTTGCGAGCCCCGCCCATAGTGTAAACTCAAAGCAACAGACAACTGCATTAAAAGAACTTTGCGTAAAGTAAACAATCCTTGCACCCGCGGGCACAAGCACCGTTGTTTTCCCCCTTGTGGCAACAGCACATCCCCTAGACTCATGTTTCTGTCACTCAAGCTAGTCATCGAGGGGCATGAACCCACAATCGAGCATAACGTTCCCTCTTGGAGTCACTACCTACTACTTGGCGAAAGCAATAAATAACAACGGAGAACATGCAAGAATTACTTATGAACATAAATATAAAAGAGGTAGATCAAATATATTACTCAATCACAATCTGAACATAATCTCATAATCCATCGGATCCCAGCAAACTCATCATAGCAACAGCATAAGGATTACATATGTGCCTCGATCATGTAGGGCAGCTCACGAGGACTAATTAGTGAAGCACAAGAACGGGAGGAGAACATCACATAGCTACTGGTCATGGACTCATGGTCCAAGGGAGACTACTCACAACTCATCCGGGAGGCGTCCATGGTGGTGGAGAAGCTCCCGGTGGTGATCCTCCCCTCCGGCAGGGTGCCGGGAAGAGTTCTCCTGGTGCTCCCGATCTTGGAAGCGGCGGCGGCGGCGGAACAGAGATGAGATCGCGAAAAAGAGTTCCCGTCCCGAGGGTTTCGAGGGACGCTCTAAATATATGCCAAAGGGGGGCACCAGACGGGCTTCGGGGGGGGCCAGGCGCCCCCCGGCGCAGCCTAGGGGGGGCGCGCCACCAGGGCGCCTGGAGCCCTGGTGCCCCCCCCCCCCCCGGCTGTACTTCGGGCGCAGGGTAGGTTCCGGAACGTTGATTTTTTATATAATTTTTCTGGATTTTTCCTGACAGTTCTCGTAACGTGAAAACCTGAAATACAAAATCAGCCGAAAACAGAAACTGGCACCGGGGTGCACTGGATTAGTAGGTTAGTCCAAATATGATCAAAAGTGTATGGAAGTGTATGAATATCATAGCAATATCACCCAAAAGTGGCATGGAGCAAGCAGAAATTATAGATACGTTTTGGACGTATCAACATCCCCAAGCTTAATTCCTGCTCGTCCTCGAGTAGGTAAATGATAACAAGAATAATTTCTGTGGTGACATGCTATTAACCATATAGGACTTTTTATAGTCATATGACAAAAGCTTACTGAGACAATGATTCTATAGTAATTAAGTTGCCTCATGAGAAAATCACAAATGACTGAAAGTTTTACAATATGAAACTGAAACATCAAAAAGATTTGCAATGAACATGATGTGCAAATATGATAAAGTGATATCTAGCTTGCCCCCTTTAGTGAAGCAAAACATAAATGCAGGGGCACCTTCAAGGTTTAAGTGATGACTAGATACAATGATTTCAAAATAAACGATATCACAATCATGCAAAAGACAATGCTACTTTGGGACAATGCACATTACACCCAGAATGACAATCATGCTCTCAGTAGTTGGTGCTTTTAAAAGAAGGTGGAGACTCAACATAAAAGTAAAAGAATGGTTATGTGCTAGAGCTTTTTATTTTGAAAACATAGAAGCAATTTTGTCAACGGTAGTAGTACTTCATATGTGTCATGTATAAGACATCCTATAAGTTGCAAGCCTCATGCATCGAATACCAATAGTGCTCGCACCTTGTCCTAATTAGCTCGGATTTCCATGGGTTATCATTGCATTACATATGTTTCAACCAAGTGTCACAAAGGGGTACCTCTATGCCACCTGTACAAAGGTCCAAGGAGATAAATCGCATTTGATTTCTCGTTTTTGATAGATCTCAACTTAAGGACATCCATACCGGGACAACATAGAAAATAGATGATGGACTCCTCTTTAATGCATAAGCATATTCTCATAAGAGATTGAGGATTAAGTCCAAGCTAAAACTTCCACCATGATACATGGCTTGGGTTGGCGGCCCAATGTTCTTCTCTAACAATATGCATACTTATTCAACCCACGGCAAATCACCCTTACTTCAGACAAGACGAACATGCATAGCAACTCACATGATATTCAACAAAAGTGTAACAGTTGATAGCGTCCCCAGAAACATGGTTACCGCTCAGCAAGCAACTTATAAGAAATAAGATACATAGGCAACATATTCTTTACCACAATAGTTTTTAAGCTACTTTCCCATGAGCTATGTATTGCAAAAATTGAAGGTTTTAAAGGTAGCACATGTAAATTACTTGGAGTGGCGGTGAAATACCACATATAGGTAGATATGGTGGACTCATATGGCATAACTGGTTTAAAAGGATGTGGATGCACAAGCAGTCAGTCCGCTTAGTACAGGTGGAGGTTAGCAAAAGACTGGGAGCGACCAACTAAGAGAGCAATGACGGTCATAATCATGCAGAGCGACAAAGCAATATTGAATCAGGCATGGTAGTTATATCGCTACTCAGAAATAAAAGATCATCAAGGCTTGACAGACTTTCTTTATAGTCTTAAATATGCGTGAGCATACGCCAAGTCAATCAAAATAAATTCTCGAAGGAAGATATTACTAAACCATACCACATCATAGGCAAACAAATCAAGTTGGTACTCCAATAACACATTGGGAATCCCCCAGCTATTTGAGACTAACCATAAGAAAACCTGAACTACTAAGCGCCATTATGCACGTAACATCTTTATCATAGACATATTAACCAATGCAACGGAAGCAAACTCTCTTAATAAGGTAAGCATGATAATTAAAGAGAGTTTAAGCAACCAACTAAACAAAAGCTCTTTGAAAAGATAAGCATGAATACTAAGAGCAAAGCATGATAGTAGCTATTAAAAGACAAAGAACACACACAGCAAAGATAGACATGAAAATTCTATGTTATGTTCTAGGTAGAAGTGGAGCGTGTTTCTCTCCCACATAAAGAAAGCTGAGTTCCGACTCGTTATGAAAAACTAAAAAGAAAACTAAGAGCAAGACGCTCCAAGCATAGCACATAACACATGAAGTGATAAAAATATAGCGGAACGAAAGACGAACTGATAATGTTGATGGAGAAGGGGATGCATGGGGGCATCCCCAAGCTTAGACGCTTGAGTCTCCTTGAATATTTCTTGGGGGTGCCCTGGGGCATCCCCAAGCTTGAGCGCCTGACACTCCTGAATTTTTTTATCATCTTCCCTCGCACACTTGAAAACTCCCTTCATACATAACTCATCATAATCTGATTAGCGAGGTTAGTACCCTTAATAAAATAATTGTTCCTTGCTGGAAATAAAGATATTCTTGAAGTTCTACTGTTTCTCAAGATTGCCAAAAGGTTTTTGCAAAGAAAAAGCAAGCTCTTGGTTTGCGAAATGAAGGAAAGGCAAAACAGGACAGAATCTGTGAAAAACAGAACATCAGGTAGTAATTGATTTGTTCGGGGTACTTCTGCAACTCAAATCAAAAAACTCAGAACAGACGCACGAAAGACAATTATATATACAACGCTGTCGAAAAATTCAGACCAAAAAGATGATCTGGTGATTTTATACGAATTTTTCTATCCAAGGACAGAATCTGTTTCCTGGACAGCACCTCACAACTTTTGAACTTTCTAGCAATCAGAGGCTATACTTGGCACAAATATGAAAAGCAAAGATACAATGATGATGCTACAGTAGTAAACAACATCAAGACACAACAAAAGCAAAATATAAAAGTTTATTCATGTGGGCTGCCTCCCAAAAGCGCTTTCTTTTATGCCTTTAAGCTAGGCATAATGCATAGAGGAATCAATAACCATCATAATAATCGGAGTTATAAATTGATTCATAAGGTTCCTCAACAAGTTCACTCTTGTTCCTTCTAGGAAAGGGGTACACACCTTTTGCCTTCCCGCGTAAGCGGATTTGTCCCTTACCTATATCGATGAAGCCTTTTACCGCTCGGAGGAAGTCCCTTCCAAGCACTATGTTTCCTTGGTTTGGCTCCATGATGAAGAAATCAACCATTGCAATCCCTTTAAGGAATTTAACTGGCACATCTTTTATTCTTCCCTGGATTTCAGAAATATCTCCATTAGTGTGTTCATGATAAGATGGTAGTCTATCCATGTTAAATTTTAAAGAATCATGAACAGTTTTTGGCATAGTAGAAACCATAGATCCAATATCACAATAAGCAAGGAAGTCTTGATTAGAGATACTAATCCTAACAAGAGGCTCCCAATCATTATCTATTTCCAAAATATCTCTCTTATCGGGTTTGGGTTCCTCTACCTTCATTAAGTCTAGAGCATCCATTCTCTTTTCAATAGTAGCAAGTCTATCTATGACAGTATCAAAATTATGATCATAAACAAAGTAACTAGATAGACCATGTATAATTTCAAGAGCTCTAGCTTCATCACACTCTAGGAAATCTCCCTCGGCTATAATATCAAGAGAGTGTTTACACCATTTAAAAAGACCCTGGTAAAAATTCCTAAGCACAATTTTTATAGGTATCCAAGGCATAATTCTCCTATGTGCATCAGAAATTCTGTCCCATGCCTTCTTCATATTTTCTCCATCCCTTTGATGGAAATCTAGAACTTATGATTCCCTCAAAGCACCATATCCTAACATGTTTAGCTAAACAGATAGGACTACTAACAGGAAGGCAAAATAATTTTTTTTGTAATTTTTGATAAAGGATACTAAAGCAAAAACTGAAAGGTAAACTAACAAGACTAAAAAGCAAAGGTAAAAGATAGCATGCAACTCCCCTATCCTAAAGAGTGGAGTCCCCGGCAACGGCGCCAGAAAATACTCCTTGATGGGCCTCTAACCCCTTGTTGGTTACCCCAAGTGGAAGGTGAAAGATGCAGTGTTGTGGAAGTGTTTTCCCTTAGCAAAGATGCCAAGGATCGAATCCCCAGAGACTCCTAGGTTCAACAAGTAGGTGTCAACTGCTAACGGCGCCAGATATTAGCAATCAACGTGAACCTGCACACAGATACAAATAACTTTGCTCCCAACGAGTACAGAGAGGTTGTCAATCCCTCCGGCCTTGTAGTTCACAAAGGATTAAACGCAAATGATAGTAGTGATAGATAGTGTTTGCAATAGTAAATAATAGCGAAAAGTAAATAGCGGATGTGATCAATGATGGTAATATGGACCGGAGTCACATGATGTTCACTAGTGATGTCTCTCTCCCAAAAGACGATAAAATAGCTATGTGAGGTAAACGAATTACAACTGGGCAATTGACAGGACCACGAACGCAAACCAATGCTGACTACATTGCAAGAAAGGTTGAGGTTCAAAGCATGGGCGGTACGCCAAAGTAAGTAGACCGAAATCCATCAATATCTACTACTAATCATCCACCTTGAGATATCTATCCAGAACATCTCGCTGGTATTAAGTTGCGAGCCCCGCCCATAGTGTAAACTCAAAGCAACAGACAACTGCATTAAAAGAACTTTGCGTAAAGTAAACAATCCTTGCACCCGCGGGCACAAGCACCGTTGTTTTCCCCCTTGTGGCAACAGCACATCCCCTAGACTCATGTTTCTGTCACTCAAGCTAGTCATCGAGGGGCATGAACCCACAATCGAACATAACGTTCCCTCTTGGAGTCACTACGTATTACTTGGCCAAAGCAATAAATAACAACGGAGAACATGCAAGAATTACTTATGAACATAAATATAAAAGAGGTAGATCAAATATATTACTCAATCACAATCTGAACATAATCTCATAATCCATCGGATCCCAGCAAACTCATCATAGCAACAGCATAAGGATTACATATGTGCCTCGATCATGTAGGGCAGCTCACGAGGACTAATTAGTGAAGCACAAGAACGGGAGGAGAACATCACATAGCTACTGGTCATGGACTCATGGTCCAAGGGAGACTACTCACAACTCATCCGGGAGGCGTCCATGGTGGTGGAGAAGCTCCCGGTGGTGATCCTCCCCTCCGGCAGGGTGCCGGGAAGAGTTCTCCTGGTGCTCCCGATCTTGGAAGCGGCGGCGGTGGCGGAACAGAGATGAGATCGCGAAAAAGAGTTCCCGTCCCGAGGGTTTCGAGGGACGCTCTAAATATATGCCAAAGGGGGGCACCAGACGGGCTTCGGGGGGCCTAGGCGCCCCCCCGGCGCAGCCTAGGGGGGCGCCACCAGGGCGCCTGGAGCCCTGGTGGCCCCCCCCGGCTGTACTTCGGGCGCAGGGTAGGTTCCGGAACGCTGATTTTTTATATATTTTTTCTGGATTTTTCCTCACAATTCTCGTAACGTGAAAACCTGAAATACAAAATCAGCCGAAAACAGAAACTGGCACCGGGGTGCACTGGATTAGTAGGTTAGTCCAAATATGATCAAAAGTGTATGGAAGTGTATGAATATCATAGCAATATCACCCAAAAGTGGCATGGAGCAAGCAGAAATTATAGATACGTTTTGGACGTATCAATGCATAGACGACAATGTGTCCCTAGTAAGCCTCTACCGGACTAGCTCGTTGATCAAAGATGGCTATGGTTTCCTAGCCATTGACATGAGTTGTCATTAGATAACGAGATCACATCATTAGGAGAATGATGTGATGGACGAGACCCAAACTATGAACGTAGCATATGATTGTGTCAAGTTTATTGCTATCGTTTTCTGTATGTCAAGTATATGTTCCTATGACCATGAGATCATGCAACTCAGTAACGCCGGAGGAGTACCTTGTGTGTATCAAACGTTGCAATGTAACTGGGTGACTATAAAGGTGCTCTACAGGTATCTCCGAGGGTGTTTGTTGAGTTGGCATGGACCAAGACTAGGATTTGTCACTCCGTGTGACGGAGAGGTATCTCAAGGCCCGCTCAATAATACAACATCACAAGAAGCTTGCGAGCAATGTGGCTAATGAGTTGGCCACGGGATATTGTATTACGGAGCGAGTAAAGAGACTTGCCGGTAATGAGATTGAACTAGGTATGGAGATACCGACGATCAAATCTCGGGTAAATAACATACTGATTGACAAAGGGAACTACATACGGGATTATCTGAATCCTTGACATCGAGGTTCAGCCGATAAGATCTTCGTAGAATATGTGGGAACCAATATGGGTATCCAGGTCCCGCTATTGGTTATTGACTGTAGAGGTGTCTCGGTCATGTCTGCATAGTTCTCGAACCCGCAGGGTCTACACACTTAACGTTTGGTGACGACATTAGTATAGTTGAGTCATTATGGTGGTTACTGAAGGTTGTTCGGAGTCCCGGATGAGATCCCGAGACGTGAGGAGGAACTCCGGAATAGTCCGGAGGTGAAGATTGATATATTGGACGAAGGATATTGGAGTCCGGAAGTGTTTCGGGGGTACCGGATGATGGCCAGCATGACCGAAGGGGTTTCAGGGGGCCTTGGCAAGTGTTGGGGGGCCTCATGGGCCAAGGGGAGGGGGCAAACCAGCCCACTAAGGGGATGTGCGCCCCCTCACCCCTTCCCACGTTGCGAGAGGAGGTGGGTGCACCACCGAGGAAAACACATCTAGGGTTTCCCTCTTGTGGCCGCCGGCCCTAGATGGGATCTCCTAGGGGCACCCCCTCTCCCCCCTTCCCCCTATATATAGAGAGGTAGAGAGAGGGCAGCCACACCCTTACATGCCTTGGCGCTGCCCCTCCTCTCACGTAGCTCTTCTCCTCATACGCGTAGTGCTTAGCGAAGCTCTGCCGCAATTCCGCCACCACCACCGCCACCACGCCGTCGTGCTACCGGATGACTTGAGCTACTACTTCACCTTCGCTCGATGGATCGAGGAGGTGATGGCGTCATCAAGTCGTACGTGTGTTGAACGCGGAGGTGCCGTTCGTTCGGCACTAGACCGGAGTTCGCTGGACGGACCGTGACTGGATCGCGAAGACGTACCACTACATCAACCGCATTCTTGAACGCTTCCGCTTAGCGATCTACAAGGGTATGTGGATCCAACTCTCCTCTCGTAGATGTGCATCTCCTAGATTGATCTTTGGTGTTCGTAGGAAAAAAATTGTTTCCCATGCAACGTTCCCCAGCAGTGGCATTAAGAGCTAGGTCTATGCGTAGATGACATCACGAGTAGAACACAAAGGAGTTTGTGGGCGTTGATATTCAGATTGCTTCCTTACCTAGTCTTATTTTTATTCAGCGGTATTGTGGGATGAAGCAGCTCAAACCAAACCTTACATGTCCACGTACATGAGACCGGTTCCTTTGACAGACATGCAACTTGTTGCATAAAGATGGCTGGTGGGTGTCTGTCTCTCCCACCTTAGTTGGATCGGATTTGACGAAGGCGGTCCTTGTAGAAGGTTGAATAGCAATTTGCATATCACCGTTGTGGCTTTGCGTAGGTAAGAATCGTTCTTGCTAGATACCCATAACAGCCACGTAAAACATGCAACAACAAATTAGAGGACGTCTAACTTGTTTTTGCAGGGTATGTTGTGATGTGATATGGCCAAGGACATGATGAGATATATTTGATGTATGAGATGATCATGTTTAGTAATAATTTATCATGACTCGCATGTCGATGAATACGACAACCGGCAAGAGCCACAGGGTTGTCTTTAATTATTGTATGACCTGTGTGTCAATCATTAAACGCTTTGTAATGCTTTACTTTATCGCTAAGCGGTAGTAATAGTAGTAGAAGCATGGTTGGCATGACAACCCCGATGGCAGCACGATGATGGAGATCATGGTGTCATGCCGGTGACGATGGAGATCATGCCGATGCTTTGGAGATGGAGATCAAAAGCACAAGATGATGGCCATATCATGTCACTTATGATTCGCATGTGATGTTAATCCTTTTATGCATCTTATTTTGCTTAGGACGATGATAGCATTAGAAGGTGGTCCCTCGCTAAAATTTCAAGATAAAACTGTGTTCTCCCCAAGTGTGCACCGTTGCGAAAGTTCGTCGTTTCGAAGCACCACGTGATGATTGGGTGCGATAGACTCTACGTTCACATACAACGGGTGCAAGCCAGTTTTGCACATGCGGAACACTTGGGTTAAACTTGACGAGCCTAGCATGTACAGACATGGCCTCGGAGCACAAGAGACTGAAATGTCGAACACGAGTCATATAGTAGATATGATCAACATGGAGATGTTCACCATTGAAACCACCTCATCTCACGTGATGATCGGACTTGGGTTGGTGAATTTGGATTGTGTTACACTCGGACAACCGAAGGGATGTTGATTTGAGTGGGAGTTCTTAAGTAGTAAGATTGATTGACCTCATTTATCATGAACAATAGTCTAAGTTGTCTTTGCAAATTTATGTTGTAGATCAATGGCTCGCGCAGTAGCTCCCCTGAATTTCAATGCCTTCCTAGAGAAAGCTAAGTTGAAAGATGATGGAAGTAACTTGTGGAATGGGCCCGTAATCTGAGGATTATCCTCATGGATTCCCAAAAGGTTTATGTCCTTGATACACCGCTTGGTACGCCACCCGCTCCCACGTCTGTGGACATTATGAACGTCTGGTAGTCGCGTGTTGATGACTACTCAATAGTTCAGTGCACCATGTTGTATGGCTTATAACTGGGACTTCAAAGGCGTTTTGAACGTCATGGAGCATATGAGATGTTCCAGGAGTTGAAGTTTATTTTTGTGAAAAATGCCCGGATCGAGAGGTATGAGACCTACGATAAATTCTACACCTGCAAAATGGAGAACACTTCTGTGAGTGTGTAATGCCCAGGATGGAATTATACCTCCTACGTGTCGAGGCACGACTTAAAGGCATAAGTCCATCCTAGAATGATCTCAAGTTTGGTAATCTTTGCACATCTCATGTAAAAGAGGGATAGTAAACTGAAAATAGTTGGCTTACAATCGCCACGTCACAGAATAACAGTACAAGTCTCAAACATCATACAATAAGATCACTACAACCCTCTAAGGGCAAAAGCCAAATGTCAAAGTACCAAACTCAGATAAATAAAGCAACCACAGGCGGATCGAATCCTAGTAAGAGACTCCACTACTGATCGTCCGGGTAGCGAACGTAGTAACGACTACGCTCCTCGTCGTACTCCCAATCCAGCTCGGTGCCATCACCTGGATAGCTCACAGCTGGACCTGCATCTGGTGTGTGAAGTAACTGTGAGCCACAGAGGACTCAGCAATCCCGTTCCCGGGTAACAGAACTATTTAAGCCTTTAGGTGAGGGAAAGGCTGAAGAAAGAACAAGTCTGCAGCAGCAACTAGCATCTAACTTACGCAAGTGAGAGCGAGAAGAGAAGGCATCGCGAGAAGTGATCACGGAGTGATCCTAGCTACAAGCCCACAAGCATAACCCCTCCGTGTCCAACTCCCGAATCCCTATTCGGAAATTGACAGTCACGGAACACACGCTGGTAGTGTATTAGTATCATTGTGTCAAGTTATCTACAACCGGAATTAACAAGCTCCCATCTGCCACATAACCGCGGGCACGGCTTTCGAAAGTTCAAACCCTGCAGAGGTGTTCCAACTTGACCCATTACAAGCCCACGATCCGCGGAGTCGCAACTCCAAAGTGGGAAGACCCGAGTATCCTCGGAATCCCGTGCTCAAGTTAAACCGAACTAAGGTAAGGCTAATCCAGCAAATCCTCCCGGCGTGCCGACACCCTGATAGTAGCCGCGCGTATCTCGTCTCAGGCCACGACTGGATGGGACAAGCTACGGGTTTTTACCAAACCTTGAGTTTCCTCGAGGTGGCCCCGCAGGTTGCCCGTTTCGGACCAACACTCATGTGGAGCACTGGCCCGGGGTTGTTGATTAAGAAAGAGGGTTAATTACTCCCTATGCATGTTTAGTTTGTTATTAGGCAAATAGTACCAATGTTGGGATTTGCTGGAAAAGACTTAGCACTTAGCGGTTTATCGAGGGGGTCCCATACACCCCAACCGTGTTAGGAACGCATAATCAAGGAACATAAAACCGGCTTATACGGATCCTAACGGCATGAGTGGAACAAAACACCAAGCAAAAGGCTTAGCCTTCCACCCTTGCCAATATATAGGTGATTTCAGTTAAAGCATTTATATAGTGTGATATAACCCAACCAAACTTCAACATGGAGCAAGCATCTTCACTTCACCTGCAACTAGCAACGCTATAAGAAGGGCTGAGCAAAGCGTACTTAGCCAAGCAACGGTTTGCATAGGTAGGGTGGTTAAACATGGCAATTGGTTACAAGTAGGAGGCTGACAAGAAGAACATGGGCATCGAGGCAAAACTATAGATCGAGACTACTAGCAATAGGCGAAGATAGTAAAGTTATCGGGGTTCGGTCATCTTGCCTGAAGAGAAGACGTTCGGATCGAAAGAAGGGTCCTCGTGCTCAAACTCGTTGGAAACCTCGTGCTCAACCTCGTTGGAAAACTCGTGATCAACTTCCGGCTCTAAACAAGACAAACACACCAAGCACCAATCAACACGATGCCATGCGCACTCGAAAAACATGTATGCATGATGGATGCACTAGTGAAGCACATGGAGCACGTAAAACATCACTCAAGCAAAACACCTCAAAACAAGATAACAACCTGATATTATTAATCTACACAGAAAAACACCCAAGTTTGGTATAAGATTCGCTGAAATCGGAGTTACGGGCTAAAAGTTATGCCCGAAACAAGATTTGAGCGAAAACTGCAAATTACAGCAACATGGCATCTTTGGAGCTCAAAATAATTAATCTACAGCACCCAAAAAGCATGACAAAGGACTTGAACACAAACTAGATATAATGTACAGCAACTAGGTCCAAAGTGCACCCCAAACGGAGTCACGGATCAATAGCAATGATCTTGGACATATTGAACTTTGAAATAAAATTCTGGCAGCAGAATTTTATTGAAAGTTTGGAGCAAAAGATAAACATGCTACAGCCACTCAAATGGACATGTGAGGACATGGATGGAAAGACAACAATATATACTTCAAGGAGCAATCAAAATCCACCCCAAAACTATCATGCATTTTCCTAGAACATCACACGAACATGGCATCGGAACGTTACAGATTTCAGACTTAGTGAAATTTCACTAAGTCCTAAAACAGCAACATCATCATAGCATCAAAAAGAGCATGTTTAAGACACCTCGAAACTAAACATGGCAAAGGGTAAGCACCTCATCAAAATACATATGACGGTGATCCCGAAACACACAAGCATGCTTCAAAGAGGTGAACACACCGATTACAACGAGCTCAACAAGATGGCATTTCATAACAAGTGAAAACACAACATGTGAACATGGCATCTTGCAACGATGATAACAAGGAAACAATAAATCTACCATGCAACCTATCTCACACAACACGTAGTTCGTGACGAGACGAACACGTGGACATGTCATTTGCATCGTTTAGACAAACGAGCTAGAAGATATCACAAGTCAAAGGTGGCATGAAAATAACACATAGCAGCAGTTTATATCATCATACACTCTTGCAACAGCAAAACAAGTGTCAAGATGACATCTAACATGCATGACAACAACAGGTAAAACGTAGAGGACAACTCCACGAACATCTGGACATGCTACACGCGCAAAATGGAGCAACAGGCAAGAAATTAGAGCAGGTCAAAGTATGCATTTCAGATAAGCAGATCTGGGGAGTTAGAGAAAAAAACAACCTCGTTGAACAGATCTGGAACAGGTGGTCCGGCGGGCTACAGTAACAGCGGCCCGATCCGGCGCGCGGGGCGGCCCAGGCGCGCGGCGTCGGTGGCGATGCGGTGGCCGGCCCGGTCGGCAGAGAGGCGAGGCCGGCCTGGGCCGGGGAAGCGGCGGCTGCAGGCGGCGGCCCACCGCGGGAGGAGGTGGCGCCTGGCGGGAGGCGCGGTCCAGCAGCTGGCTGGGCCTGGCCCGTGCGGAGGGAGGCGAAGGGGGGAAAGGACGCGGAGGCGATCGCCCGATGGGCCACGGGCCGCAGCGACGATCTGGTCCCCCAGGCGACCCGGCGTGGTGACGAGGCGAGCCGGCGATGCGGTCTGGCTCGGTCGCCCGACGCGGCCAGGCGCGGACCGAGCGGAGGCGATCGCCTGAGCGCGCCTGCGCGTTGACTTCGACGCTGCGCGGCTGGAGATCGAGGGATCCTTCGGGATCCCGATGAACAGTGCGGCGGATCTGAGAAAAAAAGAAAAAAAAAGGAAAGTGGAGAAGGGGAAGAAGAAGGGGATGCCCAAATAGATCTAGGGGTCTATATATAGCAGTTAGCTAGGGTTTGGGGACTAGGGTTGTTTAGGAGCCCTCCGATCATGATCCAACGGATCCGATCGCGGGGATGAATTAAAAGGACCAGACGGAGATAAAAGAAAGCAGTAGGGGTATTCCCGGGACACGAAGTAAGGGCACTTCGGACCCACACGGGCAACGGAGGGAAAAGTCAACGGAGTCCAAACGAGACGAGATTTGAGAGGCGGGTTGCACACAACAAAACAACAACACACAACACAACCTCGCGGCACACCGGTAACGAAAAACGCCCGAACAACAAAGTAGGCCTACGGGACATCACGGACACGTGAGGGAGCTCCGGAACGCGAAACGGACAACGGGAAGGAACGCCACGAACCGGAAGCAACCCACAACACAAATGCAATGCAATGCACATGTCTACATGATATGAATGAATGCCACACACTCACACAACAAAACGACGAAAGCCCGAAAGACAAAGAACCCGAAATGGAATTAGATGAAGCCGGAGATATATTATATACCCAAAAGGGAAAGTATTACATCTGGGGCATTACAAACTCTCCTCTACTACAAAAAGATCTCGTCCCGAGATCTAGGACTGGAAAAAGGAAGGGTACTCGGAACGAAGATGATCTTCTCGTTCCCAGGTAGCTTCTCGGTCTGTGTGATGTGACCACTTGACTTTCAGAAACTTGATGGACTTGTTGCGAGTCTTGCGTTCGGTTTCTTCGAGAATTGCAACTGGATGCTCTCGGTAGGAAAGGTCTTGTTGAAGATCAATCTCCTCAAACGGAATCATGCGCTCAGGTGCCTTGAAACATTTGCGAAGCTGAGACACATGGAAGACATCATGAACATTTGCAAAGTTGGAAGGGAGCTCGAGCTGGTAGGCTAGATCGCCTCTTTTGCCAAGAATTTTGAAAGGCCTGACGTATCTAGGAGCAAGCTTTCCTTTGATGCCGAATCTCTGGGTTCCTTTCATCGGAGAAACTCGGAGATAGACATGATCACCGATGTCGAAAGCCAAATCACGATGCTTTCCGTCATAGTAGCTCTTCTGACGCGACTGAGCGGCCTTGAGATTCTCACGTATGACTTTGCACATTTCTTCGGCTTCAGAGATCAAATTGTTGCCAAGAAGTTGGCGTTCGCCTGTTTCAGACCAGTTGAGAGGGGTACGGCACTTTCTGCCATAGAGGATTTCAAACGGTGCTTTGCCTGCACTTGCTTGAAAGCTGTTGTTGTAAGAGAATTCGGCAAATGGAAGACAGTCTTCCCATTTCATGCCGAAGGAGATGACACAGGCTCTGAGCATATCTTTAAGGATCTGATTCACACGCTCGACTTGACCACTAGTCTGAGGGTGAAAGGCAGTGCTGAACCTGATCTTCGTGCCCATGGCGGACTGAAAGGAGTCCCAGAACTTTGATGTGAACAAGCTGCCACGGTCTGAGGATATCACTTGAGGAATGCCATGTAGGGACACAATTCTGGAAGTGTACAGCTCTGCAAGTTGAGCTGCATTGATTGATTCTTTGACTGGAAGAAAGTGAGCGACTTTGGTAAGCTTGTCAATCACCACAAAGATAGCATCATTGCCTCGCTTGGATTTAGGAAAGCCAGTGACGAAGTCCATTTCAATGTGGTCGAACTTCCACTCAGGAATAGGAAGAGGTTGGAGAAGACCGGCTGGACGTTGATGTTCTGCTTTCACTCTTCTGCATACATCACATTCATTCACGAATTGGGCAATTTCCCTTTTCATGCGTGTCCACCAGTAAGATTGCTTGAGGTCTTGGTACATCTTGGAACTGCCAGGATGAATGGAAAGGAGAGAGTCATGAGCTTCTTCCATTATGAGCTTCCTGAGATCACCTTTGGGAACAACGAGTCTGTCCTCGAAGAACAAGGTATCTCTCTCATCAACACGGAAGCACTTGTATTTTGGGGTGCCCTTTGCAATCCCATGTTTCACCTTCTTCACCATGGTATCACTGAGCTGGGCCTCACGGACTTGATCTTCCAAGGTAGGAGCAATTTGGAGATTTGCAAGAAAACCCTGCGGAACAACCTGAAGGTTGAGCTTCCTGAAAGCTTCACAAAGCTCAGGCTGGTGTGGCTTGATAAGAAGGCTGTTGCAATATGCCTTTCTGCTCAAAGCATCTGCAATTACATTCGCCTTGCCTGGAGTGTACTCAATGCTGGGGTTGTACTCTTGGATCATCTCGACCCAACGAGTCTGGCGGAGGTTCAGATGCGGCTGTGTGAAGATGTACTTCAAACTCTTGTGATCAGTGAAGATGTCGACCTTTCTGCCCAACAACAGATGTCTCCACGTAATCAGAGCATGTACGACAGCTGCTAACTCGAGATCATGTGTGGGATAGTTCTTCTCAGCTGGCTTTAGCTGACGTGAAGTGTATGCCACAATTCTCTTCTCTTGCATAAGCACACCACCAAGGCCTTGAAGAGAAGCGTCACAGAACACTTCATAGGGCTTGGATTCATCTGGAGGAATCAGAACTGGAGCTGAGACAAGCTTCTCTTTGAGGGTTTTGAAAGCCACTTCACACTCGGGAGACCAAAAGTATTTGACATTCTTCTGAAGGAGGTTGGAAAGAGGCTTGGCAATCTTGGAGAAATTCTCCACAAACCTTCTGCAATAGCTGGCAAGGCCCAGAAAACTGCGGAGCTGCTTGACGTTCTGAGGAGCTTCCCAGTTGACAATTGCTTCAACTTTCTCGGGATTAACCGCAATACCGTCAGCTGAGATGATGTGGCCCAGGTACAAAACCTTATCGAGCCAAAACTCGCACTTTGAGAACTTGGCATAGAATTTATGCTCTCTGAGTCGATCAAGAACCAGACGCAAGTGCTTTTCGTGATCTTCTTCATTCTTGGAAAACACCAGAATATCATCCAGATACACAAGCACAAACTCGCCTGTATAGGGGTTGAAGATATAATGCATCATCCTTGAGAAGGTAGGAGGAGCATTGGCGAGACCGAAGGACATGACGGTATACTCATATGAACCGTAGCTCGTTCTGAAGGCCGTCTTGGGAATGTCTTCCTCGCGAATGCGAATTTGATGGTAGCCCATTCGGAGGTCAAGCTTAGAGAATACTTTAGCTCCTTTGAGCTGCTCAAAGAGTTCATTGATGTTGGGGAGTGGATACTTGTTCTTAATCGTCTTCTTGTTCAGTGGCCGGTAGTCAACACAGAGACGCTCCGTGCCATCTTTCTTCTTGACAAATAAGACACCACAGCCCCACGGAGATGTACTCGGTCTGATGAGACCCATACGCTCCTGTTCATCCAACTGTTTCTTCAATTCCTTCAATTCATCTGAAGAGAGCTTGTAAGGACGCCGACAAACAGGTTCGGTGCCCGGCTCGAGTTCAATGACAAACTCCACCTGACGGTGTGGAGGCATGCCTGGAAGTTCTTCTGGAAAGACGTCTTGATATTCATTCACCACTGGAATTTGCTCTATGGCATTAATTTCACCCTTATCATTAAGAGAGAAAAGCCGAATAGTATTATCCCTGGAGGCGAAGATAATCACATCTTCATCAGAATGAGTCAACTTGACTTCCTTTTGAGCACAATCAATGTGAGCATCGTGCTGAGAAAGCCAATCCATTCCGAGAATGAGGTCAATATCAGAATGACCAAGAATCACCGGAGAAGCCAAAAATCGATAATCACCCATGCGAATAGAAACATCTGGAGCATAAATACTGGAATGCATTCGTCTCCCCGGAGAAATAACTGATAACTCCCTTGGCAAGCTTTTGATGCCCACATTAAACTTGGATGCAAAAGGTTGAGACATGAAAGAGCATGATGCACCCGAATCAAATAACACTTTAGCAGGTATAGAGTTCACTGGAAGGTTACCCAGAATGACATCAGAAGAAGCCTCTGCTTGTGCTGCATTCATCAGATTGACCCTGGCAGCCTTTGGATCATGCTTGACCATAGCGGTACCGACAGGAGGAGGCGGAGGAAGACGCTTCGGATTCGGACATCTGTTTGCATAGTGACCTTTCTGAGTGCACTTGTTGCAAGTCACTTCTGAGAGAGGACGGAACTGAGAGCCACTGGACTTGGAGCCTTGAGACTGAAACTGCTTCTTCGACTGGTTGCTTGGGTTGGGTGGGTGGGAGAAACCACGGCCACTAGAGTTCTTGTTGTTGGAGTTGTTGAATGGAGCTCGAATCATTGGAGGAGGAGGAAGCCAGAATTTCTGTTGTTTCGCAGCCAACTGAGACGATGAGGTAGAGTGAACAGCATCTCGAATTCTCTTCTTAGAAGCCTCCATCTTAAGCTGAGCTGCTTCTTGTTTCAAAGCCATATTATAGAACTTATCGAATTCGTCTGGCTCGAACAGAGTGAGAGCAAGCTGAAGTTCATCTTTGAGACCTCCACGGAACTGATAGATTTTGCTCTTTGCATCAGGTATGTCTTGCTTTGCATAGCGAGCGAGGTTTTGGAACTTGACATTATACTGATAGACTGTCATGGAGCCCTGCTTGAGGTTGCGGAATTGCTCACGCATACCCTCGATAACACTTGTAGGAATGTGATGCGAGCGGAAATCCTTGCAGAAATTCTCCCATGAGATCACTTGACCCGGCCTTGAGTCTTTGTACTGCTGCCACCAATCAGCTGCTTGATCTTTCAGTTGGAAGGCTGCAAACTTCACATAGTCATCTTCTTTCACGTTACTGCACTCAAAATGCTTCTTTATGTCGGTCAACCAATCCTCAGCATCAAGAGGGTCGACACAGTAACTGAAAGCTTTAGGATTGTTAGCCAGGAACTGGTTGAGGGTAGCATGGTGCTGCTGGAAGAAGTTGCCTTGGTTCATTGGAACGCCCTGATTAGCTTGATTAGCTTGATTAGCTTGCATCATTTGCATCATCTGCATCATCAACTGAGTGTTCTGAGCAGTAGTCTGCATAATTGCTCTCCAAGCCTCAGGCGGAGGAGGAGGGGAAGGAGGATGCTCTGGGACCTCTTACACCTCTGGGTTGGCATTCGGAACCTTTTTCGGAGCCATCCTGTAAGAGATGACCACGAATCAGCAATTGATTGACAAAAGGAACAAGCTGAATCAATGGAATGAATTGCAACAAGTCTTCACAATAATCATTCGAACAATAAGAACGAATGAAATCATCCGAACAAGAGGAACGGATGAATTTCTTAGTTAATTGATAACATCAGTCTTCACGAGAAGCCACATAGGGATCAAAAGGATAAAATAATAAAACAACAAGGTACGGAAAGGAACAAACACAAGAGAGGAGTTTCGTTCTAACATCTTTGTGCTGAAAGCATATGAACGCGTTACGAAAAGGTTTTGCAATCCCCGGATCAGCATAGCCAAGGACCCTTTAAGATGCAACTCCTGATAGTAACATCGGTCATATCACTCCTTCACTCAATGTCGAACCCCGAACTCACTAACCTGCATTCGTTGGAAGAATGCCTACGATCTACTGGATAAAACCCACCTATAGCTTTCCGAAAGATTCCAGTTATGCAATCAGGTGTTGGGGATACACGGGAAGCACCGCGCAATCAACTCTAACCTACATCCAGGTGTATCCATCCTTCAACACATAACCAGTCTTTCTCGGAAACTGTGTACCTCGGACCTTCGAAAAGCATCCACTATAACAAGCTATGGCAATACTCCCGAACTACCTCCCCAGTACTGGGTGATGTCGGGGTTATCGTGCCACTGGCCGTATAGGGGAGATTTTCGATGTCGGCCGTCTTAAGTATTTAGTACTGCCGCGATATGCTTGTTACAATGATACCCCAAAGCTCAACTCCTCGGTAACAGGAGGCATCGGGAACAATATCCTTGTCACAAGAACATCGAAACAATCCCAGAATACTCGCGGGATTCCTAAAAAAATTTTGTGCAAATTTTGAAGATAGGAGAGACAAGAGTAGACGTCAGGAGTCCTCACCAGAGAGAAAGGGGATGAGAAGCAAAGAAATCCTACTCTCCGATATAATATAGGACTCAAAAAGTTTTCAGTGTGTGCCTAGACTCAACCGTCAACGGTTCGATCAAACAGTGGGGCTCCTAGGTCGGAGAAGGCTCTGATACCAACTTGTAATGCCCAGGATGGAATTATACCTCCTACGTGTCGAGGCACGACTTAAAGGCATAAGTCCATCCTAGAATGATCTCAAGTTTGGTAATCTTTGCACATCTCATGTAAAAGAGGGATAGTAAACTGAAAATAGTTGGCTTACAATCGCCACGTCACAGAATAACAGTACAAGTCTCAAACATCATACAATAAGATCACTACAACCCTCTAAGGGCAAAAGCCAAATGTCAAAGTACCAAACTCAGATAAATAAAGCAACCACAGGCGGATCGAATCCTAGTAAGAGACTCCACTACTGATCGTCCGGGTAGCGAACGTAGTAACGACTACGCTCCTCGTCGTACTCCCAATCCAGCTCGGTGCCATCACCTGGATAGCTCACAGCTGGACCTGCATCTGGTGTGTGAAGTAACTGTGAGCCACAGAGGACTCAGCAATCCCGTTCCCGGGTAACAGAACTATTTAAGCCTTTAGGTGAGGGAAAGGCTGAAGAAAGAACAAGTCTGCAGCAGCAACTAGCATCTAACTTACGCAAGTGAGAGCGAGAAGAGAAGGCATCGCGAGAAGTGATCACGAAGTGATCCTAGCTACAAGCCCACAAGCATAACCCCTCCGTGTCCAACTCCCGAATCCCTATTCGGAAATTGACAGTCACGGAACACACGCTGGTAGTGTATTAGTATCATTGTGTCAAGTTATCTACAACCGGAATTAACAAGCTCCCATCTGCCACATAACCGCGGGCACGGATTTCGAAAGTTCAAACCCTGCAGGGGTGTTCCAACTTGACCCATTACAAGCCCACGATCCGCGGAGTCGCAACTCCAAAGTGGGAAGACCCGAGTATCCTCGGAATCCCGTGCTCAAGTTAAACCGAACTAAGGTAAGGCTAATCCAGCAAATCCTCCCGGCGTGCCGACACCCTGATAGTAGCCGCGCGTATCTCGTCTCAGGCCACGACCGGATGGGACAAGCTACGGGTTTTTACCAAACCTTGAGTTTCCTCGAGGTGGCCCCGCAGGTTGCCCGTTTCGGACCAACACTCATGTGGAGCACTGGCCCGGGGTTGTTGATTAAGAAAGAGGGTTAATTACTCCCTATGCATGTTTAGTTTGTTATTAGGCAAATAGTACCAATGTTGGGATTTGCTGGAAAAGACTTAGCACTTAGCGGTTTATCGAGGGGGTCCCATACACCCCAACCGTGTTAGGAACGCATAATCAAGGAACATAAAACCGGCTTATACGGATCCTAACGGCATGAGTGGAACAAAACACCAAGCAAAAGGCTTAGCCTTCCACCCTTGCCAATATATAGGTGATTTCAGTTAAAGCATTTATATAGTGTGATATAACCCAACCAAACTTCAACATGGAGCAAGCATCTTCACTTCACCTGCAACTAGCAACGCTATAAGAAGGGCTGAGCAAAGCGTACTTAGCCAAGCAACGGTTTGCATAGGTAGGGTGGTTAAACATGGCAATTGGTTACAAGTAGGAGGCTGACAAGAAGAACATGGGCATCGAGGCAAAACTATAGATCGAGACTACTAGCAATAGGCGAAGATAGTAAAGTTATCGGGGTTCGGTCATCTTGCCTGAAGAGAAGACGTTCGGATCGAAAGAAGGGTCCTCGTGCTCAAACTCGTTGGAAACCTCGTGCTCAACCTCGTTGGAAAACTCGTGATCAACTTCCGGCTCTAAACAAGACAAACACACCAAGCACCAATCAACACGATGCCATGCGCACTCGAAAAACATGTATGCATGATGGATGCACTAGTGAAGCACATGGAGCACGTAAAACATCACTCAAGCAAAACACCTCAAAACAAGATAACAACCTGATATTATTAATCTACACAGAAAAACACCCAAGTTTGGTATAAGATTCGCTGAAATCGGAGTTACGGGCTAAAAGTTATGCCCGAAACAAGATTTGAGCGAAAACTGCAAATTACAGCAACATGGCATCTTTGGAGCTCAAAATAATTAATCTACAGCACCCAAAAAGCATGGCAAAGGACTTGAACACAAACTAGATATAATGTACATCAACTAGGTCCAAAGTGCACCCCAAACGGAGTCACGGATCAATAGCAATGATCTTGGACATATTGAACTTTGAAATAAAATTCTGGCAGCAGAATTTTATTGAAAGTTTGGAGCAAAAGATAAACATGCTACAGCCACTCAAATGGACATGTGAGGACATGGATGGAAAGACAACAATATATACTTCAAGGAGCAATCAAAATCCACCCCAAAACTATCATGCATTTTCCTAGAACATCACACGAACATGGCATCGGAACGTTACAGATTTCAGACTTAGTGAAATTTCACTAAGTCCTAAAACAGCAACATCATCATAGCATCAAAAAGAGCATGTTTAAGACACCTCGAAACTAAACATGGCAAAGGGTAAGCACCTCATCAAAATACATATGACGGTGATCCCGAAACACACAAGCATGCTTCAAAGAGGTGAACACACCGATTACAACGAGCTCAACAAGATGGCATTTCATAACAAGTGAAAACACAACATGTGAACATGGTATCTTGCAACGATGATAACAAGGAAACAATAAATCTACCATGCAACCTATCTCACACAACACGTAGTTCGTGACGAGACGAACACGTGGACATGTCATTTGCATCGTTAAGACAAACGAGCTAGAAGATATCACAAGTCAAAGGTGGCATGAAAATAACACATAGCAGCAGTTTATATCATCATACACTCTTGCAACAGCAAAACAAGTGTCAAGATGACATCTAACATGCATGACAACAACATGTAAAACGTAGAGGACAACTCCACGAACATCTGGACATGCTACACGCGCAAAACGGAGCAACAGGCAAGAAATTAGAGCAGGTCAAAGTATGCATTTCAGATAAGCAGATCTGGGGAGTTAGAGAAAAAAACAACCTCGTTGAACAGATCTGGAACAGGTGGTCCGGCGGGCTACAGTAACAGCGGCCCGATCCGGCGCGCGGGGCGGCCCAGGCGCGCGGCGTCGGTGGCGATGCGGTGGCCGGCCCGGTCGGCAGAGAGGCGAGGCCGGCCTGGGCCGGGGAAGCGGCGGCTGCAGGCGGCGGCCCACCGCGGGAGGAGGTGGCGCCTGGCGGGAGGCGCGGTCCAGCAGCTGGCTGGGCCTGGCCCGTGCGGAGGGAGGCGAAGGGGGGAAAGGACGCGGAGGCGATCGCCCGATGGGCCACGGGCCGCAGCGACAATCTGGTCCCCCAGGCGACCCGGCGCGGTGACGAGGCGAGCCGGCGATGCGGTCTGGCTCGGTCGCCCGATGCGGCCAGGCGCGGACCGAGCGGAGGCGATCGCCTGAGCGCGCCTGCACGTTGACTTCGACGCTGCGCGGCTGGAGATCGAGGGATCCTTCGGGATCCCGATGAACAGTGCGGCGGATCTGAGAAAAAAAAGAAAAAAAAAGGAAAGTGGAGAAGGGGAAGAAGAAGGGGATGCCCAAATAGATCTAGGGGTCTATATATAGCAGTTAGCTAGGGTTTGGGGACTAGGGTTGTTTAGGAGCCCTCCGATCGTGATCCAACGGATCCGATCGCGGGGATGAATTAAAAGGACCAGACGGAGATAAAAGAAAGCAGTAGGGGTATTCCCGGGACACGAAGTAAGGGCACTTCGGACCCACACGGGCAACGGAGGGAAAAGTCAACGGAGTCCAAACGAGACGAGATTTGAGAGGCGGGTTGCACACAACAAAACAACAACACACAACACAACCTCGCGGCACACCGGTAACGAAAAACGCCCGAACAACAAAGTAGGCCTACGGGACATCACGGACACGTGAGGGAGCTCCGGAACGCGAAACGGACAACGGGAAGGAACGCCACGAACCGGAAGCAACCCACAACACAAATGCAATGCAATGCACATGTCTACATGATATGAATGAATGCCACACACTCACACAACAAAACGACGAAAGCCCGAAAGACAAAGAACCCGAAATGGAATTAGATGAAGCCGGAGATATATTATATACCCAAAAGGGAAAGTATTACATCCGGGGCATTACAGAGTGAGCACATACTCAGAATGTCTGGGTACTACAACCATCTGGCTGAGTTGGGAGTTGAGCTCCCGCCTGAGGCGATTACTGACAGAGTTCTTCAATCGCTACCACCTAGCTACAAGAGTTTTGTGTTGAACTATAACATGTAAGGGATGAATAGGTCAGTCTCCGAGCTGTTCGCGATGCTGAAAGTCGCTGAGTCAGACATCCAGAAGGAGCATCAAGTGTTGATGGTCAATAAAACCACTAGTTTGAAGAAGATCAAGGGAAATAAGGGAAACTTCAAGAAAGGTGGCAAAGCAGTTCCTCCTCCCGTGAAGAAACCCAAGACTGGACCCAATCCAGAAACTAAGTGCTTCTATTGTAAGGGAACTGGCCACTGGAAGCAGAATTGCCCCAAGTATCTGGCTGACAAGAAGGGGGCCAACAAAGGTGTATATCATATACATGTTATTAATGTGTACCTAACTAGCTCTCGTTGTAGTGCCTCGGTATTTGGTACCGTTGCGGTTGCTGACATTTGCAACTCTAAACAAGAACTATAGAATAAACGGAGGCTGGCGAAGGATGAAGTGACGATGTGCGTGGGAAATGGTTCCAAGGTTGATGTGATCGCCGTCGGCACGCTCGCTCTTCGATTACCATCGGGATTAGTTATAGACCTGAATAATTGTTATCTAGTGCCTGCGTTGAGCATGAACATATCTGGATCTTGTTTAATGCGAGACGGTTACTCATTTAAATCAGAGAATAATGGTTGTTTTATTTATATGGGTAATATCTTTTATGGTCATGCACCCATTGTGAGGGGTTTATTCTTATTGAATCTCGATAGTGGTGATACACATGTTCATAACATTGATGCCAAAAGATGTAGAATTGATAATGATAGTACCACTTTCTTGTGGCACTGCCGCTTGGGTCATATTGGAGTAAAATGCATGAAGAAACTCCATGTTGATGGACTTTTGGAGTCTCTTGATTTTGAATCACTTGACACATGCGAGCCATGCCTCACAGGCAAGATGATTAAAACCTCGTTTTTTGGTACAATGGAACGGGCAAGTGACTTGTTAAAAATCATACATACTGATGTGTGCGGTCCAATGAGTATTGACGCGCGTGGTGTATACCGTTATTTCCTCACCTTCACTCATGATTTGAGTACATATGGGTATATTTACTTAATGAAGCATAAGTCTGAAATGTTTGAAAATTTCAAACAATTTTAGAGTGAAGTCGAGAATCATCATAGCAAGAAGAGTAAATTCCTACGGTCCGATCGAGGGGGGGAATATCTGAGTTATGAGTTTGGCAATCACTTAAGACAATGTGGAATTGTTTCAGAGTTGACGCCACCTAGAACACCACAACATAATGGTGTGTCTGAACATCGTAATCGTACCTTATCGAATATGGTGCGTTCTATGATGTCTCTTGCCGATATGCCATCATCGTCCTGGGCCTATGCGTTAGAGACAACTACATTCACTTTAAATAGGGCACCATCTAAGTCCGTAGACATGACGCCGTATGAACCATGGTTTGGCAAGAAACCTAAGTTGTCGTTTCTGAAGGTTTGGGTCTGCGATGCTTATGTCAAAAGGCTTCAGCCAGAAAAGCTCGAACCCAAAGTAGACAAACGTGTCTTCATAGGATACCCAAATGAGACGGTTGGGTATACCTTCTATCTCAGATCCGAGGGCAAAGTGTTTGTCGCTAAGAATGGTTCCTTTCTCGAGAAAGAGTTTCTCTTGAAAGAATTGAGTGGGAGGAAGATAGAACTTGATGAGGTTGTTGAACCTTCACTTCAACCAGATAGTAGCACAGTGCAGAAATAAGTTTTTGTGGCACCTACATCAGTTGAAGACGAAATTAATGATGGTGATCATGAACTTTCGGATCAAGTTACTATCAAACCTCGTAGGTCGACAAGGATACGTTCTGCTCCTCAGTGGTACGGTAACTCTGTCTTTGAGGTCATGTTGTTGGACAACGATGAACCTACGAGCTATGGAGAAGTGATGGTGGGCCCGGATTCCGACAAATGGTTAGAGGCCATGAAATCTGGGATGGGATCCATGTATGAAAACAAAGTGTGGACTTTGGAAGTGTTACCTGAAGGGCGAAAGGCCATTCAGAATAAATGGATCTTCAAGAAGAAGACGGACGCGGACAGTAATGCCACCGTCCATAAAGCTCGACTTGTGGCAAAGGATTTTTTAAAAGTTCAAGGAGTTGACTACGATGAGACTTTCTCACCAGTAGCGATGCTTAAGTCCGTCGGAATCATGTTGGCAATAGCTGCATTTTTCGTTTATGAAATCTGGCAGATGGATGTCAAAACAACTTTCCTTAATGGTTTCCTTAAGGAAGAGTTGTATATGATGCAACTAGAAGGTTTTGTCGATCCAGAGAATGCTGACAAAGTATGCAAACTCCAGCGATCCATTTATGGACTGGTGAAAGCATCTCGGGGTTGGAATCTTCGCTTTGATGAGGTGATCAAAGCATTTGGGTTTATACAAGTTTTTAGAGAAGCTTGTATTTACAAGAAAGTGAGTGGGCGCTCTATAGCGTTTCTAATATTATATGTGGATGACATATTGATGCTTGGAAACAATATTAGAACTTTTGGAAAATGTGAAGGAATATTTGAACAAGAGTTTTTCAATGAAGGACCTAGGAGAAGCTACTTCCATATTAGGCATCAAAACCTAGAGAGATAGATCAAGATGCTTAATATGACTTTCACAAAGCACATACCTTGATAAGATTTTGAAGAAGTTCAAAATGGATCAGTCCAAGAAGGGGTTATTGCTTGTTTTGCAAGGTGTGAAGTTGAGTAAGACTCAATGCCCAACGACTACAGAGGATAGAGAAAAGATGAGTGTCATCCCCTATGCTTCAGCCATAGGCTCTATCATGTATGCAATGTTGTGCACAAGACTAGATGTCAGCCTTGCCATAAGTATGGCGGGAAGGTTTCAAAGTAATCCTGGAATGGAGCACTGGACAACGGTCAATAATATCCTTAAGTACCTGAAAAGGACTAAGGAAATGTTTCTCGTTTATGGAGATGATCAAGAGCTCGTCGTAAAGGGTTATGTCGATGCAAGCTTTGACACTGATCCGGATGACTCTAAGTCTCAAACTGGATACATACATATTCTTAATGGGGGAGCGGTAAGATGGTGCAGTTTCAAGCTAAGCGTGGTAGCTGATTCTACATGTGAAGCGGAGTACATAGCTGCCTCGGAGGCAGTGAACGAAGCTGTTTGGATGAAGTAGTTCATGACAATTCTTGGAGTTGTGCCCAATGCACTGGACCCAATGACTCTGTTATGTGACAACACTGGTGCCATTGCTCCAGCCAAGGAACCAAGATTTTACAAGAGGACCAGACACATAAAGTGACGCTTCAATTCCATCCGCGATTCGATCAAGGAGGAGGACATAAACATTTGCAAAGTACACATAAATCTAAATGTTGCAGATCCGCTGACTAAACCTCTTCCACGGGCAAAACATGATCGACACCAGGACTGCATGGGTGTTAGATTCATTACCATGTAATACTAGATTATTGACTCTAGTGCAAGTGGGAGACTGTTGGAAATATGCCCTAGAGGCAATACTAAATTGGTTATATCATCTTTCTGTGTTCATGATAATCGTTTATTATCCATGCTATACTTGTATTGATTGGAAACTCAGATACATGTGTGGATGCATAGACGACAATGTGTCCCTAGTCAGCCTCTACCAGACTAGCTCGTTGATCAAAGATAGCTATGGTTTCCTAGCCATTGACATGAGTTGTCATTTGATAATGAGGTCACATCATTAGGAGAATGATGTGATGGACGAGACCCAAACTATGAACGTAGCATATGATCGTGTCAAGTTTATTGCTATCATTTTTGCATGTCAAGTATATGTTCCTATGACCATGAGATCATGCAACTCACTAACTGTCGGATTCAGGGCTCCGCAAAACCCAAGAAGTTCGAACACAGGGGCGTGAACGAAGATCTCTCCCACTCATGTCTACCTAGCATCTCGCCCTCGCCTAGTGAAGAGATTCAAGCAAACAACAAATGAAGCACACAAGAGTTTACCCAGGTTCAGGCCACCGCGTGGTGTAAAACCCTACTTCCTGCTTTGGTGGATTGGCCTCGGGAGGGCTGGAATATGAACTAGTACAGTGATTCGTAAGCTCAGGAGGTGAGCTCAGGAGGGTCAGGAGGCGAGTGTTCTTGCTCCTTTGCATGGTGGCAGAGTTTGTGGATCTACCTCTCTCTCTCCCTTCATAGTGGGGATCCTAGCTACTTATATAGACGGCCAGGGTCCTCTTCCCCCGAAATATTTAGGCGGGAAGGGATCCCACAACGGCCATTTTTGAGCGGGAACACAAGGACGTTCCTACCCTGACAAAAGCAGTCTTCGCCTGCAAAAGGACCAGGCGGTGACGCGGCGGTGGGCTCGGCGATGACATCCTCCTTGCCGTCCTTGCGGTCTTCGGTCTTGTTGCACCAATGGGGAAACCTTTGTCCCGCTCCTGGGAACCTGCAGGTGCGATGTCCCCCTTGCACCGAAATGGCAACTGCGCCGCTAGCGGACGCTGGCACCCGCTGGCGCGGTGCATCACTGCTGACATCACTGCCTCCTCTTGAGGCAAGCTTGGCCTTGGATTCTCCGCCCCTCCGGAGCACCTTGCCGAGGCCGCTCCTGAGGGGGTCTTGACATCGTTCTCCTCGTGAGGCTTAGCCCCCTCGCGAGGGTCTTGGGCAGCTGGTCGATCAGCTGGGCCATACCAGGCAGTGGTAGGAGCGCGTTGCGGCCCGCATATAGGCAAGTCTCGGTACCCTGGTTCCCAGGACGCCGACAGTAGCCCCCGGGCCCAAGGCGCGCGCGGAGTTGGCTTCGGGGCGAAGCCTTAGTCGAGGACGAAGCGCCGCGGGCCCTAAAAGGTTGCGGGCCAGGCCGGCGTGCGACGGTTGGATGAGACGTGGTGGCTCCGCTCCCCACACAGTCTTGGTGATCGTGCGACTTGACAACTCCTTGGCGCAGACAACAGGGGCGTTATGGCTGTGACACCAGTGGCTAGCGATTGGGCTCCTCCGCCCTATAAATGGGACTAGGAGGGGAGCCCCCAAGCCGTTTTCAAGCCATCGCCATATTCTCCTTGCTTGTTCTTCGCTCTCTCTCTTGTTGCGGGGTCTCCATGGCGCTGTTGAGGAAGCCGTCCGTCGCGGAGAAGGTGAAGGCCCCGAAGGATCTGGCCCAGCTACCGCAGAAGAGGGGCCGCGGTCATCCCCGCAAGCATGTCGCTGCTCCTGCAGTGACTCCTCGGGGAGGCGGGTGTGGCCTTCCGAGTTCTGCCACGGCCGCTGGTGAGAGGCGCGGTGCGTCCTCCCGTGGTGGAGGTGCTCGTGGCCGTGGAGGGAGAGGAGGCGCGCAACGGTGCCTGTCAGTCGCGCGCCCTCCACGCCCGCAGCTCCACTCCTTCGACGTGTCGTCGGAGTTCATGGGGTGGGCGGAGAAGCCTGGTAGCCCGTGGCTCCGGCTTCCCCGCTCGTTTGGCGACGTGTTACCAGCCGGAGGCCTCGACGGCATCTGGCTGCAAGCTGACGGTTGCTGCAGTGGTGCATCCTGGGTGGAGGTTGATGTGGCTCCCTCGGGCGATGTGTTCCTGGAGTGCGACTCGCAATCATTTTCCCGCGCACGACGGCTGCAGGGGAGGTGTGTGCTCCACTTCAGGTATGATGGCTTCTCCACACTGTTCGTCAGGGTCTTCTCAAAGGAAGGGAGGCGCCTTAGGCACTATCCCGAGGTCGATGACGAAGAGGATGATGGGGACGACGTCCAGAGGAGCAGCTCCTCCCCCAAAGACGATCTCAGTCCTGGGGGTGCCGTGGGTACCCCCCTCTGTGGCAGCAACAAGTCCTCCAGCAGTGGCGGCCGCGACGAACCACCACACCGCCGAGCTCGGCCTGGCGAGGGGAGGGGGTTGCCCCGCCGCTGTGGCTTGGTGAAGCTAGAGGAACTGGAAGACTCCGACTGAGTGGGAGCGGCCTCTGCTTCTTTTCCTTTCCTTCCCTTCATGTCCTTTCTGCATCAAAATTTCAAGTTGCCTCGAGGAGGCGTGTAATGGACTGTGATATATGTAGGAAGCAAGAACTTGTTGTCATGTTTTTTTGTTGCCTTGGTGAAATTACTTAGCTTTTATGCGTCGCTACGTCTTGAGGCGGAGTCCTCCTAACTCTGGCGTCATGAGCCCATCGGGTTGTGACGGGGTGGCCGAATCTGAAGGGCTCGTGCAGCCCCCGAGTGGGGGTGAGCCGCTAAGATCCGCTGAGAGCGCCGAGCGCGGGTTAGAGCACCAAAGCCTGAGCCAGCTCGGTAGGATAGGTTGCGCGGACTAAGAAGCCCGACGCCAGAGCCTGAGCAGGCTTGGCCAGGCGAGGTCACGGGGCCGCGGCAGACGAGGGCTAGTGACCGACCGTGCCCCAGTCCCCACGCGTGAGGTGCATGAAGAAGAGCGAGTGGCGCAGCCTTGCTCGACAAAATGAACTTAAAACTGGCGAGAAAGAACCCAAACAAGACTTTCAACCAAATGCAGGAAGCGCGAGAAACACGAGAACTTCATAGCACGGGGTAGAGGAAGGGCTGATAGCCAAGGAAGTAGAAAAGGCTGACAGCCAAACACCAAGCCAAAAAAGGAAACAAGCCGCGTCCGACCCCTACACTACGTCTTCTTCCCAGCGCGGAGCTAAGGACTGCCAGTGGGGCGTGGATGGGAGCCCCATCCGAGGGCCCGTAGGCAACGCACAGGAGACTCCGAGGCGTGTACAACCCCAACTCATTATTACGTGAGAGTGTCACGGGCGGAGATCTTCACGGGCACGGAGCCTTGATTACGGATAGAACCTCCTGAGGTTTTCGATGCTCCAGGAATTCTGGATAGGTATCCCATCCTGCGTCTCCAGGCGCACATCACCAGGCCTAGAGACACGAGCGATTCTGAATGGGCCCTCCCACATGGGCGAGAACTTGTGCAACCCCTCCCGGGAGAGGACCCGCCTCAGGACCAAGTCACCAACTTCAAGTGTTCTTGCGCGGACGCTGTGGTAGTGGTACCGCCGCAGCGCCTGCTGATAACGTGTCACCTTGGGGGCAGCTCGGCGGCGGCCCTCCTCGCCGAGCACGAGATCCATCCGCCAGGCGGCATCCTGGCATTCCTCATTGAAGGCCAAGACCCGTGGGGAGCGATGCTTGACCTCGTGAGGGAGGACCGCCTCCACCCCATAGACGAGAAAGAAAGGAGTTTCCCCCATGGGTTTGGTGGCATTGGTTCGGATTGACCACAGCATGAACTGGAGCTCATCGATCCAGCCCCTGCCGCAAGCCTCAAGCTTCTCCTTAAAGCTGCGCGTCTTGAGGCCTCGCAAGACTTCTGCGTTGGCGCGCTCGGCCTGACCGTTGCTCCTGGGGTGAGCCACCGAAGCGTAGCAGATCTGTGTTCCAAGGTTAGCACAATATGACCTGAAGAGATTGCTTGTGAACTGCGAACCGTTATCCGTGATGATGCGGCTGGGGACCCCGAATTGCCTCACGAGGCCCTGGATGGACTTGACAGCCGACCCGGCTGGGATCGCGCGAACAGGCTCCACCTTCGCCACTTGGTGAATTTGTCGATGGCGACGTACAGGAAGCGGTAGCCCCCCGCTGGCCGGGGAACTGGACCCAGGATGTCCAACCCCCAGACTGCGAAGGGTCAGGAGAGCGGGATCGTCTGGAGGTCCTGCGCCGGTTGGTGGATCTGCTTGGCATGAAACTGGCACTCCTCGCAAGCCCGCACAAGCTCCGTGGCGTCGTTGAGCGCCGTGGGCCAGTAGAAGCCGCTACGGAAGGCTTTGCCCACGAGGGTGCGGGATGACGAGTGATGACCGCAGTCTCCACCGTGGATGTCAGCCAGAAGCTCGCGCCCTTGCTTTCTCGAGATGCATTTTAGCGCGACTCGTTGGGGCACCTCCTGTAGAGTTCACCGTCTTGGATGTAGTAAGTTGAGGCCTGTCGGTCCACGCGCTCTGCATCTTCTTCCTTGTCCGGCAGGGTGTCGTGTTGCAGGTACATCTTGAGTTCTTGGGTCCAGCATGTCAGGACCTCGATCCTAAGTCACACCGATCTAGCTGTAACACGTCATATCACTTTGCGGCCTCACGCACGGTAACCCCACGGGTGCCACCTTACCTGGCCCGGGACCGTTTGCGCATTTTGGCACACGTATATGACAGTGTCGCTAGCATCCATATGACAGAGAACCCGGGCCGACATGGCTAGTTATAAACCAAAAGTGGCACTAGATTACAGAGACAGGCATCCATGACCCAGCAACGAACGTGTCGGTCATCAACGTATGAACCCAAGTCGTAGCAAGCTACATGGACTTAAAGGAACAACGCGTGACATTTCCCCTAAGGGACAGACACAGGAACGAAGAAGGACACATGCCGGCCAGCCTACGTGTTCCGAGCAGTAGCAAGCTACCAAGGCTCATTGGAATCACTAGGAGGCATTTCCCTGTAAGGTAGGCTACCAAAGGAAAACAACTAGGTGTCGGATCCCACACATACCAAGCATTTCAATCATACACGCAATATGCTCAATATGTGCAAATACAACATTGCATCACAACAGAACTCTATGACTCAAAGTACTTTATTTAAGAGGCTCCAAGAGCCATACATAACATATCCATACAGGTAGGGGTCACATGACCCAACACTCAAGTCATACAGTCATACAAGCACAAGCGGAAGCTACATGTCTGAGTACAGACAACTTAGAAAATAAAATAGGCTTGGTGTAGCCTGGCTATCTACAAGGCCCTTCACAAGCTCCAGATCTACGTTTGGGTGTCAAGCTACTCGTCGACGTTAACGTCTATGTAGAACCCATCAGCAGGGGCAGGGTTCTCCTCTGCAACAGTTATGAAGCAAGCATGAGTACAAAGGTACTCAGCAAGTCTTACTGCAGAACCTATCATACATGCAACATTATCAAGGGGGGTAGTGGAGTTCATAGCAGAAAGCCAGCTTTGACTCTTGGCTAACCTATACTACAACTCTCAACAGATTGCAAGATGTTATTACGAACACGAGTCCTCTACTCACCACATCAATACACTACCGAGGATCCTCTTCCGTCATCCTACGGAAGGGCCATCCACGACACTCACACTTATCTTGAGGTTTTTAGTAGTATCCATCAACTTGTCTATGAACTGTAAGAGTAACCAAGTAGTCCGTACCGCGAACAACGGCTATTCGAATAGATTGATAACCCTGCAGGGGTGTACTTCTTCACACATGTTTTCACCACTTAGCGTCTGCACACGACATGTGCTCGGCAGACTTCAAGCGAAAGCCGACGTGGGTGTAGACCACGACCTAACCAACCACTCAAGTCTCTCGTCCAGGTTTATCGCCTATTTGGGTTCCATCCGTGGGGAGATCCGGCCGGGGTGTCGCTCACGGCCCCAAACGATGTGTACAGGGTTCCCGAGTCACCAAACGGGCAACCGGTACACCGTGCCACGTACCTGTCGCATCACAGCCCACCCCGAGGGTCAGCGCTGTGCACGACCTCCAGTAAACTATAAACACCAGAAACTAGTTGCAACTCCTGGACAGAGTACAAGGGCAGTCAATAAGTCGAGCGGGGTCATATTTCAGGGCCCAATGTGTGGTAGTAACTGTAACTTGGGTCACACACACAGATCTCGGGTCCTATGGACGATTCCAATGAAACAACCCACCACGTACTCCTACACGGCCTTTCATCGATACCTTTACCAAGCGTATTCCACACTTCCTTCTCTTTATCGGTATGATCATTTCACTCTGATCCATCACCCAGATGAACCAGACCTGACACAACTCTAAGCATAGCAGGCAACATAAACAAATAGCATGGTGGATCACACATCACATGGCTCAATCAACTCCTACACATGCTAGTGGGTTTCAACTATTTACTGTGGCAATGACAGGTCATGCAAGGGAATAGGGTTCAACTACCGCAGCAAGTAGCAGTTCACACGCTGTTGCCTTAATGCAGTAAAAGAGAGCAGGAGCGAGAAGATTGGGTTTGTATCGGAATGATCAATGATTGCTTGCCTAACAAAGTAGTTGTCGGGTACTGCTCTTCAACTGGATACGCAACAGTATCCTCGGGAGCAGGACCTAACACAGAGAATACCGGCGATATAATCATTAACAAACAAATGCAACAATATGATGCATGCTCATGACATGGCAAGATGCATGTGTGTTGGCTAATGCAACTAAAACCAGAAGGGTTTGAGCCTATTTGAATCAAAGATTCAAATTGGCATTTCAGCTATTATTTAAATAAGTGCATTATCATGTTTTAATGTATACAGCAAGGTTAACTTGCTCAAACATGCATGAAACCAGTGCCATTGGAAAGATTGAATTTTTCTGATCATTTTTCATATATAAATCTTTTCCATCTGAGCTATGGTTGATTTTATATGATTTTTAGAAGTTTTGGGTACTTTCTGGAATTTCCTGAATTATTTTTAATCTAAAAAAATCCCAGAAAAACCTTTACTACGTCAGCATGACATCATGCTGACGTCAGTCAGTCAATAGGAGCTGATCCAGTCAAACATGACATGTGGGCCCAGCATATCAGTGTCACAGTTAACTAACAAAACTAATTAGTGAGCTAACTAGCTGTCAGTGGGGCCTGGGCCCACGGGTCAGTGACTAAATTAATTTACTAATTAAATTAACAGAAACTTAATTAAACTAACTAATTAGTAAAAGGTGGCCCACACGTCAGTGACCCAGGGGTGGTCAACCCCCTGGTCAAACAGGTCAAACCCGCCGGCGACGTGACGCCGGCGAGGCAGAACACGGCGGCGTGCTTCGGAAATCGTCTAGAGGGCACGGCTCGAGCTGCGGCTAGGTGCGTTGGAAAGCTCTTGCCATTGCGCGTCGGATGGTGGTGGTCGCCGGACCTGGGGTGGCCGGAGACGACGGCAACAAGCTCGACGGCGGCGACCGGCGTCAGGCGTGTGTGGAGACGCGGCTGCAGGGGCCTAGGCGATGCGTGCGTAGCACCTATCGCATCTACGTGCGGCGGCGAGTGTGATGGACGTGTGCCAGTGACCAAATGGTCACCGGAGCATCACCGGCGGCGAGCACGGCGGCGGTGCGTTTCGGTGATCAACAGAGCGGCGGCTACACGGCGCAAAAGGGACGGAGGAAGGAGGGGTTCGACGTAGAAGCTCACTGCGGTGCTAACGAGCTCGACGGAGAGGTCGGGGACGCGCTGTAGCTTCGTAACGGCGGCGAGGTGCTCCGGCGATCCGAGGAAGGGGACGGCGGCGTGAGGACGTTGCAGGGCTTCTGGCGGCTCGTGGCTCAGCGAGGAGGAAGAGGACGACGCGACGGATCTTCTGGACACACTCACGGGGCGAGGGGGTGGCTCTAGGTGCGGCAACGGCGAGCGGCGGCGACGAGCGGCTTGGTGATGGAGGAGGAAAGAGCCACGGGAGGCGACGGGGACGAGGGGGAGAGTGCGAGAGGGTTCGGGCAGCTGCGTGGCGTCGCGGGGAGTCGTCCAGGCCGTCGGGATGCAGGCAGGCAGGGTGGAGGTGGCCGGACGCGTGCCGGCGCGCGGCGGCCACGCGCGCGTCCTTCTGGCGCGAGGAGGAAGGCGACAGAAGAGGCTGGTGGGCTGGGCCCGCGGTAAGTGCTTTCTCCCTTTTTCTTTTTCCTATTTTCTTTTCTGTTTCATTTCTTTTGCAGCTTTGTTCAATTATTTAAAATGCCAAAACATTTTTATAACTCATGAAACTTGTCATGCCCACTGTATATAATATGAACAGTAGGAAACATTATAGTTCATGATTATTTGAGCATTTAAAATATTTTAAAGTATTTAAATGCCCAAATACAAATACCATATGATTTAATCCAAAGCCCTTGAGTGTCCTAGAAAAATGTGCACCATTTTTGGCAGAGGTTTAAGACCAAGGCAGAAATGATGAACATTTTTGAAGGGCATTTTGGGTACATTGGAAAATATTTTAACAAACCCTAGTTGTTAGGGGAGGGGTGCTGGGGTTTCTGTTAATCCCATTTCAAGTTTCTTTGAAAGTAAACATGATGCACACTCTAGCTAGGTACTAAAGCAAGTGCTAACTAGGGATGTGACACAACAACCCTCCTCGGGCTCCGCGGCGAGCAGCAGGCGGCCCCCGGAGGATGGTCCGCAGGGCGGGGCGCCGTCCGGAGGCGCCGCGGGTAACCCCTGCTGAGGCGAGGCTGGCTCAGGGGCTGGCGGTGCCGCCGACGGTTTGAGTAGTCGCTCCTCAAATACGCCCGGCCTTTGAGGCTCTCGCCTGGAGGCTCGTTTGGCGATATCATCTGCTTCCTTGTTGGTGCCTCTTGGTACGTGCCGCACCTCCAACCCTTGGAACCGCTTCTCCATCTTGCGCACCTCCTCCAGATATGCCTTCATGTGCTCGTCTTTAAGCTTGTATTTCTTGTTGGAGAAGTCGACGAGGAGTTGTGAATCACCCCTGATGGTGAGACGCTTGACCCCTAGCGCAGCGGCGGCTTTGAGCCCGGCGATTAGGCCTTTGTACTCTGCGATGTTATTGGAGACCTTCTCGCCTTGCTGGAAGCAGAGCTGCACAGCGTAGTACAACTTATCCTGAGTGGGAGATACTAACACGACGCCAGCCCCTGCACCAAGGCGCGAGAAGGCACCGTCGAAGTATACCACCCATCCGTCTAGGGCTTCATTGCCGGGAGCCAGCGAGCGGTCTTCGATGCCCCCCGTTTCGGCGCGTCAGTCCACTCCGCCACAAAGTCTGCCAGAGCTGCTCCCTTGATCACCCGCGTGGTGCTGAACTCCAACTGGAACGCTTGAAGCTCGATGTTCCACTCGGCGACCCTCCCGACTACATTCGGGCCCTGCAGTACCTTCTCGAGAGAATATGACGAAACAACCTTGATGGGATGACCTTGGAAGTAGTGGCGCAGCTTCCTGGAAGCGACGAGGAGCGCCAGGAGCAACTTCTAGGGCATCAAGTAGCACGAGCGTGCGTCACGCAGTACGGTGCTGATGAAGTACACCGGGTGCTCCACGAGGGTCGGCGCAGCAGGGTCCACGGGTGCCTCAGGAACCTTGGGTGCCTCTTGCTGAGTGGCGGGGCCGTCAGTGCCCATGGTCGAATCTATCTCTACGGCCGCGTCAGGGGGCGGCGTGGGCCCTAAAGACGCCGAGCCGCCCAGTGGCCTTGGGCTTCAGGGCCTTTCCTCGCGCTCCACGACTAGTGCCACGCTGGCGGAATGAGGCGTTGCGGCGAGGTAGAGAGTCATGGGCTCTAGGGGTCGCGGCGCTACCATAACCGGCGAGCTGGTGAGGTATTTCTTGAGGTCTCGGAAGGCGGCATCAGCCTCTGGAGTCCACTCAAAGGGCCCCTTCTTCATGAGCTTGAAGAACGGGAGGGCGCATTCCCCAAGCTTAGAGATGAAGCGCCCTAGGGACGTTACACACCCAGCGAGCTTCTGCATCTCCTTCAGGTTTGTGGGCAGCCTCATTCTCTCGATGGCCTTGATCTTCTACGGATTAGCTTCAATGTCCCGGTGCGAAACCAGGAACCATAGCAACTTGCCAAAGGGTACACCGAACACGCACTTCTCCGGGTTGAGGCACATCTTCACCTTGCGCAGGTTGGCGAACGTTTCTTCGAGGTCCTGGATGAGGGTCCTGGCCTTCCTGGTTTTAACCACGATGTCGTCGACGTAGGCCTCCGCATTCCTCCCGAGCTGAGGGCCGAGGGTGATGTGCATCAGGCGCTGGAAGGTGACGCCCGCGTTCCTCAGCCCAAAAGGCATGCAAGTGTAGCAATAGACCCCGCATGGGGTCAGGAACGCCGTTTTCTCCACGTCTTCCACCGCCATCTTGATTTGGTGGTAGCCCGAGAAAGCGTCGAGGAAGCAGAGCAGGTCGCACTCAGCAGTTGAATCCACGATTTGGTCGATGCGCGGAAGAGGGAAAGGGTCCTGAGGGCAGAACTTGTTGAGGCTCGTGGAGTCGACGCACATGCGTTCCTTGCCTCCTTTCTCCGGGACTATGATAGGGTTGGCCAGCCACTCCGGGTGTCGTACTTCCCGTACGACGCCTGCTTCCTCTAGCTTCCTAACCTCCTGAACGATGAAGGTTTGCTTCTCCTGGGCTTTTCTGCGCGCCTTCTGCTTGATAGGGCACGCATTGGGGCACACCGTGAGGTGATTCTCCATGACATGCTTAGGCACCCCGACCAAATCCGCGGCCTTCCAGGCGAACACGTCCTTGTTGGCCTTGAGGAAGTTGACCAGTGCCGCCTCTTGCTCTGGATCCATGCCCGTACCGATGGTGAAGGTGGCTCCTGAGCCTTCTTCATCAGCGGGCACCTGCTTCGTCTCGGTGGGGTCCTGAGAGAAGAGCTGCTTCTTCTTGGCGGGCGTGGCTTCCGAAGCCTCCGGAGCCCCCTTCGCTCCTGGGTGAGCTGCGACAACAGCCCTATAAGCGCGCCCGAGGACCTGAAGGGCGGCCTTGGGGTCCCCCTTGACGGTGATGATGCCACTTCTCCCGGGTATATTGATGGTGTTGTAGCCTGGGTGAGTCGCCGCCATGAACTTTGCCAAGGCTGGGAAGCCGAGGATGGCGTTGTAGGGCAGGTGGATGGGCGCGACATCAAAGTCGATGAGCTCAGTCCGATAGTTAGCCGGTGTGCCGAAGGTGACCGGGAGGCGGATCTGGCCGAGCGGAACGGCCGAGCCCGCGACCCCTGAGAAGGGCTTGGTGGGGAGGAGCTGCCTGTAGGACACAGGTAGATGACCAAAGGCCTCGAGGGAGAGGACGTTGAGGCCGGCGCCGCCGTCGATGAGGGTCCTCGTCATGGCCACCCCGTAGATGGTGGGCGTGCACACCGTGGGGAGAATGCTAGTGTCGGCCGCTTCTGAAGCGAGGTCGCCGGGGCCAAAGGTGATGGTGGGCCCCTGCATGCTATGTGCTCGCAAGGCCCCCTGTGGCTGGGCGGCAACCCCAACTTGCCGAAAGTGCGACTTGACGTGTCGGGCAGAAGCCGGTGCTTGGGACCCTCCGAGGATGCAGGCGACCCCGCGGCAAGGCAGCTCCTTGCTGGCGACGCCCCGCAGCTCGCCGCTGCGGGCCGTTCGCCCGTTGTGATTTCCGGCGGACGGCCGGTGCTGGGGCAGCCGTCGTGCCATCAATAGGGCGACCGGCGCGGCCGCAGGAGGCGGGAGTGCCAGAGCAGGCCGCCCTCCGGTGGCCCGGCCAGCAAGAGCGTTGTCGGGGAAGGATGAGGAGCGCCCATGGGTGGCGTGGTCTGCCGGTACCGCTCGGTCGACGGGGAGGGCGTCAGCCACCACGCGGATGTAGCAGGCCACAGTCATCGTAGCGGCGCTGAACATGAGAGCGGAGGCGAGGTCGTCGGAGAGGCGAGATTTCGACACGCCCCCTACCTGGCGCACCAAATGTCGAATTCAGGGCTCCGCAAAACCCAAGAAGTTCGAACACAGGGGCGGAACGAAGATCTCTCCCACTCACGTCTACCTAGCGTCTCGCCCTCGCCTAGTGAAGAGATTCAAGAAAACAACAAATGAAGCACACAAGAGTTTACCCAGGTTCAGGCCACCGCGTGGTGTAAAATCCTACTTCCTGCTTTGGTGGATTGGCCTTGGGAGGGCTGGAATATGAACTAGTACAGTGATTCCTGAGCTCAGGAGGTGAGCTCAGGAGGGTCAGGAGGCGAGTGTTCTTGCTCCTTTGTGTGGTGGCCGAGTTTGTGGATCTGCCTCTCTCTCTCCCTTCATAGTGGGGATCCTAGCTACTTATATAGGCGGCCAGGGTCCTCTTCCCCCGAAATATTTAGGCAGGAAGGGATCCCACAACGGCCATTTTTGAGCGGGAACACACGGACGTTCCTACCCTGACAAAAGCAGTCTTCGCCTGCAAAAGGACCAGACGGTGACATGACGGTGGGCTCGGCGGTGACATCCTCCTTGCCGTCCTTGCGGTCTTCGGTCTTGTTGCACCAATGGGGAAACCTTTGTCCCTCTCCTCAGGAACCTGCAGCTGTGCTGTCCCCCTTGCACCGAAATGGCAACTGCGATGCTGGCGGACGCTGGCACCCGCTGGCGCGGTGCGTCACTACTGACACCACTGCGTCCTCCTGAGGCAAGCTTGGCCTTGGATTCTCCGCCCCTCCGGAGCACCTTGCTGAGGCCGCTCCTGAGGGGGTCTTGACGCCGTTCTCCTTGCGAGGCTTAGCCCCCTCGCGAGGGTCTTGGGCAGCTGGTCGATCAGCTGGGCCATGGTAGGAGCGCGTTGCGGCCCACAGAGAGGCAAGTCTGGGTACCGTGGTTCCCAGGACGCCGACACTAACACCGGATGAGTACCTTGTGTGTACCAAACATCACAATGTAACTGGGTGACTATAAAGGTGCTCTACAGGTATCTCTGAGGGTGTCTGTTGAGTTGGCATGGATCAAGACTGGGATTTGTCACTCCGTGTGACGGAGAGGTATCTCAGGGCCCACTCGGTAATAGAACATCACAAGAAGCTTGCAAGCAATATGACTAATGAGTTGGCCACAGGATATCTCCTAGGGGCGCCCCCTCTCCCCCTCCCCTATATATAGAGAGGTAGAGAGAGGGCAGTCGCACCCTTACACGCCTTGGCGCTGCCCCTTCTCTCCCGTAGCTCTTCTCCTCATACGCGTAGTGCTTAGCGAAGCTCTGCCGCAATTCCTCCACCACCACCGCCACCACGCCGTCGTGCTGCCGGAGGACTCGAGCTACTACTTCACCTTCACTCACTGGATCGAGGAGGTGATGGCGTCATCAAGTCGTACGTGTGTTGAACGCGGAGGTGCCGTCCGCTCGGCACTAGATCAGAGTTCGCGAGACGAATCGTGATTGGATCGCGAAAACGTACTACTACATCAACCGCCTTCTTGAACACTTCCACTTAGGGATCTACAAGTGTATGTGGATCTAACTCCCCTCTCGTAGATGTGCATCTCCTAGATCAATCTTGGGTGTTTGTAGGAAATTTTTTGTTTCCCATGCAACATTCCCCAACATCTACTACTCCGCTCAGAACGGCAAGACACGCGTGTGTTTCATGCTTTCCATTCCTATGGTTGTAACTATTTCCTTATCTCATTTCTATGTAGTTCGAGTTTCCTTTGTTTCTGAAACTTGCAATCCAAATAGACCCTTCTTTATCTTTACCTACTAATAAAGCAAGCATTGCTTCTGTCGGTTCACCGTCGTGTAATTTTTGCTAAAAACCCCAATTTTATTTAAAATCAACCTGCAATACATGTGGCAACTTTTCTGTTTTCGCCCTGCTGTAGTCAACACTTCAACATCTGGCCCGGCCCATGCACCCACCTGGGCCTTCCGTGAGGCGCTAATCGGCCTGCCCGTACGCGACAAAAAAGTAATAGTTGACGGGGGATTTGAACACGCGACCTCACATTCACTACCTACAGGTCCCAGCCATCCAAACTGGGTCACCATGTGGACTGAAAAAGGGTTGGTTTGCCTATTAATCCTCCTCGCCCCTTATACCAAATAAAATACTATGGGTTGGCCATCAACGTTGCACAACTCCGACCCTAAACAAAACCCACCTCTCCCCCTTACATAAAATTCTTACATCCTCTAAAAAAATCTTCCATCTTCTAAAAAAACATAAAATTATTCCATCTTCTAAAAAAACATAAAATTCTTCCAATTTGTATACGTTTTTAAGACTCCTGGTATCAAGGAGTCGTTTCACCCTTTCTCTTCAATTTCGTGACCGATGCATTGGCCTGTATGTTGAGCTGTGCGACTTTGGCTAGACACATCTCCTCGGTGGTGTCTCACCTCCTTCCCCAAGGCATTACTCATCTTCAATGTGTTGATGACACGATAATTTTAGTTGAACTTAATGATGACTGTCTTGTCAACCTTAAATTTATTTTGCTGTGCTTTGATGCTATTTCGGGGCTTAAATCAATTTTTTTAAGAGTGAGGTAATTGTTACTGGGGTTGATGAGGAGGAAGCAACCAGAGTTGCACATCTCCTAAACTGTACGCTTGGCTCCTTCCCCTTCAAATACTTGGGGATGCCTATCTCTCCCTTCCGTATTCACGCTCAAGTTTTTTACCCTTTGGTTGCTAAGGTAGGCAATAGAGTTATGCCCTGGCGTGGCCGTTATAACACTCATGTAGGGAAAGTGTGCCTCACCAACGCTTGCTTATCCTCTCTACCTCTATTCACCATGGGATTCTTCATGCTTTCCCTGGGAACCCACGCAGGCTTTGATAAACACAGGGGAGCCTTCTTTTGGAACTCTGTGGAGAACAAACGGAAATATAGGTTGATTAAATGGAAGATTATTTGTTGGCCCAAAAGCCTTGGGGGCTGGGGATTTTAAATACGGTGGTGATGAACAAATGTCTCAATGTAAAATGGTGGTGGCGCGTCATGACAGCTAGCCATGGGACGCTTTGGTATGATCTTCTAAAGGCTAAATATTTCCCCACTACCGGCCTATGTTTGCCCCAGCTTCGAATGGTTCTCAGTTCTGGCGAGACTTGGTTAAGGTTCGGGATGTGTTTCATGATCATGTCAAGTTTGTTGTTAGAAATGGCTCTTCGACTCGGTTTTGGTTGGATTGGAGGGTTGAGGAGTCTACCTTAACTGCATCTTTTCCTGTGTTGTTCTCTTATTGCCCTGACCCCGAGATCTCAATCTCTAAGCTCTCTCGCGTCGGATGGGACCTGGGTTTCCGGAGGTCTCTTTCTCCTGCAAAGTTGGAGGACTGGCACCGCCTTGCTGCTATGTTCCTTGTTCTCTCGAAGGAAGAGGACTCGGTGACCTAGCCTCATGTGGCATCTGGCACTTTTTCTGTCAAGTCCCTTTATTCCAGGCTTATTGATGGGACTCCTACGTCCAAGTTCAAGCAAGTCTGGGCGGCTAGGATCCCCCCTAAGATAAAGGTCTTCCTCTGGCAGGCCTTTAGAGGCTGTCTGCTAGCGGTCGACCAAATTCGCAAGAGAAATGGACCCGACTCATTTTGCGCTTTTATGTTCTCAAGTTGAAAATACCAATCACATCTTCTTTATGTGCCCTTTGGCCAAGGTGGCCTGGGGATGCGTTCGATCTTGGATCGGTGTGAATTGGGATCCTCACTCCTTTTCTCACTTGCGCATTTTGGCTAGTAATATCAGTGGACAAACCAAGAGACTGTTCTGGGTTGGGTTGGCGGCCATGTGCTGGTCCTTGTGGAATATTAAATTCACCATTGAGGGTGTTTTTCCTAATAAGTCAGCTGACGAGTTATTTAAAATGTCTATCTTCTTGCACCAGTGGAAATTATTGACTAAACCTACGGATGTGGATGGCATGAGGGAGCTTATCAACAAAGTTAGGGCATCAACCAACTTGATCTCCCCTCCTGCCTCCGAATGACTGTTGATGTTCGACGTGTCTTATGTAGCAGTAGGTTGTTGGCATGCATGCCACCTGTTGTATGGTTTGTTGGGCATGCGTGCCTGTTAACTCTGTTGCTGGTGTGGTCTCTTTGCTTAGTCTTTCGTGAGTGCTTGGTGAACTCTGGTTTGATGTTTGGTACTCTGCCTAGTGGCTTTATCTATAAAGTCGGGCACTCACCTTTTCTTTTAAAAAAGGAGTCGTCTTAGGAATTAATATGGAAAGGAGGAATGAAAGGATTGCAACAAATAAATAAGGAAATTAAAGGAATGAAGACAAAGAATAAAGAATACATGCAAGGAAAAAGGAAGAAAACGAGACAAGATAAGTAAGAGGTGTTAATGAATGTAAGGATGGAAATCAGTTAGATTAACGAAATAAGGGAAAGCTCTCTAATTAAGATATGGATGCATGTGTGTGTCAAATGGCAGGTGAGAGATGTCAAAGGACGCCAGCGCAACCCGTTGTGGGCGGGGAGGGGGGGGGGTGAACGCTCCACCGTGGAGGCCGACCTGGACCGGGCTGTGGAGGTTGACTACGTGGCCAGAAAGGATAAGAGTCCCCAACAATAATTCAGTTTATAATCAAACACATGAACTGTTCTGATGGTGTACCACGCTGGCCCATTAAAACTGTGAGTGGGACATGGGATGATGAGTTACTAAGGAGCATATTTAACCCGGTGGATAAGCATGGCACCCAAATAGAACATGGGTTTTTTCTGCCTGAAGTGAGGGTTGAATACATACTTTCTGGGTGCATCGAACATGATAAAGAGACTTGGTGTCTCTACCCTTTTGTTTGTCTGGAATACTCTTTGGCAGGGGCGGGGCTAGAGCTAACGTTACCTTGATGCACCACTTTAACATGGTGTAAAATTTCAAGTAAGGACATACTAAATAAAAGTGTGTTTGATAACTTATAGCTGGCATAATATAATACTAACAAATAACAAAACATAACCGTCAAATGCTTAGAATAATAAGGAAACAATGAATGAAATTACTTGAAAATGATGTACTAAGATTCAATATCCTACAAGACAAAAATAAAAGAACTAAATTTTCAAGAACAAAGAAGAATGGTGACATGAAAGTATTTATAAGTAGCTAAATTCAAGTCGGGCTCTTTATTCTTGAAACTAGTACTTTTAGTCCCAAACTCTCAATATTTAAAATTAATTCCTCTTAGCTGACAATGTTCATTAGCCAAGTACTTTCTTCATACCGAATATTTCAAATTAGGATGTTCATGTTTTATCAATTTCCTCTTGCTCTTATCAAAATGGATCTCCTCTTCCAGATTCAAGTCTTTCGGAGATCTTGTGATAATGCTTTACTTTTGAATAAAAACGTGTCCATGGTATATGTAAATTTGACTAGATAATTCCATGTGGGACATGAAAAATCTGACAACTACAAATTCCAAGGCCTATATTTGGCCAAAACCCGTTGATTTAAATGGACTCCTAGCAGCCAAATGTGGGATACCCAGAACATTTACCATGCAAAGGAAAATGAAAGGGTAGATGTATATATGTCGAGCGGTGATTTTTATCCTATGTTTTTTTGGAATCTATTGACTGCATATTCATACAAAAAATTACAAGAATTGAGAATAATTATTGAAAAGAATTAGACAACAGGAAGGGCGTTACCCAGACAGAACTAGAATTGGCTGCAATTTGAAGTGTAGACGAACGATTGGACAAAGTAGACCACGTTCTTGCCGAGATGGATTCAAGAAGCCGGCGTAGTCACGCATGGTGTCAGGGCATCGCCTCGGTCGACCGCTCTCACTTGGCGGCGAGGTCTGGGGATTGGTAGACCTGGCCATGAGCAGCCCGGCCCGGTCGGCCCGACCCGACCCTGCCCGGGCCGACCTTGTCCACTGTTCGGACTCGGGCCTAGATTTCTAGCCCGACGGTTGGGCCGGGCCCAGGCCCGTCATATTTGCACATTAATGAAGAGTCTCAGCCCGTGGCCTGAAGGAAATATGCCCTAGAGGAAATAATAAAGTTATTATTTTTTTCCTTATATCATGATAAATGTTTATTATTCATGCTAGAATTGTATTAACTACAGGGGAACTTCAAGAAGGTAGTTGATGGTTAACAAGACCACTTGTTTCAAGTAAAGGGAAAAGGGATAGAAGGGGAACTTCAAGAAGAATGACAAGCAAGTTGTCACTCCCGTGAAGAAACCCCAAGCTAAACTCAAGCCTGAAACTAAGTGCTTCTACTGCAAAGGAAATGGTCATTGGAAGTCGAACTGCCCTAGATACTTGGCGGATAAGAAGGATGGCAAAGTGAACAAAGGTATATTTTATATACAGATTATTGATGTGTACTTTACTAGTGTTCATAGAAACCCTTGGGTATTTGATACCAGTTCAGTTGCTAAAATTAGTAACTCAAAATGAGAGTTGCAGAATGAACATAGACTAGTTAAAGGTGAAGTGACGATGTGTGTTGGAAGTGGTTCCAAGATTGATATGATCATCATCGCACACTCCTTATACTTTCCGGATTAGTGTAGAACCTAAATAAATGTTATTTGGCATTTGCGTTGAGCATGAATATGATTTGATCATGTTTGTTGCAATATGGTTATTCATTTAAATTCATAGAATAATTGTTATTCTGTTTATATGAATAAAGCCTTCGATGGTCATACACCCAATGAAAAATAGTTTGTTGGATCTCGATCGTAATGATACACATATTCATAACATTGAAGCCAAAAGATGGAAGGTTAATAATGATAGTGCAACTTATTTGTGGCACTGCCGTTTAGGTCATATTGGTGTAAAGCGCATGAAGAAACTCCATAGTGATGGACTTTTGGAATTAGTTGATTATGAATCACTTGGTGCTTGCGAACCATGCCTCATGGGCAAGATGACTAAAACTCCGTTCTCCGGAACAATGGAGCCATCAACATATTTGTTGGAAATCATACATACTGATTTATGTAGACCGATGAGTGTTGAAGCTCATGGCGGGTATCGTTATTTTCTGACCTTCACTGATGATTTGAGCAGATATGGGTATATCTACTTGATGAAGCACAAGTCTGAAACATTTGAGAAGTTCAAAGAATTTCACAGTGAAGTAGAGAATCGTCATAACAAGAAAATAAAGTTTCTACGATCTGATCGTGGAGGTGAATATTTGAGTTACGAGTTTGGTCTTCATTTGAAACAATGTGGAATAGTTTCACAACTCACGCCACCCGGAACACAACAGCGTAATGGTGTGTCTGAACGTCGTAACCGTACCTTATTAGATATGGTGCGATCTATGATGTCTCTTACCGATTTACCACTATGATTTTGCGTTATGCATTAGAGACAGCTGCATTCACGTTAAATAAGGGCACCATCTAAATTCGTTGAGACGACACCTTATGAACTATGGTTTGGCAAGAAACCAAAGTTGTTGTTTCTTAAAGTTTGGGGCTGCGATGCTTATGTGAAAAGCTTCAACCTGATAAGCTCGAACCCAAGTCGGAGAAATGTGTGTTCGTAGGATACCCAAAGGAGACTGTTGGGTACACTTTCTATCACAGGCCCGAAGGCAAGATATTCATTGCTAAGAATGGATCCTTTCTAGAGAAGGAGTTTCTCTCGAATGAATTGAGTTGGAGGAAAGTGGAACTTGATGAGGTAATTGTACCTTCTCCTGAATTGGAAAGTAGTACATCACAGAAACTAGTTCCAATGATTCCTACACCAATTAGTGAGGAAGCTAATGATGATGATAATGAACTTCGGATCAAGTTACTGCTGAACTTCGTAGATCAACCAGAGTACTGTCCGCGCCAGAGTGGTACGGCAACCCGGTTCTGGAAGTCATGTTACTAGACCATGATGAACCTACGAACTATGAGGAAATGATGATGAGCCCAGATTCCGCAAAATGGCTTGAGGCCATGAAATCTGATATGGGATCCATGTATGAGAATAAAGTGTGGACTTTGGTTGACTTGCCCGATGATCGGCAAGCCATTAAAAATAAATGGATCTTTAAGAGGAAGATTGACGCCGATGGTGATGTTACTATCTACAAAGCTCGACTTGTTGCGAAAGATTTTCGACAAGTTCAAGGTGTTGACTACGATGTGACTTTCTCACTCGTAGCGATGCTTAAGTCTGTCCAAATCATGTTAGCAATTGCCACATTTTATGAAATCTAGCAAATGGATAACAAAACTGCATTCTTTAATGGATTTATTAAAGAAGAGTTGTATATGATGCAACCAGAAGGTTTTGTCAATCCTAAAGGTGCTAAATAAGCAAGCTCCAATGATCCATCTATGGACTGGAACAAGCATTTCAGAGTTGGAATATACGCTTTGATAAGTTGATCAAAGCATATAGTTTTATACAGACTTGCGGTGAAGCCTGTATTTACAAGAAAGTGAGTGGGAGCACTACAGCCTTTCTGATAAGTATATGTGAATGACATATTGTCGATCAGAAATGATGTAGAATTTTCTAGAAAGCATAAAAGAGTGTTTGAAAGGAGTTTTTCAAAGAAAAACCTCGGTAAAGCTGCTTACATATTGAGCATCAAGATCTATAGAGATAGATCAAGATGCTTGATAAGTTTTTTCAATGAGTACATACCTTGACAAGATTTTGAAGTAGTTCAAAATGGAACAGTCAAAGAAAGAGTTCTTGCCTGTGTTGCAAGGTATGAAGTTGAGTAGGACTCAAAACCCGACCAAAGCAGAAGATAGAGAAAGACTGAAAGTCATTCCCTATGCCTCGGTCATAGGTTCTATAAAGTATGCCATGCTGTGTACCAAACCTGTTGTGCACCTTGCCATGAGATTGACAAGGAGGTACAATAGTGATCCAGGAGTAGATCACTGGACAGCGGTCAAAATTATCCTTAGAGGACTAAGGAAATATTTCCTGGTTATGGAGGTGATAAAGAGTTCATCGTAAAGAGTTACATCGATGCAAGCTTTAACACCGATCTGGAAGACTCTGAGTCTCGATCTGGATACATATTGAAAGTGGGAGCAATTAGCTAAAGTAGCTCCGTGCAGAGCATTGTAGATATAGAAATTTGCAAAAATACATACGGATCTGAATGTAACAGACCCGCTGACCAAACTTCTCTCACGAAGCAAAACATGATCACACCTTAGTACTCTTTGGGTGTTAATCACATGACGATGTGAACTAGATTGTTGACTCTAGTAAACCCTTTGGGTATTGGTCGCATGGCGATGAGAACTATGGGTGTTAGTCACATGGTGATGTGAACTATTGGTGTTAATCACATGGTGATGTGATCTAGATTATTGACTCTAGTGCAAGTGGGAGACTGAAGGAAATATGCCCTAGAGTCAATAATAAAGTTATTATTTATTTCCTTATATCATGAAAAATGTTTATTATTCATGCTTGAATTGTATTAACTGGAAACTTAGTACATGTGTGAATACATAGACAAAACAGAGTGTCCCTAGTATGCCTCTACTAGACTAGCTCATTGATCAAAGATGGTTATGTTTCCTAGCCATAGACATGAGTTGTCATTTGATCAACGGGATCACATCATTAGGAGAATGATGTGATGGACAAGACCCATCCGTTAGCTTAGCACTATGATCGTTTAGTTTTACTGTTATTGCTTTCTTCATGACTTATACATGTTCCTATGACGTATGAGATTATGCAACTCCCGAATACCGGAGGAACACCTTGTGTGCTATCAAATGTCACAACGTAACTGGGTGATTATAAAGATGCTCTACAGATGTCTCCGAAGGTGTTTGTGGTGTTGGCATAGATCAAGAATAGGATTTTTCACTCCGAGTGTCGGAGAGGTATCTCTGGGCCCTCTCGGTAATACACATCATAATAAGCCTTGCAAGCCAATGTCTAATGAGTTAGTCATGAGATGATGTATTACGGAACGAGTAAAGAGACTTGCCAGTAACGAGATTGAATTAGGTATTGAGATACCGACGATCGAATCTCGGGCAAGTAACATACCGATGACAAAGGGAACAACGTATGTTGTTATGCAGTTCGATCGATAAAAATCTTCGTAGAATATGTAGGAGCCAATATGAGCATCCAGGTTCCGCTATTGGTTATTTTGACGGAGATGAGTCTCGGTCATGTCTACATAGTTCTTGAACCCGTAGGGTCCGCACGCTTAACGTTTGATGACGATCGATATTATGAGTTTATGAGTTTTGATGTACCGAAGGTAGTTCGGAGTCCCAGATGAGATCACGGACACGACGAGGAGTCTCGGAATGTCAGAGACGTAAAGATTGATATATTGGACGACTATATTCGGACACCGGAAGTGTTCCGGAAAGTTTTGGAATAAACCGGAGTGCCGGGGGGGGTTACCGGAACCCCCCGGGGAAGCTATGGGCCCTAATGGGCTTTAGTGGAAAGAGAGAGGGCCAGCCAGGGCTGGGCCGCGTGCCCCTCCCCCTTGGTCCGAATTGGACAAGGAAAGGAGGGGGGGGGGCCTTTCCTTCTCCCTCTCCCTCTCCTTCCTTCCCCCCTCTCCCTCTCCTTCCTTCCCCTCTCCCCCTCTTGGTAATTCCTACTAGGAATAGGATTGCACTCCTATTCCTAGTAGGATTGCTCCTCTAGGCGCGCCATAGGAGGGCCGGCCGGCCTCCCCCTTACTCCTTTATATACAGAGGTAGTGGGGCACCCTAGAACACACAAGTTGATCTCTCCAGCCGTGTGCGGTGCCCCCTCCATGGAAACACACCTCGGTCATACCGTTGCAGTGCTTAGGCGAAGCCGTGCGCCGGTAACTTCATCATATCCATCACCACGCCGTCGTGCTGACGAAACTCTCCCGTGCAGCTCAACTGGATCAAGAGCTCGTGGGACGTCATCAAGCTGAACGTGTGCTGAAAGCGGAGGTGCCGTACGTTCGGTGCTTGATCGGTTGAATCGCGAAGAAGTTCGACTACATCAACCGCATCACTTGACGCTTCCGCTTTCGGTCTACAAGGGTACGTAGACACACTCTCCCCCTCGTTGCTATGCATCTGGTAGATAGATCTTGCGTGATTGTAGGATTTTTTTTGAAATACTACATTCCCCAACAGTGGCATCATGAGCCATGTCTATGCGTAAATGATATGCACGAGTAAAACACAAGTGAGTTGTGGACGATACTAGTCATACTGCTTACCAGCATGTCATAGTTTGGTTCGGCGGTATTGTGAGATGAAGTGGCCCGGACCGATATTACGCGTACGCTTACGCGAGACTGGTTTCACCGTTATGAGCACTCGTTGCTTAAAGGTGACTGACAGGTGTCTGTCTCTCTCACTTTAGCTAAATCGAGTGTGGCTACGCCCGGTCCTTGTGAAGGTTAAAACAACACATACTTGACGAAAAATCGTTGTGGTTTTTTTATGCGTAGGTAAGAATGGTTCTTGCTAAGCCCGTAGCAGCCACGTAAAACTTGCAACAACAAAGTAGAGGACGTCTAACTTGTTTTTGCAGGGCATGTTGTGATGTGATGTGGTCAAGACATGATGAGTTATACGTTATTGTATGAGATGATCATGTTTTGTAAAGTTATCGGCAACTGGCAAGAGCCATATGGTTGTCGCTTTATTGTATGAAATACATTCGCCATGTAATTGCTTTACTTTATCACTAAGAGATAGCGATAGTCGTGGAAGCAATAGTTGACGTGACGACAACGATGCTACGATGGAGATCAAGGTGTCGCGCCGGTGACGAAGGTGATCCTGACGGTGCTTTGAAGATGTAGATCAAAAGCACAAGATGATGATGGCCATATCATGTCACATATTTTGATTGCATGTGATGTTTATCTTATTATGCTTCTTATTTTGCTTAGTACGACGGTAACATTATATGATGATCCCTTACAAAATTTCAAGGTATAAGTGTTCTCCCTGAGTATGCACTGTTGCGAAAGTTCGTCGTGCCGAGACACCACGTGATGATCGGGTGTGATAAGCTCTACGTTCACATACAACGGGTGTAAGCCAGTTTTGCACACGCAGAATACTCGGGTTAAACTTGACGAGCCTAGCATATGCAGATATGGCCTCAGAACACTGGAGACCGAAAGGTCAAGGGTGAATCATATAGTAGATATGATCAACATAAGATGTTCTCCCCTGAAAACTACTCCATCTCACGTGATGATCAGATATGGTTTAGTTGATTTGGATCACGTGATCATTTGGATGACTAGAGGGATGTCTATCTAAGTGGGAGTTCTTTAGTAATATGATTAATTGAACTTTAATTTACCATGAACTTAGTCCTGGTAGTATTAGCATATCTATGTTGTAGATCAATAGCTCGCGATGTAGCTTCCCGTTTGTTTTTATATGTTCCTAGAGAAAACTAAGTTGAAAGATGTTAGTAGCAATGATGCGGACTTGTTCCGTGATCTGAGGATTTTCCTCATTGCTGCACAAAAGAATTATGTCCTTGATGCACCGCTAGGTGACAGACCTATTGCAGGAGCAGATGCAGACGTTATGAATGTTTTGACAAAAGCTCGGTATGATGACTACTTGATAGTTTAGTGCACCATGCTTTATGGCTTATAATCGGGACTTCAAAAATGTTTTGAATGCCACGGAGCATATGAGATGTTCCAAGAGTTGCAATTAGTATTACATACTCATGCCCGTGTCGAGAGGTATAAGACCTCTGACAGTACTTTGCCTACAAGATGGAGGAGAATAGCTCAACCAGTGAGCATGTGCTCAGATTGTCTGGGTACTACAATTGCTTGAATCAAGTGGGAGTTAATCTTCCAGATAAGATAGTAATTGACAAGGTTCTCTAGACACTATCACCAAGTTAGTAGAACTTCGTGATAAACTATAATATGCAAGGGATGACGAAAGTAATTCCCGAGCTCTTCGCGATGCTGAAATAGGCGAAGGTAGAAATCAAGAAAGAGCATCAAGTGTTGATGGTTAACAATACCACTTGTTTCAAGTAAAGGGCAAAGGGATAGAAGGGGAACTTCAAGAAGAATGACAAGCAAGTTGTCACTCCCGTGAAGAAACCCCAAGCTAAACTCAAGCCTGAAACTAAGTGCTTCTACTGCAAAGGAAATGGTCACTAGAAGTGGAACTTCCCTAGATACTTGGCGGATAAGAAGGATGGCAAAGTGAACAAAAGTATATTTGATATACAGATTATTGATGTGTACTTTACTAGTGTTCATAGCAACCCTTGGGTATTTGATACCAGTTCAGTTGCTAAAAGTAGTAACTCAAAACGAGAGTTACAGAATGAACATAGACTAGTTAAAGGTGAAGTGACGATGTGTGTTGGAAGTGGTTCCAAGATTGATATGATCATCATCGCACACTCCTTATACTTTCGGGATTAGTGTAGAACCTAAATAAATTTTATTTGGCATTTGCGTTGAGCATGAATATGATTTGATTATGTTTGTTGCAATACGGTTATTCATTTAAAGTCATAGAATAATTGTTATTCTGTTTATATGAATAAAGCCTTCGATGGCCATACACCCAATGAAAAATAGTTTATTGGATCTCGATCGTAATGATACACATATTCATAACATTGAAGCCAAAAGATGCAAGGTTAATAATGATAGTGCAACTTATTTGTGGCACTGCCGTTTAGGTCATATTGGTGTAAAGCGCATGAAGAAACTCCATAGTGATGGACTTTTGGAATCAGTTGATTATGAATCACTTGGTGCTTGCGAACCATGCATCATGGGCAAGATGACTAAAACTCCGTTCTCCGGAACAATGGAGCGAGCAACATATGTGTTGGAAATCATACATATTGATGTATGTAGACCGATGAGTGTTGAAGCTCGCGGCGGGTATCGTTATTTTCTGACCTTCACTGATGATTTGAGCAGATATGGGTATATCTACTTGATGAAGCACAAGTCTGGAACATTTGAGAGAATTTCAGAGTGAAGTAGAGAATCATCATAACAAGAAAAAAAAGTTTCTACGATCTGATCATGGAGGTGAATATTTGAGTTACGAGTTTGGTCTTCATTTGAAACAATGTGGAATAGTTTCACAACTCACTGTTGGGGAACGTAGTATTTTAAAATATTCCTATGATCACGCAAGATCTATCTACCAGATGCATAGCAACGAGAGGGGAGAGTGTGTCTACGTACCCTCGTAGACCGGGAGCGGAAGCGTCAAGTGACGCGGTTGATGTTGTCGAACTTCTTCACGATCCAACCGATCAAGCACCGAACGTACGGCACCTCCGCGTTCAACACACGTTCAGCTTGATGACGTCCCATGAGCTCTTGATCCAGTAGAGCTTCACGGGAGAGTTTCGTCAGCACGACGGCGTGGTGACGGATATGATGTGTTCACCGGCGCAGGGCTTCGCCTAAGCTCCGCGACGGTACGACCGAGGTGTGATTCTGTGGAGGGGGGCACCGCACACGGCTAAAATAATTCAACTTATGTGTCTTTGGGTGCCCCCCTGCCCCCGTATATAAAGGAGCAAGGGAGGAGGGGCCGGCCACCTCCTATGGTGCGGCTAGGGAGGGGACTCCTACTAGGAATAGGATTGCAATCCTATTCCTAGTAGGATTCACCGGAAGGAAGAAGGGGGAAAGGATTAGGAGAGGTGGCGCCCCCCCAATCCTAGTCCAACTAGGATTGCTAGGTGGGGGCGCCGGCCAGCCCTATGGGCTGCCTCTCTCTCACCCTTTAGGCCCACTATGGACCATCCCCTCTCGTAGGGGGTTCCGGTAACCCCCTCCGGCATTCCCGATAAATCCGAAACTTTTCCGGTATACTTCCGGTGTCCGAATATAGCCGTCCAATATATCAATCTTTATGTCTCGGACATTCCGAGACTCCTCGTCATGTCCGTGATCTCATCCGGGACTCCGAACTACCTTCGGTACATCATTACTCAAAAACTCATAATACCGATCGTCATCAAACGTTAAGCGTGCGGACCCTACGGGTTCGAGAACTATGTAGACATGACCGAGACTCATCTCTGGTCAATAACCAATAGCGGAACCTGGATGTTCATATTGGCTCCTACATATTCTACGAAGATCTTTTATCGGTCAGAACCGCATAACAACATACGTTGTTCCTTTTGTCAAACGGTATGTTACTTGCCCGAGATTCGATCGTCGGTATCTTTATACCTAGTTCAATCTCGTTTACCGGCAAGTCTCTTTAATCGTTCCGTAACACATCATCTCGTGACTAACTCATTAGTCTTTTGCTTGCAAGGCTTATTGTGATGTGTGTTACCGAGAGGGCCCAGAGATACCTCTCCGACACTCGGAGTGACAAATCCTAATCTTGATCTATGCCAACACCACGAATACTTTCGGAGACACCTGTAGAGCATCTTTATGATCACCCAGTTACGTTGTGACGTTTGATAGCACACAAGGTGTTCCTACGGTATTCGGGAGTTGCATAATCTCATAGTCATAGGAACATGTATAAGTCATGAAGAAAGCAATAGCAGTTAAACTAAACGATCATAGTGCTATGCTAACGGATGGGTCTTGTCCATCACATCATTCTCCTAATGATGTGATCCCGTTGATCAAATGACAACTCATGTCTATGGTTAGGAAACATAACCATCTTTGATCAATGAGCTAGTCTAGTAGAGGCATACTAGGGACACTCTGTTTTGTCTATGTACTCACACATGTACTAAGTTTCCGGTTAATACAATTCTAGCATGAATAAAAGACATTTATCATGATATAAGGAAATACAAATAACATCTTTATTGTTGCCTCTAGGGCATATTTCCTTCAGTCTCCCACTTGAACTAGAGTCAATAATCTAGATTACAAAGTGATGATCCTCACACCCATGGAGTCTTGGTGCTGATCATGTTTTGCCCGTGGAAGAGGCTTAGTCAACGGGTCTGCAACATTCAGATCCGTATGTATTTTGCAAATCTCTATGTCTCCCTCCTTGACTAGATCGCGGATGGAATTGAAGCGTCTTTTGATGTGCTTTGTTCTCTTGTGAAACCTGGATTCCTTCGCCAAGGCTATGGCTCCAGTGTTGTCACAAAAGATTTTCATTGGACCCGATGCACTAGGTACTACACCTAGATCGGATATGAACTCCTTCATCCAGACTCCTTCATTTGCTGCTTCCGAAGCAGCTATGTATTCCGCTTCACACGTAGATCCCGCCACGACGCTTTGCTTGGAACTGCACCAGCTGACAGCTCCACCGTTCAATAAAAATACATATCCGGTTTGTGACTTTGAGTCATCCGGATCAGTGTCAAAGCTAGAATCGACGTAACCGTTTACGACGAGCTCTTTGTCACCTCCATATACGAGAAACATATCCTTTGTTCTTTTCAGATACTTTAGGATGTTTTTGACCGCTGTCCAGTGATCCACTCCTGGATTACTTTGGTACCTCCCTGCTAGACTTATAGCAAGGCACACATCAGGTCTGGTACACAACATTGCATACATGATAAATCCTATGGCTGAGGCATAGGGAATGACTTTCATTTTCTCTCTATCTTCTGCAGTGGTCGGGCATTGAGTCTTACTCAACTTCATACCTTGTAAAACAGGCAAGAAACCTTTCTTTGACTGATCCATTTTGAACCTTTTCAAAATCTTATCAAGGTATGTGCTTTGTGAAAGTCCAATTAAGCGTCTTGATCTATCTCTATAGATCTTGATGCCTAATATGTAAGCAGCTTCTCCGAGGTCTTTCATTGAAAAACTTTTATTCAAGTATCCTTTTATGCTATTCAGAAATTCTATATCATTTCCAATTAACAATATGTCATCTACATATAATATTAGAAATGCTACAGAGCTCCCACTCACTTTCTTGTAAATACAGGCTTCTCCAAAAGTCTGTATAAAACCATATGCTTTGATCACCTCATCAAAGCATATATTCCAACTCCGAGATGCTTGCACCAGTCCATAGATGGATCGCTGGAGTTTGCATACTTTGTTAGCACCTTTTGGATCGACAAAACCTTCTGGTTGCATCATATACAACTCTTCTTTGAGATATCCATTTAGGAATGCAGTTTTGACATCCATTTGCCAGATTTCATAATCATAAAATGTGGCAATTGCTAACATGATTCGGACATACTTAAGCATCGCTACAGGTGAGAAAGTCTCATCGTAGTCAACTCCTTGAACTTGTCGAAAACCTTTCGCAACAAGTCGAGCTTTGTAAACAGTAATATTACCGTCTGCGTCGGTCTTCCTCTTGAAGATCCATTTATTTTCGATGGCCTGCCGATCATCGGGCAAGTCAACCAAAGTCCATACTTTGTTCTCATACATGGATCCCATCTCAGATTTCATGGCTTCAAGCCATTTTGCAGAATCTGGGCTCATCATCGCTTCCTCATAGTTCGTAGGTTCATCATGGTCTAGTAACATGATTTCCAGAACTGGGTTGCCGTACCACTCTGGTGCGGAACGTACTCTGGTTGATCTACGACGTTCAGTAGAAACTTGATCCGAAGTTTCATGATCATTATCATCAACTTCCTCACTAATTGGTGTAGGAATCACTGGAACAATTTCCTGTGATGTACTACTTTCCAATATGGGAGAAGGTACAATTACCTCATCAAGTTCTACTTTCCTCCCACTCACTTCTTTCGAGAGAAACTCTTTTTCTAGAAAGGATCCATTCTTAGCAACGAATATTTTGCCTTCGGATCTGTGATAGAAGGTGTACCCAACAGTCTCTTTTGGGTATCCTATGAAGACACATTTTTCCGACTTGGGATCGAGCTTATCAGGTTGAAGTGTTTTCACATAAGCATCACAGCCCCAAATTTTAAGAAACGACAACTTTGGTTTCTTGCCAAACCATAGTTCATAAGGCGTCGTATCAACGGATTTAGATGGTGCCCTATTTAACGTGAATGCAGCTGTCTCTAAAGCATAACCCCAAAACGATAGTGGTAAATTGGTAAGAGACATCATAGATCGCACCATATCTAATAAAGTACGGTTACGACGTTCGGACACACCATTACGTTGTGGTGTTCCAGGTGGCGTGAGTTGTGAAACTATTCCACATTGTTTCAAATGAAGACCAAACTCGTAACTCAAATATTCTCCTCCACGATCAAATCGTACGAACTTTATTTTCTTGTTACGATGATTCTCTACTTCACTCTGAAATTCTTTGAACTTTTCAAATGTTTCAGACTTGTGCTTCATTAAGTAGATATACCCATATCTGCTCAAATCATCAGTGAAGGTCAGAAAATAACGATACCCGCCGCAAGCATCAACGCTCATTGGTCCACATACATCAGTATGTATGATTTCCAACAAATCTGTTGCTCGCTCCATAGTTCCGGAGAACGGAGTTTTAGTCATCTTGCCCATGAGGCATGGTTCGCAAGCACCAAGTGATTCATAATCAAGTGATTCCAAAAGTCCATCTTTATGGAGTTTCTTCATGCGTTTTACACCAATATGACCTAAACGGCAGTGCCACAAATAAGTTGCACTATCATTATTAACCTTGCATCTTTTGGTTTCAATATTATGAATATGTGTATCACTACAATCGAGATCCAGTAAGAATAGACCACTCTTTAAGGGTGCATGACCATAAAAGATATTATTCATCAAAATGGAACAACCATTATTCTCTGATTTAAATGAATAACCGTCTCACAATAAACAAGATCCAGATATAATGTTCATGCTCAACGCTGGCACCAAATAACAATTATTTAGGTCTAAAACTAATCCCGAAGGTAGATGTAGAGGTAGTGTGCCGACGGCGATCACATCGACTTTGGAACCGTTTCCCACGCGCATCGTCACCTCGTCCTTAGCTAATCTTCGTTTAATCCGTAGTCCCTGTTTCGAGTTACAAATATTAGCAACCGAACCGGTATCAAATACCCAGGTACTACTACGAGCATTAGTAAGGTACACATCAATAACATGTATATCACATATACCTTTGTTCATCTTGCCATCCTTCTTATCCGCCAAATACTTGGGGCAGTTCCGCTTCCAGTGTCCAGTCCCCTTGCAGTAGAAGCACTCAGTTTCAGGCTTGGCTCCAGATTTGGGTTTCTTCGTTGAAGTAGCAACTGACTTGCTATTCTTTTTGAAGTTTCCTTTCTTTCCCTTGCCCTTTTTCTTGAAACTAGTGGTCTTGTTAACCATCAACACTTGATGCTCCTTTTTGATTTCTACCTCCGCAGCTTTGAGCATAGCGAAGAGCTCGGGAATTGTCTTTTGCATCCCTTGCATGTTATAGTTCATCACGAAGCCTTTATAGCTTGGTGGCAGTGATTGAAGAACTCTATCAATAACACTATCTTCGTCAACATTGCAACCAAGTTGAGTCATATGATTGTAGTACCCAGACATTCTGAGCAAGTGTTCACTGATAGAACTATTCTCCTCCATTTTGCAGCTGTAGAACTTATTGGAAATCTCATATTTCTCAATTCGGGCATTTGCTTGAAATATTAACTTCAACTCCTGGAACATCTCATATGCTCCATGACGTTCAAAACGTCGTTGAAGTCCCGGTTCTAAGCCGTAAAGCATGGCACACTGAACTATCGAGTAGTCATCAGACCGCGACTGCCAGACGTTCACAGCGTCTGCATCAGCGGAAGGGGGCTTGTCACCTAGCGGTGCTTCAAGGACATAATTCTTCTGTGCAGCAATGAGGATAATCCTCAGGTTACGGACCCAGTCCGTGTAATTGCTACCATCATCTTTCAACTTAGCTTTCTCTAGGAATGCATTAAAATTCAAAGGAACGGTAGCACGGGCCATTGATCTACAACGACATAGATATGCAAAAACTATCAGGACTAAGTTCATGATAAATTAAAGTTCAGTTTAATCATATTAATTTAAATAACTCCCACTTAGATAGACATCCCTCTGGTCATCTAAATGATCACGTGATCCAAATCAACTAAACCATGTCCGATCATCACGTGAGATGGAGTAGTTTTCAATGGTGAACATCTTATGTTGATCATATCTACTATATGATTCACGCTCGACCTTTCGGTCTCCAGTGTTCCGAGGCCATATCTGTATATGCTAGGCTCGTCAAGTTTAACCCGAGTATTCTGCGTGTGCAAAACTGGCTTACACCCGTTGTATTTGAACGTAGAGCTTATCACACCCGATCGTCACGTGGTGTCTCGGCACGACGAACTTTCGCAACGGTGCATACTCAGGGAGAACACTTATACCTTGAAATTTAGTAAGGGATCATCTTATAATGCTACCGTCGTTCTAAGCAAAATAAGAAGCATAATAAGATAAACATCACATGCAATCAAAATATGTGACATGATATGGCCATCATCATCTTGTGCTTTTGATCTCCATCTCCAAAGCACCGTCATGATCACCTTCGTCACCGGCTTGACACCTTGATCTCCATCGTAGCATCGTTGTCGTCTCGCCAACTATTGCTTCTATGACTATCGCTACCGCTTAGTGATAAACTAAAGCAATTACATGGCGATTGCATTTCATACAATAAAGCGACAACCATATGGCTCCTGCCAGTTGCCGATAACTTTACAAAACATGATCATCTCATACAAAACCGTATAACTCATCATGTCTTGACCATATCACATCACAACATGCCCTGCAAAAACAAGTTAGACGTCCTCTACTTTGTTTGTTGCAAGTTTTACGTGGCTGCTACGGGCTTAGCAAGAACCGTTCTTACCTACACATACAAAACCACAACGATGTTTCGTCAAGTATGTGCTGTTTTAACCTTCACAAGGACCGGGCGTATCCACACTTGATTCAGCTAAAGTGAGAGAGACAGACACCCGCCAGTCACCTTTAAGCAATGAGTGCTCGTAACGGTGAAACCAGTCTCGCGTAAGCGTACGCGTAATGTCGGTCCGGGCCGCTTCATCTCACAATACCGCCGAAGCAAAGTATGACATGCTGGTAAGCAGTATGACTAGTATCGTCCACAATCTCATTGTGTTCTACTCGTGCATATCATCTACGCATAGACCTGGCTCATGATGCCACTGTTGGGGAACGTAGTATTTTAAAATATTCCTACGATCACGCAAGATCTATCTACCAGATGCATAGCAACGAGAGGGGAGAGTGTGTCTACGTACCCTCGTAGACCGGGAGCGGAAGCGTCAAGTGACGCGGTTGATGTTGTCGAACTTCTTCATGATCCAACCGATCAAGCACCGAGCGTACGGCACCTCCGCGTTCAGCACACGTTCAGCTTGATGACGTCCCACGAGCTCTTGATCCAGTAGAGCTTCACGGGAGAGTTTCGTCAGCACGACGGCGTGGTGACGGATATGATGTGTTCACCGGCGCAGGGCTTCGCCTAAGCTCCGCGACGGTACGACCGAGGTGTGATTCTGTGGAGGGGGGCACCGCACACGGCTAAAACAATTCAACTTATGTGTCTTTGGGTGCCCCCTTGCCCCCGTATATAAAGGAGCAAGGGAGGAGGGGCCGGCCACCTCCTATGGTGCGGCTAGGGAGGGGACTCCTACTAGGAATAGGATTGCAATCCTATTCCTAGTAGGATTCACCGGAAGGAAGAAGGGGGAAAGGATTAGGAGAGGTGGCGCCCCCCAATCCTAGTCCAACTAGGATTGCTAGGTGGGGGCGCCGGCCAGCCCTATGGGCTGCCTCTCTCTCACCCTTTAGGCCCACTATGGACCATCCCCTCTCGTAGGGGGTTCCGGTAACCCCCTCCGGCATTCCCGATAAATCCGAAACTTTTCCGGTATACTTCCGGTGTCCGAATATAGCCGTCCAATATATCAATCTTTATGTCTCGGACATTCAGAGATTCCTCGTCATGTCCGTGATCTCATCCGGGACTCCGAACTACCTTCGGTACATCAATACTCAAAAACTCATAATACCGATCGTCATCAAACGTTAAGCGTGCGGACCCTATGGGTTCGAGAACTATGTAGACATGACCGAGACTCATCTCTGGTCAATAACCAATAGCGGAACCTGGATGTTCATATTGGTTCCTACATATTCTACGAAGATCTTTTATCGGTCAGAACCGCATAACAACATACGTTGTTCCTTTTGTCAAACGGTATGTTACTTGCCCGAGATTCGATCGTCGGTATCTTTATACCTAGTTCAATCTCGTTGCCGGCAAGTCTCTTTACTCGTTCCGTAACACATCATCTCGTGACTAACTCATTAGTCTTTTGCTTGCAAGGCTTATTGTGATGTGTGTTACCGAGAGGGCCCAGAGATACCTCTCCGACACTCGAAGTGACAAATCCTAATCTTGATCTATGCCAACACCACGAATACTTTCGGAGACACCTGTAGAGCATCTTTATGATCACCCAGTTACGTTGTGACGTTTGATAGCACACAAGGTGTTCCTACGGTATTCGGGAGTTGCATAATCTCATAGTCATAGTAACATGTATAAGTCATGAAGAAAGCAATAGCAGTTAAACTAAACGATCATAGGGCTATGCTAACGGATGGGTCTTGTCCATCACATCATTCTCCTAATGATGTGATCTCGTTGATCAAATGCCAACTCAGGTCTATGGCTAGGAAACATAACCATCTTTGATCAATGAGCTAGTCTAGTAGAGGCATACTAGGGACATACTGTTTTGTCTATGTATCCACACATGTACTAAGTTTCCGGTTAATACAATTCTAGCATGAATAAAAGACATTTATCATGATATAAGGAAATACAAATAACATCTTTATTATTGCCTCTAGGGCATATTTCCTTCACTCACGCCACCCGGAACACCACAGCGTAATGGTGTGTCTGAACGTCGTAACCGTACTTTATTAGATATGGTGCGATCTATGATGTCTCTTACCGATTTACCACTATCGTTTTGGGTTATGCATTAGAGACAGTTGCATTCACGTTAAATAAGGGCACCATCTAAATCCGTTGAGACGACACCTTATGAACTGTGGTTTGGCAAGAAACCAAAGTTGTTGTTTCTTAAAGTTTGGGGCTGCGATGCTTATGTGAAAAAGCTTCAACCTGATAAGCTCGAACCCAAGTCGGAGAAATGTGTCATCATAGGATACCCAAAGGAGACTGTTGGGTACACCTTCTATCACAGATCCAAAGGCAAGATATTCGTTGCTAAGAATGGATCCTTTCTAGAGAAGGAGTTTCTCTCGAAAGAAGTGAGTGGGAGGAAAGTGGAACTTGATGAGGTAATTGTACCTTCTCCTGAATTGGAAAGTAGTACACCACGGAAACTAGTTCCTGTGATTCCTACACCAATCAGCGAGGAAGCTAATGATGATGATCATGAACTTCGGATCAAGTTACTGCTGAACTTCGTAGATCAACCAGAGTACGTTCCGCGCTAGAGTGGTATGACAACCCGGTTCTGGAAGTCATGTTACTAGACCATGATGAACCTACGAACTATGAGGAAGCGATAATGAGCCCGGATTCCGCAAAATGTCTTGAGGCCATGAAATCTGAGATGGGATCCATGTATGAGAATAAAGTGTGGACTTTGGTTGACTTACCCGATGATCGGCAAGCCATTAAAAATAAATGGATCTTTAAGAGGAAGACTGACGTCGATGGTGATGTCACTATCTACAATGCTCGACTTGTTGCGAAAGGTTTTTGACAAGTTCAAGATGTTGACTACGATGAGATTTTCTCACTCATAGCGATGCTTAAGTCTGTCCGGATCATGTTAGCAATTGCCGCATTTTATGAAATCTGGCAAATGGATAACAAAATTGCATTCTTTAATGGATTTATTAAAGAAGAGTTGTATATGATGCAGCCAGAAGGTTTTGTTAATCCTAAAGGTGCTAAATAAGCAAGCTCTAGCGATCCATCTATGGACTGGAACAAGCATCTCGGAGTTGGAATATACGCTTTGATAAGTTGATCAAAGCATATAGTTTTATACAGACTTGCGGTGAAGCCTGTATTTACAAGAAAGTAAGTGGGAGCACTACAACCTTTCTGATAAGTATATGTGGATGACATATTGTCGATTAGAAATGATGTAGAATTTTCTGGAAAGCATAAAAGAGTGTTTGAAAGGAGTTTTTCAAAGAAAAACCTCGGTAAAGCTGCTTACACATTGAGCATCAATATCTATAGAGATAGATCAAGACGCTTGATAAGTTTTTTCAATGAGTACATACCTTGACAAGATTTTGAAGTAGTTCAAAATGGAACAGTCGAAGAAAGAGTTCTTGCCTGTGTTGGAAGGTATGAAGTTGAGTAAGACTCAAAACCCGACCACAACAGAAGATAGAGAAAGAATGAAAGTCATTCCCTATGCCTCGGTCATAGGTTCTATAAAGTATGCCATGCTGTGTACCAAACCTGTTGTGTACCTTCCCATGAGATTGACAAGGAGGTACAATAGTGATCCAGGAGTAGATCATTGGACAACGGTCAAAATTATCCTTAGAGGACATTGGAAATACTTCTCGGTTATGGAGGTGATAAAGAGTTCGTCGTAAAGAGTTACGTCGATGCAAGCCTTAACACCGATCTGAATGACTCTGAGTCTCGATCTGGATACATATTGAAAGTGGGAGCAATTAGATAAAGTATCTCCGTGCAGAGCATTGTAGACATAGAAATTTGCAAAAATACATACGGATCTGTAGCGACAAGACCTCAAACAGTCTAATCTCTGTGCATCAGTGTCATCCCTGGATCAGTAATGCTGACACGCACAGTACTTAAAGGATTTAGAACAGAGTAGGAAACACACACTTATTACATCGATAGTCCAACGATGAATTTATTACAAATAATATGACTAAAGGCCATCTAACACGATAACAGCGGAAGGCTTGGAAGATAAGTGAGTCCATCAACTCGAGCGGCATCACTGAGTATAGAACCACGACCTAAAAGGGCATCTTACTCGTCGTCTGAAAAGTCTGCAACATGAAACGTTGCAGCCCGAAAATGGGTCAGCACATGGAATATGCTCGCAAGGTAACACAAGAGAATGCAATGAAAGTAAGGCTATACTATATGCAATATGGCTGGTGGAAAGCTCTACGGTTAAGTTTTTGCGTAAAGCCAATTTTTCCCTACTTCAAAGGAATGCATTTTAATTAACTATCATCGTAGTTGAAACATCATTGAGAAGATAGACATCCTCTCAACCCCAATTAAAATAATCATTAAACCAACCAAAATTAATTTAGAGTAACATGTTGAGATGCACATGAAAATCCAAGTACTAGATACTCAAGACGTCCATAACCGGGGACACGACTAATCATGATCCCTTTGAGCCTGGGTGGCGGTCCAAAAGAAAAACAGGCAATCGCTGGGATACCCAGGTGCCTCAATCCAACCAAGATGTGTATTAATGTTGCCACCTTAAGTTGAACCATTAATTAACAAACTCACATCTGTCATGGATTTCACTCACCCAATCCACGTCTACGAGCATAGCATGTCCTAACAGCAAACATAGAAGTAACTCCCAAGGGTGTGAATGTAATGCAGGTAATAGGTACTACCTCAAACTACTTCCCAGTCCCACAAGTTAATTAATCATACTCATGCAATGTGTGAGGGTTGGACTAATGCAATAAAACTGGGTAATTGGAAAGCATGATCAAAGTGTTACTTGCCTTGCTGATGATCCGCAAAACCTAGAGACTCAAAGTAGCAAGCGGCGCACTCCGGGTACTCTATCGCAATCAAACAAGCACACAATAAGTACTTAACTAATGCACGGGTAAAACTCAAATAAGAGATCTAACCAGAAAGTTCAACTTAAGAACTCCGGTTTGCAAAAAGAATCAACTCGAAAGAAGCAACGAAACTCAAACTGCAAAAGAAACGAGCTCCGGTTTACTAGTTGGCCTACAGTCAAATTTTACAGTAGCCAAAACTTTGTTCCAGTTGATTAAACATAAAGAGGGTTTCGAGACAAAGATCTAGGATTTTGAATCACCTGATTCCGACTCTCGAGCGAAAAGAAAAACGCGAAACAAGATCAGGGCAGAAATCGCGATCGGAATAACCGCGGATAAATACCCCGAAAAAGAAAAACGACGAACAGGCTAACGAACCAACGTTCGCTGTCTGCGGTTAACTAGCGAAAACCGTTCGTTAAAACGAACGTACGGACGAACGTCCGCTAAATAACTAAACCGAGAAACCGAACCGATCTATTCTAAAAAAACAGATCTAGGATTTTCCTAAAAAAACCGATCGGTTCTATAAAAAAAACCAATGGCGGCGGCGGCGTATACCTCGGTGACGGCGGCGGGATCCAGCGGCTCCGGCGGGATCCGGCGGGCGGGGCGGCGGCGGCTCCGGCGGGAGGCGCGGCGCGGGGCGGCGGTGGCAGCGGCGCGGGGCGTCGGTGGCAGCGGCACGGGGCGGCGACGGGCGGCGAGCGGCGCGGCGCGGCTAGGGTTTGGGGCAGGGGCGGCGCTGGGCTGGGGCGATGGCCGGATCGGGCGAGTTATAAAGCCCAGAGTCCTGGGCTAGTAAGACTCCTAGTCGGTTTCCTTTTTTTTTCTAAAAAGAGTCCCGGCGCAGAAAAACTAATGAAAGAAATACCAAACGGACTCCAAAATTCCCGAAATAAATTTTCACCGTCCTCTAATAATATTTAGGACAAAGTGAACATTTTTCCCGGACCTAAATGCAATTTTTAAAAACGCGTATTTTCCTATGCAAATAAATCCAGAAAAATACCAAAAGTGATTTTAACATTTTTCCTCCAATATTTCTGTTATTTTGGAGAAGTCATATTATCTCCGCTCATATTTGGTATTTAGAAATATTTTTAGGAGAGAAAAATAATTAGAATCACACTGTCCTCGTACCAGTATTCGAGCGAACTCAAATACGAAAACGGTAAAATTCCCAACTCTCTCCGTAGGTCCTTGAGTTGCTTAGAATTTCGAGGAACTCCACAAACAAAAAATGCAAAAACATGCAATGCAAATATGATCTATGTATAACATTCCAAATTGAAAATTTGGGATGTTACAAACCTACCCCCCCTTAGAATGAATCTCGCCCTCGAGATTCGACTTGGCCAGAGAACAGGTGTGGGTGGTCCTTGCGTAGATCATCTTCTCGCTCCCAGGTGGCTTCTTCCTCGGTGTGGTGACTCCACTGAACTTTGCAAAACTTGATGACCTTACTGCGAGTAACTCTGCTCGAAAATTCGAGAATCTTAACAGGCTTCTCCTCGTAGGTCAGATCACTGTCCAACTGAATTGCTTCCAGGGGTACGGTGTCTCTAAGCGGTAGACCGGCCATCTCCGCGTGGCACTTCTTAAGCTGCGATACGTGAAACACGTCGTGCACTCCTGACAATCCTTCGGGCAACTCCAACTTATAGGCAACCTCTCCCACGCGTTCCAAAACACGGTAAGGTCCCACAAATCTCGGGGCTAACTTTCCTTTAACTCCAAAACGCTTAACTCCTCGCAGAGGCTATACTCTCAAGTACGCTCTATCTCCGATCTCATAGGCTATCTCTTTGCGCTTCGAGTCTGCATAACTCTTCTGCCTGGACTGAGCTACCTTCAGTCTATCTTGAATCAACTTAACTTTCTCCTCAGACTCTTTGATTAAGTCTGGTCCAAATAATTGTCGGTCTCCAATTTCGTCCCATGACAACGGTGTTCGGCATCTCCTTCCATACAATGCCTCGAACGGTGCCATCTTTAAACTGGCCTGGTAACTGTTGTTGTATGAGAACTCCGCGTAGGGCAAGTTGTCATCCCAACTAGATCCATAATCTAATGCACAGGCTCTCAGCATATCCTCCAAAATCTGATTGACTCTTTCAGTCTGTCCATTTGTCTGCGGGTGAAATTCTGTGCTAAACTCTAGCCTGGTACCCAAAGTTTCATGTAACTGATTCCAGAACTTTGAGGTAAACTGGGTTCCTCTGTCTGATATGATGCTCCTCAGAACTCCATGCAGACATACAATTCTGGTCATGTATATCTTTGCCAACTTTGCACTGGTATATGTGGTTTTCACGGGGATAAAGTGGGCTACCTTCGTCAATCGGTCTACTACTACCCAGATTGAATCATATCCTGCTTTGGTCCTGGGCAATCCGGTGATAAAATCCATGCCAAGCTTCTCCCACTTCCATTCGGGTATTGGCATAGGTTGTAACAATCCTGCTGGCTTCTGATGTTATGCCTTTACTCTCTGGCATACATCACAAACTGCTACATACTCCGCAATATCTTTCTTCATACCGGTCCACCAGAAAATATCCTTCAAATCCAAATACATCTTAGTATTTCCTGGGTGAATCGAGTATGGTGAATCATGGGCCTCCTGTAAAATCAACTTCCTGATCTCCGGGTCACTAGGCACATAGATTCGATCCTCAAACCATAGGGTGTCGTGTTCATCCTCACGAAAACCTTTAGCTTTTCCTTCGCTCATCCTCTCCTTTATAGCGACAACCTCCTTCTCAGCTTTCTGAGCTTCTCTGATTTTATCCATCAGGGTAGACTGGATTTCTAATGTTGCTACATAGCCTCTCGGAACTATCTCCATACGTAGTTCTCGTAGGTCCTCGGCTAACTCCTTTGGAAACTCTTCCATCATTAAGGTATTGACATGGCTCTTACGGCTTAGCGCATCAGCTACTACGTTAGCCTTTCCGGGATGATAATGCAATCTCATGTCGTAATCCTTAATGAGTTCCAGCCATCTCCTTTTCCTAAGATTCAGCTCCTTCTGAGTGAATATATACTTCAAACTCTTGTGATCCGTATATACTTCACAATGGTTTCCAATAAGAAAATGTCTCCACGTCTTCAATGCGTGCACTACGGCTGCTAACTCCAAATCGTGGGTGGCATAGTTCAGTTCATGAGGTTTTAGTTGTCGTGAAGCATACGAAACAACTCTTCCTTCCTGCATAAGAACAACTCCAAGTCCTCGACGTGAAGCGTCGCAGTACACCTCATAATCCTTATGTTGATCTGGCAGAATCAACACAGGGGATGAGACCAACCTTTTCTTCAATTCCTGGAAACTGGCCTCACATTCTTTTGTCCAACTGAACTTGGTGTCCTTATTCAACAACTCCGTCATTGGCTTTGCAATCTTCGAGAAATTCTCGATAAATCTCCGGTAGTATCCTGCGAGTCCAAGAAAACTCCGGATCTCTCCAACTATCGTCGGTGCTTCCCAATTGGTCACAGTGTCCACCTTAGCGGGATCTACTGCGATTCCTTCTCCGGATATAACATGTCCGAGGAAACTTCCTTCAACCAAAACTCACATTTGCTAAACTTGGCATATAACTGATGTTCTCTGAGCTTCTCCAATACCAAACGCAAATGCTCTGCATGATCCTCTTCATCCTTCGAGAAGATCAATATATCATCTATGAACACTACGACGAACTTATCCAAATACTCCATAAACATTTTGTTCATCAGGTTCATAAAGTATGCCGGTGCGTTCGTCAGACCAAACGACATAACGGTATACTCGTACAACCCATACCTAGTGGTAAAGGCCGTCTTAGGTATATCCTACTCTCGGATCTTCAGTTGATGGTACCCTGATCATAGATCGATCTTGGAAAGTACCTTAGCTCCTTGCAATCTATCGAACAGATCATTGATCATTGGCAGTGGGTACTTGTTCTTGATCATTACTTCATTCAATCCTCGGTAATCAACAACCATTCTTAACGATCCATCCTTCTTCTCCACTAGAAGTACCGGAGAACCCCAAGGTGAAGAACTTGGGCGTATGAATCCTTTATCCAGTAACTCCTTAATCTGCTTCTTAATTTCCTCCAAATCCTTTGCGGGCATCCTATATGGTCTCTTAGAAATTGGCCCGGTGCCTGGCAAAAGTTCAATCAAAAACTCTATATCTCTATCCGGTGGCATGCCAGGTAACTTCTCTGGAAACACATCCGAATAATCCTTCACTACTGGCACTTCCTCCTGAACAACTCCCGAGAAGGAATTTAACCTATTCCTCTTTGACTCATGCCGGGATACATACTTGATCCTTCTTCCTTCCGGCGTAGTAAGCAAAATGGTCTTGCTGGAACATTCAATATTCCCTTCATACTTAGATAACCAATCCATGCCTAATATCACATCCAGTCCTTGAGATTCCAATACTATTAGGTCCGAAGGGAATATGTAATTACCAATCCTTAGGGGCAACTGATCACACCATGACTTAGCCATATACTCCGCTCCTGGTGAGGTTACTAACATGGGCGATCTATGGGCTTGGGTCGGCAGCTTATACTTATCCACGAATCCCCTTAAAATATATGAATGCGATGCACTAGTATCGAAAAGAACGAGCACAGTAAAGGATTTAACTAAGAACTTACCTATAACCGCATCTGGTTGCTCCTCTACCTCCTCCACAGTCACGTGGTTCACTTGTCCTTTGTTGAGCGGGTTGGGCTTCTTCCCGGCGCTTCCATTGCCGTTCCCATTCTTAACTTCTGGGCATTCATTGGCATAATGTCCATTCTTCCCGCACTTGTAACAAGTGACATGACTGAAATCCCTCTTGGTGGGTGTGGACGGTGTAGGGCGGTTCTGGTTTCCATTGGCTCCATTCCCATTTCCATTGCCATTCTTGGTGCCATTGTGATTGTGCGAGCTACCTCCTCCATGGGTATGCTGAAACTGTCCTACCGCTTTAGGAGTAAAACGGGGCTTCTGCTGTGCTCCAGAATTATACTTTCCTTGCCCATACTTCCTCTTGCGACTCTTAATCTGTTGATGCTTCCTTTCAATCATTAGGGCGCGGTCAACCAACTCCTGTTAGTTATTGAAAGTTGCCACCATCAACTGTACACTCATCTCATCATTCAGCCCTTCCATGAATCTTTCCTGCTTCTTGGCATCTGTGGCCACATCATCTGGGGCATAACGAGATAGGGTACTAAACTCATCCACGTACTGGGCTACAGTACGATTCCCTTGGCGCAAATTGCGAAACTCCTGCTTCTTCATACTCATTGCTCTAGTTGAGACATGGGCGGTATGAAAAGCTTGCTAAAATTGATCCCAAGTGACATTGGCTACGGGGTAAGTGGCTGTGTAATTCTCCCACCATGCTACGGCTGGTCCAGACAACTGGTGTGCGGCAAATCGCACCTTCTCAGCATCCGAGCAATTGGCGGTGGTCAAATCCCTTCCAATCTTGCGTAGCCAGTCATCCGCCACAATTGGTTCGATGCTGCTAGCAAACACGGGTGGTTGCAACCTTAAGAAACGTGTCAGGTTGTCCATAGGTGGTGGTGGTGGAGGGTTGTTGTTGTTGTTGTTCTGGTTGTTCTGAGTGTTCTGAACAAGAAGTTGCATCAGGGTGTTCTGCTGCTGGATCAACTGAGTGAGCTCAGGGGGAAACTCAAATTCACGTCTTGGAGGCATCTGATGGGTGTAGAGCAAAGAGATTAGAATAGAAAAGAGGTCTAAGAGAATATCACTACCCATATGCACATGAGACAAACACACAATCATATCACACCAATCAATTTCAAACAAGGTCTTACAAATCTAACGATCGTTACAAAGGTGTTCTAAATCTAATATATGGAGGTAAACTACTAGTCACAGGGTGGTCATCTTAAAATATTGATCGGCAGAGGATTCCATAATATCTGCTCCAGCTTCATCTTCATAGTCTTCATCCTTGCTATCCTCAGCTTCCGAATCCGTGTCATCTATGATGATATAATCTTCCGGTGGAATCTCCTTGGGTTCTTCTTTCTCGTCTTCTTCTCCCATGAGTATCCCTAACTTCTGGGTCAAATCATCATTCTTCTCCACAAATATTTCCATCTCCTCCTCATATCCGTCGCGTGTAGACTTGTGTTCTTCTTCTAACTCCAAATTCCTATTTAGGGCCTTCTTTAGATCTATCATCCCTGCACACATCTGGTGCTCCTGGCGACGAATGTGGTGGTTCAACTCCTGGATGAATGCCGCAATGGATCTACCCTTCCGGGTGCTGATCATATCCCAATTCTCATCTCGGCATCCACAAATCTGGTAGATGGTGTCCTTTAGCTCCTGCTTGTAGACTTCTCCAATCCTTCCCATAGCAATGTGGGCTGCCATACTCCTTCCTAGGCTCCATGTAGGTGCATTAAAGGAAAATGCTATGAGTGAGGTGACGGGTGCAAACGTCCTTCCTGGAACTTGAGCTTGAATCAACCAACGCTCCTCCTCAGGTAGAGTGGCATTGTAGGTTCCGGTGAAACTTGGTAATCCAATGTTGAGATATCTTGTGACCTCCTTCACGTGTCGTCCAAAGGGTGTATCATCATCCGGTTGCATGAACTTGTGCTTTGCTTCCACCATCCTAAAGAGTAGAAAAGATGAGGAGTCAGAAAGAGAAGAGTGAATTGTGCTCTAGGGCTTGTCTTAGTGGTCGTGTCCTACAGTCAGCGTGTGCTCTGATACCATCTTGTAGCGACCAGACCTCAAACAGTCTGATCTCTGTGCATCAGTGTCATCCCTGGATCAGTAATGCTGACACACACAGTACTTGAAGGATTTATAACAGAGTAGCAAACACACACTTATTACATCGATAGTCCAACGATGAATTTATTACAAATAATATGGCTGAAGGCCATCTAACACGATAACAGCGGTAGGCTTGGAAGATAAGTGAGTCCATCAACTCCAGCGGCATCACTGAGTATAGAACCACGACCTAAAAGGGCATCTTACTCGTCGTCTGAAAAGTCTGCAACATGAAACGTTGCAGCCCGAAAACGGGTCAGCACATGGAATATGCTGGCAAGGTAACACAAGAGAATGCAATGAAAGTAAGGCTATACTATATGCAATATGGCTGGTGGAAAGCTCTATGGTTAAGTTTTTGCGTAAAGCCAATTTTTCCCTACTTCAAAGGAATGCATTTTAATTAACTATCATGGTAGTTGAAACATCGTTGAGAAGATAGACATCCTCTCAACCCCAATTAAAATAATCATTAAACCCAACAAAATTAATTTAGAGTAACATGTTGAGATGCACATGAAAATCCAAGTACTAGATACTCAAGACGTCCATAACCGGGGACACGGCTAATCATGATCAGTTTGTACACTCTGCAGAGGTTTGTGCACTTTTCCCACAAGACGCGATCGCCTCCGTTTGGTTTCTCACACTGCATGGTGTTTGAGAAACGGATGACCGAGACATAGTCTTTCAGAAGCGCTAGCACCTTACGATCGGGCGGACCGTACCAACCTACATCCCCTACATCTGCTAGTCCACCACTGTAAGAGTTCGCACAACTTACTCATACTATGCTAGAGCCCATAATAGCATTGTGGCTGCACACGGAAGTTTCTAGTATGAATAATCTCATGATCCCTTTGAGCCTGGGTGGCGGTCCAAAAGAAAAACAGGCAATCGCTGGGATACCCAGGTGCCTCAGTCCACCCAGATGTGTATTAATGTTGCCACCTTAAGTTGAACCATTAATTAACAAACTCACATCTGTCATGGATTTCACTCACCCAATCCACGTCTACGAGCATAGCATGTCCTAACAACAAACGTAGAAGTAACTCCCAAGGGTGTGAATGTAATGCAGGTAATAGGTACTACCTTAAACTACTTCCCAGTCCCACAAGTTAATTAATCCTACTCATGCAATGTGTGAGGGTTGGACTAATGCAATAAAACTGGGTAATTGGAAAGCATGATCAAAGTGTTACTTGCCTTGCTGATGATCCGCAAAACCTAGAGACTCAAAGTAGCAAGCGGCGCACTCCGGGTACTCTATTGCAATCAAACAAGCACACAATAAGTACTTAACTAATGCACGGGTAAAACTCAAATAAAAGATCTAACCAGAAAGTTTAACTTAAGAACTCCGGTTTGCAAAAAGAATCAACTCGAAAGAAGCAACGAAACTCAAACTGCAAAAAAACGAGCTCCGGTTTACTAGTTGGCCTAAAGTCCAATTTTACAGTAGCCAAAACTTTGTTCCAGTTGATTAAACGTAAAGAGGGTTTCGAGACGAAGATCTGGGATTTTGAATCACCTGATTCCGACTCTCGAGCGAAAAGAAAAACGCGGAACAAGATCAGGGCAGAAATCGCGATCGGAATAACCGCGGATAAATCACGATCGTTCGCTGTCTGCGGTTAACTAACGAAAACCGTTCGTTAAAACGAACGTACGGACGAACGTTCGCTAAATAACTAAACCGAGAAACCGAACCGATCTATTCTAAAAAAACAGATCTAATGTTTTCCTAAAAAAACCGATCGGTTCTTAAAAAAACCGATGACGGCGGCGGCGTATACCTCGGCGACGGCGGCGGGATCCGGCGGCTCCGGCGGGATCCGGCGGGCGGGGCGGCGGCGGTTCCGACGGGCGGCGCGGCGCGGGGCGGCGGTGGCAGCGGCGGCGTGCGATGCGGGCGGCGGGCGGCGCGGCGCGGCTAGGGTTTGGGGCAGGGGGCGGCGCTGGGCTGGGGCGACGGCCGGATCGGGCGAGTTATAAAGCCCAGAGTCCTGGGCTAGTAAGACTCCTAGTCGGTTTCCTTTTTTTTTTCTAAAAAGAGTCCCGGCGCAGAAAAACTAACGAAAGAAATACCAAACGGACTCCAAAATTCCTGAAATAAATTTTCACCGTCCTCTAATAATATTTAGGACAAAGTGAACATTTTTCCCGGACCTAAATGCAATTTTTAAAAACGCGTATTTTTCCTATGCAAATAAATCCGCAAATAAATCCAGAAAAATACAAAAGTGATTTTAACATTTTTCCTCCAATATTTATGTTATTTTGGAGAAGTCATATTATCGCCGCTCATATTTGGTATTTAGAAATATTTTTAGGAGAGAAAAATAATTAGAATCACACTGTCCTCGTACCAGTATTCGAGCGAACTCAAATACGAAAACAGTAAAATTCCCAACTCTCTCCGTAGGTCCTTGAGTTGCTTAGAATTTTGAGGAACTCCACAAACAAAAAAAATGCAAAAACATGCAATGCAAATATGATCTATGTATAACATTCCAAATTGAAAATTTGGGATGTTACAGGATCTGAATGTAACGGACCCGCTGACTAAACTTTTCTCACGAAGCAAAACATCATCACACCTTAGTACTCTTTGGGTGTTAATCACATGACGATGTGAACTAGATTGTTGACTCTAGTAACCCTTTGGGTATTGGTCGCATGGCGATGAGAACTATGGGTGTTAGTCACATGGTGATGTGAACTATTGGTGTTAATCACATGGTGATGTGATCTAGATTATTGACTCTAGCGCAAGTGGGAGACTGAAGGAAATATGCCCTAGAGGCAATAATAAAGTTATTATTTATTTCCTTATATCATGATAAATGTTTATTATTCATGCTTGTATTGTATTAACTGGAAACTTAGTACATGTGTGAATACATAGACAAAACAGAGTGTCACTAGTATGCCTCTACTAGACTAGCTCATTGATCAAAGATGGTTATGTTCCCTAGCCATAGACATGAGTTGTCATTTGATCAATGGGATCACATCATTAGGAGAATGATGTGATGGACAAGACCCATCCGTTAGCTTAGCACTATTATCGTTTAGTTTTACTGCTATTGCTTTCTTCATGACTTATACATGTTCCTATGACTATGAGATTATGCAACTCCCGAATACTGGAGGAACACCTTGTGTGCTATCAAACGTCACAACGTAACTGGGTGATTATAAAGATGCTCTACAGATGTCTCCGAAGGTGTTCGTGGTGTTGGCATAGATCAAGAATAGGATTTGTCACTCCGAGTGTCGGAGAGGTATCTCTGGGCCCTCTCGGTAATACACATCATAATAAGCCTTGCAAGCAAATGTCTAATGAGTTAGTCACGAGATGATGTATTATGAAACGAGTAAAGAGACTTGCCGGTAACGAGATTGAACTAGGTATTGAGATACCGATGATCAAATCTCGGGCAAGTAACATACCGATGACAAAGGGAACAACGTATGTTGTTATGCGGTGTGACCGATAAAGATCTTCGTGGAATATTTAGGAGCCAATATGAGCATCCAGGTTCCACTATTGGTTATTGACTGAAGATGAGTCTCGGTCATGTCTACATAGTTCTTGAACCTGTAGGGTCCGCACGCTTAACGTTTGATGACGATCGGTATTATGAGTTTATGAGTTTTGATGTACTGAAGGTAGTTCAGAGTCCCAGATGAGATCACGGACATGACGAGGAGTCTCGGAATGTCTGAGACGTAAAGATTGATATATTGGACGACTATATTCGGACACCGGAAGTGTTCCGGAAAGTTTCGGAATAAACCGGAGTACC
>LR738711.1:177965593-178041317 GCA_902687465.1 Secale cereale
GGGGTTACCGGAACCCCCTTGGGGAAGCTATGGGCCCTAATGGGCTTTAGTGGAAAGAGAGAGGGCCAGCCAGGTCTGGGCCACACGCCCCTCCCCCTTGGTCCAAATTGGACAAGGAAAGGAGGGGGGCGCCCCTTTCCTTCTCCCTCTCCCTCTCCTTCCTTGCCCCTCTCTCCCTCTTGGTGATTCCTACTAGGAATAGGATTGCAATCCTATTCCTAGTAGGATTGCTCCTCTAGGCGCGTCAAAGGAGGGCCGGCCGGCATCCCCCCCTTGCTCCTTTATATACAAAGGCAGGGGGCATCCTAGAACACACAGATTGATCTCTCCAGCCATGTGCGGTGCCCCCCTCCACAGAAACACACCTCGGTCATACCGTTGCAGTGCTTAGGCGAAGCCCTGCGCCGGTAACTTCATCATATCCGTCACCACGCCGTCGTGCTGACGAAACTCTCCCGTGAAGCTCAACTGGATCAAGAGCTCGTGGGATGTCATCAAGCTGAACGTGTGCTGAACGCGGAGGTGCCGTACGTTCGGTGCTTGATCGGTTGAATCGCGAAGAAGTTTGACTACATCAACCGCGTCACTTGACGCTTCCGCTTTCGGTCTACAAGGGTACGTTGACACACTCTCCCCCTCGTTTCTATGCATCTGGTAGATAGATCTTGCGTGATCGTAGGAGTTTTTTTGAATACTATGTTCCCCAACATGGCCCGAGGCCCGGCGGGATTTTAGTGTGATGGGCCAGGCTCGGGCCTGATTTTTAGGCCCGACGACCGGGCTGGGTCGGGCTCGGGCCTGGTTTTTTTGCGCCAGGCTTTGGTAGGCCCGGCCAGAAGTGCGGACCGGCCCGAAAAAATGGCCAGGTATAGGTATTGGTAACCGCATAGGTGGCTACCACGTATCTGCGTGGCTGCGTACAGGTACGTGATGCGAATCGTACGGCCCAACTGTGGGCTGTGTGCTGCTGGTTGTGGGTTGCGGATGTAGGCCGTGACGCAATTGTGATTGTGGACCCTGATGCACCACTTCACGTCAATCCTGGTGCCCAAGCCTTTTTCAGATGACATGTAGAAGTAAATGCAAATTTGGACCCATATTCCCGTGCCTCGTGGTCGGCCCATTGGGCTCCGCCCCTGCTCTTTGGAAACTTCAAATTCCACGTAAGGTTGAGATTTTTGGATGGAGAGTTTTGCAAAAAAATCCTCTCCGTGCTATCTTAACCAAAAGGCATATCGGGTCAAACAGAGCCTGCCCATTTGTCATCAACAGAAGGGGACATCTGTCCTCTACTGTTCATGTGCACAAATGTGCGAGTCCCTTGGACCTGTCTTGGGGTAATACAACTCATTGATCACACTTTGCCAGTGGACAGGCCAGGTTATGTTATATTCGAACACATCTTTTCTCTTCCGGAGGAACACCTAGCTATACACCCAACTTTGATTTTCAAACAAGCGATAGCAGTTGAAGGTTCATACTTATGGTGGATCTGCAGAAAAAATACGCACAACGAAGCGGTTCTGCCAACATGGAGATGGTCACTTTCGGTCTTGTCAGACCCAGGTGGTGTAAGCCATACAAGAGTTTCACTAAACTAAATGTTGATGCAGTATTTTTCCCAGACAAAGGAGTTGTAGCTATGGCGGCCATACTCAAGGATGATAGAGGTAATTTTCTGGTGGCGCGGTGTAAATTCATTCCATTTGGAGCAGCCATGATCACCACAGAAGCGATGGCTATGAGGGATGGTCTATCTCTCGCTGATTCCCGACATGCAAGGAAAAAAGGGAGGAAAGACATTTAGAGAGAATAAGAAAGGGAAGGATAGGAATTGAGACAAAATAAGGAAGATTTGTAAGGAATAAGGATGAAAATCAGTCAGAGAAATATGGAAGGAAAACTCTCTAATTAAAATGAAATTATTTGGAGCGCAGACAAAGAGGAGGACATGAGGATGAACAAAATTAACTGAGTCATGAGACGTGTGAAAAAATTCCAGTCGCAATGCAAGGGCATTCGTGCTAGTAGATTAGAAAATCCCTCAATCCACACTCGTCTCCTCTCACCACAGCCACCACATTCAAATGGCGTCGACGGCCGCTCCTATTCCCTCACGGCCCAGATGGGATTTTTTTCTCCTCATCCATATATGACTATCCCCGGCCTCCCCCGCCCCTTCCCTGCCCACTGCACCATTGGTGGACGTCCTCTGCGTCCCAGACGCATCGGCGCAACTACCGATGCTAGCCACCGCCGCCGCACGTCGCCCCATCAACATTCCCCCCGTCGTCATGTTCTGCTACTGGATCGACACAACTGGTGGCAGGAGGTAGTTCATCGTGCGCCTCCAACGGCTTGAGGGACAGCGTGGTGAGGCCATTGATCCAATCCCCACCTATGCCGCTGATGCAACTAACCTCGGAGCTTGCCAGAGTAATAAGATATTCTTTTCCCCCTTCTCATGTGATCTTCTCTTGAATTTATTTCTTCTTCTTGGGTTGGTCTAGCTGAGAATGTAGTGCAGTGCTGGTACAATCTTCTATTGATTCTTGCGTGTGAAGTTGATCTGTGCTGAATTGATAATATTACTGTAGTGTTGAGATTGTTGCATTTGGTAAGCAGCAATGCCAGTGTTGTATCAACACTAGATTTTATTACAATTTTTGCAAGAAGGCACTTGTGATGAATAAAACAATGCTAATTTGTGCTAAAGTTGATTACTTGTGCTGGATTGGTAGTACTATGTTATCAACATTCTTGTACATACCATGTTATGTCAGTACTGAATTTTATTACTCTGAATTTGTGTACGAGGACGCATGGAGCAGCTCGTAAAGGCACGATGAATAATATATTGAAATTCGAGGCGGTCAAACCCTACATTTCTCATGAGCGCATGTGATTACAATTACCTAAGATATGCATCTCTCTACTTTGCTTCTCTCTATTTCCATCATATATATTTTTTGTCAATTACATCTCTCTGTTCTTCCATCATGTATATTTCTTGTCAAAATTACATCTCCCTATTTCTGCATCATGTATAGTATTTGTAGTCAAAATTATGAGAAAATGGGACATACATTGCATGCATTCATGGTTGGAGCCCACCCCCTTAGTTGTGATCCACACTTGTCGGTTGTCAGGGTGTGCAGGTTCCTGGTTCCTTCTTCTATGAAAACTTTGGTGTTAAAGTTTCAGTTGAATGAAGAACTTTGACATTTGAGTTGCTTCCAAGTGGCAAGTTTTGGTTTTAGTTGTCCCTCATACACTACTGTAGGATGCTGCTAACGCGATACTACAATCAGAGACCCTTTGACGAAACTGTGTGCGATGCATTAATCACAAATGATGATGTAATAAAACCGTCAAAAAGATGCGAAATGTTTGCGATGGCGGAAACATCAAACACGATCTAGATTTTAGTTGCGTGTGCGATGTGTGGCATATGGTTGATCCATATGAACTGTTTGTGATGATCGAGAACAACATAAACGGGCAGCCAGATCAAGGTGTGTGTGATATATGGCATACAGTTCGATCCGATGAACTGTTTGTGATGATCGAGTTGAACACAAATGATTTGGCGTAACAAGATGTGTGTGATACCCGGCAAATAGGTCGGTAATCAGTATTGTGTGCGGTCGTTATAGACAACCCATACGATCTTTTTTGTGAATTGTGTGCTTGATAGGGCACACAATTCAAGAAACCAACCTTTGGGCGATAATGTAAAAGATCTCTGTCGAATACGTATTAACCGTCTGCGATGAGATTGATAGGGGAAACATAGATAATGAATTAATATGAGCGAATAGAAACAGAGATATGTACATTATGCTTAATTTAGTCCTTCTTTTTGTTGTTGTCGGATGGCCCCACAACATTGTCTTGGTGAGGATGCTTCTTGCCGCAGACCGTTGGCTTTTCATCGCTGCCGTCGTCGTTTCTGTCGTGGTTGTCGTCCTCCTCATTCGACCATTCCTTCTCACCATAATCGTCATCCTCTTCTTCGTCCTTCGACGGCTCCTCGTCCGCCTGGTTATCGTATGACGACTCCGGAGGCGGCGACCCTTCCATGATCCAGATAAAATAGAGGTCTGGGCTTGTCGCCAGACTCATGGAAGACGAGCGGGATGATTCCGATGTTGACCTATCATCGGGCACCAACTGCTGGCGGAACTATCGTCCTCGCTGTCGCTCGACAGGGCTGCAGTACGTGTATAAACCACAAGAAAGCGAGATTGCAGAGTGTGCTCAAGTGTGTAGCGCGGCCGGCCCGGGACGATGATGATGGTGAAGGAAATATGCCCTAGAGGCAATAATAAAGTTGTTATTTATATTTCCTTATATCATGATAAATGTTTATTATTCATGCTAGAATTGTATTAATCGGAAACTTAGTACATGTGTGGATACATAGACAAAACAGTATGTCCCTAGTATGCCTCTACTAGACTAGCTCATTGATCAAAGATGGTTATGTTTCCTAACCATAGACATGAGTTGTCATTTGATCAACGGGATCACATCATTAGGAGAATGATGTGATGGACAAGACCCATCCGTTAGCATAGCACTATGATCGTTTAGTTTTACTGCTATTGCTTTCTTCATGACTTATACATGTTCCTATGACTATGAGATTATGCAACTCCCGAATACCATAGGAACACCTTGTGTGCTATCAAACGTCACAACGTAACTGGGTGATTATAAAGATGCTCTACAGGTGTCTCCGAAAGTATTCGTGGTGTTGGCATAGATCAAGATTAGGATTTGTCACTCCGAGTGTCGGAGAGGTATCTCTGGGCCCTCTCGGTAACACACATCATAATAAGCCTTGCAAGCAAAGGACTAATGAGTTAGTCACGAGATGATGTGTTACGGAACGAGTAAAGAGACTTGCCGGTAACGAGATTGAACTAGGTATAGAGATACCGACGATCGAATCTCGGGCAAGTAACATACCGATGACAAAAGGAACAACGTATGTTGTTATGCGGTTTGACCGATAAAGATCTTCGTAGAATATGTAGGAGCCAATATGAACATCCAGGTTCCGCTATTGGTTATTGACCGGAGATGAGTCTCGGTCATGTCTACATAGTTCTCGAACCCGTAGGGTCCGCACGCTTAACGTTTGATGACGATCGTTATTATGAGTTTATGAGTTTTGATGTACCGAAGGTAGTTCGGAGTCCCGGATGAGATCACGGACATGACGAGGAGTCTCGGAATGTCCGAGACATAAAGATTGATATATTGGACGACTATATTCGGACACCAGAAGTGTTCCGGAAAAGTTTCGGATTTAACGGGATTGCCGGAGGGGGTTACCGGAACCCCCTACGAAGGGGGATGGTCCATAGTGGGCCTTAAGGAAAAGGAGAGAGGCAGCCCATAGAGGCTGGCCGGCGCCCCACCTAGGGATCCTAGTTGGACTAGGATTGGGGGGGCGCCACCTCTCCCTCTTTTCCTTTCCCTCTATTCCTTCTTTGGTAGTTCCTACTAGGAATAGGATTGCAATCCTATTCCTAGTAGGATTGCACCCTAGCCGCACCATAGGAGGGCCGGCCGGCCTCCCCCCTTGCTCCTTTATATACGGGGGCAGGGGGGCACCCAAAGACACACAAGTTGAATTGTTCCAGCCGTGTGCGGTGCCCCCCTCCACAGAAACACACCTCGGTCATACCGTCGCGGTGCTTAGGCGAAGCCCTGCGCCGGTGAATACATCATATCCGTCACCACGCCGTCGTGCTGACAAAACTCTCCCGTGAAGCTCAGCTGGATCAAGAGCTCGTGGGACGTCATCAAGCTGAACGTGTGCTGAACGCGGAGGTGCCGTACGTTCGGTACTTGATCGGTTGGATCGCGGAGAAGTTCGACTACATCAACCGCGTCACTTGACGCTTCCGCTTCCGGTCTACGAGGGTACGTAGACACACTCTTCCCTCTCGTTGCTATGCATCTGGTAGATAGATCTTGCGTGATCGTAGGAAAATTTTAAAATACTACGTTCCCCAACAGATGGTGGACACTTAAGCGGGCTATGCGGAGAAAAGGAATGCCAATTGAAGCGGGGGATTGATGTATTATCTAACCGCTGATATAATCAACCGCAATTATTTGTACCTAGTCGCTCCAAATTTCCGGGGTTGCGCAGTTCTCAATGTGATAATTACGCACACGCATTGGAGAGTCCAAATATGAAACAAGCATTTTTCGTACTACTCCCTCTGTACCGGCGACCTAGGTGGAAAAAAGAGAGAGAACTTGATGATTATTAGGTAATCAATACCATTGCGTGTAGAGAAATGAACATTGCATGTTGTGCTAAGTAGTCGTAAGTCGTTGAACGCATACAAGCCCCACGACTCCTATTGGTTGATTTATTTTTTCAGGACAAAAAACAAGGAACAAGTTTTGTGATTATTTGTTTTTCGTAATGTGACTTATGCACCGGTACGAACGGAGTAGGACAGTCGGCAAGCAATACATTGAGCATTTCTTATTGATGAAGCCAATAATAATCAAACTACAAAGGAAAAGAAAAAAGACAAAGAAAAATATCTGCACGATTCTTCGCGTAACATCAATGGCATAGGACCTAGATGTGCAATGCTTAGAGCACATCTAGATGTGCTTTAGCAATACTGTCAAAAAATTAATCATCATTGCAAACAACGCATACAAGATGGCTAATGCGACAACCACAACTACACATGCTAGTTCCTTCTTGTCTCTTGCTTTCATTTGTTGCCTGTGATTGATAATTTTTGCTTCATTGTACTGATTGTACACTCCAGATCAGTCAATTTCTTCTTCAGCTTTACGTTATCTTCTGCGAGCTTGGTGATAACACTCCGAGCCCTGCCATGCCATTTTCATCCAGCTAGTTAACAAGGGCACAAGCCTCATATCCCTGCCAATGTTAAACAATATTCAGGATGAGTGGTGGCATTAACTCAACTAAAATGATGAACTTAGCACTAACCTCTAAGGGGCAACTGAGAAACCGTCAGTCAATGTTGAATCCCTCCATGCATACACGTCGAGTGTGAGTGTGCTCGTGCACATAACTCAGCTTTTGGTACTTCACAGTGGCGCAAAACTCGGAGTCGAACTCATGTTGCGGGAGTCTAGAATCATACTCTAGATCCGGCGACTGATCGCTTTCCTTGGGGGGGGGTCATTCGGGACGGATTCAACAAGGAGCTACTTTGGACATGCTAAAAAAAGATCAGGACATATTGGAACCTGACAAGACGATTCAGATCTGTAGTACACCTGCCTTCTGATGAACTTAGGCAAGTGCTCGATGGTGACCACTGTGGTGGCGGTGTTGCCGAGAGCAGCGATATGAGAAGGAGCAGCCGCACCGAAGCCATCATCACCACTCGCCCGCATACCCCCAATGTCAGTGCCACTCAATGGAATTTGCAGGCTATCTAGGGATTTGGGGGAAATGGGGAAACTGTGGGGATAAGCTAATGGCCAGGAACTACTTATCGCACTATGTTGTATACGCCATATGGTTTATACATGTCGTTTGTGTTAGGTATTACAACTTCACACACGATTTCCACACCAAAACCGCGTGAGAGGACAACGTAGGTGAGACATGATTACCGTGACATAACCGTATGTGATGTACTACCCTGTACACATATGGGGCTGCAATAATTGAGTTATAGTGATACTTAGGGTAAAGAACCGCTCTGCGGATATCGGTCAAAACATAAAATAGCCGGTGGTGGCCGAGGCAGCGGCTACCGGATAAGAGGTCAATCCTCGGTTGGTGGGTGGTGCCGGTGTCATAGGAGGTCAATCCTCGGTTTGCGGCGGGAGATAGGAGGAGCTCAACCATCGAGGTCGCCGGCGGTGTGATTGGAGCACATCCATCGCGGTCGATGGCGGGATAGTGGAGGTCGAACTTCAGGCGATAGCCCCAATAAGCTTTGATCTTCGACCCTACTGTCTTGGCGTGCTGCCACATCGCGCTTCTCTGTCTGTTGGGTGGAGGTCGCCGCGTGGCTAATTAATTAATGTATTATTTTTGTTGAGTGGCTTAATTAAGGTGTTCAATTCATAAGGGTAGTGTTGTAGTAATTTGCGTGTAAATTGACTGGCCATTAATTTTTGTTATCGCACGGTTGGATAACAATATGGAGCGCCCTCAGTAGTTATGAAAATAAAATCTTGTAATTTATGCACACGTCTTTGGGCATTAGTTAATCCATTTATTAATGTTGTTGTTTTGTTTTTAATTACCCTTCGTGTGGTGCAGATGGAACGATCTGAATGGATGAAGAATCAGAGAAGCTCAGATTTTATCAGTGGCGTGACAGAGTTCATCAATTTGGCTGAAAGTACAAAGAAGACAATTGGTAATCAGGATTACATCCTGTGTCCATGCAGTCGTTGTGCCAATATAGAGTCACGTAAAGTTACAGATGTCGAGTTCCACTTAATCACTCGATGATTCATGGATGGATATACATGCTGGACCAGACACGGTGAAGAGCATGTCATGGATGAATATACCCAGGGTTGCGAGATGCCAAACCCTGGTCAGAGTCACATGGATGTTGAATCTAACATTGGGGTTGAGGCGTCAAGCTACCAATGTAACACCGGGAAGCCAAAAAACCCACTAGAAAACTAAGACGGAGACGCAGGCGATGGCAACGACCTTGATATGCTAGATTTTGCTGCTGTGATTGCAGATTTCGAGGGCCCATAAAAAGATATGATTGGGTACAAGGATCTACCAACCATTGATGTGGACTCCAAGAAAGATTTTGTACCGACTTTGCAAAAAGAAATATTCCAAGTTGAGTGCCACACTAGCGCTTCTCAGATTTAAAGCAGCAAATGGTCTATCAAACAAGGGCTTCACAGAGTTGTTAGGTCCTTTCAAAGAAATTCTTCCGAAAGATAATGTGCTCCCCAAAAGCATGAACAAAGCGAAGAGAATTGTTTGCCCATTGGAACTTGAAGTATAGAAGATACAAACTTGTGTGAATGATTATATATTGTACCGTGGTGAGTACAAAGATTTGCGTGCATGTCCCACATGCAAGCATGGGCGATACAACCGCATGAGAGAAAATGACAAGTACAAATTGGACGACGAGATCAAGACAAGAATCCCGTTCAAGGTTGTTTGGTACTTGCTTTTAATTCCAAGGCCAAGGCGTTTGTTTGCAAACCCTAGAGAGGCAAAGAGGTTGCGGTTGCATCATGAAGAGCGAACTACAGATAAATATTTCACGCACCCGAAAGATGGGGCTCCATGGGAATTAATTGACAACAAGTTTAAAGACTTTGCCAAGGATCCTAGAAGTATAAGGCCCGGGGAGTGTATTGATGGGATGAATCCTTTTCGCGATATGAGCACCAAACACAGCACATGGCCGGTGCTTTCGTGCATATATAACCTTGCTCCTTTGTTGAGTATGAAGAAAGAATACATCATGATGTCAATGATTATCCAAGGCCCGAAGCAACCTGGAAATGACATCGACATTTACTTTCAGCTATTGGTAGAGGAACTGCTGACATTGTGAGTAGAAAAGCCTACTGTAAAATGTTATGTTGCTTACAAAAAGGAGATTTTCGATCTACATGCGATGTTGTTGCACATCATTCAAGATATGCCAACATTAGGCAACACGTCGTGGCAGAAAACAAAGGGAGATGTAGGGTGTGTCACATCCATGGATAGGATAGGTAGCAGATTTCTTCCCAACTCACACAAAACCGTGTATTTGCGTCATCGTAGGTTCTTACGGGAAGATCACCCATACCGAAAGATGAAATCTGAATTTAGTGGTATGGCAGAGGTAGGTTCGGGCCCAAGACCTTATGCTGGGGAGGTGGTACACAACATGGCTAAAAAATAATGTTGTGCTTGGCAAGAACCACCCTTTGACGGTGAAACAAACACCCAGGGATCGAGTCTTTAAGAAGAAATCGGTCTTCTGGGAATTACCTTACTGGGAGATCCTATGTGTACATCACTGCGTCGATGTCATGCATGTAGAGAAGAACATATGTGAAAGCATCCTTGGTACTCTGCTCAAGATTAAATGTAAAACAAAGGATGGTGACGGTGCATGACTCGATATGCTTGGTGATCAATCAAAATGCAAGAGTGAAGCAGAAGATGATAACAAATTCCTCCACACTCACCAGAGTTGCAATTTCACTACAAAAGAAGCAACAAAGTTCTTCAAGTATTTGTTGTCAGTCAAGACACCCTCTTCCTACTCCACAAACATCAAAAGTCTTGTGGATGTGAGCCCCAATAAAATGAAGTTGGGACACAGAAGTCACATGATTGCCATGTACCGTTGACACAAATCCTCTTGGTGGCCATCAGGAATATGATGCACAGAGATATAAGAAACACACTCCTTGATCTCTCTGTGATTTCTTTAACAAACTATGGCATAAAGTTGTAGATCCCGAGGAGTTGGATTACATGCAAGAGGTTACTGCAGGAATATTTATTAGGCCAAACGATGAAGTCACCGGCCACTGGAGTTTGAATTGACACGTCTCCTTTTGGAAACCACGATTCTTGTGAGATGCTCCGGTTTTCAAGAAGCGATCATCAAAACTTGTGCCAGACTTTACCAAAAAAATTCCACGGGGGCGTGAGAGTACGCCATGGTCACACACACCGATTTTCATGATGTCCGGACTCCATATGAATTTCCTGTAATTAAAATACCAACTAGGCCTACGCCGATGGCCGCACCTCGCACCCGAAATGTTTGAAACTTCTCCCCGCTTCTTGGACAATGGTTGAAAACTCCTAAAGCAACACACAAATGATTTGTACACCTTCTTTGCTAACTAAGACCCACATGTAGCTATAGTAGGGTTTTGATTTTATATGCACTAAATGTAAGGTAAATGCAAAAATGGCTTAAATATAGCAGACGAGACCTGAAATTGGCCAGGAAATCAAACCTAGGGTATATTGGTGATTGTTTACCATGAAAAAAATCGAGGCAGAACGATGAAGTCACCGACGATTGGAGTCCAAAGTGTCGCGTCTCCTTTTGGAAACTATGATCCTTCTTGTAGATGCTCCGGTTTCGAAGGTGCGAGCATCAAAACTTGTGCCAAACTTTACCAAAAAAAATCCATGGGGTCATGAGAGCACGCCACGTTGACACACCAATTTTCATTATTTCCGAACTCTATATGAATTTTCCGTAATTAAAATACCAACAACATCCAGTTTTTGTCGTAACCCTCTCAACTTTTTAGCACATGCTATGTGGGTTAAATGATGATACCATGCCAACTTTCAACCTTTTCAGAGTTCATTTGTAGTGCTTTTCAATTTCAGGGTCATTTAGCTTTAAAAATCAGTAAATGCATGAAAAATACCAAATGAAGTCAGAAAGGGTTGAAAATTGATGACGTGGCTTTGAATGGTTCATTTTGTACACACAAAAAGTATGGAGTTCAAATAAGTTCAAAAAAAATAGGAAATACCTTTGTAACAGATGAGTTTTCTGAAACCCTAATACTTCGGAAGAGATTGTTCATTTTATACACGAAGTGCATCCAGTTTTTGTCGTAACCCTCTCAAATTTTTAGCACATGCTATGTGGGTGAAATGATGATACCATGCCAACTTTCAACCTTTTCAGAGTTCATTTGTAGTGCTTTTCAATTTCAGGGTCATTTAGCTTTAAAAAATCAGTAAATGCATGAAAAATACCAAATGAAGTCGGAAAGAGTGAACATTGATGACGTGGCTTTGAATGGTTCATTTTGAACACACAAAAAGTATGGTGTTCAAATAATTTCAAAAAAATATGAAATACCTTTGTAACAGATGAGTTTTCTGAAACCCTAATACTTCGAAAGAGATTGTCCATTTTATACACGACGTGCATCCAGTTTTTGCCGTAACCCTCTCAACTTTTTAGCACATGCTATGTGGGTGAAATGATGATAACATGCCAACTTTCAACCTTTTCAGAGTTCATTTGTAATGCTTTTCAATTTCAGGGTCACTTAGCTTTAAAAAATCAGTAAATGCATGAAAAATACCATATGAAGTCAGAAAGGGTTGAAAATTGATGACGTGGCTTTGAATGGTTCATTTTGAACACACACAAAGTATGGAGTTCAAATAAGTTCAAAAAATATGAAATACCTTTGTAACAGATGAGTTTTCTGAAACCCTAATACTTCGAAAGAGATTGTCCATTTTATACACGAAGTACATCTAGTTTTTGTCGTAACCCTCTCAACTTTTTAGCACATGCTATGTGGGTGAAATGATGATACCATGCCAACTTTCAACCTTTTCAGAGTTCATTTGTAGTGATTTTCAATTTTAGGGTCATTTAGCTTAAAATAAAAATCAGTAAATGCATAAAAAAAATACCAAATGAAGTCAGAAAGGGTTGAAAATTGATGACGTGACTTTGAATGGTGCATTTTGAACACACAAAAATATGGAGTTCAAATAAGTTCAAAAAATAATATGAAATACCTTTTTAACAGACGAGTTTTCATATGAAACCCTAATACTTTGAAAAAGATTGTCCATTTTGTACACGAAGTGCGCACACTATGATCAAAGACCCTTCGACAAAACTATGTGCGATCCCATAATCACAAACGATGGTGTAAAAGAACCATCAAAAAAGGTGCAAAATGTTTGTGATGATGGATGCATCAAAAAGGTCACGTTTTAATAAAAAAATATCTACAACATCACACACAGTTGTTTTCTAGGAACCGTTTGTGATGAAAATATTTGTGTCTATTTAAGTCTCCCTCCTTAAGCTTCGCCAACTTGTGTGCTCTAGTGCCGGCAAACCCCGAATCCACGAATCCCGATCCCCATTTCCGCACCCCCTTCTTGCAAAGATGACGCTGTGGAAACGCTTCATGAAGGCACGTACGATGGTCGCGTCCCCCCGAGTGCCGCCGCCTGCACCGAGAGCGTGGCCGCCTACACCGAGAGTGCCGCTGCATTCGCATTGAGCCCGGCTGCTTCCGCCAAGAGGGCGTCTGCGGCAGTCGATAGGGCAGCTGCAGCAGCCGAGACAGCTGCAGCTGCTGCTGCGATGGTGGCTGCAAACACCGAGAGCGCTCGAGCTGCTGTCCGTGTTACTGATGTCACCCTAGCCCGGGTTGAGGCCATCCACGCCAAGATCGAGGATGCACACGCCAAGATATTCCAGGCCACCTCGGACTCCAGCATGCAACCCACGTCTGAAAAGGCGGCAGTGGCCATGGTGCACCTGCTTCCTCATGAGGTTGCCGAGCGGGAGCTGGAGATGCAGGAGGTGGCGGAGATCGAGGAACGCCGGGAGGATGAGTTGTGCGTGGCCGAGGTCGAGGTAGAGAAGAGTCTGTCCATCGAAGAATCAGCGATAGAGTACCAACGCGAGCTCTGGCGCAGCCACTACTACGAGTACTACAACCTTGAGGGCGGCGCCGAGGACGAGGATGAGGACGCGGTCGACTTCAGCTGGGGGGACGCGGAGTCCACCAGCGGCGGCATGTCGCTAGGACAAGTCATCGACGTCTCATCTCACACCGGCGTTGCATAGGTTGGCGCGGCGGCAGATTTGTTAAAATTATGCATACTTAGGCTTTGTTTTTAATGGTGGTCTTTTGTTAGAGCAATGTTTAGGTCAACTGGCTCTGTTTAATTACTAAAATCACTCGATTCAGTAAGTGTGGTCTGCTGTACGCTCTTTTGTGTGCCCATATTAGCAAACGATGTTAAATGATGCAATGACGTACCCGGGGAAATTACCACCAAAATTTGAATTATCAAACTCATCCCATGCGCGTAAAGCAGAAGAATCGTTTGCAATGCACATAATCGTTCAAAGTGAATAGTCCTGCGGCACCGCGCGCAAAGTTTCCCTCCACATTTCCAAAATTTTGGCCTACCGCCAAAATATCTACCCTGCCCCCCTTTCCCCCTTCCCCATACCCTTTTCTCCCCGACCACAAGTCACATTCCCCCTATTTCCTCCTTCCTTCCTTCCTTGTTAGTAAGCTATAGCCGCTTCCTCGCTCTCGCCGTATCGCATCCTACCACCGGGGTCGCCATGGTCTTCTTCAAAGACCTCTCCAGCGGTTCCTCCTCCGGCGACTACTCCTTCACCACCCGGGTATGCCTCTCATCTCTCTCTCGGGCTATGACTTGCAATGAAGGATTTTTACCCGGCGGTCGATTTGAGTCATTTATTCCTCTTGTAGCTCCCTAGGACCATCAGTGGCAACGAATGGAGCGGGGTGGCTGAAGATCTATCTGCTCATTGTCACCATCAATCTCCATGCATGAAGCTAGTTGCGTTTGATTCTGTGGACAGTGGGATGAAGTTTCTGGCATGTGCAGAGAAGGTTAGACCCTCTTTCGTTGTTACAAATCATTTGTTAGATGTGATTCAGACACTGTCACGGTCCCAACCCATTCATACCACACCTTCAACCAAACGCATCCTAAGACAGTGTCACAGTTTGTACCTAGTATCTTAAATTGTTGCCATCTCATCAGCGGTGCCATTAGAAAATTATTTGGCACCGCTTCAGCAGTTTGTGCAGCCAACTTTGGTCCACACATCCAAGCAGCCATGCAGTAAAATACTAAATTTTTATGGCACGAAGGAACTGGGCATCGGAGCAACTACGTGCTCCGGAGTCCGGGTCCCTGATTTTTTTCCGCTACATCGGCTCGCCAGTGCACGGCACCGGTGCGAGATGTAGCAACAGTTGTCTTTACCCCAGTTTTGTCATACATAGTGGATGGCCTTAGTGCTATTAGTTCTATGTTACTAAATTTGTGCATGTACACACCTGTTAGTATCAATTGGCTATCATCCAATCACTGTCGCTATGTTGTTGCAGTTATATTTACCTTCCTCATAAAATGTTCAATTTGGTATTTACTGTACATGAGTAAGAACTTGTAGCATCGTTGTAGTTAATTATAGCTTCCGATGTTATTTCATTTGCACATTGATCTTTTTGAGAAGATATGTCATAATTAACACGTTTCTTCAATTTTTCAAAATAAGCATTGGTGTCTATGTTGCTATAAACCCATTTCCCCTACAATTGTTACTGATCTAGTTTTAAATAATATAGGATGAACGGAAGTGTTCTTACTTGGAGTGGGTTGATCAAGAGTGGCCACAGTCTTTGAAGATGTGCCTAGCGAAGCTCTGGAGCATGTATGAGGAAGAGAACACACGTAGGCTTAGAGAAACTGTTGTCAACGTGAAGCATATTTCAAGATTCGGGATAAAAAATTGAAGGTGGAGAATGAGCTCAGATTTTTTTAAATCAGACTTTGCTAAGATGGTGTTGGCGAAGGAGGAGGCACTTTCCCAGTTGGCCCGTGCAAAATGGGTTCTTACTGAATTGAAAGCAGAGGTGGATAAGACGAGCCTGGATGATCTCTATTAGGGAAATGAATATACTGTTCTTATGAAGTTGAAATATCTATATGTTGTATTGTGTTGTTTTCATGTAGCTACCGTACTGTGATGTTATAATATATTATGTGCCTGATATGAAATTGGCAATCAGCTGTTCTATATGAAATTTGAATTTGCGTAATACTAGAATTATTAATTGTAAATTAATAAACCTGCTAAATGTGTCATGGACCTTTGCAAACGGTCCTAGCAGTTAAAGCGCCTGCGATGGATAGCCCAATGCCACAGAGTTTTCTTCATCAAATCGTGTGTGATATAGTTGATAAAAGCAAACAGTTAACCAAGGCAGACCGTGTGTGATAGTTACACCTTTCACACACGAGCCTACACATAAAACTGTGTGGGATGTACGTCCGAACGGAAACGGTTTCCCTGGATTGACTGTGTGGGATGTACATAAGAATGGAAACATATTCATTGGATTGACTGTGTGTGATATACATACCTACGGAAATGTTTTTCTGGGATTCACCATGTGGGATGTACATACCTACGGAAATGATTTTCTCGGATTACCGTGTGGGATGTACATACCTACGAAAATGATTGGGTTTCGATGCCTCGCCCGATCGCACACGGCCCCAGCTTGGGTCCCAGGATCCCCGATCATTTCTGGGTCGTGTGGGAAGGACCCCCCTATCACCCACACTCACTTGGCGACGGTTCCAAATGTCGTCGCAGAAAGGGGTTAAAAACTGTTTGTATAGCATCGACGCGTACCAGTGATCTGCTACTTCTCGAGCTTGTGTTGTATTCCCTCGAAGAGGAAAGGGAGATGCAGCACAGTAGCGTAAGTATTTCCCTTAATTTTTGAGAACCAAGGTATCAATCCAGTAGGAGACCACGCGCGAGTCCCTCGCACATGCACAAACAAATAAGAACTTCGCAGCCAATGCGATAAGGGGTTGTCAATCCCTTTACGGTCACTTACGAAAGTGAGATATGATAGAAATGATTGTTTGATATTTTGGTATTTTTGGATATAAGAACAGAAAGTAAAAGCGGAAAAGTAAAGTAGATTGTAGATGTATATGTTGAGAATAGACCCCGGGGCCATAGTGTTCTCTAGTGGCTTCTCTCATGATAGCGATATTCTACGGCGGATAAACAAATTACTGTCGAGCAATTGATAGAAAAGCGAATAATTATGAGACTATCTATTCATGATCATTATATATAGGCATCACGTCCGAGACAAGTAGACCGAAACGATTCTGCATCTACTACTATTACTCCACACATCGACCGCTATCCAGCATGCATCTAGAGTATTAAGTTCATAAGAACAGAGTAACGCCTTAAGCAAGATGACATGATGTAGAGGGATAAACTCAAACATAGTTATATAAACCCCATATTTTTATCCTCGATGGCAACAATACAATACGTGCCTTGCTGCCCCTACTGTCACTGGGAAAGGACACCGCAAGATTGAACCCAAAGCCAAGCACTTCTCCCATTGCAAGAACTATAGATCTAGTGGGCCAAACCAAACCAATAATTCGAAGAGACTTGCAAGGATATTATAATCACACATAAAGAGTTCAGAAAAGAACCAAATATTTCTCATAGATAATCTTGATCATAAACCCACAATTCATCGGATCTCGACAAACACACCGCAAAAAGAGATTACATCGAATAGATCTCCTCGAAGACCGAGGAGAACTTGGTATTGAGATCCAAAGAGAGAGAAGAAGCCATCTAGATACTAGCTATGGACCCGAAGGTTTGTGGTAAACTACTCACAACTCATGGTGAGGCGATGATGATGATGTAGAAGCACTCCGTGGAAGATCCCCCCTCCGACGGAGCTCCGGAACAGGCCCCAAGATGGGATCTCACAAGAACAGAAGGTTGTAGCAGTGGAACTAGGGTTTTCTTTGTTGTTCTGATAGTTTTGGGGTACGTAGGTATATATAGGAGGAAGGAAGGCACCAGGGCCCGAACGGGGTGCCCACGAGGCAGGGGGGCGCGCCCTATAGGGGGACGTGCCCCCACCCTCGTGGACGCCACGTTAGCCTTACTCCGTGGTTCTCAAGTCTCCCGTGCGTATTTTGCTCCAAAAATATCTCTCCCGAAGGTTTCATTCCGTTTGGACTCCGTTTGATATTCCTTTTCTGTAAAACCCTAAAACAGGCAAAAAAACAGCAATCTGGACTAGGCCTTTGTGTTAGTAGGTTAGTCCCAGAAATAATATAAAAGTGTATAACAAAGCCCATAAAAGATCCAAAACATCATAAATAATAGCATGGAACAATAAAAAATTATAGATACGTTGGAGACATATCATGATCCAACGACCACCGTCCTGGCAAAACAAAACAGTCCCAAACGGGGACAATTCGGGTACAACAACAACATGCACACAAGGCTTATGTCCGCCTACCTGATCAGGATAACGCACGCCCATAACCTTCCCTAGTTGGAGGCACCGGCGAGAGGCACGATGATAGACCGCATTAGGGCCTTCCCATAAAGGCAAATGTGGCACTATGACTCAGCCAACAGGTGTTCAAGTTCATTATTATTCGGTTAAACTTGAATGCGATAAGCTGAGCCATAATAAAATAACATGATGCAACTACAATGCATGAGCATGATATCAACATAAGAATGGGGTGCAACATAATCATCAAGCATATCAACAACAATAAATGATATATCCAGATGAGCATGGCATACTGACGAGCATAAGCATAACACTACACATGAGCATAGCACGACTACTAGCATCATAAATAAATACCATGCAAAAACATAACAAGAATACTACCAAGTACGCATGTAACCAGATAGATGCAAAGGAAACATGCACCGCAACGGTACTGGAGAATAGACTATAAGCATGCACCGAATCATCACTGCTACCAGCAGGTTCTACTACCAAGCATGACATGTAACAACGATACTAACAAGTAATACTTGACAACATGTTGCATCGGAACATAGCATGAAGGTGAACATGAATCCATGAGCATAACCGAAACGACGACAGTAGTAGCAAACAAGCAGACAGATAACGGCAAACTTTTATTAAATATTCAAGTAGAAACCATGGCTACTGCATGGCTATCATGCAGGTGGATGTTGTGGCTTGCCTGGGGATGAAGAATACTCCGGGAAGAAGTGCGGTGAAGTCGCAGAACGAAACGTCGGACGCTTCGCTCTTGCACTGGGCTAATTAGAAGAAAGAAAAAAATGGTCATTTTCACTATGGGATCACCTAGTGAAAATGTTACCAACAGAAAGGTCTCGACGAGACGAAGAAGTGGGCGTTGGATTCACCTCCATCGGAGTTGTGGTTGAAAAGATATGAAGTGAAGAAGATCAGGGACCAATCTGCAAAAATACTGCACAAACAAGTCCCTGGCGGCTAAAATAGAAAGCGCACTTTAAAAAATACGCCTTTGCTTCTGGAAAACGCATTCTTGGCTGATACAGAGGGAGAGCACGCTTTCATTAAAAGAAAATGCATAACGAGGAACACACATCCACTTGGCACGTCAACGATATCGGGGTCAACTCCCCATTACACTGACCTGTGGGACCGAGGAGGCGGCGGGGCCCGCCTGGCCAGGTTGTCACCTTCATCCTCGCTCCCCTGACCAAAAGCAGAGGACAGGGGAGGGCGCGACACCGATGGCTGCCACGGCGGCTCCGGCAGTCCCCGGTCGAGCCAAGGCCACCGATGAAACCGGCAAGGAGCGCGACATCCATCCTACCAGGACTCGGACGCCGAGGTGGAGCGGGACGTCGGCTTCTTCGCGCGTCAACAGGAGGACATGGACGTCATCGTCTGGCGAGTCCCGGAGCTACGAGTGGTCTCCGGCAGAGTTCTAGCTACCGACGAACTCAGTGGGACGATGAGCACCCGCCTGGGCCACTCATCCTTTCAATCGAGCTCTCAACTGAGTAGGACATGAGCTTCGGCGGGCAGTGGCTTTGGGCGAACTTGGGCACACGGCCACGGGCACTCTGGCAACGAACTAAGGGGTGGGAGAGGACCACCGGCGAGAGGAAGAGACGGTGGTGGTGGTGGCTAGAAGTGGAGGAGGGTCTCAGGTAGCTCTAGCTTTGGAGGGCCGAGGCGGCGGCCATGGCGGCAACGGGCAGCGAGGAGAGGCTCTGGAGCTTGAGGAAGAGGTTCGGGCAGCTGCTGGGGATGTGGCGAAGAGCTTGGAGTGCTCAGAGGGGGTTGGGTGGCCTTTAAATAGGCGGGGGTGAGGTGTCCGAGCCGATCACCACCGCGCGAGCTCGGCCAAAGCTCTGGCGGCGACAGAGCTCATGGGAGGTCGCGGGAACATGACGAGGCAGTTCTGCAGAGGGTCATGGAGCAGAAGAGGTCGAGGGGCACATGGGAGAAGCAGCCATGCACCACTAATGTCGGGTCGGCCACAGTTCGCCCGTGGGCGCGCGGCGACAAGCGAATCAAGCGAGCTGCCGAAGGGGGAGAGAGGTCCGAGGAGAAGAGGACATCGAGGGTGAGTTGCTAGGCATTCATGGGCGCGCTGGGACAAAGAGCTGGGCGCGGCCATTGCATGCCAAAACGGTGGTCACCGCGTGCACTGGTGCACAAAGTTCACGGTGGTCAGCAAAAAATGTCTAGTAGACAAGGGAAGCAGAGGAGAATGCCAAGGAGGACATAGCCAATCATAGTGCCCATAGATGCGATCACAGGAAGCAAGAAACCAAATACACAACAAAGTTTTTGTTGTTGATGTGGCTCATGGGCATGGAGATTAGGGCTGAGTTTTGACTGGAGTTGATCACTCCCTAAGGTGATGCTTATCACCAAAAATCAGCTTAACAGGAGGAGTTTAGAGGGTACTTTTTGTAGAAAGTGCCAAAATGGCCAGAAGAAGAGAGGATGAAGTAGTACCCACATATGTGCATGAAATGAGCTGAAAATGGGCACGACCCAATGGTTTGAAGATATGAAGATGCCCATAAAATTTCATGCCATTTAGATTTGTCAAAATAGCACTTGCTTCATAAAGCATCTCTCTAGATAGAAACTTGGAAAATTTGCACAGGGCATATGGATAGATGAGTTGAGCCAAAACATGGTGGGGAGAGTTAATATGGATAGGAGAATGCTCTGGTAAATTTGCAGCTTAATTGAAGCAATATAGAATATGGTTGCTTCACAAAGTGAAAGTTTGACCGGAAACCAAGATTTGGAGCTGGGCTCACATAGATGAGTTACACGAGCTCACATTTGGAGGAGAGTGATGATTTTATCATATGGAGGACCTTGCAAAATTGCAACTCATTTGGATTAACCTAGCTAGTACTTCCTTCACAAAGGCTTCCCTCAGACAGGAACTTTGAAAAATTGCTCAGGAATATTTACTAGGCAAGTTGAGTTGAATTTTGGCGTAGGGCAATGATATGGATAGGAAAAGGTGTCCAAAAAGTTTGGAGTCAATCAAGAAAGATAAATAGCACCTGCTTCACAAAGTGTCATTTAGGGCAGAATAGGAAAATAATTATTGGAGGATTATTTTTGAACATGGAAATGAAAAGTTTTGCCATATTTGGGGAAGATATGATCCAAACAATTTATGAGAATTATTTGGGAATTTTAGGAGTGACAGAAAGATAGGTGGCTTCACAACCTAGGGCATATAGGGTTATTCCTTTTCTATTAAAGGAATATTCCCTAGAAAAAGAATATTGGATTGGGTCAAGGATAAAAATGACATGGTCTTGGGATGATGATGAGGATGACAAGCCACTATAAAACCTAGGAAGACATGATCTTCCCAAGTTTTAGAACCACATAGCCACAGAAAAACAATTTAAATCAAAAATCCAAAGAAAATCATCAGAAAAATAAAAGGGCAAAATCCGGGCTGTTACACCACATGAAGTGAAGCTGTCCGACTCCACGTCGCCGCCAAGCAGCTAATCGGCCGTCGATGTTACACCCACCAAGGTTGGCTTCAACCGGAGGGTATGAGCGGTGTCCTTACTTGGACCCGAGGAGCGGCGACATGCTGTCTTCTACTCTTCCTCGTTTTCCGTGTGGTGTGGCCTCGTTGACAGCGGGGCGGGGTCTCAACGGAGCCACCGATGTCCTTTGTCTTGTTGCCGGCGGGGCGGTGCCTCGACGGAGCGGGGGGAATCCTCCGCCTCGTTGAAGGTGGAGCGGGGCCTAGGCAGAGCCGGCGATGTCCTCTGCAACGTTGCCGGCGGGGCAGGGCCTCGGCGGAGCTGGTGAAGTCCGCCGGCTGTTGCCAGCGGGGAGGGTCCTCGGTGGAGCCGACGATGTTCTCAGCCTTGTTCCCGACGGGGCGGAGCCGGTGAAGTCCCCCAACTTGTTGTCGGCGAGGAGGGGCCTCTCACGGAGCCGACTATGTTCTCTGCCTCGTTCCCAACGGGGCGGGGCATCGACGGAGCCGGCAAAGTCCTTAGGTTTGTTGCCGATGGGGCATGGACTCAACGGAGTTGACAAAGTCCTCGGCCTCGTCGTCGGTGTCGCCAAACAGCTCCTTGCTAGCTTCATCGTCCTCCTTGTAGGCGGTCTGTCACACCCTGCATTTTGTAACATGTTGTTTGTAACTTTGAAGCATGAAAATTTGGACCAGCAAAAATTTTCAGCATCATTTGGCTTTTATTTGGAATTGAGTTTTCTTCATTTGCTTTTTCATGTGCTCATTAAAGTCAACTATGACCTCTTGTAGATTTCATCTCCACACCCAAAACTTCTGCCCAGTGATCATGCCAAGTGTTATATAACAGTATAGTATTTTCTTACAAAATTAATTTGGCCAAAAAAGTATTTTATAAATTTAGCTTTCCAAAAACCCCTGAATTGAGATTTGCACTGCAAGTACTTGATTTAGGGTGTGAAAATTATTTCAAAAGGTTTATTTGAGACCTAGTAGTCATAGGACTCCCAGAAACCACAAAGGTATAATTTTAAAAGTTATTTTCCTATTTTATTTAAAAGCTTTTTCTTAAGGCCAGAAATGATCTTTAATAGGGGAAAATTATTTAACTATTTCAAAAATATTTGCCAAAATTCAGAGAGACTCATAGGACATATATTGTCCATATATAAGAGTTTCAACACTTGGTCATGTTCAAAATAATGGGCTAAACCCTCTAAAACCCTTTCTGGATATTTCAAGCTTTTGAAATATTTACAAAGGAAACTTTCTCCAAAAATTCCAGGGAAATTCTATCATGTCATATATGACATATTTGATGATCTTGCCAAGTCCCATGCCTTGGGAAGCAAGAAAACATGTTCAAACCCCTTCATAACCATTCTGTCCATATTTGAAGTTTGAGCAACTTTACATTGCCAAACTTGTCCAAATGCTCTCAAACTTGGTGCACATGCTAGAATGACCTAATAAGGCATCTAGACCAAATGGCACAAGAATTTGAATAGAGCAACTTGATCAGATCACCTCAAAACCCTTTCTGTTCAAATGCAAATTTGAACAACTTTACATTACCAACTTTTTATCTGGAACTTCAAACTTTGTGAGCATGATCAATACCCCAAATGATGATGCTACACCAAGTGGTGCATCAAGGGGAGATGATTAGCTTGACTCAATCAAGATGAAACTGATTCTGTTGATTTCTAGGGTTCACCAAAGTTACATTGGCTAGTTTCTTCAAATGAGCCCAAATTTGGTGAAGCACCCTATTTTCTCATGTCTTTCAACCCTGTCAAGTGCCATGCCAAGTGGACTTCATTTACTTAACCAAACACAGATCAAACACCTTCTGCAGAATTTCTAAAACCTCCAATTTGACCACTTTCACTTTTCTCCATGGCCTCAACTTCTTACCACAGGCTCATTGAGTTACCAGCTACCTCCAGTAACTCCCCCAGCACCCCAGCTCCATGATTGAAGGATGAAACCCTTGTTTTACCTTGCTGTACAGCCAGCTTCCACCATGTTACCAGCCCTCTCCCTCTCTCTCTGCATCTCCAGGGCATCCAAGGCCACATGCCCTTTCTTTACTCCTCCTACAACGTGCTAGACACTGTTGGACACGCTGGATCGGACCAAACCGGCGAGAGCACGCTGATGCCAGCAATACGCATGCTCTGGAGCGCGCGAACAGTGCCCTCCGCACGCTGGCTCCAGCCAATCGCCGATCCCCGACAACCTCGAGCCTCCCCCTCGCGCCAGTCGAGGCGCCTCGACGTCCGCGACCTCCCCAGCGCTGTCCCCCCTCCTCCTGCGCCCTCCAGTGAACGTCGTCGCACGCGCACCGGCCGCCCGCTTCGGCCATTCTTCTGCTTCACACGCGCGCGCCCCTGACGCTCCCCCGCTCCTCCTCTCACCTCTACTGGGCGTGGAGGTCGTCCAGGAACTCCACGGACTCATCCCCGTCGCCTCCCGTGCGCTGTAGCATCGAGCCGGAGCTCGCCGGCGCACTGGACCACGGGTCCCCGCCAAGCCCCTATAAATAGGACCTCCCGAGCCATTCCAACAGCACCAGCAGCACCTCCTCCTCCCCAGCATCACTCCTGCATCACCAGCTCGACCCCAGGAGGTCCCAGTGCTCGGGATCGACCGGAGCTCCGCCGCGTCGGGCCGCCGGCGATCTCGAGGTACGGGCCTCCCCTGCCTCTCCTTCCACTCGTTTCGGAACCGCCACACCTCACTGACTCTTTCCCCCTCGTTTCCCCTCTCTGTGGCAGTCGGAAACGACCTCGACCACCACCCTCCGACGAGCTTCCGCCGCCCCACCTCGTCGCCGGCGAACCAGACCTTCCCGCCGTGCCGCACCACCACCACTGCAACCGCAACACGACGCTGGTCACGTCCCTGGCCTCCGTTGCCGTCGCCGTGGCCGGAATCCTCGCCGGTGAGCTCGCCGTCGCCGTGGTCGTGGGGTTAGAGATGACAGGCGGGCCCCGCCTGTCATCCCCCCACCTCTCTCCCCCTCCTCTGTGCCGCTGACCCACGGGCCCCGCCCGCCAGGTTTGAAAACCTGACGTGCGCGCGCGCTGGCTCCGTGCGGCTGGGCCAGTCCGTCTGGGCCGTGCACTGTGGCCTTCTCTGGCCTGGTGCACAGGACCCCTTTTTCATTTTTCTTTTCTGTAAATGCTTTAAACATTTCTATAGAAAAAAATATTGATCCAAATTAAATAATTCCAACTCCTAAAATCTTGTAATATTCCAACCTATTTAATGGTACTACTTTCACTCAAATCCATGAAACTTTGCTGTACTGTTCAAATTTAAATTCAAATTTGGGCAGTAATACTCCTGTTCAAAAATCAATCTATTCCATTCTGTAACTCCGAACTCCAACTAAGATTTTCCCCATCTTAGAAATCCCTCTAGTATTTTACAAAAATGAGTTGACATTTTTCTGAGCACTTTGATTTTTCTGTTTTATTTGTATTCTTATTTTCCCGTGGTTATTATGCGACGTATAGATCCCGTATTTGACGAAGTTGTTGTGGAAGAAGAAGGAGAAGGATTTGAAGACTTTGAAGACCAAGACAATCCAGGCAAGCAGCCCTTTGACCATGATACACTTGTTCTCGGAACCCGTTTGTTTCCGATGCATGATGATAGGGTTACGATGGTAACCTAGATGAACCACCACATGATGCATGCCTTATTGTCGATCTTGCTATGTGCTAGATGACATGCAAATAGTTGGTCATGATGCTTATATGATGCATGTGTGATATGAACCCTCGTAGTTGAAATCTTTGCATGAACCCATCGGGTGCCCCTAATGCCCGAGGGTGATGAAGTGTTAGGTCATCACTTGAGAAAGAAGTGATATGCCGGTAGATCATGTGCATGGTGGAATGATGGATTAGATTTATGTGTGACTACCGTCCCAACCAAACATGTGCAACCACACTACCCCTTATGGGACGGGGCTTTATTGATTACTTAGGTCGATACTAGCATGGTGCCCACATTACTAGTGACGGGAAGACTTGAGGTCTTTCCCGGGACGGGGTCGTGCTTGGATAGACGACCATGACTGTTTTCACAGGGCACCGGACACACCGTTGGTCCCTTCGGGTACGCGTGAACATTGAAATTAGGGCAAGTCCCGTGATCTATTGTTTGTACCCGAGGGCCATGTGCCAACGAGTGGACTCTATGTTAGTGTCGTCTAAGGAAAGGTAATGACCGGGTGCTTACCCCGGGTACTTGAGGTACCGCGGGTCGTGGATGACACGGAAGTTCCCCGGATCTTGTGGGTAAAGTGCGCAACCTCTGCAGAGTGTAAAACTATTCGAATAGCCGTGTCCACGGTCATGGACAGTTGGGTGGTGCTACTTAAACTATGTCCAGAATTTTACTTCCGCAGTGTTGGAATGTGTGTGACAAGTCAAGGATGGTGACTTGACTCGATGAGCTGAATCATATTCATGTTGATGTCGGTAACCTGCTCTCGAGGTTACGCGAGGTTATTGATGCATAAAATTGATGATAGCATATTGTTCTAGCTTCCTGCTAGATTGTTCATTATTTATCCATTGCATTGTTACCACATCATGGGTTGCTTGCGAGTACATTCAAAGTACTCATTGGCTTGCCACTAGTTATCTAATTGGCCAGGCATGGAAGAACAGGAATATGAGGAAGAGTTCTTTGGAGACGATCATGCGAACTAGGACGCTATCCCAGTCAGAATGCCTGTAGGGTTAAGGCAGATGGCATGGGTTCTACCCGCTTACCGAAGACTTCCGCTAATTGAGTTATTTCCTATTCAGCCCGTGAGGCTCTACCTATATAAGACTTGGCCATAATGGCCTTAATTTGTGTAAGACTATTTGTATGGATGTAAGACTCTTGTTATTTCAGCTTCTGTGTGTTCAGTGAGCATTGATCTCTGGGATTACTGTACACGTGCATTCGGTGATCTCGACTTCTAAGTCGGGGTCCCCACAGAGCTGGTATCAGAGCCATCCTGACTGTAGGAAGCCTTAGTTAGCATGGGCGTTAGTTAGTTGAGACCCCTTTTCAAAAACCTTCTGAACCTCCCTTCTTTTCTAAACCTGAGATTTCCTCAGCTTATTAACCCCTCCTATTCCACCTTTGTAGATGGCCGCTGTTCCCGAAGAGCACCTGACCACTGGGTTTCCCCTACTTCTCGAGGATAGCCTCCAGGAGTGTCAGTTCCACCGAGCACCCATCCTCACCTACCTTGAGCATTGGGTGAGCGATACTGAGGTGGAGTACCATGTGGAAGTGATCGTGAAGGCAAACGATCCTCCCACAAGTTGGTTCTTCGAGGGACCCCAGATGGCAACCCTACCACTTGCTGTCGAGGCTGCTGCACTCAAGGCATTAACCCGTCTCCGCGAGCTTCTTCCGGAGATGGCAGCCAAGATGGCAACTCGCTTCTTACCTTACCGGAAGGAAGGTGACGAAGAAAGCAGCGCACTAGCCCCTCCACTGAAGGAAGGACTCTCGCTTCGGTTCCAGACCTACTTCAGTCTATGTGCCGACAGCTTGGCACAAGACTTGGCCTCGGAATCAATGAGCTTCGAGAAGAACTTTACAAGACCAAGGCACTTCTTCGTCGAGCTCAAGAGAAAGCAAACAGGATCAAGAAGGAAGGAGCACCTTCTGGACAATCCGCTATCGCATATCGAGGCGGAAGGCCCTCCGAGGATGTATCTTCCAAGGGTGAAGAACCACCTCGGCGACGCCGGATGACAGCAAGGGAATATCGCAAGCTTTTCCCTGCACCACCATCGAAGCACCGTCGTATCCAACTCCTCCACTCCCCCACTCCCTCAAGTGACAAGGGAGCCCAGACAAATGAAGACAAGGAGGAAGACCCAGAAGAGCCGGAATACGCGATCGAGCATTCCGCCGCTTAGGCATTATTCGCTACTCGGATATGCCAGTTGTAACCCCTACGGTAGGATAGGTCGTGTAACCCCTATGCGCAGTCGAGTCCTTGTATGGTTCATATGAAACCATCTAGTGTTTGCTTTTGTTGTGACTGGATGTATGTCGTATTCTTCCTTCGGGAATGTGTAAACGACTACATCACCCATTTGGATTTTAATGGATGTGTTTTGGCCTTACGGCCCTTGCATGATTTGATTTAGTGTCACACCCACCCCCTTACTAGGCACCCATCTATCTTGCTTTCCCTCTTCCGAGTCATGAGACCTTTTACCGCTCCAACAGGATGCCTGTTGTAACTCGTACTGGTACCTCTACCCAGCAGCCCGAAGCCGGAGCATCCTCTCAGCCAGAGGCAGGCCACGACCAAACCAACGACCAAGCTCCACCACCACCTCCTCCAAGCATGGACATGGCTCAGCTTCTCCAAGCTTTCCGAGAGGAACGCCAAGCCAACACTGCAGCTCTCCAGCTGATTGCTCAAGCTGTCACCAATAACCGCCAGCCGGCGGGGAATGGCAATGGAAGTTCCACGTTGGCAGAGTTCAAGAAGCATGCACCGCCAACCTTCATCGAGACTGCAGAACCCCTGGATGCTGACGACTGGGTCCGTTCCATTGAGGAGATTCTGGAACTAGTCGGATGCACCGAAGACCGCGAGAAGGTGGCTTATGCAGCCCACTGCCTCGGGGGAACTGCTAGAGCTTGGTGGGATGGATTCAAGGTCATGCATGCTGAACAAGACATCACTTGGGTGAACTTCAAGGCAGAATTCCGCAAGGCCCACATTCCTTCCGGAATCATGGCTATCAAAAAGCGTGAGTTCCAAGCCCTGAAGCAAGGAAGTGGCACTGTCAAAGAGTACATGTAGAAGTTCAGTGTTCTGTCAAGGTATGCCCCTGAGGATGTCAGCACTGATGCTGCCAAAAGGGAGCGCTTCATGGAAGGCCTCAATCAGACTCTGCAATACTCGCTTGTCGTGTGCGACTCCCCGTCTTTCCCTGACCTGGTGAACAAGGCACTTATGCTTGAAGACAAGCGGCGTGCTTTGGAAGACACTCGCAAGCGCAAGTTGGTCAGTAAGGGAAGTTCCAGCAACCAGAAGCCTCGTCCGTGGCAGTCAGCCCCGGCCATGCCAACCTATCAGCAGCCAAGAGCTCCTGCACCTCGTGCCAATCCTCAGCCTCAGCAGTACGTCAACCCCAGGCCAGCTTTCAACCCCAATACCAGTGGTGGCAACAAGATCAACACTCCAAACCAAGTCACTTGCTTTGGGTGTGGTCAGCCCGGACACATCTCCAGGGTGTGCCCCAACAAGAAGCCTGATGCCCCGCGCCCCAATGCGCAGAACCAGGGACAAGGCCGTGGAATGCCACCAAGGAACCCAGCTCCTCGCAATCTACCGAACTATGGGAAGGGGCGTGTGAATCACGTCACGGCTGAAGAAGCCCAGGAAGACCCGGACGTCGTGCTGGGTACGTTCCTTGTCAACTCAGCACCTGCAACTGTCTTGTTTGATTCTGGAGCAACGCATTCATTTGTCACTCAAAGATTTGCATTAAAAAGTGGCATGACCCCTACACCCCTGAATAACCCTATGGTGGTACAAACCCCCGGAGCCGAGATGAGAGCCAAGATCGGCTGTAAAGGAGTCGGTATTACCATTAATGGTGTAGAATTCCTAGCAGACCTTATCATCCTGAGATCGCAAGGCTTGGATGTGATCTTAGGGATGGATTGGCTCAGTAAGCACCAAGGCTTGTTAGACTGTGCCAATCGGACAGTCACTGTGACCAATGACCAAGGAGTCGAAGTCAAGTTTGCCCCCAACTCCTCTTCCGCTCAAGCCGCTAGAGTCAACTGTCTGTCTGAAGTTGGGCTAGATCAAGTACCGGTGGTATGTGAGTATCCTGATGTCTTTCCGGATGAACTACCGGGAATGCCCCCTGACCGTGACATTGAGTTCATCATCGAGCTCGTGCCCGGAGCAGGACCCATCTATAAGAAGCCTTATAGAATGGGGACGGAAGAATTAGCCGAGTTGAAGAAGCAGCTAGAAGAGCAGCTAAGGAAGGGATTTATCCGCCCGAGTGCCTCCCCTTGGGGATCTCCTGTTCTGTTTGTGGCAAAGAGGGACGGTACCATCCGCTTATGCATTGACTATCGTTCCCTCAATGAAGTCACCATCAAGAACAAATACCCACTTCCCAAGATCGAAGATCTGTTTGATCAGCTCAGCGGAGCCAAGGTATTCTCCAAGATCGACCTCAGATCTGGGTATTACCAGCTGAAGATCGGACCCCAAGATATTCCGAAGACGGCATTCGTAACCAGATATGGCCTGTACGAGTGCACGGTCATGTCTTTTGGGTTAACCAATGCCCCAGCTTACTTCATGTACCTCATGAATAAAGTCTTCATGGAATATTTGGACAAGTTCGTTGTTGTCTTCATTGATGACATTCTTGTGTTCTCGAAGTCGGAGGAAGAGCATGAGCAGCATCTGAGGATGGTCCTAGACAAGCTTCGTGAGCACCAACTGTATGCCAAATTCAGCAAGTGTGAGTTCTGGCTGCATAAAGTTGGATTCTTAGGTCATGTCTTGACCGAGGAAGGATTATCTGTTGATCCTGCAAAGATCGAAGCTGTGACCCAATGGCAATCTCCAACGACCGTCAAGGAAGTCAGAAGCTTCCTCGGATTAGTGGGCTATTACCGCAAGTTCGTGGAAGGATTCTCTAGCATTGCACGACCAATGACTCAGCTCCTCAAGAAGGACAAGAAGTTCGAATGGACGCCAAAATGCGAAGAGAGCTTCCAAGAGCTCAAGAAGAGATTGACCACCGCCCCAGTTCTGGCAACACCTGATATTCACAAGGAGTTCGTGATATATTGTGATGCCTCTCGAACCGGATTGGGAAGCGTTCTGATGCAAGAAGGTCGCGTCATAGCATACCTCTCCAGGCAGCTACGACCCCATGAGGAGAACTACGCTACTCACGATCTTGAGCTAGCGGCAGTAGTTCATGCCTTGAAGACATGGCGGCATTACCTCCTAGGGAAACGGTGTGAGATTTACACAGACCACAAAAGTCTGAAGTACATTTTCACCCCAAAAGAGTTGAACATGAGGCAGCGGAGATGGTTGGAACTCATCAAGGATTATGACCTCAGTGTTCAGTATCACCCTGGGAAGGCTAACGTGGTGGCCGATGCCTTAAGCAGGAAGGCTTGCTCTTTGAATGTCATTATTCAGGAAAGGCAGCCTGCCTTGTTTAAGGAGATCGAGCAATTCAGTTTGGAATTGGTCACCCCTGGATTTCTGGATCATTTGGAAGTCAGACCGACCCTGCTGGACGACGTCAAGAAGGCTCAAGATGGACACGCAAGCATCAAAGGCATCAAGAAGAAGATGAAGCTGGGCAAGGCCCCAGGATTCTCCGAAGACGAGCACGGGATTGTTTGGTACAAAGGTCGTCTCTGCGTACCAAACAACACCGAGTTGAAGACGCTGATTCTACAAGAAGCCCACGACACTCCGTATTCCATCCACCCCGGAGGAACCAAGATGTACCAAGATTTGAAGGCACGATTCTGGTGGCACGGGATGAAGAGAGAGATTGCAACCTATGTTGCAAAGTGTGATGTGTGCCAAAGGGTCAAGGCTGAATATCAGCGACCTGCTGGATTGCTTCAACCACTCCAAGTTCCTGAGTGGAAGTGGGATAAAGTCGGAATGGACTTCATCACTGGACTACCAAGGTCGAATAGAGGACATGACTCTATCTGGGTCATAGTCGATCATTTGACCAAGGTGGCTCATTTCATTCCCGTCAAGACCACTTATGATGGCAACCGGCTGGCAGCTCTCTACATCGACCGAATCGTAAGTCTTCACGGTGTTCCCAAGGAGATTGTGTCAGATCGAGGAACCCAGTTCACCTCAAGGTTCTGGAAGAAGTTCCAAGAAGCCTTGGGAACCAAGTTGTCTTTCAGCACACTTTCCACCCACAGACCGGAGTTCAAACTGAGCGAGTCAATCAGATTCTCGAAGACATGCTCCGAGCCTGTGTCCTGGCATATGGAGCCAAGTGGGAAGACTGTCTCCCTTTTGCCGAGTTCTCCTACAACAACAGTTACCAGTCAAGCCTTCAGATGGCACCATTTGAGGTGTTGTACGGACGCAGATGTCGCACCCCCCTCAACTGGCCAGAGACTAGAGAAGGACTAGTCTTTGGACCGGATAATCTCCGCGCAGCAGAAGAACAAGTCCAACTAGTCAGAGAGCGATTAAAGGCAGCCAAGTCAAGGCAGAAGAGTTATGCTGACACTCGACGCCGAGACATGAGTTTCCATGTCGGGGACCATGTGTACCTGCGGGTAACTCCTCTGAAGGGAACCAAGTGTTTCCATGTCAAGGGGAAGCTCGCACCAAGGTTCATTGGACCCTTTGAGATCACTGCACGACGAGGAGAAGTGGCTTATCAGTTGGAACTACCACCTGAGCTATCCGATGTGCACAATGTGTTCCATGTGTCACAACTCCGGAAATGTCTCCAAGTTCCAGACAAGCCCAATCTCTACAAGGATGTGGATCACCAAGCCATTGATCTGCAGCCTGATTTGACCTATCGCGAGAAGCCCATTCGTATTCTGGACGAAGCAAAACGACGTACGCGGAGCCGTATCATCAAGTACTTCAAGGTCCAGTGGAGCAACCACACCGAAGCAGAAGCAACCTGGGAACGAGAAGACTATCTTAGATCCGAGTTTCCCGATCTCTTTTAAGCCCTAGTTTAGGAATCTCGGGGACGAGATTCTTGTAAGGGGGGTAGGTCTGTCACACCCTGCATTTTGTAACATGTTGTTTGTAACTTTGAAGCATGAAAATTTGGACCAGCAAAAATTTTCAGCATCATTTGGCTTTTATTTGGAATTGAGTTTTCTTCATTTGCTTTTTCATGTGCTCATTAAAGTCAACTATGACCTCTTGTAGATTTCATCTCCACACCCAAAACTTCTGCCCAGTGATCATGCCAAGTGTTATATAACAGTATAGTATTTTCTTACAAAATTAATTTGGCCAAAAAAGTATTTTATAAATTTAGCTTTCCAAAAACCCCTGAATTGAGATTTGCACTGCAAGTACTTGATTTAGGGTGTGAAAATTATTTCAAAAGGTTTATTTGAGACCTAGTAGTCATAGGACTCCCAGAAACCACAAAGGTATAATTTTAAAAGTTATTTTCCTATTTTATTTAAAAGCTTTTTCTTAAGGCCAGTAATGATCTTTAATAAGGGAAAATTATTTAACTATTTCAAAAATATTTGCCAAAATTCAGAGAGACTCATAGGACATATATTGTCCATATATAAGAGTTTCAACACTTGGTCATGTTCAAAATAATGGGCTAAACCCTCTAAAACCCTTTCTGGATATTTCAAGCTTTTGAAATATTTACAAAGGAAACTTTCTCCAAAAATTCCAGGGAAATTCTATCATGTCATATATGACATATTTGATGATCTTGCCAAGTCCCATGCCTTGGGAAGCAAGAAAACATCTTCAAACCCCTTCATAACCATTATGTCCATATTTGAAGTTTGAGCAACTTTACATTGCCAAACTTGTCCAAATGCTCTCAAACTTGGTGCACATGCTAGAATGACCTAATAAGGCATCTAGACCAAATGGCACAAGAATTTGAATAGAGCAACTTGATCAGATCACCTCAAAACCCTTTCTGTTCAAATGCAAATTTGAACAACTTTACATTACCAACTTTTTATCTGGAACTTCAAACTTTGTGAGCATGATCAATACCCCAAATGATGATGCTACACCAAGTGGTGCATCAAGGGGAGATGATTAGCTTGACTCAATCAAGATGAAACTGATTCTGTTGATTTCTAGGGTTCACCAAAGTTACATTGGCTAGTTTCTTCAAATGAGCCCAAATTTGGTGAAGCACCCTATTTTCTCATGTATTTCAACCCTGTCAAGTGCCATGCCAAGTGGACTTCATTTACTTAACCAAACATAGATCAAACACCTTCTGCAGAATTTCTAAAACCTCCAATTTGACCACTTTCACTTTTCTCCATGGCCTCAACTTCTTACCACAGGCTCATTGAGTTACCAGCTACCTCCAGTAACTCCCCCAGCACCCCAGCTCCATGATTGAAGGATGAAACCCTTGTTTTACCTTGCTGTACAGCCAGCTTCCACCATGTTACCAGCCCTCTCCCTCTCTCTCTGCATCCCCAGGGCATCCAAGGCCTCAGGCCCTTTCTTTACTCCTCCTACAACGTGCTAGACACTGTTGGACACGCTGGATTGGACCAAACCGGCGAGAGCACACTGATGCCAGCAATACGCATGCTCTGGAGCGCGCGAACAGTGCCCTCCGCACGCTGGCTCCAGCCAATCGCTGATCCCCGACAACCTCGCGCCTCCCCCTCGCGCCAGTCGAGGCGCCTCGACGTCCGCGACCTCCCCGGCGCTGTCCCCCCTCCTCCTGCGCCCTCTAGTGAACGTCGTGGCACGCGCACCGGCCGCCCGCTTCGGCCATTCTTCTGCTTCACACGCGCGCACGCCCCTGACGCTCCCCCGCTCCTCCTCTCACCTCTACTGGGCGTGGATGTCGTCCAGGAACTCCACGGACTCATCCCCGTCGCCTCCCGTGCGCTGTAGCATCGAGCCGGAGCTCGCCGACGCACTGGACCACGGGTCCCCGCCGAGCCCCTATAAATAGGACCTCCCGAGCCATTCCAACAGCACCAGCAGCACCTCCTCCTCCCCAGCATCACTCCTACATCACCAGCTCGACCCCAGGAGGTCCCAGTGCTCGGGATCGACCGGAGCTCCGCCGCGTCGGGCCGCCGGCGATCTCGAGGTACGGGCCTCCCCTGCCTCTCCTTCCACTCATTTCGGAACCGCCGCACCTCACTGACTCTTTCCCCCTCGTTTCCCCTCTCTGTGGCAGTCGGAAACGACCTCGACCACCACCCTCCGACGAGCTTCCGCCGCCCCACCTCATCGCCGGCGAACCAGACCTTCCCGCCGTGCCGCACCACCACCACTGCAACCGCAACACGACGCTGGTCACGTCACTGGCCTCCGTTGCCGTCGCCGTGGCCGGAATCCTCGCCGGTGAGCTCGCCGTGGCCGTGGCCGTGGGGTTAGAGATGACAGGCGGGCCCCGCCTGTCATCCCCCCACCTCTCTCCCCCTCCTCTGTGCCGCTAACCCACGGGCCCCGCCCGTCAGGTTTGAAAACCTGACGTGCGCGCGCGCTGGCTCCGTGCGGCTGGGCCAGTCCGTCTGGGCCGTGCACTTCTGTGGCCCAGTGCACAGGACCCCTTTTTCATTTTTCTTTTCTGTAAATGCTTTAAACATTTCTACAGAAAAGAATATTGATCCAAATTAAATAATTCCAACTCCTAAAATCTTGTAATATTCCAACCTATTTAATGGTATTACTTTCACTCAAATCCATGAACCTTTGCTGTACTGTTCAAATTTAAATTCAAATTTGGGCAGTAATACTCCTGTTCAAAAATCAATCTATTCCATTCTGTAACCCCGAAACTCCAACTAAGATTTTTTCCCATCTTAGAAATCCCTCTAGTATTTTACAAAAATGAGTTGACATTTTTCTGAGCACTTTGATTTTTCTGTTTTATTTGTATTCTTATTTTCCCGTGGTTATTATGTGACGTATAGATCCCGTATTTGACGAAGTTGCTGTGGAAGAAGAAGGAGAAGGATTTGAAGACTTTGAAGACCAAGCCAATCCAGGCAAGCAGCCCTTTGACCATGATACACTTGTTCTCGGAACCCGTTTGTTTCCGATGCATGATGATAGGGTTACGATGGTAACCTAGATGAACCACCACATGATGCATGCCTTATTGTCGATCTTGCTATGTGCTAGATGACATGCAAATAGTTGGTCATGATGCTTATATGATGCATGTGTGATATGAACCCTCGTAGTTGAAATCTTTGCATGAACCCATCGGGTGCCCCTAATGCCCGAGGGTGATGAAGTGTTAGGTCATCACTTGAGAAAGAAGTGATGTGCCGGTAGATCATGTGCATGGTGGAATGATGGATTAGATTTATGTGTGACTACCGTCCCAACCAAACATGTGCAACCACACTACCCCTTATGGGACGGGGCTTTATTGATTACTTAGGTCGATACTAGCATGGTGCCCGCATTACTAGTGACGGGAAGACTTGAGGTCTTTCCCGGGACGGGGTCGTGCTTGGATAGACGACCATGACTGTTTTCACAGGGCACCGGACACACCGTTGGTCCCTTCGGGTACGCGTGAACATTGAAATTAGGGCAAGTCCCGTGATCTATTGTTTGTACCCGAGGGCCGTGTGCCAACGAGTGGACTCTATGTTAGTGTCATCTAAGGAAAGGTAATGACCGGGTGCTTACCCCGGGTACTTGAGGTACCGCGGGTCGTGGATGACACGGAAGTTCCCCGGATCTTGTGGGTAAAGTGCGCAACCTCTGCAGAGTGTAAAACTATTCGAATAGCCGTGTCCACGGTCATGGACAGTTGGGTGGTGCTACTTAAACTATGTCCAGAATTTTACTTCCGTAGTGTTGGAATGTGTGTGACAAGTCAAGGATGGTGACTTGACTCGATGAGCTGAATCATATTCATGTTGATGTCGGTAACCTGTTCTCGAGGTTACGCGAGGTTATTGATGCATAAACTTGATGATAGCATATTGTTCTAGCTTCCTGCTAGATTGTTCATTATTGATCCATTGCATTGTTACCACATCATGGGTTGCTTGCGAGTACATTCAAAGTACTCATTGGCTTGCCACTAGTTATCTAATTGGCCAGGCATGGAAGAACAGGAATATGAGGAAGAGTTCTTTGGAGACGATCATGCGAACTAGGACGCTATCCCAGTCAGAATGCCTGTAGGGTTAAGGCAGATGGCATGGGTTCTACCCGCTTACCGAAGACTTCTGCTAATTGAGTTATTTCCTATTCAGCCCGTGAGGCTCTACCTATGTAAGACTTGGCCATAATGGCCTTAATTCGTGTAAGACTATTTGTATGGATGTAAGACTCTTGTTATTTCAGCTTCTGTGTGTTCAGTGAGCATTGATCTCTGGGATCACTGTACACGTGCATTCGGTGATCTCGACTTCTAAGTCGGGGTCCCCACACGGTCACAACCTCTACCACCTGCATGCAGTACAGCCAGCGCTCAAGGCGGCTCTCGCGGGCAGAGCGGTGCGACTCAAGCAGCGCCTCCTATTCCGCCCGTCCCGTGGCAATCTGCTCCTCCGCCTGCAGGTGCTCCTGGAGGACCTACTGGTTGTAGGCGGCATCAGCCTACGCCTACCGGAACTTCTCCTCTCGGTGCTGCCTCACCATGTCCATGTATTGGGCACGGGCCTCGCCGATGGTCATGGTGCAACACACCAGCGAGGATGGCGCAGAGGAGGTGGTTGGCACCGGCTCCTCGATGACCACATTCTCCATTGGGACATCGTCATTCTTCTGGTCCGTCATCCGCCTGTCCCAGAGAGCGATGGAGAGCGAGGAAGCCATGGTGAGAGTGGTGTGGCGAGGAGAAAGGGAACGGAGGCAGATGACTGCAGCTATGGCCGGGGTAGCAGTTTATATAGAAATGGTGGGCGCCAAAGGGACGGACGGGTGGCGCCAGAGTAGCTGCCTCAGCAATCGTGTGTCATTAATGTGGATGGCAGATGGATGGACGGACGACTGTTGTGTCATTTGAACGTGGAGCAGTCGCCTGCACAGGGAAGCGATGCGGGCGGCGCTGATCGTTTCAGGCGGGAAGAGCGCGCACACGAGGTAGGGGGTCTAGTGGGACAACGCGGTCAGACTCATGCTTGTCAGCGGTCCGGTCCAGCAGCCGGACATGCTGGCACTGTAGCGACCAGACCTCAAACAGTCTGATCTCTGTGCATCAGTGTCATCCCTGGATCAGTAATGCTGACACGCACAGTACTTGAAGGATTTATAACAGAGTAGCAATCACACACTTATTACATCGATAGTTCCAACGATGAACTTATTACAATAAAAATGGCTTAAGGCCATCTAACTCGATAACAACGGAAGGCTTGGAAGATAAGTGAGTCCATCAACTCCAACGGCATCACTGAGTATAGAACCACGACCTAAAAGGCACCTTACTCGTCGTTTGAAAAGTCTGCAACATGAACGTTGCAGCCCGAAAACGGGTCAGCACATGGAATATGCTGGCAGAGTAACACAAGAGAGCAATGAAAGTAAAGCTATACTATATGCAATATGGCTGGTGGAAAGCTCTATGGTTACAGTTTTTGCGTAAAGCCAATTTTTCCCTACTTCAAAGGAATAGATTTTAATTAACTATCATGGTAGTTGAAACATCGTTGAGAAGATAGACATCCTCTCAACCCCAATTAAAATCATCATTAAACCCAACAATATTAATTAGAGTAACATGATGAGATTCACATGATGATCCAAGTACTATATACTCAAGAAGTCCATAACCGGGGACACGGCTAATCATGATCAGTTTGTACACTATGTAGAGGTTTGTGCACTTTCCCCCACAAGACTCGATCACCTCCGTTTGGTTTCTCGCACTGCATGATGTTTGAGAAACGGATGACCGAGACACAGTCTTTCCGAAGAGGTCCCCTTAACCAGATAGAAAGGCCAGTACACCTACAATCCCTCTACATCTGCTAGCCCATCATGGAAAGGTTTCCCACAACTTACTCAACTATGCCAGAGCCCATATTGGCATGTGGCTGCACACGGAAGTTTCTAGTATGAAAAATCTCATGATCCCTTTGAGCCTGGGTGGCGGTCCAAAACAAAAATAGGCAATCGCTGGAATACCCAGATGCCTCAATCCACCCAGATGTGTGTTAAAGTTGCCACCTTAAGTTGAACCATTAATTAACAAACTCACATCCGTCATGGATTTCACTCACCCAATCCACGTCTACGAGCATAGCATGGCCTAACAGCAAACGTAGAAGTAACTCCCAAAGGTTTGAATGAAATGCAGGTAATAGGTACTACCTCAATCTACTTCTCAGTCCCACAAGTTAATTGATCCTACTCATGCAATGTGTGAGGGTTTGACTAATGCAATGAAAACTAGGTAATTGGAAAGTATGATCAAAGTGTTACTTGCCTTGCTGAGGATCCGCAAAACCTAGAGATTCAAAGTAGCAAACGGCGCACTCCGGGTACTCTATCGTAATCCAACAAGCACACAATAAGTACTTAACTAATGCACGGGTAAAACTCAAATAAGAGATCTAACCAGAAAGTTCAACTTAAGAACTCCGGTTTGCAAAAAGAATCAACTCGAAAGAAGCAACGAAACTCAAACTGCGAAAGAAACGAGCTCCGGTTTGCTAATTGGCCTAAAGTCAAATTTTACAGTAGCCAAAACCTTGTTCAAGTTGGTTAAACGTAAAGAGGGCATCGAGACGAAGATCTGGGATTTTGAATCACCTGATTCCGACTCTCCAGCGAAAAGAAAAACGAAAAACAAGATGAGGGCAGAAATCGCGATCAGAATAATCGTGGATAAATACCCCGAAAAAGAAACGGACGAACAGGCTAACAAACGAACGTTCGCTGTCTGCGGCTAACGGATGAAAACCGTTCGTTAAAACGAACGTACGGACGAACGTCCGCTAAATAACTAAACCGACGAAAAAACCGAACCGATCTAATCTAATAAGAAAACAGATCTACGGTTTACGAAAACCAATCGGTTCTTAAAAAAAACCGACAACTACCTCATAACGACGAACTCCGGCGAGACGACGGGTCCGGCGGCGGCGGTCCAGCGGCGGGGCGATGGCGCGGCTGCGGTGGGGTGGCGGCGAGGCGAGGCAGCGGTGTGGCGGCGGCGGCGACGCGGGCGAAGTGCGGCGGCGGCGCGGGCGTGGCGCTAGGGCAGGGAGGCGGCAGGCTGGGCTGTCGGGCCGGCTCGGCTGCTTATAAAGCCCGAAGTCCTGGGCCAGTACGACTCTAAGTCGGTTGCCCCTCTTTTTTTTCTTTTTTTTAAATAGAGTCCTGGCGCAGAAAAACTAACAAAAGAAATATTAAATGGACTCCAAAAATCCCAAATTAAATTTTCTCCGTCCTCTAATAATATTTAGGACAAATTGAACATTTTTCCCGGACCTAAATGCAATTTTGAAAAACGCGCATTTTTCCTATGCAAATAAAATTGCAAATAAATCCAGAAAAATACCAAAAGTGATTTTAGCATTTTTCCTCCAATATTTCTGTTATTTTGGAGAAGTCATATTATCTCCGCTCATATTTTGTATTTAGAAATATTTTTAGAAGAGAAAAATAATTAGAATCACACTGTCCTCGTACCGGTATTCGAGCGAACTCAAATACGAAAACGGTAAAATTCCCAACTCTCTCCGTAGGTCCTTGAGTTGCTTAGAATTTCGAGGAACGCTACAAACAAAAATGCAAAAGGGCATGTAATGCAATATGATCTATGTATAACATTCCAAATTGAAAATTTGGGATGTTACAGGCACGCCAGTGAGCTCGCCGAGCTCACCAACGACAACCAAACGATGGACGAGGCTTTTCACCAGGAGCCAGCGCCGCCACCCTGGTCGGTTCATGCCTTGTTCACCATAGAGAAGGTGCGGCCATACATCGATGCCCTAATGGCGGAGGAGCTACCAGCGCCGCCGGAATCGACATTCGGGCAAGCGCATGAGGACTAGTGCTACGACCTCTATCTCCTCAACAAGCATCGGATCGAGGAGGGCCGAATTAACGGCGAACAAGCAGATGCCAATGCCATCACGGAAATGTGGCTCGATGGTCCCGGCTTCCTGAATGAGCAGCAGGCGTTGTATCAGACCATCCGTAGGGCCCGGCCACGAGGCCCTCTCCATCGACCTTCGAGTTTTTTTTAAAAAATTCCCGCCAACCTTCGAGTTGTTGAGCTCGCCGTGGCGCCGCTGTCTCGCGTTGTCAACATGGTCAACTAACATGAGGAATCAGGAGATGACTTTACGTGGAGAGGATGACATTAGGGACACACCTGGGCCATAGCGTGCGTACGCAAGTGCCTCCTTATTACAGATACTATAAGTGCATCTAGTGCCCCCTAGTTGGTTTTGGAGTATTGACGACAAACGTGGTTGAGGGACTAACGTGCTTGTGAGAATTGTAGGATAACACATGCAATAGTCCCTCATTGATTCGGTTTACCTTCTAGAGATGACCCCTAAAAATGTGTGAAGACATTGAAGACAATGGTGGCTCGTGAAGACATTCACGTAAAGATAATTACCTATGAAGACATTCATTGAAGACTTTAGAATGCGAAGACATAGTCTCTTTCGTAGTTCTTTTTATTCTTTGTTGAGTCATAAGAACCACCGTACTGTTAAGTGGGGTCCAAGTGAACATAGTCAGATGACTGAAGTGATGCTCAACCAAACACCTATGTCTTCGAGCGAAGACAAATGAGAGCAAATCTTATCGAGAGCTGGATAAGTCAGCTTTACTTGGAGCTCAAGCAAAGTTGCCGCATGTGTTCACAATCTGACCATTGGACACGTGTCAGCTCCTTAGTGACCAAGGGTCATTTCGGACATATCATGTCGGGTTGCCTCATGGCTATAAATAGCCCACCCCCTACACCATAAATTGGTGGCTGCTCAGAGTTAGTGCACGACTTTTGTCATTTGAGAGCAAACCACCTCTGAAGCCTTTGAGAGAAAAGATCCTTGCAAGGACAAAGCCCAAAACACCCAGAGCCAAAGAGTGTTAGGCATCACTGAAGTCTTTCTATCTGTGTGACCTGAAGACTTGTTACACTTGAGGACTGTGTATCCTCCAGCCGGTTAGGCGTCGCGTTCTGAGCATCCAAGAGTCATTGTGGATCATCGATGAACAAAGTCTGTGAAGGTTCGGAAGACTACCTTGAAGACTTACCAGAGTGATTGGGCGAGGACTGGGTGTCCTTGGCTCAAGGGGAATAAGGTGATGACACGGTCTTCAGAGTTCAATCTCAGCCTCCCTAACCAGACGTACAATTGTCACAGCAACTGGAACTGGTCTACCAAATCCCCTCCATCTCCAAGCTACCGGTTCTATCTTCGAACTCATTTACATTCCAGTCTGTCTTTGTGAAGTCATTGCTTGTTTGTCTGATCTATTTGACTTCATTGTGTGAAGACTGCCCCTGTTTAGACTCATTTATATCTTCCATCTCGATCCATGTTATCTAGCTATCAATAGTCTTCATACTATCTTCATGGTCTTACTTAACTATTGTGTGCCTGCAAACGTTTATCATCCGATGCTTATCATATAGGTTCATTTCATCAGTTTGTCTTCAAAAGAAATCATGTTTTGAAGACTTTCGAAAAAATCGCCTATTCACCCCCCTCTCTTCGGTAACTTGCACTTTCAATTGGTATCAGAGCAAGGTGCTCCCTTGTTTTGTGTGATTCAGTTTAACCACCTGGAGTTTTAGTTATGTTGACTACATGGATAATCAAAGTCTCCGCTGCATGCCCTGTCTTCGATGGGACTGATTACCCCTACTGGAAGAATAAGATGCGCATGCATCTTGAAGCTATCGACAACGACCTCTGGTATGTCGTCGAGACTGGTGTTCCCAAGGCTGGTGAAGGTGTCACCCCTGCAGATGTCAAGAAATTTGCTCAACTGGACTCAACCGCCAAGAACATCATCTGTGGTCATCTGACCAAAGGACGGTATGGACGTGTGAGTGCACTGGATTCAACCAAGCTAGTATGGGACTGGCTGTCCAAGGTCAATGAAGGCGTCTCAACACAGAGAGACTCAAGGATTGACGTTCTTTGCAATCTGTTCAATCGCTTCAAGAGAAATGACAAAGAAAATGTCCAGCTTACATTTGATCGCCTCACTGATATCACCAATGAGCTTCATGCTCTTGGCGCCACTGAAATCACCAATCATGAAGTTGTGAAGAAGCTATTGAGGTCTCTTGAGAATGCATTTGACACCTTGGCATTGATGATTCAAGAACGACCCGACTTCAAACGTCTTGATCCGTTTGACATACTTGAGAGGCTCAACACACACGAGTTCCAGCTATATGAGAAGAGAGATATCTATGGCCCCAACTATGGTCGATCTAGAGCCTTGAAGGCTAAAGCTGTGTCCTCGTTTGAAGAAGACTCTGACAGCTGCTTTGACGATCCTGAAGACATTGGCAGAGAACTAGCTATGCTTGTGAAGAAGTTTCAAAGGTTCTCAAGGAAGAAAAACTTCGGAAAGTCTTCAAGATCCAGCTCAAAAAATGATGAGGCTTCCTCTCATGACTACAAGAAGAGAACATGCCACAAGTGCAAAAAGCCTGGCCACGTCATATCTGAATGTCCTCAGTGGGACAATGAATCCAAGAAAAAAAAAGGAATACGACTCTGACAACAAAAAGAAGAGGAAATCTTCAAAGTTCTCTTCCAAGTCTTCATCAATGTCTTCGTCTTACAAGAAGAGCTCATCTGGCAAGGCTCGTGCGTTCATTGGGAAGTAAATGGATTCAGAGGAGGAGTTTGCTTCTGAGGAGGCAAAGGTGGAATCTAAGGAGAAGTATGATTCTGGCATGGCTAGCTTAGCTCTATCCTCGGCATTTGTCGCCAAGTCCATCTTCAACACTGACGATAATGGTCACTCCATCAGCGCCAAAGCAAATGATGAGGACGACTATTCACCTACCTACTGCTTCATGGCACGTGTTACAAAGGTAAACTCACGCGATGCCTATTTTCAGACCTCCAGTGAAGATGACTCTGAATGTGAATCCAAACCAACCTATAAAACTATTGCTAAAATTGCAACTGAACTACAAAATGCTATGGAACATATTCAAAAGTTGCTAGACAAAAGTGAGGATCTGTTGGACGCGGAAATGAATCGAACTCAGTCCTTTGAAGACATAAAAATCTTCACGTAAGGTACACTGAACTTGAAAGTCGTCATGAAACTCTCTCAGCCACTCATGAGAAGCTTCCCTATGATTATCTTCAAAGGAAGCAAGATCTTGAGAAACTTAGAGCATCTCATGATGATCTTCAAAAGGAAAACGATTCACTACTCGCCCAAAAGATTAGTTCCACTCAGGAAAACTTTGTGCCACCCTGTCTAAAATGTCTTGAGCGTGACAATGATGTCTCTATTGCGGAATGGTCTACTGCTTCTGAAATTGCAATATCTTCAACTGTTGATGTGGTAACTAACCCCTCTGATGAGGAAACCACTACTATTGCTGATGAGAATGCTAGGTTGAAGACATTGCTTGAAGCATGTGTGTACAAAAGCCTCAAAGGGCATCAGATACTGTGTGATGGTCTCAAGAAAAAGATTTTGAACCGAAACCATAGGAAAGAGGGTGTTGGGTTCGAAAGGAAAATGAATGTTGATGGTTCTTACTTCAAGCCTGAGCAGTATCCCAAAACCACATGGGCTGTTGCAAAGGGTCCACCAGTAGATCCATCCACTTTATCTGGTTGCACGTGTGCTAACCCTGTTGTCATTGACGAGTCATTTGACTCAAACTATATACTGTTCAAAGACCAGAACGGTAAAGTGTTTGCCAGGTTCATTGGAACTAACTGCATGAATGGATCACCTATGAAGAAGATCTGGGTTCCGAGATGTCTTATCAAAAAGCTCCCAGTGAATGTCATCATGACACCACCAGGAAAGAGGATCAACCCCAGACCAAAGGCTTCATATGGTCCAAAGACTTCATATAGACAAAGGACCACATTGGGCCACTCTAACGCAAATGTTTTGTAGGGAGATTATCATCAGACTCGTGAATATGAGCATGTTTCATCGAACCACTTTGTTCACAAGACAAAGAACTTCTCTGCACATTCATATGAGTATTATTCATCTCCTGCTAAGCTATTTGCTAGGGATCCTAAGCCAAAATTGTCAGATGCTGCACTTAGACTTATTGCTTCTAAGCCACCCCTAAAGATGTGGGTGGTTAAGAAGAATTAACTTCTCTTGTAGGGAAGGGTCTCCAGCCAAAATCATCTTCTGACACCAATGCTGGGGACCTAAAACATCTTGTGGGACGCAAGATTAAATGCCCAAATGGTCTAATCATGTATTTCATCCCATCGTTTCTTGACAAGCTTCCTATCTTGCCTAACAAGGATCTGAACGTTGATAGCATGCTTGTTCGTAAAATGTTTATGCTTCACACTTCTCTTTGTGAAGACTATGCCGCTAACTGATCCATAGGGTACTATAGGGCTGGAAAAAAAGCTCGAAGCTCGCGAGCTAAACAAGTAGCTCGTGACTCGGCTCGAATCGACTCGAACTCGAAGAATAACGAGTCGAGTCGAGCTTTAGTTTAAGATCGTTTATAGATCAAGTTAAACGAGCCAATCTTATGAGTACTCGTGTAACTCGTTAGGCTCGATACAATAGGTCAGCCACTCCCAATACAAAGAAAGATCAGCCACTCAACAACCTACGTCCCATGCGCACAACACAAGGCCCAACCGTTGAAGGCCTAGCCGCCTAGGAGACTCATGCGTTACAAGGAAATTACAATTGCTTAGTGATATATATGTTTAATATATACATAATCATTTTGATCATATTTATGGGCTTTATGTTTATATCTTTAACGAGCTTAACAAGCTAAACGAGCCAGCTCGCGAGTTATACGAGTCGAGCCAATCTTGGGTTTGAGCTTGTTATAGTAACGAGTCGAGTCGAGCTAGCTCGTTAATGAAACGAGCTCTAGCGAGTCGAGCCGAGCTGGCTCGACTCGGCTCGAATTCCAGCCCTAGGGTACTGCTTTAGAAGCCACTGAATGGATAATTGACAGTGGGTGCACCAACCACATGACTGGTGATCGACGTCTTCTCATGGACTCAACTCTACGTCCTTCTTCCAAAAGTCACATCACATTCGCAAACACTGGTAAAAGCAAGGTACTGGGACTTGGCAGGGTTGCTATCTCAAAGGATCAACACATGGACAAAGTGATGCTTGTTGAATCCCTTGGATACAACTTAATGTTAGTATCTATGCTATGTGATCTAAACATGATTGTGATATTTGGAAAATATCGTTGCCTTGTGCTTATGGAATCTGACAAGTCTCTAGTCTTCGAAGGACATCGAAAAGGTGATATGTATATGGTAGATTTCTCTGCAGGTCCACAACTCGCCATTTGTCTTCTCGCAAAAGCTTCAGAATGCTGGCTTTGGCATCGAAGACTAGGCCATGCAGGCATGAGGAACCTACACACTCTCGTCAAGAAGAAGCACGTCATAGGCATCGAGGGCGTCAAGTTCAAGAAAGATCATCTGTGTGTTGCTTGTGAAGCTGGGAAGATGACTAGGGACAAGCATCCCTCGAAAACAATCATGACTACATCTCGTCCCTTTGAGCTGCTTCACATGGACTTATTTGGCCCTACTCACTACTCTACTCTCACTGCAACTGCTTTCTTATATGGCTTCGTGATCGTTGATGACTACTCTAGATACACTTGGGTGCATATAATCCTCTATAAGACTGAAGTGTAGGATGTCTTCAGACGTTTTGCCAATCGAGCCATGAACAACTATGGCATTGATACGTCCATTTTGCATCATGCTTATATGTTGATATTTATTGCATTATGGGCTGTTATTACTTGTTTTGTCACAATACTTATGCCTTTTCTCTCTTATTTTACAAGGTTTACATGAAGAGGGAGAATGCCGGCAGCTGGAATTCTGGGCTGGAAAAGGAGCAAACTCTGGAAACCTATTCTGCACAACTCCAAAAGCCCCGAAACTCCACTGAACTCCGTTTCAGAAAATACAAAAAATATCTGGTGAAAGAAGTTCCCGAGGGGGGCCACCAGCTATCCACGAGGGTGGGGGGCGCGCCCCCTGCCTCGTGGGCCCACCGATGGTCCCCTGATGCCCATCTTCTCCTATATGAGGTGTTTTGACCTGGAAAAAAATCATAAGGAGGCTTTCGAGACCAGACACCGCCGTCTCGAGGCGGAACCAAGGCGAAAACCAATCTAGGGCTCCGGCATAGCTGTTCTGCTGGGGATACTTCCCTCCAGGAGGGGGAAATCGCCACCGCCGTCATCACCAACAACTCTCCCATCTTGGGGAGAGATATCTTCATCAACATCTTCACCAGCACCATCTCCTCTCGAACACTAGTTCATCTCTTATATTCAATCTTTGTACCCAAACCTCAGATTGGTACCTGTGGGTTGCTAGTAGTGTTGATTACTCCTTGTAGTTGATGCTAGTTGGTTTACTTGGTGGAAGATCATATGTTCATATCCATTATGCATATTAATACCCCTCTGACCATGAACAATATTATGTCTTGTGAGTAGTTACTTTTGTTCCTGTGGACATGGGAGAAGTCTTGCTATTAGTAGTCATGTGAATTTGGTCTGCGTTCGATATTTTGATGAGATGTATGTTGTCTCTCCTCTAGTGGTATCATGTGAACGTCGACTACATGAGACTTCACCATTATTTGGGCCTAGAGGACGACATTGGGAAGTAATAAGTAGATGATGGGTTGCTAGAGTGACAGAAGCTTAAACCCTAGTTTATGCGTTGCTTCGTAAGGGGCTGATTTGGACCCACTTGTTTCATGCTATGGTTAGGTTTACCTTAATACTTCTTTTGTAGTTGCGGATGGTTGCATTAGAGGTTAATCATAAGTGGGAGGCTTGTCCAAGTAAGGACAGCACCAAAGCACCGGTCCACCCACATACCAAACTATCAAAGTACCGAACGCGAATCAGATGATTGTGATGAAAACTAGCTTGACGATAATTCCCATGTGTCCTCGGGAGCGCTTTCCGTTATATAAGAGTTTGTCCAGGCTTGTCCTTGCTACAAAAAGAATTGGGCCACCTTGCTGCACCTTATTTACTTTTACCTTTTGTCACTTGCTACCAATTTCCTTATCACAAAACTATTTGTTACCTATAATTTCAGTGCTTGCAGAAAATACCTTACTGAAAACTGCCTATCATTTCCTTCTGCTCCTCATTGGGTTCGACACTCTTACTTATCGAAAGGACTACGATAGACCCCCTACACTTGTGGGTCATCAAGACTCTTTTCTGGCGTCGTTGCCGAGGAGTGAAGCGCCTTTGGTAAGGAAAAATTTATATAGTGTCCTGAAATTTATTGTCACTTGTTACTATGGCTCATAATCCTTTGAGGGGCTTGTTTGGGGTATCTTCACCCCGACCAGAAGAGCAAAGAGTTGCTCCTCAACCTACTGCACCTACTGAAAATGTTTGCTTTGAGATTCCTTCGGGTATGATAGAGAAACTGCTTGAAAATCCTTTTACAGGAGACGGAACACTGCATCCCGATTTACACCTAATCTATGTGGATGAAGTTTGTGGATTATTTAAGCTTGCAGGTATGCCCGAGGATGTTATCAAGAAGAAGGTCTTCCATTTATCTTTGAAGGGAGATGCATTGACATGGTTTTGGCTATGTGATGATATTGGATCATGGAACTATAATCGTCTGAAGTTGGAATTTCATCAAAAGTTCTACCCTATGCACCAGGTTCATCGTGATCGTAATTATATTTATAATTTTTGGCCTAGCGAAGGAGAAAGCATCGCTCAAGCTTGGGGGAGGCTTAAGTCAATGTTATATTCATGCTCCAATCATGAGCTCTCAAGGAAAATGATCATTCAAAATTTTTATGCTCGGCTTTCTCTCAATAATCGCACCATGCTCGATAATTCTTGTTCTGGCTCTTTTATGATGAAGACTGTTGAATTCCAATGGGATTTTGTCACCGTCCTGGGAACCAGGGTACCCAGACTTGCCTGTCTGCGGGCCACGACGCGCTCCTACCACGGCCTGGTACGGCCCAGCTGCCCAAGACCCTCGCGAGGAGAACAACGTCAAGACCCCCTCAGGAGCGGCCTCGGCAAGGTGCTCCGGAGGTGCGGAGAACCCAAGGCCTGCCTGTCTCAGGAGGAGGCAGCGATGTAAGCAGTGACGCACCACGCCAGCGGGTGCCAGCGCTCGCCAATGGCGCAGTTGCCATTTCGGTGCAAAGGAGGCAGCACAGGCGCAGGTTCCCGAGGAGCGGGACAAAGGTTTCCCCTTTGGTGCAACAAGACCAAACACCGTAAGGACGACAATGAGGATGTCACCACCGAGCCCACCACCGCGTCACTGCCTGATCCTTTTGCAGGCGAAGACTGCTTTTGTCACAGTAGGAACATCCTTGTGTTCCTGCTCAAAAATGGCCGTTGTGGGATCCCTTCCCACCTAAACATTTCAGGGGAAGAGGACCCTGGCCGCCTATATAAGTAGCTAGGATCCTCACTATGAGGGGGGTCAAGTGAGGTCAAGTCAAGTCAAGTGGAGCAGATCCATAAACTCTCCCACCATGCAAAGGAGCAAGATCTCTTGCCTCCCGACCCTCCTGAGCTCACCTCCTGAGCTCAGGAACCACTATACTAGTTCATATTCTAGCCCTCCTGAGGCCAATCCACCAAAGCAGGAAGTAGGGTTTTACACCACAAGGTGGCCTGAACCTGGTAAACTCTTGCATGTTCACTTGTTGTTTGCTTGAATCTCTTCACTAGACGAGGGCGAGATGCTAGGTAGACGTGAGTGGGAGAGTTCTTCATTCACGCCCCTGTGTTCGAACTTCTTGGGTTTGCGGAGCCCGTAATCCGATATTTGGTGCGCTAGGTAGGGGCGTGTTGAGATCTCGTCTCTTTGACGACCTCGTCCCGTTCTCGTCGTCGACTTCTCTCCACAACCATGGTGGACACGCGCCGAGCTCACGCCGCCCGCCGCGCCGCGAACATCGCTCAGACGGCGCCCACGGGCAACGGGGCACCGCTTCGCCCCAACTCGCCGGTCGCCAATGCCGCCATCGACCCGGCCGTCCACGAGCAGCAGGATTCGTCGCTGCCGCCGTCCATGCAGCGCGATGGCCGCACAGCGACGCCTTCACCCTCACCGGCCATGGCGTCGTCCTCGCTGGTCCGCCGCAGGCCGGTCTATCAGCAGCCTGCGCTGTTGATGGCGCGGGAGCTCTTGCGCTACCGCCCGGCAGATGACCTCTACGATGAGTGGCTCCACCGCATCACCGAGCTCGTCAACGCCGCTGGGGAAACACCTACACCAACGCACTCCTCCCATCCCCCGTCGCCCTGGCGGCGAACGAAGGTCACGGAGTCCCGGCTCCGCCTCCACTCTACGGCGCCGACCAGGAGGTCCGGCACGAGGCTCCGCAGCGTGAGCCGCCCCGCAGAGCCCACACGCGTGACGAGGAGAGCTGCCAGGTGATTCCGCATCCCCAAGCAGGGGATCGCGGGCCCCCTGGCTTGCAGTGCCAGGACCGCACGCCACAGGAGGTGGTGGCGCCAGCGCCCAAGAACCAGCACCGCAGGCGCAGGGGGCGCGTGCGATCATGAGCGTGGCTGGATCTCGTGCCTTAGCTCCTGAGCTACGGTGCCTGGTCTGGCCTGGCAAGTTCAAGCCGGACCTGCCTCCGCGCTACGACGGCACCACCGACCCCACGAAGTTCCTCCAACTCTACGAGCTGAGCATCGAGGCGTCCAACGGCACTAAGCAGGTCATGGCAAACTGGTTCCCCATGGCTCTCAAGGATGGCGCATGCTCCTGGCTCCTGAACCTCCCCGTGGGATCCATCTCCTCCTGGAGGGAGCTTCGTGAGCGTTTCGTCGCCAACTTCCAAGGCACCCGCGACCGAGCCCCGGCAGCTGCGGATCTGCACCGCGTGAGACAGCAGCCGGGTGAGACCCTGCAAAAGTACATCCAACGCTTCAACACCATGCTCCTCCGGATCCCTAGGGTCTCGGACGAGGCCATCATCGCGGCGTTCTCCGACGGCATCCGCGACGTCAGGATGAGGGAGGAGCTCGCCATCCACGAGGACCTGTGCACAGCCCTCGAGATGTTCAAGCTCGCGGCAAAGTGCGCCAGGGCAGAGGAAGGACGCCACTCCCTCTAGGAGCTACCTGAGGCGGAGGAGGACGACAAGAAGACCAAGGCCAAAGAAGCAAAGCGCAAGGGACCCGCCGTGCTGGCTGCGGAGCCAGAAGTGAAGCGTGGCTGCGGCTACGACGACCCCCAGAGACAACCAACCGTACTGCGTCTTCCACAATGTCCACAGCCACAACACTAACGACTGCCAGGAGCTCAGGGCGATGCGTGGCGGGCGCGGCGGGCAGCGCCCTGAGCGCGACAACCACGGCTACGGCCGTGGAGGAGGCCGAGGTGGATGACGTTGGGACGGCAGGAATTCGCACCAAGGGTTGCGCGAACAACCTCGTGAAGACCACTGGCAGGAGCAGCCTCGTGACGCCCCCTAGCGCGACCAACCTCGTGAGGGTCGCCCTCAGGGCAATGGAGGCCTGCCTCCGCTGCCACCACCGCCAAGAAGGAACAACGACGACCGCCAGGAAGATGGAGCAGGGGGCTTCCAGGAGCCGCGTGCAGTTGCATGCATCTTGGGAGGAGCCCATGCTCCGGCTTACCATCGCATCTTCAAGCAGTTCGCCCGTGAGGTGAACGCGGCGCTTCCCAGACCAGACGCCGCGTGCAACCTCAGGTGGACCAAGAAAGTCATCGTCTTCGACCCCAAGGACCAGCTCAAGTGCACCGCAGCCCCAGGCGCTCTCCCGATGATCTGCACCCTGACCATCAACAACATCCTCGCGACCAAGACCCTCATCGACGGCGGAGCAGGACTCAACGTCCTCTCCGTCCAGACCTTCGAGACACTCCAGGTCCCCTACGATCAGCTCCACCCAACCAAGCCATTCTACGGAGTCACGGATGGCTCCACACTCCCGATGGGGCAAGTCCGCCTTCCCGTCACCTTTGGTGACCGCGACAACTATCACACCGAGCTCATCGACTTCGACGTCGCCAACATCCACCTCCCGTACTACGCCATCCTTGGGTATCCTGCCCTCGCCAAGTTCATGGCAGCGACCCATCATGGCTACAATGTCCTCAAGATGTCTGGGAGTGGCAGAGTCATCACAATCGCCTCCGACGAGAAGGAAGCGGTGCGTTCCCAGGAGCGCGCCTACCAGACTGCGGCGGTCGAATACTCCGATAAGGATGGAGACATCCTCGCCCTGCAGACTGCCCCCAAGAAGAAGAAGAACCTGCCCGTCAACGGACCTCAGGACGCAGGGGCTCCTGACGGCTCCGCCTCGGGACTCGCGCCTGCTGACGAGGCGCCCTCCACCCTTGTATAGGGAGGCGCGCCCGACGCCCCTCTCAGGACATGCTCGGGGGCTCTCCTATGGAGCATCTCCGGCCTGACCAGCGTCTCGAGGGAGGTATTCGGGCACCACCTGCAGGTGTGTCTTGACGCGCGTTTTTGTGAGCCCAGCGTGGACCACACGGCGCTGGGGGCTTAGGACTTCATCGACCAGGTTACCGAAGAATTAAGTACGCAAGGCTCATCCGTGGTGGGCGTAACCGCACAACCCCAAGCTCACCTGCCCGCAGCCCGAGCGACCGCGTCTGCGTTGACGTCTGATACGTCTCCAACCTATCTATAATTTTTGATTGTTCCATGCTATTATTTATGAAGTCTTAGATGTTTAATGGGATTTATCTTACACTTTTATATCATTTTTGGGACTAACCTACTAACCCAAAGGCCCAATCCAGATTGTTGTTTTATGCATGTTTCAGGGTTTTGCAGAAAAAGAATATCAAACGGATTCCAAACAGAATGAAACCTTCTTGTTTGCCCTTCTTCTGCCGTTTGTTTATCGTTCGCTTGCTTCTTGTTTGCTTGTGTGCTGCTTGCTTGCCTAATTGCCCTCAAGTCTGAGATGGGGGACGATTTTATTGAGAAGGGTAGTAATGTCGAGGGCAACGTCTATGTTGACCCCCCGGATGAAGCTACCACTTTACATATTAAGAAGTTTCGGGTTGGTAGTGGTAATATCATTGGAAAAGGAGTTCTTCAGGACTTCTTTACTTGTGCCGGTGCTTTGCCCACTATGGGTGGCTCTATTCTTCACAGAACTAGTAGCCTTGCAGATGCTGTATCCATGCTTATAGTAGAAATTGAAAGGCAATTTATCCATATGCATCCCTGTATTCAGAGAATCTTTTTGGAGTTTTCCAATATTGAGCATTCTTCTGTTAAGCGTGCAGCTACTATATTTTTGGCTCATGAATTTAGATTTATTGTGAAAGAGGCCAAAGAAATCTTTGCTCACTACGGGGTAGATGCCGGTCGACCTCCCATAGAGGCTATCTTGTTCAATGAAGAAGACATAATGTGGTTGCGATCGCCTGATCATGTTGCTTTTAACGAAAACCTTAGAAAAACGGTTCCTATTGAGGTCTTGATTGATAGAATTTCTGAGATGAACGATGATTTTTCTGTTCAAAATAATGGGTTAGGCTTCTCCCTTGAGCGAAGGCTTATGACCTTATGCCAAAAGAATGCCTATAATGATGAATTGGTTGTTCACTACAAAGGCCCAAAAGAGGAACCTATTCCTCCTGAGATTGATGTAGGGGAATTTTGTCCCATTAAATTTAGCCCTTTTGATTACTTTTGCTTGCCACAAAGGAAGCTTGCTGCTGAACGTAGGGAATATGAGATGAGCTTTCGTGACATATCGTATCATTATGGCATTCCCTAGATCTATCTTGTATCGTGCCTAGCTAGGGGCGTAAAACGATAACGCTTGTTGGGAGGCAACCCAATTTTATATTTTTTGTGTTCGTTGCTGTTAGGGAATAAATATTGCATCTAGCCTCTGTTTAGATGTGGTTTCATGTTTTGTTTAGTGTTTGTGCCAAGTAGAACCTTTGGGAAGATGTGTGTGAAGTTTATGTGATCTTGCTGTGAAAAACAGAATCGTTAGCGCTCGCTAAAGTGGTTGTCAGATTTTACTGGAGCATGCTATTTAGTTGATTCTTTCTGCAGATGATTAATAGACAAATTCCTCACATTTACCAATTTAGTTTGAATTTTTTGGAGTTACAGAAGTATGCGAAACCTGCAGATTACTACAGACTATTCTGTTTTTGAGAGATTCTGTTTTTCGTGTGTTGTTTGCTTATTTCAATGCATCTATGAGTAATATTAAGGACAGTATAACCGAGCCTAAAGCGAGCCCTCACAGCGATTTGAGTTTTCGACCGTCCGTTTTCGTGATCTGGGCATCCCTGGCCGTTAGATTTCGTGCAAAAAACGTTCTATCCCGCGTACTGTGCATAATCCGGCCTGGCTGTCCTATGGGCTGCTACTCCAGGGGCCGAAACCAAGGCTTCTGGTACACTGGGCCGTCGGTCGGCCCGTTGCAGCTCTTGGTCATCCATCCAGTCCAACAGCCGCCGATGCAGAGAGGAGTAGGAGGATGGCCGCGATTTCTGTGGATCGATCCGAGCCATCATAACCTAGCCGCAACCGTAAAATCCCTCCTTGTCGTTGCCCCCATCCATGGCCACCTCGACCCGAACACCGCTCCCGCCGGCTGACCCCGAGGCAGAGAGACCACCGGCATCAGCAAAAGTTAAGTTTGATTGAGGACGCCCGGTGCCTGCCGTCGCCGGAGAAAGACGGGCACAAGAAGGAGAAGCCGCTGGCCCGCTCCGCATCGGCGGCGCTCCTGCGAACCTCGCGAACCCAGGTCCAAATAACCACCCTTAAACCCTTTAATTATTAATCCTCGAGTTGGAAGCCCTGTTTCACCTTCCATGTTGTGTTTGATTTTTGTATCGTTGCAGTGAAGAAGATGAGCCGCTAGGAATCTGTTCCGTCCATCCTCTACAAGTCTGTTTCTCTACCCCTTCCGTACATCCCCTATTTTTGATGGATTCACTTACTTGATCCGATCTCTGTTTTGGGGAAGAGGAGATCAGAGGATGATCACCAGATGATCCGACTACAGAAACTGGGAGAAATCAGAGGCTTGCCAGCCGTGATTTATTGCTCCTTATATAACACATGCATTAGGGCTCTCCCGATCTCGTCCTAGAGGAACATGACACCTTGCATGACCGTGAGCGCCGCTGCTCATCGCAGCTTTTCAGATTGGGCCGGTTCAAGCAGTGTCTTAGGCACGCTACTATCCAAGGCGGTCTTCGCGCTTCCACCCTATATCCACGCTATCCACCATGTCTCTCCCTAGATGTGTGGGGAGGAGCAAGCAGGAGGGCAAGGAGGAACACACATGACTCCTCTGTCCTGTATGTATTTTCATTTTATGATATATCCAAAACAGATTACTATAGATTAGTCCCCACAGCTATTTATTAGATTGGTGCATATATGAAAAAGATTGAAACAACTCGTTTAACTTTATTGGTTCTCAAAGCCTTTCATATAGATTGAAACAACGTGTCAGATGGAAGGATAATCTAATGTTGTGCTATCCCGTTTCGAATTGTAGGCCACATGATCATTTTGTGAGCACCAAACATACAGTGCTTGATGCTTATATATATATAAAAGCGTAGAAAAATAATCTCTTAAGCTAGCATGGTTTTCACAATATAATGTTCAGTTTTGAGTTAAGATACACTTTCGTACTGCTAGGCAATCTTTTTAGAGCTTGTCATTCCATAAACTAAAACTTGTGAATTTGATTGTCAAATATTTCTTTTCAGGGCCATCAACACCAAAATTTGTTCATAGTTATTCAGGTGCACTATTAGTTATATATGTTAGGCAAATCTCCCTCGGTGGAGATCCTGTAGTACTATAATTTTGTAGCTTTCTTGTAATGTATAAGATCACGATATACACCACATTCAGTTGCGAGGACGATGGCGATGAAAGTTGACAAGGTACTTGAAAGACTACCTGGAAGGAAGAAAAAGATGACCATGGTAAGCCATTCTGAGCTGAAATGTTCTATTTTTCTTATCAATAGCTCCTCAAATGACATGCCTTACCAATTCAGAGGTTTTTGACCCTGATAAATGTATTATTATTCTATTCTATTAGCCATTATGAAGGATGCATACTGAAAAAGTTCAACAGAAGGCACATTTTTGCAAGTCATTGACAGTCTATATTTTTTTAAGTTGGAAGAGTGTGTCATTGACACCCTTGATCTGAGGTCTACACTTTGCATATTGACTTGATACATGCACTGTTTTTCATTACCATTTCTACCGTTTCTCAGATTTTGAACGTGAAACCAGGAGAAATGTTCTTGGAATTCTTGCCAAATGAGTCATCCTACTTAATATGCTTTTGTTATTCGAAACCTATTACAGTGGTCTGTCATGAGCATAGGGCATTGCTGCATTTTATCTAGATGTGTACAAATTTGTCATAATACTACCCTTTATTTTGCATCATTCATTTAGTCCAGTTTAGTCCTCACATATGTTCATCCTCCTGTTCATTAGATGGTGTTTGACCTTAAGAGCTGGTGATTTCTGTACATGCCCTGAACCAACGAAAGTTGTCATAGATTTTGTAGCTTTTACTTGGTAAGAACTAAGAATAATGTACACTCGTACTTGCTTAATTTTTAAATAGTTAAGTTTGTAATGTAAATGAATAAGTGCAGCCACACGACTCACTTAGTACTCCTTCCGATCCAAAATAAGTGTCAGATTTGAACTAAGGATAAACTAACCTTAGTTCAAAATTGCAACACGTATTTTGGATCGGAGGGAGTAGTATTTAGCGATGTCTTTGCCTTATTATTTATACTACTAAATTTTCATGTATTGATGTGAACAGAAAGGCCATGGTTGCATATTGGTTCTATATAAGTAGTACTTCCACTGTTTTTTCCCTATACAAATATATAAGGCTCTATTAACTATAACTTTCCATTTGGCTTCACTTTCCTGCTACAATAACCTTTTGGCACATTGGTGGTCATAAAATGCGGGATTGTAAATTTATGATCTAATTTATGAAATGCTAAAAAAAATCTTAGTAGACATGAAACTCAAAGGATGGCCAATATGACAATCAAATTATAGAAAATGACAGTTACTTGAAAAGATAAATATTTGGTTTGCCTTACATGATGGTTTTGAAGTTCTTTCGTCATTTAGTCCTTCCTGTATATATTTGTAAAATTCACTATCATCCTATTGGAAAAATAGATGGGCGCAGCAACACGCGCCAATCATAATCTAGTTTGGAGGTATGACCATAGAGAAGTTGGAATACAGTAGGTTTAACACCAATATAAACAAAGAATGAATTCATTGCAGTACCTTTTAGTAGTGGTTTGCTTTCTTATACTAACGGAGCTCACGAGAATTTTTGTCTAAGTTTTGTGTTGTGAAGTTTTCAAGTTTTGAGTATTGCTTTGATGGACTATGGAACAAAGAGTAGCAAAGGCCTAATCTTGGGGATGCCCATGGCACCCCAAGTAAAATTCAAGGACAATCAAAAGCCTAAGCTTGGGGATGCCCTGGGAAGGCATCCCCTCTTTCGTCTTCATCCATCGGTAACTACACTTGGAGCTATATTTTTATTCACCACATGATATGTGTTTTGCTTGGAGCGTCTTGTATAATTTGAGTCTTTGCTTGTTAGTTTGTCACAATCATCCTTGGTGGACACGCCTATTTGAGAGAGTTAAATATGGCCTAGGAATTGTTAGAACACTCTATGTGCTTCACTTATATCTTTTGAGTTGAATATTTTTGCTCTAGTGCTTCACTTACATCTTTTAGAGCACGGTGGTGGTTATATTTTGTAGAAATTGTTGAACTCTCATGCTTCACTTATATCTATTTGAGAGTCTATTAAAACAGCATGGTAATGTGTTTAGGCTAATAAAACTAGTCTTCACATGATAGACATCCAACGTCAATGTAGTAAAAAAATGCACACTAAGTGTATTGAATAGAATGAGATGTTGGATGCTTGATAATTGTTTTGAGATATGAAGATAGTGATATTAGAGTCATGCTAGTGGAGTTATTATGAAATTGAGAAATACTTGTGTTAAGGTTAGTGATTCCCGTATCAAGCACGTATGGTGAACCGCTATGTGATGAAGTTAGAGCATGAGGTGTTTGTAAAGTGTCAACCTTTGTGTGGAGGTCGGGGGCGCGCGATGGTTAACTCCTACCAACCTCCCCCCTATGAGCATGCGTTGATTGCTTTGTTTTGATGACGCATAGATTTTTGCAATAAGTATATGAGTTCTTATGACTAATGTTGAGTCCATGGATTATACGCACTCTCAGCCTTCCACCATTGCTAGCCTCTCTTGTACCACGCAACTTTCGCCGGTGCCATAAACTCACTATATTTCCTTCCTCAAAACAGCCACCATATTATTACTCAAAACAACCACCATACCTACCTATCATGGCATTTCCATAGCCATTCCGAGATATATTGCCATGCATCTTTCCACCGTTCCGTTCATATGACACGCTTCATATTGTCATATTGCCATGCATGATCATGTAGTTGACATCATATTTGTGGCAAAGCCACCATGCATAATTTTTCATACATGTCACTCTTGATTCATTGCACATCCCGGTACACCGCCGAAGGCATTCATGTAGAGTCATACTTGTTGTAGTATCGAGTTGTAATTTTGAGTTGTAATAAAAGTGTGATGATCATCATTATTAGAGCATTGTACCATGTGAGGAAAGGCCAATAAAAAAAGGAGATGGCCCAAAAAATATATATAGAGAGGGGCTAATAAAAAAAAGGAGAAAGACCCTCCAAAAAAATGAGAGAAAAGAGAGAAGGGACAATTGCTACTATCTTTTTCCACACTTGTGCTTCAAAGTAGCACCATGTTCTTCATGATAGAGAGTCTCATGTTTAGTCATTTTCATATAATAGTGAGAATTTTCATTATAGAACTTGGCTTGTATATTCCAACGATGGGCTTCCTCAAATGCCCTAGGTCTTCGTGAGCAAGCAAGTTGGATGCACACCCACTAGTTTCTTTTGTTGAGCTTTCATACATACTTAGCTCTAGTGCATCCGTTGCATGGCAATCCCTACTCACCCACATTGATATCTATTGATGGGCATCTCCATAGCCCGTTGATACACCTAGTCGATGTGAGACTATCTTCCTCCTTTTTTTCTTCTCCACAACCACCTCTATTCCACCCATAGTGCTATGTCCATGGCTCACGCTCATGTATTGCGTGAAAGTTGAAAGGTTTGAAAGAATAGAGTATGAAAACAAGTGCTTGGCTGAAATCGGGGTTGTGCATGATATGAATATTTTGTGTGATGAAGAGGGAGCATAGCCAGACTATATGATTTTGTAGGGATAACTTTCTTTAGCCATAGTATTTTGAGAAGACATGATTGCTTTGTTAGCATGCTTGAAGTATTATTATTTCTTATGTCAGTATAGACTTTTATCTTGAATCTTTCAGATCTGAACATTCATGCCACAATTAAGAGAATTACATTGAGAAACTATGTTGGATAGCATTCCACATCAAAAATTCTTTCTTTATCATTTACCTACTCGAGGACGAGCAGGAATTAAGCTTGGGGATGCTTGATACGTCTCCAACGTATCTATAATTTTTTATTGTTCCATGCTATTATTTACGAAGTCTTGGATGTTTAATGGGCTTTATCTTACACTTTTATATCATTTTTGGGACTAACCTACTAATCCAAAGGCCCAGTCCAGATTGCTGTTTTTTGCCTGTTTCAGGGTTTTGCAGAAAAAGAATATCAAATGGAGTCCAAACAGAATGAAACCTTTGCAAGAGATATTTTTGGAGGAAATCACGCACATGGGACTTGAGAACCACGTCAGGGGAGCCTCACGGTGTCCACGGGGATGGGGGGCGCGCCCCCCTACCTCGTGGGCCCCTCGAGCACCCCCCGGTCTCCTCCTTCCTCCTATATAAGTCTACGTACCCCGAAACCATCAGCAATAGAGAGAAAACCCTAATTACACCGCCGTAACCTTCTGTTCCCGTGAGATCCCATCTTGGAGCCTGTTCGGAGCTCCACCGGAGGGGGATCCATCACGGAGTTCTTCATCATCATCATCATCGCCCTCACCATGAGTTGTGAGTAGTTTACCACAGACCTTCGGGTCCATAGCTAGTATCTAGATGGCTTCTTCTCTCTCTGGATCTCAATACAAAGTTCTCCTCGGTCTTCGAGGAGATCTATTTGATGTAATCTCTTTTTGCGGTGTGTTTGTCGAGATCCAATGAATTGTGAGTTTATGATCAGGATTATTTATGAGAAATATTTGGTTCTTCTCTGAACTTTTTATGTGTGCTCATAATATCCTTGCAAGTCTCTTCGAATTATTGGTTTGGTTTGGCCTACTAGATCTATAGTTCTTGCAATGGGAGAAGTGTTTGGCTTTGGGTTCAATCTTGCGTGTCCTTTCCCAGTGACAGTAGGGGCAGCAAGGCACGTATTGTATTGTTGCCATCGAGGATAAAAAGATGGGGTTTATATCATATTGCTAGAGTTTATCCCTCTACATCATGTCATCTTGCTTAAGGCGTTACTCTGTTCTTATGAACTCAATACACTAGGTGCATGCTGGATAGCGGTCGACGTGTGGAGTAATAGTAGTAGATGCAGGCAGGAGTCGGTCTACTTGTCTCGGACGTGATGCCTATATACAATGATCATGCCTAGATAGTCTCATAATTATGCGCTTTTCTATCAATTGCTCGACAGTAATTTGTTTACCCGCTGTAGAATATCGCTATCATGAGAGAAGCCACTAGAGAACACTATGGCCCCCGGGTCTATTCTCAACATATCAATCTACATCTACTTTATTTTATCGCTTTTATTTTCTGTTCTTATAAACAAAAATACGAAAAATATAAACTATCATCTTTATCAGATCTCACTTTCGTACGTGACCATAAAGGGATTGACAACCCCTTATCGCGTTGGCTGCGAAGTTTTTATTTGTTTGTGCAGGTGCGAGGGACTCGCACGTGGTCTCCTACTAGATTGATACCTTGGTTCTCAAAAACTGAGGGAAATACTTACGCTACTGTGCTGCATCTCCCTTTCCTCTTCGAGGGAATACAACGCAAGCTCGAGAAGTAGCAACGTCACGGGTCTCAATCGAGCCGCCTCTCAGGAGCCCTTCTGGCTGACGGCGGTCGGCCGGAGGAGGGCCCTCCCCTGCAGCTACGTCCGCACACTCTTCAGCTTCCGCAATGCAGCTGCCATGTTCCAGCACCTCACGCGGCAGGCCTTGGGGGCTCGGGGGGCTCAGTGGCAGGCGGTCCGGACAAAGCGAGAACCGGACCCACGTGACCGCCGAGAGCCTCCGGAGCCCCTCGGCCTCAGGAGCCCGACGATCTTCAGGAGCGACCCGCATGGCTCGCGTCTTCAGCTACCCTAACTCTTCTTCGACAGTATCAGGTGACGCTTCAGGTATCCAATCGAGGGCGCCCCCCGGGCTGCATCATCCTCGGGCTGCTGGGGCTATTCCCCCGCAGTTGTCTCCTTTTGTGCATGATCAAGGCTAGTTGCTTCTTTCTATTCGCATTATCTGCATGCTTGGTGTTCTCACCGCCACTAAGGTCATGAGCCCTTGTGAGCCCACTCGCGACCGCCCCATGATTAAGGACTGTCATGGCGTCTGTGCTCGGGTCCATCCCTGCAGCATCGCTAAACCCAAGGGCTGAGCTCTGTCTCGCGAGCCATTCCCGTGACGTCACCTCCTGTGGTCCTTTGTTCCTTGTTCTCGCATGGGATAATCGTGCATGGGTAAGCAGGGGCCCGTGGCAGGTGCCTCGCTCACGCGGGAACCGCGCGCTGGTTGTTTTTCTTTTGGATCGTTGCATGAGAAGACTGGGCACGGCGTCTGTGCTCGGGTCCGTCCCTGCAGCGTCGACAAATCCAGCGGCTGAGCTCCGTCTCGAGAGCCATTCCCGTGACGTCACCTCATGGGGTCACTGGTGCCGCGGCCTTCTCATGCGATACCCTCTAGAGATGCACTCGGCGCAGGTCGACACAACCCCTCTCTTTTCACATTTTGCAGAAGAAGACTCAGGCGCAACCCGCCTCAGGGTAGGGTCTCGTGAGTGATGCGTAAGCTCACGAGAACTTCCTCAGAGTCGTTCAGCTCGTCCTGAGGAGGGACCATATACACCTTGGCTGTCCTGCCATGCAAGTCACGTGTCAGGACGGGGCTGTACACGCCCTGGAGTCTGTCCCGGTGGGAGGCTCCCTCCCATGGTCCAGTGGAAGTGCCATGCTCCGCACTGGCAGAACCAACAGAGGAGCGGTTATGCCCACGAACCACTGGAAGCACCAAGCTCCGCGCTGGCCGCTACGACCGTGGCGCGGTTATGCCCACACTCCGCGCAAGTGTGGTAGCTCTATGCTCCGCGCTAGTTATAAACAACTGAGGGCGGCCCCCAGTGGTCGCACTAACCTCAGGGAGCTTTTCAGCTCACGACGCTCACAACTTCTCCTTGGATGGGTGTCGTGAGGGGGGCTAGGCACGGGGGCTACGCTCAGGTCACGCCTAGAAGACGCCACCCTACCAGGTGCCCAGATACCTGGCCTTCTTGCACCCCATCCGAGGCGAAGGCTCGTGAGCAAGGTATGGTGCTCTTTCTCCCTCATGAGAGCCGTTCGTACGTCAAGGGGGACCCCTGGGCATCGCGACCCAGGGGCCTCACTAGCCACGTAGCCCCGCATCCCTTGAGTCTAGTTATTACGATAACCCCGATCACCCAGAGGGCTCAACGGCGATCAAGGTATGCGCGGGGCTGGGCCCTGCCGACGCAGAACGCAAACGGGATCACTTGAACGTCAAGGGTGACCCCTGGGCATCACGACCCAGGGGCCTCACTGGCCACGTAGCCCCTCATCCCTTGAGTCTAGTTATTTCGATAACCCCGGTCATCCGGAGGGCTCAATGGCGATCGAGGTATGCGCGGGGTTGGGCCCTGCCGACGCAGGGCACCTAAGAAAACATGAAAGGAAGCAAGCATAGAAATCATCAAGTTATTACAATAATACCAACTTTTTCAAATTTAAACAAGTTCTTATGCCTCCCCGAGGCACTCACACTTCTCTCTCTGGACAAGAGCAGATCAGGCATCACCAAGCGCATCATCACCGGTCTCCGCCTCTTCGGCCGCGGTAGCAGTGGCCTGGAGGAACGCCTCCACCAGCTCCGTGACCTTTGCCCCCAGGGCCTCGGCATCCGCACCCTTTATGTTCGGTGGCCTGGGAGCGACTGCTGCCACCTCCTCGCGAAGACAGCGGGGGCACAGAGCCTCGCCCCGAGGGAAAGGTGACAGAAAATCAAGTGCCACCACCACCTGACCACAGGGGATCGCTAAGATAAGTTTTCAACACCGCATCTACTCGCGCACCTATACCTCCACCCACTGTAATCACGAATCCGCTGGGGCGTGAAATCCCTTCTCGACGGCCCGGTGGACGATTGCCTGCACGCCAAGAGGGACCTCCCGAACATCGTGCCTCGGGGGCTCCTACCGGACCCTGGGTCACTCACCTCCTGGCCTTGACCACAGCATCGTGACCTGGCATACCAACGTAGGCTGAGGCTTGTCTAGGGACTGGGTCTCGCAGGCGTAGGGCCCTAAACTACCGCGGGGAAAGTCATGCTCCAACAGGGGGTCTCATGAGGAACATAAGTTTATAACGCCAGATAATAGCAAAAGTATTACAAGGATTTACATGCCCTCATGGGGCCATCCATGGTGTTCCGCAGGGACCAAGCTAAGAGGGTCGCTCTCGAGGAATGCAGCTTGAACTCCTTCAACAAGGACTGCGCCGGGAGGACGCCGTTTCCTTCCGGTGATAGGAGCGGTGACTTGGCGGATCATAGCTCTCGTCGGAGCTCGGGGCCGTCTCAAGGGTAGCGTAACTGCTAACGGAGGAGTCAGGGGCGCAACCGATGGCGAGCGCCTCGCCTTCGGCCTTGCTGTCCTGGCGGCATGGGGAATGGTCACCGGCGAGCCCATCCCCCGCGCCGCACGACATCCGGCAGCCGTCTGCCCCAAAGACCTTGAAGGTCATCGTGCCCATCCCGTCCAGCGCGAAATGAAGAATGTGCCTCCTAGCGGGGGCGCAGGCACGGCGCACCACGCCCCAACCCCAGGTCATGAATACCTGGCCAGAGGAGACCACCTCCACATCGGCATATGAAGGGGGAAGGTGGCACCCCTCGTGCCGCAGCTGCATCATCATTCGACCGAGAACCTCCTTCAGGAATGGAAGAAGGAGGATCCAAGAATGCGGAGGGGCTCCCGCCCATACGATGAACTCACAGGCACCGTCCTCGGTATGGGACAGCAGCAGGGCGCGAGAAGTCGCCCGTCTCTCTGGGCGGCTGACTGCACCACCCCTGTCGCCGTCCCCGCTTCGTCCGCCTATCGCCGGAGCACCTAAGGGAAGCGAAAATCCTGGCGGCGCCCGCGTGCACCATGTGCGGGCATCCGTCGGTCTCAGGGGCGCTCTTGGAGAATCACGGCGCCTCTTCTTCGGGGGGAGCCGCTCAGGCTCCACCATCGGGCTCTTCCCTTCTCCGCGGCCGAGAACCTGCGTATCGGCACCATGGAAGCCCTCGGAGAAGTGGGAGGAGCAGGGATTGATCTGCAACAGTCAAGTGAGAGACGTGGTGCCTCACCCCCTGTTTATAGGCCAAGAAGATCAATCGTCGGCCACTCACGCGCGACCATAATGGCCCCGCCGCCCGTGCCAAGGAGTTGTTAAGTCGCACGGTTGCCGAGACTACGTGGGAAGTGGAGTCGCCATGTCTCATCCAACCGTCACATGCCAGCCTGGCCCGCAACCTTTTTGGGGCCCGCGACGCTTCGTCCTCGGCTAAGGCTTCGCCCCGAAGCCAACTCCGCATGCGCCTTGGGCTCGGGGGCTACTGTCGGCGTCCTGGGAACCAGGGTACCCAGACTTGCCTGCCCGTAGGCCACAACGTGCTCCTACCACGGCCTGGTACGGCCCAGCTAATCGACCAGCTGCCCAAGACCCTCACGAGGGAGGCTAGGCCTCGCGAGGAGAACAACGTCAAGACCCCCTCAGGAGCGGCCTCGGCAAGGTGCTCCGAAGGGACGGAGAATCCAAGGCCTACCTGCCTCAGGAGGAGGCAGCGACATAAGCAATGATGCACCGCGCCAGCGGGTGCCAGCGCCCGCCAGCGGTGCAGTTGCCGTTCCGGTGCAAAGGAGGCAGCGCAGGCGTAGGTTCCCGAGGAGCGGGACAAAGGTTTCCCCTTTGGTGCAACAAGACCGAAGACCGCAAGGACGACAGGGAGGATGTCACCACCGAGCCCACCACCGCGTCACCGCCTGATCCTTTTGCATGCGAAGACTGCTTTTGTCAGGGTCGGAACGTCCTTGTGTTTCCGCTCAAAAATGGCCGTTGTGGGATCCCTTCCCGCCTAAACATTTCAGGGGAAGAGGACCCTGGACACCTATATAAGTAGCTAGGATCCTCACTATGAGGGGGGTCAAGTGAGGTCAAGTAAAGTCAAGTGGAGCAGATCCATAAACTCTGCCACCACGCAAAGGAGCAAGAACTCTTGCCTCCCGACCCTCCCGAGCTCACCTCCTGAGCTCAGGAACCACTGTACTAGTTTATATTCTAGCCCTCCTGAGGCCAATCCACCAAAGCAAGAAGTAGGGTTTTACACCATAAGGTGGCCTGAACCTGGGTAAACTCTTGCGTGCTACACCTGTTGTTTGCTTGGATCTCTTCACTGGACGAGGGCGAGACGCTAGGTAGACGTGAGTGGGAGAGATCTTCGTTGACGCCCCTGTGTTCGAACTTGTTGGGTTTGCGAAGCCCGTAATCCAACAGATTTATTGGAAAGAATTAAACGCAACTCTGAAGATTGGGACCTCGACGAAGGTTAGGAGTCAGGTATGACCCCTAAGTTTAATTGTGTTAAAGCTTTTATGGATACCGATGTTTTCTGTAAGTTTAGCACTAAGTATAGACTTGACTCTGAGATAGTAGCTTCTTTCTGTGAATCATTTGCTACTCATGTTGATCTCCGCAAGGAGAAGTGGTTTAAATACCATCCCCCTATTGAAGTAAATGTAGTTGAACCTATTAAAGTTGAAGAAAAGACTATCACTTATAATGTTGATCCTGTTATTCCTACTGCTTATATTGAGAAACCGCCCTTCCCTGTTAGGATAAAGGATCATGCTAAAGCTTCAACTGTGGTTCGTAAGAGTAATACTAGAACACCTACACCCCCTGAGCAAATTAAAGTTGAACCTAGTGTTGCTATGGTTAAAGATCTCTTGGTAGAAGATTTAGATGGAGATGTTATTTACCTCCAAGAAGAGTCAGCTATAATAGCCAAACCCAATGTTAGGAATAAACATAGACCTATTGTAGGCCTTCCTGTTATCTCTGTTAAGATAGGAGATCATTGCTATCATGGTTTATGTGACGTAGGTGCTAGTGCGAGTATTATCCCTCTTACCTTATATCGAGAAATTATGCATGACGTTGCACCTGTTGAGCTAGAAGGGATTGATGTTACTATTAAGCTTGCTAATAGAGACACTATTTCACCAGTTGGGATTGTTAGAAATGTTGAAGTCTTGTGTGGAAAGGTTAAATACCCTGCTGATTTTCTTGTTCTTAGTTCCACACAAGATGAATTTTGTCCCATTATATTTGGTAGACCCTTCTTGAACATTGTTAATGCTAAAATAGACTGCGTGAAAGATATTGTTACTGTTGGATTAGGGGATATGTCTCATGATTTTAACTTTGCCAAATTTCGTAGACAACCCCTTGATAAAGAACTACCTAGTAAGGATGAAACTATTGGTCTTGCTTCTATTGTTGTGCCTCCTAATGATCCTTTAGAACAATACTTGCTAGACCATGAAAATGATATGCATATGAATGAGAGAAGGGAAATAGATGAAATATTCTTTAATCAGGGACCCGTATTGAAAAACAACTTGCATGTTGAAATCCTAGGGGATCCTCCTCCACCCAAGGGTGATCCCGTGCTTGAACTTAAACCTTTACCTGATAATCTTAAGTATGTTTATCTTGATGAAAAGAAGATATATCCTGTTATTATTAGTGCTAACCTTTCAGAGCAGGAAGAAGAAAAAAATATTGAAAACTCTGAAGAAGCACCGTGCTGCTATTGGATATACTCTGGATGATCTTAAGGGCATTAGTCCCACATTATGCCAACACAAGATAAAATTGGAAGAAAATGCTAAACCGGTTATTGATCATCATCGACGGTTAAATCGTAAGATGAAAGAAGTGGTAAGGAAGGAAATACTAAAGCTTCTAGAGGCAGGTATTATCTATCCCGTTGCTGATAGCCAGTGGGTAAGCCCTGTCCATTGTGTCCCTAAGAAGGGAGGTATGACTGTTGTTCCTAATGATAAAGATGAATTGATCCCGCAAAGAATAGTTACAGGGTATAGGATGGTAATTGATTTCCGTAAGTTAAATAAAGCTACTAAGAAAGATCATTACCCCTTGCCATTTATTGATCAAATGCTAGAAAGGTTATCCAAACATACTCATTTTTGCTTTCTAGATGGTTATTACGGTTTCTCTCAAATACCTGTGTCAAAAGGGGATCAAGAAAAGACCACTTTTACTTGTCCTTTCGGTACCTTTGCTTATAGACGTATGCCTTTTGGTTTATGTAATGCACCTACTACCTTTCAAAGATGCATGATGGCTATATTCTCTGATTTTTGTGAAAAGATTGTTGAGGTTTTCATGGATGATTTCTCCGTTTACAGAACTTATTTTGATGATTGCTTAAGCAACCTTGATCGAGTTTTGCAGAGATGTGAAGACACTAATCTTGTTTTGAATTGGGAGAAGTGCCACTTTATGGTTAATGAAGGCATTGTCTTGGGACATTAAATTTCTGAAAGAGGTATTGAAGTTGACAAAGCTAAAGTGGATGCTATTGAAAAGATGCCATGCCCTAAGGACATCAAAGGTATACGAAGTTTCCTTGGTCATGCCGGGTTTTATAGGAGGTTCATTAAGGACTTCTCCAAAATCTCTAGGCCTCTGACTAATCTCTTACAAAAAGATATTCCTTTTGTCTTTGATGATGATTGTCTAGAGGCATTTGAAATACTTAAGAAAGCTTTGATCTTTGCACCTATTGTCCAGCCTCCTGACTGGAATTTACCTTTTGAGATTATGTGCGATGCTAGTGATTATGCTGTAGGTTCTGTTCTAGGGAAAAGTGTTCATAAGAAATTGAATGTTATCCAGTATGCTAGTAAAATTCTAGATAGTGCCCAGAAGAATTATGCTACTGCTGAGAAAGAATTTTTAGCAGTTGTATTTGCTTGTGATAAGTTCAGACCCTATATTGTTGATTTTAAAGTAACTATTCACACTGATCATGCTGCTATCAAATACCTTATGGAAAAGAAAGATGCTAAACCTAGACTTATTAGATGGGTTCTCTTGCTGCAAGAGTTTGACGCATATTATTGATAGAAAGGGAGCTGAGAACCCCGTTGCAGATAACTTGTCTAGGTTAGAAAATACACTTGATGACCCACAACCTATTGATGATAGCTTTCCTGATGAACAATTAGTTATCATAAATACTTCTTGTACTGCTCCATGGTATGCTGATTATGCTAATTATATTGTTGCTAAGTTTATACCTCCTAGCTTCACATACCAGCAAAAGAAATAGTTCTTCTATGATTTGAGACATTACTTCTGGGATGACCCACATCTTTATAAAGAAGGAGTAGATGGTATTATTAGACGTTGTGTACCTGAGCATGAACAGGAACATATCCTACGCAAGTGCCACTCCGAAGCTTATGGAGGACACCATGCAGGAGATAGAACTGCACACAAGGTATTGCAATCCGGTTTTTATTGGCCTACTCTCTTCAAGGATGCCCGTAAGTTTGTCTTATCTTGTGATGAATGTCAAAGAATTGGTAATATCAGTAGACGTCAAGAAATGCCTATGAATTATTCACTTGTTATTGAACCATTTGATGTTTGGGGCTTTGATTATATGGGACCGTTTCCTGCCTCCAATGGGTACACACATATTCTAGTTGCTGTTGATTACGTTACTAAGTGGGTAGAAGTTATTCCAACTAGTAGTGCTGATCATAACACCTCTATTAAGACGCTTAAAGAAGTTATTTTCCCGAGGTTTGGAGTCCCTAGATATCCAATGAATGATGGTGGTTCACACTTTATTCATGGTGCTTTCCGTAAGATGCTTGCTAAATATGATGTCAACCATAGAATTGCATCCCATTATCACCCAGAGACTAGTGGTCAAGTAGAACTAAGTAATAGAGAGTTGAAATTAATTTTGCAGAAGACAGTTAATAGGTCTAGGAAGAATTGGTCCAAGAAACTTGATGATGCATTGTGGGCCTCTAGAACTTCTTACAAAAATCATATGGGTATGTCTCCATATAAGATGGTATATGGAAAAGCTTGTCACTTACCGCTTGAGCTAGAACATAAGGCATATTGGGCTATTAAAGAGCTCAATTACGATTTCAAACTTGCCGGTGAAAATAGGTTATTTGACATTAGCTGTCTCGACGAATGGAGAACCCAGGCCTATGAGAATGCCATGCTGTTTAAAGAAAAAGTTAAAAGATGGCATGACAAAAGGATGCAAAAGCGCGAGTTTAACGTAGGTGATTATGTCTTGCTATACAACTCTCGTTTAAGATTTTTTGCAAGAAAACTTCTCTCCAAGTGGGAAGGACCTTACGTTATCGAGGAGGTCTATCATTCCGGTGCCATAAAGATCAACAACTTCGAAGGCACAAATCCGAAGGTGGTGAACAGCCAAAGAATCAAACATTATATCTCAGGTAATCCTATAAATGTTGAAACCAATGTTATTGAAACCGTAACCCCGGAGGAATACATAAGGGACACTTTCCAGAACGATTCAGCCTCCGAAAAGGAAGAGGTATGTGATACGGCAAGTAATCCGACTCCAAAACAGCTCTAAAGGCAATTTTTCTCCATTTTGGTATATTTAGAAAAATAGAAAAATAAGTAGCAGTCCGGAGGAGACACGAGGCGTCCACGATGGTGGAGGGCACCCCCCTTCCCTGGGCGCGCCCCCTGCCTCGTGGGCACCCCGTGTGCCTCCCGGACTCCATTTTCTTGTATGTTACTCCTTTTTGTCGGTAAAAATTCAATATATAAACTCCTGAAGGTTTTGACCTCTGTACCACGCAAAAATCCTCTGTTTTCATTTCAAGCTGATGTTTTTGATAGATCTAGATCATCATGGCGTCCTCCAACATCCCCAAGGACAAGTTCTTCGAGAAGGTCATCAACCCCTATCTTGCAGAGGTGCTGCACCACCCTAAAACCATGGAGTTACATGAGGGGGTGCTGCACATCCGTGATGTTGAGGGGCCGAGGAGGACCGGAAGCGTGGAGACAAGACTCGAAGCAATGGAGCAGAAAGTTTTCAAGTGCCAAGGTATGGTGGAACGAGGACTCAACGCCAAGCACATGATGATCTCGGAGCTCGCCAACAACCTCAAGCTGGACTCAAGGATCTTCGGGGAAGCTATCTTCAATCTTCAAGAGAAGATCGACCATCTCCAAGCCCAGATCTATGACCTAAAAAACCAAAACTGTGAGTATGAATATAGATTCAAGAAGATGAGTTTGGCTGCAGATTTGAGTATCCCGGAGGCTCGATCATCCTTCTACGATGGTGAACCCATGCCTTGGAAGGTGGACGACAAGCCTACATCATCAACAACTCCTACATCACCACCCCCGAAGGAGACATAATCATATGGGTATGGGCACCCCCCTTGGCAAATGCCAAGCTTGGGGGAGTGACCCCGGTATCGTATCACAATCACTCCTACCTTTACCGTTTTCCTTAGTTCGATCCTTTTGGTTGTATCTTGATCTAGTAGAATAAAAGTTAGCATGATCTAGTTGTGAGATTTTGCCTTATGATATTTACCCTTTGTAATCGAGTCCATGAGCTATATAATAAAGATTAGTGTTGAGTCAAGGGCTTGATTTCCTCACTAAAAGGAAAGAAAATATGAAAAGTATCAAAGAGATCATATTGATCTTGTGGGAAGTGATGACTTCACATATAAGAGTATGATAAATAAAGGTTGTTGGGAGTTGACAAACATAGTTTTGGTCATCATTGCAATTAATAGGAAGTAATAAAAGAAGAGAGGCTTCACATACAAATATACTATCTTGGACATCTTTTATGATTGTGAGCACTCATTAAAGTATGACATGCTAAAGAGTTGATGTTGGACAAGGAAGACAACATAATGGGTTATGTTTTCTTATATCCGAAATAAAGTATATTGTCATGGATCATCCAACATGTTGAGCTTGCCTTTCCCCCTCATGCTAGCCAAAACTCCTCGCACTAAGTAGAGATACTACTTGTGCTTCCATACATCCTTAAACCCAATTTTGCCATGAGAGTCCACCATACCTACCTATGGATTGAGAAAGATCCTTCCAAGTAAGTTGTCATGTTGCAAACTCGCTAAAATATGTATGATTTATTAGTGTGGAGGAAATTACCTTTATACGATCTTGTGATATGGAAGTAATAAAAGTGACGGACTGCATAATAAAGCTCCTTATCACAAGTGGCAATATAAAGTGACGTTCTTCCATGCTAAGACGTGCATCCAACCATAAAAACACATGACAACCTCTGCTTCCCTCTGCGAAGGACCTATCTATTATTCTTCCTTAAGAGTCAAGGTGAAATTCACCTTTCCTTTTGACATTTTATCTTTGGCAAGCACACTGTGTTGGAAAGATCCTGACATATATACCCACTTGGATGTAAGTTTTCATGGTCTATTACTGTTGACATTACCCTTGAGGTAAAAGGTTGGGAGTCAACACCATCAGCCCCTATCTTTCTCTGTGTCCGACTAAAACTCCATAAACATAAGTATTGCGTGAGTGTGAGCAATTGTGAAAGACTATATGATAGTTGAGTATGTAGGCTTGTTGAAAAGCTCCTATATTGACTCTTTCCGATGTTACTATAAATTGCAATTGCTTCAATGACCGAGATCAAAGGTTGTTAGTTTTCAATGAAGTTTATGATTCATTCTTCATATTGTGGATGAATTGTTACTTTAGCATAATAATCATATGAAATTAGTTTTGTCACAATACTTATGCCTTTTCTCTCTTATTTTACAAGGTTTACATGAAGATGGAGAATGCCGGCAGCTGGAATTCTGGGCTGGAAAAGGAGCAAACTCTGGAAACCTATTCTGCACAACTCCAAAAGCCCCAAAACTCCACAGAACACCGTTTCAGAAAATACAAAAAATATCTGGCGAAAGAAGTTCATGAGGGGGGCCACCGGCTGTCCACGAGGGTGGGGGCGCGCCCCCTGCCTCGTGGGCCCACCGACGATACCCCGATACCCATCTTCTCCTATATGAGGTGTTTTGACCTGGAAAAAAAATCATAAGGGGGCTTTCGGGACCAGTCGCCGCCGTCTCAAGGCAGAAACCAATCTAGGGCTCCGGCAGAGCTATTCTACCGGGGATACTTCCCTCCAGGAGGGGGAAATCGTCACCGCCGTCATCACCAACAACTCTGCCATCTTGGGGAGAGCTATCTTCATCAACATCTTCACCAGCACCATATCCTCTCAAACCCTAGTTCATCTCTTGTATCCAATCTTTGTACCCAAACCTCAGATTGGTACATGTGGGTTGCTAGTAGTGTTGATTACTCCTTGTAGTTGATGCTAGTTGGTTTACTTGGTGGAAGATCATATGTTTAGATCCATTATGCATATTAATACCCCTCTGATCATGAACAATATTATGTCTTGTGAGTAGTTACTTTTGTTCCTGTGGACATGGGAGAAGTCTTGCTATTAGTAGTTATGTGAATTTGGTCTTCGTTCGATATTTTGATGAGGTGTATGTTGTCTCTCCTGTATTGGTGTCATGTGAACATCGACTACATGACACTTCACCATTATTTGGGCCTAGAGGAAGGCATTGGGAAGTAATAAGTAGATGATGGGTTGCTAGAGTGGTAGAAGCTTAAACCCTAGTTTATGCGTTGCTTCGTAAGGGGCTGATTTGGATCCACTTGTTTCATGCTATGGTTAGGTTTACCTTAATACTTCTTTTGTAGTTGCAGATGCTTGCATTAGAGGTTAATCATAAGTGGGAGGATTATCCAAGTAAGGACAGCACCCAAGCACCGGTCCACCCACATACCAAACTATCAAAGTATCGAACGCGAATCAGATGATTGTGATGAAAACTAGCTTGACGATAATTCCCATGTGTCCTCGGGAGCGCTTTCCATTATATAAGAGTTTGTCTAGGCTTGTTCTTTGCTACAAAAAGGATTGGGCCACCATGCTGCACCTTAGTTACTTTTACCTTTTGTCACTTGCTACCAATTACCTTATCACCAAACTATCTGTTACCTATAATTTCATTGCTTGCAGAAAATACCTTACTGAAAACTACCTATCATTTCCTTCTGCTCCTCGTTGGGTTCGACACTCTTACTTATCGAAAGGACTACGATTGACCCCCTACACTTGTGGGTCATCAGGCATCAAGATCAAGCACATCAGGAGTGACAATGGAACTGAGTTCAAGAATATTGGGCTCGACACCTATCTTGATACATTGGGCATCACGCATGAGTTCTCCGCTCCATACACACCTCAGCAGAATGGCGTCGTTGAGCGCAAGAACTGGACTCTCATTGAGATGGCATGTACTATGCTTGATGAATACAAGACACCAAGAAAGTTCTAGCTTGAAGCCATTGGTACTGCATGCCACATCATCAACAGAGTTTATCTTCACAAGTTCTTCAAGAAAACATCATATGAACTTCTGACTAGTAAGAAGCCAAACGTCAGTTATTTGAAAGTCTTTGGTGCTAAGTGCTGGATCAAAGATCCGCATCACACTTCCAAATTTGCACCGAAAGCACATGAAGGTTTTATGCTTGGTTACGGAAAGGATTTGCACACCTACCAGGTCTTCAATCTCTTTCACTATAAAGTGGTTGAAACCGTAGATGTGCGGTTCGATGAATCTAACGGCTCGCAAAGAGAGCACCTGTCAAATGTGCTAGATGAAGCTTCTCTCAGTGAATCTATCAAACAAATGGGTACAGGAGAAATTATACCCACCGAGGAACCAACTGAAGAGGAAATCATCATCTCTCCACCTAGTCATCCCGAAGACAATGCTCAGCCTGAAGCCAATTCTGAACATGAAGATGATCAACAACATGAGCAAAGTCTTCACCTAGTTCATCCTTGGGTAGCTAATGAAGTCCAAGTTGAAAAGATGCTTGATAGCCTCAATGCAACTGGTCCAGTTACTAGCTCAAAAGCAACCCAGCTAGCCAACTTTTGTGGTCACTCTGCATTCGTTTCAATATCTGAACCCAAGAAAGTTGATGAAGCCTTTATGGAACCTGAATGGATTCAAGCAATGCAAGAAGAGCTTCAACAATTTGAGCTGAATAATGTATGGGAGCTTGTTAAGCATCCTGATCCACGAAAACATAACATCATTGGCACCAGATGGATCTATCGCAACAGACAAGACGAGCACGGTCAAGTTGTCATAAACAAGGCTCGTCTCGTTGCTCAAGGATATACTCAAGTAGAAGGAATTGACTTCGATGAAACCTTTCCTCCTGTAGCTAGGTTTGAAGCCATTCTCATACTACTAGCCTATGCCAACCATCATCGTATTTTTGTATCAAATGGATGTGAAGAGTGCCTTTCTGAATGGGAAAATTGAAGAAGAAGTATATGTTGCACAACCTCCTGGCTTTGAAGACCCAAAGCATGCTGACATGGTTTACAAGCTCAAAAAGGCTCTGTATGGCCTCAAACAAGTACCTCGTGCATGGTATGACACACTCAAAGACTTCTTGAAGTGCAAATGCTTGAAACCTGGCTCACTAGATCCCACACTCTTCACGAAGACATATGATGGAGAACTATTCGTATGCCAAATCTATGTGGATGACATTATCTTCGGATGCACTGACAAAAGATATAGTGATGAGTTTGGATACATGAGCAATATCAGATGTCCATGATGGGTGAGCTGAAGTTCTTCCTTGATCTCCAAATTCGTCAACAGAAGAATGGCATCTTCATATCTCAAGAGAAATACCTCAAAGATTGCCTGAAGAAGTTTGGAATGCAAGATTGCAAAGGGTACACGACGCCAATGCCAACCAAAGGTCAATTGGGCTCTAACGAAATGGTAAAGAGTTCGATGAAAAGGTATACTGCTCCATGATTGGTTCTTTACTCTACTTATGTGCATCTAGGCCTGATATAATGCTTATCGTTTGCATGTGTGCCCGGTTCCAAGTGGCACCAAAGGAATTGCATCATCTCGTTGTGAAGCGAATTCTTCGATACTTGGCTCACACCCCAACACTAGGATTATGGTATCCCAAGGGCTCTATATTTGATCTTGTTGGATTCTCAGATGCTGACTATGCTGTGAAAAAGTTGATCACAAGTCCACATCAAGCACATGTCACTTTCCTGGACGATCTCTTGTTTGTTGGTCTTCAAAGAAGCAGAACTTAGTATATCTCTCCACCGCTGAAGCTGAATACATTGCTGCTGGATCTTGTTGCGCTCAGCTTCTCTGGATGAAGCAAACTCTTAAGGACTATCGCATCAACATGGTGAAGGTGCCTCTCTTCAGTGATAACGAAAGTGCCATCAAGATTGCTCACAATCCCGTTCAGCACTCGAAGACAAAGCACATTGAGATTCGCCAGCACTTTCTCAGTGATCATGTGATCAAGAAGGACATTGAAATCATACATGTCAACTCTGAAGAGCAACTGGCAGATATCTTCACTAAGCCCTTGGATGAGAAAAGGTTTTTCAAGCTGTGGTGTGAGCTAAATATCCTAGAATCCTCAAATGTCACGTGATTGGACACACATCCTAACGCTTATGCATTTTGATGACTTAGATGTGCAACACATGAAGTAACGTATGTCTTCAACTCATGAAGACTTACACTCTGAGTGTGAATACATTAATGTGGAATTCGACTCTGGAGCGCCACGATAATTGTGCGCCGTGTCCTGGTCTAATACTTCCTATACGGTGGGTATCGCCACCACCAAACTTTCCTGAAGTTTTCATTTGGCGTCATGACTGCATTATCTTTTTACTTGGTTTGTCTTCAAGACTCATCTTCTCAATGTTGATTTGTTTGGTTTCTCTTATATATATA
>LR738711.1:178041457-178054134 GCA_902687465.1 Secale cereale
AGCCGGTCTATTCTCATAACATTATGAGAATAATATTCTCATAACACTTCTGAACTGCATTGTAATACTGCATTGGAAAGCTATGCGCACTGCTTCCTTCTTCTGTTGCGAACCACATAGAGGGGCAGTAGGAAACCTTCATGGAGCAGCGTTTCTGGCTAGTTTGATCGATTTCTATTGTTTTATTTGTGTGTGCGCTGATTTAATATGTGATTAAACACGCAATTCAGCGAGAAAACGACGGAAATCGTTTGATTTGGCGGATCTGCGTCTGTTCTTCCGCTCGTGCAGGAGTTTCACATCTTGCTGGCTGTTCGTATTCGATTTTATAGCGTGGTCCTAGTGTGTTACTAATTTCGCGTTCATGTTTGTGTTATTCCGCGACATATTAATTTGCTAATAGGATTGAAATTTTAGTATAATTGGTCGAGTATCTCTCTGTTCTAGCGCAAAAACGTCAGTTCTCTGTCCTTCCCCGTTCGGATCGAAATTGTTGTGTTTTGTATGTAATTTTCTGTTGTTTTCGGCAATTATGTGCTGCCTTTGATCCTATCCGTATGAATTGCAGCGGATTAAGTTGTTAATTTTGAAGAATTTAACTTTTGTCCATGTTTTTTGTGTTCTTGCGGGCGCCACTGGCTCTGGTCGTTACTCAAGATGTTTTTTGAGATTGTTTGCATTATATAGTTGTTAGAACTGCATTGCAGGCTGTGTTTTCCGTCTGCGAATCGTGGACGGGTGATCTGCAGTAATATGCAATCGCGGTGAATATTGTAGCGCGGTGAACTGCATTAATATGCAATGCGAGCCTGTATGAACTGCATTACAGCCACGGGGGTGTGGGGGACTAGTTTAATAAGTTTTTTTGCTTGGTCAAGCGCGGTGGACTGCAGTAATATGCAATGCAAAATGCACATTGTTATGTAACCGCACTGCTTTATTTGTCGTTTTTTTGTGTTGTGTCTTTACATATATATATTGGTGGGTCAATTGGCTCCCCTCCCACCTTATCCCTCGCGGCTCCCATCTCACCTTATCCTTGGCGGTGCCACTCTTCCTCGATCTGTTTTTTTCCAACCAGACCCTACACCTGGTAATGGATTGCACGTGCGGCTGCCTGGCAAGGTTGGAGCCCATGCTGGAGACATGCGTTTTTTTCTGAAGGGTTGGTTCTGAACCAGAGGCAGCGGCACAGCGTGCTCTGTTCCCTTCTCTATTCTTCAGGTATTGGATTTCGGGCTCCATTCGTTCATCAGATGACTGACGATGATGTCAGTGATTAATGGGTATGTATTTCTCGCATATTCTTTTTCATGTGTTGTTTGTAGTTAACACTGTCTAAATTTTTGTAGCAGTATAAGTGCACTAAGTATAATTGAACTGCTTTTTCACACAGAAGTTTTATTATGAACATTGTAGGAGCAGCAACAATTTTGTCTAGTCAATATTATTATATGTTGACTTATTTTTTTAATGAAGATTGTAGCAGCAATTTATTTTCTGAAGATTGTAATATTTTTCTTATTTGTTCTTATTTTTTCTGTTCTTGTTGTTTTGCTTGCAGAAATTCCCTTCTGGTCTAGTCAGGGTAACAGAAAGCTGTGTTAATTTGGTCTTGGTTAGCAAGAATGGATATCATGATGTTGATGTTATGTATTCTGTTGGCTGTGATGATTGTTTGGTTCTCAAAGATGGCTGGAAGGAATTTGTGGAGGAAGCTGGTCTTCAGGCTGGGGATGTTGTCATGGCTATGTTTTATAGGCATGCAAAGTGTTTGGAAATCAAGTTAAATTTGCTTTAGATCAGTCTTGCTTGAGCAGCAGCAGCATGAGACATTTTTGTTGTAATAATTTGACATTTTTGTGTGGCTTCTAGTGTATTTCCTATAAGAATTCTGAGTATAAATGTACTGCTTTTCACATATAGTTTTTCATGTGCATCCTATGAGCAGCAGCAGTTGAAGAATATACATACTGGAAACACCCACCGAGTTTTCCTTTTTTAATCCATATACGGAACTAGAGTTTTTGAATAAAAGAGGACCGCATCAACCATTATAATAGCAGCAGTTTTGTGAAAGAATACTCTATGCGAACTGCTTTGATAGATTGTTTTTTATGTGTATCCTAGCTACAGCAGCAGTTTGAAGCAATATACATACTGAAAACAGACTACTGAGAACTGCATATTGTTGATAGATACAAACCAAGGTTCTGCGCTCATAATTAACAAAGTACATCATCAAGCAAACTAACGCAACATAAGCAAACATTGTGCCAAAGCAAACTACAACGAAAGCAAACTAATCTACATAAGCAGAAGGAAACAAATCGAGCACTTGCGACAGGAATCCTTGGCTATCAGCATCTGGCCTACTTCACCAGTTCCACCCGTTGGAGTTGGAGGTGGAAGTTGATCCCCTCTTGCCCCCCACCCTCCAGGATGACCTTGGGCGCTTCCTGGTCTTCTCTTTTTCAGAGCGCGGGAGACCTTTCTGCACTGTGGTGATTCGGTTCCATACCTCGAACGCAGTGTAGGCGTCTTTGGCAGCATAGTCGATGTGCCTCGTGCTGAGAATCAAAGTCCACAGGCTGTGGTCGTGGTCTGTCATCTTTGTCTTCATGTCTGCGTATTCGTCGTCGATGATGGCAGCAGCTACATCGCCAAGTGAGTCCAGTGGCTTCGGCCCATCAGGCACCCTCCAGTTCGCCTGAATGTCGACGAAGTTGGGGATGTGGAGGTTGCAGCGTGAAAGCTTCTCCTTGTCCTGCTCGATGGAGAAACCAGCGAACTTGAACCTAAGGGAAGTGAACCGCAAGTTATACTTTTCAGAACTGCATACATAGACATATAGAACTGCAACACATACTCGGCAGATAGAATTGCTTACCTTGGGTCGCCGAGGAACCTGTCGAAGGGGATGCATCTCTCGCCCATTGTACCACATACCTGGAAAAGAAGCACTGGGTGGTACTTGCCGATGGATAGTTGAATCAGGGCCGCTTTGCTCTTGTTGGGTGTGTACTCGAGGTCGATGCCGACGATCTTCTGGCGGCGCCGCTGGAGAACTGCCTTGTACTCTTCGCGTACGTCGCCATGGCGTCCACGTCGTTGGTGTAGATCACCTTCAGCTTGGTCTTCCCGTGCGCATGGATCTCGTCGTAGGTCTTGGTGAACGGCATGGCTGCAAAGAGGAGGAAGAGGAGGAGGAAGGGCATCGTCGTGTGTTTGTGCGGATGATCGGGTTGATGGAGCGCGGGATTTAAAGGGGAGCGACAGCAACTTCTGCCGAGGCCACGATCTCGTCCCCCAACCGTGTTGGCGATCATGGGTTCGTGATGATCGTGGCCTTCGCATGGCTTGCAACCGGCCGGATAGAGGAGCGGGGGCGCGGCGCTTCGGGCGATAGTGGGCGCATTTATTTAGGGCAGGCGAACCGAATCGTTTTCCTTAAGCGAACTGCATCGCTTCAGAAGCCGAATCGTTTTCCGTAAGCGAACTGCATCGCTTCAGAAGCCGAGACGTTTTCCGTAACCGAACAGCAACCTGTTACAACCGAGACATTTTTTTATTTTTTGTCTATGACCTGTGGGCCTGTCGGCCTTTTATTCATTAAGTCTCTCTTTTTCTTCTATTTTACTTGCAGCCCCCCTTGGCCCCTTCCGCTTCCTCTCCCCCGCACCCGCACAGAAATCCCCCTGCCCTCGTGCTCTCGTGGTGGAGAGCGACGACGCCCGTAGCCGTCGTCGTCCGTAGGGGCTCTCTCGTGGTGGACAGCGACGACGCCCGCAGCCGCCGCCTTCCGTAGGGCGCTTCCTCCGCCGTCGTCGTCCGCACCCGCCTCGTCCGGCTGTCACATCGTCTCACGGTGAGCCCCAAATCGCCCCCAACCCGTTCCAGATCTTGTGCTAGGGTTATTTTTCGAGCCAGCATCCTCTTCTTAAGTTTGTTTTGTATGCTTGAAATTGCAACGCCCTATGCATTGAATGTTTTTCTCTGCCTGTTTTTGGGGTTTGCTGTCTAGGGTTTAATTATTATCCCTTTCTGAATGTAGACACAACATGGCTTCTTCCTCCCCAATTGATGCCTCACCAGTTAGAACGGCTTCCCCATCTGGTACTACATCAAAGTGAACTGCATTTTTCACTAGTTAATTATTATCCCTGCATTTCTTTTGTTGAACAAAATAGTGCACTGCATCTTAGATTCCTTTTTAGCAAGGCCCATTTTTTCAGACATGTGGCAAACTGATATGAACTGCCTCAAGTTAATTGTTTTTACTTTTTTGGAATGACATTAAGTTACTTGTTATGTTTTAATTGTTAAACATAAACTGCTAAAAGAGCACTACATTTGGACATTGCTTTGTATTTTTTTGTCTATCCACTATGCGGTTGCCAAATTGATATGAGCTGCACTAAGTTTTAGTTTTTGCCTCTTACAAAACTGCATGAATTTGTTTTGTTTTGTATATCTAAGCGCACTTCTTTTTATATGTGGTCAATTGGTCACTGAACGAATTAGTGCACTGCATCATATATCCCTTTACCAATGTCCATTTTCAGACACGCGTCAATATGATATTCAAGCGACATGAACTGCATTTAGGTTTACTGTTATGTTTTAATTGTTAAACATAAACTGCTGAAAAGAGCACTGTATTTCTACATTTGTGTTTCCAAGTTGATATGAGCTGCATTAAGTTTAGGTCTCCCTCTCACACACATATCTTTCTTATGTTTTTCTCACCCACAGTTTTATCTCTTGGTGGGTCAGGGGGTGGTGGTGTTAGCTATTTGATTACACGTTATTTCACAGCCGATGTTGTCGGTGGCGGTACATCTGATCAGGGCAGCATTCTACCTGAATTGAGTGAAACCCAGTCGCAATCTGTTGATGACACAGAACCAGTTACACATGATTGGATGGTCCCTAATCAGATTGCAGCTGATGCTGAGAGGAAAAGGCAGAAAGCGATTGCGCTCGGTAATACTTTCGTGAAGGCCCATAAGGCGAAGCAAGTAAAGTTTGAGGAGGGTAAGGAGATAGGAAGGATGATTGCAGATTCAAAGAAGTCTGCTAAGTTTGCCCCCGCAAAGAATCCTGTGAAGAGAAAACTCAACACTGTTGCAGAGCAAGGTTTAAGTTCTCCACGTCGGAGCCCGCGTGTTGATTACTCAAAGAGACCTAATTATGCCGAGGTTAATGTGGATGGGATTGAAGGAAAGCGGAGACGTGCAAACGATCACTCTGGTGTTGATTCTGAGCGTCGATCTAAGCTTGCGCGGGAAAATGCAGGTGAAGAAGCGCTGGACAGTGATTCTGATGAGGAGGATGTTGATGTTAGTAAGGTATACGCTGTTTATTTATTTTTTCTTCTGTTTTTTAAGTTGTTTGGCATGAGTTTGCTGATGTGAACTGCATTTTTTATTCTTTTTTTTGTAGACTGCTAAGAGTACCAAGAGGAAGAGGTCTGAAGATGATGTTGCGCATGAATGGCGTTTTAACAAGACTGTTCGGCTGTCCATTCCAAACGTAATCAAAGCTGTCGCTTTGTTGGGTGAGGCGCACAGAACTTTGGTGCGGCAAGCAGGTTTTGGCATTGTCTTTGACGTGAAATTAGAGAAGAATGTTTCTCATGTTTTGATGTGCAAGCTGATGGGAAAGATCGACCCTGATACGATGAGATTGGACTGCGGGCCAAACAAGGTTCTGGAAATCAATCGTGAGGCTGTCCATCACATTTTTGATTTCCCTATGGGTTTTCACACTGCTCCCAGGCCTGCTGTCAGCGGCCATGATGATTCGCTGACTAATCTGAAGGATGAACTCGGTTTCAACCGTTCTCGTAGCATAGATGCGAAGGACCTGCTTATTTTACTTCGCACGCTGGCTGCGGACCCTGCGAAGGTTAATAAGACTGTGAAGGTTTTTTTCTCATTGTTTTCCAGTGCTTGCTTTGTCCCAGCCTCGCAACTCGGTTGTCCAGGGTAGCTGCTATGGTTGAAAACTTGGATTTTGCATCTATGGCTAGCATGGACTTTTGTCAGCTTGTTGTCGACGAGCTGCAGGCCGCTGTGTACAAGTGGAATTCTAAAGGGAGCAAGCAAAACTGCACTGAGGGTTGCACCATCGTGCCCCTGTTCATGTACCTGGATTCGCTGAATCTTCGAAAAGTATCGGTTATGGATAGACGCACGCCACGCGCCGCAATACTGTCCCATGTGCAGTTGAAGAAGATTCACAACGCCGACATTATTGTCAGGGGAAAGATACACCTGGACTCTTACAAGTTTGGCAAGCTGCCGGTCAGTGCATAGCCAGCCTTTGTGTTTGTTTTATTCCTTTTTTTCGCGCATGCTAAATGTGAACCTCTTATGTATTTTTTTGGTGAACTGCATCTCTTTTTTTGTTAATTTTTTTAGTGGAAGGCGAAAGCGGACGTTGTGTACAAGCAGACTGCAGTTGCCGAAGCGCCTGAAATGTTTTGTGAGCCTCTTGCTAGGGCGGCTCCAATTCGACGGGGTCGTGGTTTTGCTAGGGCGGCTGCTGGAGGTTTTTCTGGCCAGGCTTCTGCTGATCGCAATAAATTTGTTCAGGTCGATGAGCTTCTCGATAGGGTCATCAATTTAACTAGTGATTTCCCAACATCCGGTTCCAGGATGAGGAATATTGCTGGATTGTTTCCTGAAGGCAAAGGCCCTTCTGAAGCAGAAATCGAGGCCGCTCATAACTTTGACCGTGGGCAGCTTGAATTCCTTAAGCAGACAGTTACGAATATCAGGTCTTCATTCGTTCAGTTTAAGCAGTCTCAGGACGACAAGTGTGCTAGGTATGAGCAGGAAGCTGAGGCATTTGTGAAGGAAATGAACAGGCATGAAGATGTTGTCCGACCTTCTTTGCCTGACCTCACAGATGTGGATGTATGTCTTTTTTCATATGTGAACAGTTTTTTACCCATATTTGTTATCTATTTTTTTTGTGTGTTTGTTGCATTGACTATTTGTTTTTCGCATCCTTTTGTTCTTTTCGTAGTGTGGAGGAGAATCTTCTAAGGCTAATGCTTGTCGTGATGATGACCACCAGGACCACCACGGTGTTGATTCTGATTATTTGTTTGACAGGCCATTGTCCCCCGTTGACGAAGCTGCCAAAGACAATCCTCTTGACGAAGCGTCATCGACAAGGTTCGATTTCTTCCTTTTTTTGTTACAGTGAACTTCATTGTTTTGATTTTTTGTAGTGTCCAAAACAAACAATCATATTTTTTGCACCAGCAGTGGCAGCGAACTACAGTTTTGAACTTTTTTTGTATTTTGTGCACCAGTAGTGGTAGTGCACTGCAGTTGTTGTTTAGAGAAGAAGCATCATCTTTTTAGCAGTGAACTGCATGATCTGGTGTTGGTTTTTTAATTGTAGAACTGCAGATTTGGATAATAGTTTTATTTTGTTTTTTTTTGTTTTTTAGGATGCCGAATCAAACGTGGAAATACATGGGAAGGAGGCAGAGGGTGACGCTGGCAAGGACGAGGAGGCTGACAAGTGTAAAGAGATGGAAGGCGACGACGCTTCTCTGGTGAGTATAAAGAATTTTGCATTTTGTGTTTTATTTTTTATTTTTCATGGGAGCTTCATGGTCCATTTTATTAGTGAACTGCATTCTATCTTTTTTGTGTAATGTGTTTTATTTTTTTAACTCATCAGAACTGCGGATTAAATGTTGAAATCCAAGCGGAGCGTAACATTGAGGATGATAATGTGGAAGGGAGAGGAGGGGAGGAGCCTGATGCGGAGGTTGATAAGGCAGAAGGTAGAGAAGGAGGGGAGTGTCCTGTTGAGGCTGATAAGGCACAAGAGAGAGAAGGAAGGGAGGATATCGTGGATTGTGATAAGCATGAAGAGAGAGAAGGAGCTCCTGGTGTTACAGTTGAAATTGCAGAAGAGACAGAAGGAACTCCTAGAGTCGGATTTGACGATGCGGGGACATCCGCTGGCATTGATGGTGTTGTTGGGCCTACTGTTTTGTTGCTTGGCGATGAGGTGCCTGAGAAATTTTGTGTCGTCCCTCGCGCCCCCGAGCAATCTGTTGGCAATCTGGCTTTCCCAGCCGAGACAACAAAAGTCCCAGCTGAGGCAGTTTCGATTGTTTCTGAAGAGGAACAGCCAAGGCTCTCTCAGGACATGAGCAATCAAGCGCCGCTTGACGATGATATTACCGGGCTGGAGCACTTGACGCTCAGCGAAGATGTATATGATCAGCCACAGGAAGTTTATTCTGAAACCGAAGGTAAGCGAACTGCATTATTTTTGTTCTTTCCCGGGGGCGAAATGGACCGTGTGTGTTTTATTATCTGATATCATTCCCACTCTGTATGCAGATGAGGAATTACCTGTTGTTACTCCTTCAAGGGTTGGTCCAGCTCTTATGAGAAGATACAATGAGTTATATGACGCTGTTACGAGGGCTAGGAGGGATAAGAAGAAGAAGTATGACATTTTTTGTCTCACACCCCGGTTATTTAATATGTTATTTTTTCAGGGACACCCATCTTATCACTTTTTGCTGGGATTTTTTTCTTCTTGTCTGAAGGCATCTAGTTGCGTTCAAGGGCGAGTTTGGTGATATTACTATCGGTCATGTTGGCGAGTCTTTTTGGTCGTATGGAACGCTGAGCACGCGCCTCGCAAACATTGGCGTCTCTATGTTAGCTGAGAGGTTCAAAGGATCTCAAACGATGATTGTCCCGTACAACCTATGTGTAAGCATTTTCATTAATTTATATTTTATCCCCTCGTCCAATTTTTATTCGTGCTTAAGCATTTTCATTAACTCTCTGGTTTTGTCTTTTTTGCAGAATTCCATTTGGAATGGCGGTGCCACAAATAGGGCTTTGAAAAAGATGTTTTCTTCAAGCGCAGAGGAACGTGTGGACAAGAAAAACTTGGTAACGCATTTTGACCATTTTTCGTCATCTTGAAAATAAGTTTTCTGTTTTTCTATTTTCTCATCTGGTTTGTTTTATTCCTTTTTTTATTTCAGATTATGTTTGCAACATTTGACCCTCCTCCCGCAATAATGAAGGACGCGATAGGCCACTACTGCTTGGTCACTTTGAACCTGCGAGAGAAGCGTTTTGAGTTTCTCGACTCATTGAACGAAGGCGACAGCGCTCCTGCAAATCTTGTCTTCAGGAAAATGGTCATGGACATCAAAAAAGTTTGGAAAGATGGCAGCGCAAGCTGCGATGAGCCGTTGAACCCTCCCACCCTTGACGGCTTTGCGCTGACTCATATTAATGTCCCGCAACAGGGAAACGGGTTTGTACTTGTTCTCCTTTTTTCTTTTTCCTCCTTCAGTTTTTGTGTGTAAGTGAGCTGCATTGTTTTTACTAAATTAGAAGCACTTTTTCCCTTGAGCAAACTGCATTACTAATATGTTATTTTTTGTTCTCCCTCGGTTTTTTGTGTGTATGGAGCTGCATTGTTTTACTAACATCAGTAGCACTTCATTATTGAGTGAACTGCATTAGTAATGTGTTTATGTTGGTTTTCTTGCAGGCATGATTGTGGATTTTACATGTTCCAATTCATGCAGACCTGGGATGGTGAAACGATTGCCAAGTTTGGGAAGGAGCACATTGGCTACATCAGGAAGGCGATGCTCTATAGTTGGCTGACATCGTCGCATTGCTGTCTTGACCTGACATCACTTTTAATTTTTAAAGAAGGTTATTACATTTTTTTCAGTCACACACCCTTTTTATTAAGTGAACTTCATTGATACAGAGAGGGGAGGTCCGCTACTTTTGTTAAGCTTTTTAGTAGAACCCCATTCACATGTTTAAAATGACTTTCCTTAGTGAACTTGATGATTCTTTTTCATTTTGCTCATTATCCATTTTTTTGTGCAGGCTTTGACGAAGGCGCACACCAAGGTGGTATTTCCTTGTTTGAAACTCAGGTTCACAATCCAACGATTCAGAAACTTGTCCTTGATGAACCCCCCGTTAAGCTTGTGAAAGAACCTGTGTGTAATAGGTTGAGGAGTGGCGCCGGCACTTCGAATGAAAAAGCTCTTGAGAAATCTCCTGTCAATGTCAAGCATGGGAAGAAAGCAGTGAGCCCTCCGAATGCTGAAGATCATGATTATGATTTTGAGAGGCCACCACCAGTGCCTAGGAGGACCAGGAGCGCAGCTGTGGAATGCCCGACGGACAGCGAGGCACTAATTCAACCAAATAAGAGGCCTGTGCAGAAGCCATCAAAGTTTCGATCTCCTGTACAGAAGTTGAATCCTGCGAGATTCAACTATCTTGCGGAGATGAGGAAAGTCTTGCAACTCATCACGAGCACACCATTCAGGAAGAAATACAACGAGTCAGTTCTTTTTTCGTTAGTTTTTTCGCTTTTTGATTTTTTAATGTGTGTAATGTTCTTCTGTGTTTTTGCTTTTGTGCTCCTAACCCCCCCCCACCTTCGCCATTTCTTTTGTGCAGGTGCGCGCTTTTCATGCACAGGAACCCTATCGAAGTCTACACTGTGAATGTGGACTACATGTTCTTAACTTTCACCAGAGGTGGTTTTATAGACTCGAAATTGATGGATCATATCATCAGGTACTGGAAGAATGACGAGCATATGAATGTGGTTTATCGATCTAGTGAACGCGTTCTGCGGTCCCCTTTGTTTATCACGGTATTTCTATTTTTTTCTTTTTTTCTTTTTTTCTGCTCGAGTGAACTGCAGTAAATAGTGTATAATAATTTGTTTTTAGAGGAACTGCATACATTTTTTTTTTGTGTTTTAACCCATGCATCTTAAATGAAACAAATTATGGGGAGAATTGTGAACTGCATACTATTTTTAGAGAAGCGTGATCCGTTTTTTGATTAAGCGTCGGAGCGAATATCTTAAGGGGAACTGCATTAACGTTCTTCAAATGAATGATCACGCGGATAGAGATGAAGATGGAAACGTTGTGTTGCCTTTTGTCCACGGCAAGTTTAACGTTGACGATGCAACAAAGCTGTTCAAACTTTATGTTCGTGATGACGAGAACCTTCTTGATTGCAAATTAGTAAGTTATCAGATTTGCTTTTTGTTCAGCCTTATGTACTTATTTTCTCTCCCAATTTTTTCCAGTAATCCTTTTTCACTCATCAAACCCATAACAAATTTGATGAAACAAAATCAGATTCTGTTACCACGGATGAAAGACCAGCATTATTCGCTATACACGATGAATAGGCACCGCGAGACCCTTTACATTCATGACACTAGGAGGTACAGCGGACCAATTGATCAAACGACGAGGTGGCATAAGTCTGAATACCACAGCGACAGCACTGAAATGGTAAAAATTTTCCTTTTTCACCTTTCTTCTTGTTTTCATGCGTGCGCGTGTTGAACATTTTTGTTGTGATGTGTATTTTTGTTTTTTTATTTCTACCAGATGATCAGGATGACTGCATTGTTGAAGAAGGTTTATGGAGAAAAGGAGTACAAGAGAAAGGAGTCGGTAGACTGGGTCGATGTTTCAAAGAAAGCTAGCTTTTTGGGCTCCCCTGAGCAGGGCCCCAATGAGTGCGGCTTTTTTGTTCTGAAGATGGCTCAGTTCTATGACGGCAAAAGCTTTGTTGTGAAATTCGCAAAACATAATGTAAGTATCTTTTTTTAACCCAATAATAATCCCTCATTCCTTGATATTTTTTTGTCAGTTTCTTTTTTGTAGATGATGTTGTATATTTATTTTTTTATTTTTTTCTTCATCGCAGGAAGCTGTTCTTCAGGATTGGAAGGCTGAGTTTTTGTTCCTGATCCTGTTCCACCCTGAAAACATGGTCGTAGTCACCGAGTTCCCGGAGGATCTAAGAAATCTCTGCATTTCTCTTGGCTTTTCTCCAAAACTGGATTCGCAGGAGCAGGATGAGGCATAAATGATAGCAGATCTTTTTTTATGTGTGTTGATGTCTTTTCGTGTGTGCTCCAGAACTTTCTGTAAACAATATGGTCGCTGTGTGTAGTTCTTGATCTGCAAAACTGTTCACACCATGCTGTGTGCTTTTGTATATACTGGTCTAGTTAGTTTTTGTGTTTTTCTTTTTGTGGTAGACAGTGACAATGTCAAATATGTACATAATGGAGCTTTCAGCCAACTCCTCCTTGTGAATTGTAACATGTTCGCAGCGCACTACATTCACTTATATGAGTAGCAGCCAAGTTTTTTAAATATACGCATCCGCACTGCATCTCACCTTACCACATGGGACTGCAAAGACGAATTCAACGTGTCTGTCGTCGAGTTTCAAAATTTTGGAAAAATTGTATTAGAAGACAGAAAATCAACCGTGTCTGCTAAGGGAGAGCTCAATTTTTTACATTTTTTGCACTAAGCGCACTGCACTGTGTACTCGAAGCGGACTGCACTGTAAGCTTTAAACGCACCACACACGCACTGCACTGTACGTGAAGCCTAGTCTGACTCTATATTTTTTCTTTCTAACTGCATTCTATATTGATTCACGGTCATCTCAGATTCTATACGACGAAGAGAACTGCATTCTCAAAATAACATTCTGATCTCAGGGTTTTCATACAGAAGAGAACCGCATTCTGAGAATGACATTCTCATCTTATTTCTTTCATATAGAAGAGAACTGCATTTTATCAAGCATACC
>LR738711.1:178054184-178069624 GCA_902687465.1 Secale cereale
CCCCCCCCCCCCCCCCGCAGCACATTGGTCACAAAGTATATATGGCATATGTTATATCTATTCATTTTGAACTTCAATATTACATGTTGAATTCTTTTTATTTTTGCAGTCCACTGAACACAAGCTATATACTCCCTTTGTTCCCAAATATAAGTCTTCCTAGAGATTCCAACAAGTGACTACATACGGAGCAAAATGAGTGAATCTACACTCTAATATATGTCTACATACATCCGTTTGTTGTAGTCCATTTGAAATGTCTAAAAAGACTTATATTAAGGAAGATAGGGAATATATTTTATACGATACGATATATATAAAGGATGAAGTTAATATATTTTTAAAATGTAAAACTGTATATGTGTTGATCTATGTCCTTTTCCTGTTGCTTCTTCTCAAATTGTGCACTGCATTTGTTTCAATGGTTGTTGCTGCTTCTGTCTTGCTCTTGTTGTTCGCATTACCCCTCGTAACGCGACCGTGCGACTGCGATGCTTGCCTACGCGCCGAATTCTGCGTTCTGTCTCTCCCCCTCGTTTTTATGATGGTTCTTCGATGTCTTCATCTTCTTCTTCTTCTTCCTCATCTTCTTCTTCTTCTTCCTCATCTTCCTCTTCTGTTACATCAGCTTCGCTCGCTTCCTTGTTCTCTTCTCTGTCAGCATCTTCTTCGTCATCTTCTTCATCTTTTTTTCTATTCTATTTGGACAAGTTCTCGCGTTATGCTTCTCTCTCTTGTTGCAGACGCTACATAGTCTTCTCTTTGTCATATCATCTTGTTGGTCAGCTCGGTGATTTGTGGTGGCATTTTCAGCCTGGATTTGTTTCAGCCTCTCCTTACATGTTCTTGAGTTGTGTCCCACAATCTTATTGCATGATTTACACATCCTTACCCCTAGCGGTCTTCCTCCGCTGTCCAGTTCTGGCTCAGGCCTGCTATTGTTTTCAGGGCTTTTTTCATTTGCTGTAGCTTTTTGAAGGAAATATGCCCTAGAGGCAATAATAAAGATGTTATTTGTATTTCCTTATATCATGATAAATGTCTTTTATTCATGCCAGAATTGTATTAACCGGAAACTTAGTACATGTGTGGATACATAGACAAAACAGTATGTCCCTAGTATGCCTCTACTAGACTAGCTCACTGATCAAAGATGGTTATGTTTCCTAGCCATAGACATGAGTTTTCATTTGATCAACGGGATCACATCATTAGGAGAATGATGTGATGGACAAGACCCATCCGTTAGCATAGCACTATGATCGTTTAGTTTAACTGCTATTGCTTTCTTCATGACTTATACATGTTCCTATGACTATGAGATTATGCAACTCCCGAATACCGTAGGAACACCTTGTGTGCTATCAAACGTCACAACGTAACTGGGTGATCATAAAGATGCTCTACAGGTGTCTCCGAAAGTATTCGTGGTGTTGGCATAGATCAAGATTAGGATTTGTCACTACGAGTGTCGGAGAGGTATCTCTGGGCCCTCTCGGTAACACACATCACAATAAGCCTTGCAAGCAAAAGACTAATGAGTTAGTCACGAGATGATGTGTTACGGAACGAGTAAAGAGACTTGCCGGTAACGAGATTGAACTAGGTATAAAGATACCGACGATCGAATCTCGGGCAAGTAACATACCGTTTGACAAAAGGAACAACGTATGTTGTTATGCGGTTCTGACCGATAAAAGATCTTCGTAGAATATGTAGGAGCCAATATGAACATCCAGGTTCCTCTATTGGTTATTGACCGGAGATGAGTCTCGGTCATGTCTACATAGTTCTCGAACCCGTAGGGTCCGCACGCTTAACGTTTGATGACGATCGGTATTATGAGTTTATGAGTATTGATGTACCGAAGGTAGTTCGGAGTCCCGGATGAGATCACGGACATGACGAGGAGTCTCGGAATGTCCGAGACATAAAGATTGATATATTGGACGGCTATATTCGGACACCGGAAGTATACCGGAAAAGTTCCGGATTTATCGGGAATGCCGGAGGGGGTTACCGGAACCCCCTACGAGAGGGGATGGTCCATAGTGGGCCTAAAGGGAAAGAGAGAGGCAGCCCATAGGGCTGGCCGGCGCCCCACCTAGGGTTCCTAGTTGGACTAGGATTGGGGGGGGGGGGGCGCCACCTCTCCTATTCCTTTCCCCCTTCTTCCTTTCGGTGAATCCTACTAGGAATAGGATTGCAATCCTATTCCTAGTAGGACTCCTTCCCTAGCCGCACCAGGAAGGGCCGGCCGGCCTCCCTCCCCTGCTCCTCTATATACGGGGGCAGGGGGGCACCCAAAGACACACAAGTTGAATTGTTTTAGCCGTGTGCGGTGCCTCCCTCCACAGAATCACACCTCGGTCATACCATCGCGGAGCTTAGGCGAAGCCCTGCGCCGGTGAACACATCATATCCGTCACCATGCCGTCATGCTGACGAAACTCTCTCGTGAAGCTCAACTGGATCAAGAGCTCGTGGGATGTCATCAAGCTGAACGTGTGCTGAACGTGGAGGTGCCGTACGTTCGGTGCTTGATCGGTTGGATCGCGAAGAAGTTCGACAACATCAACCGCGTCACTTGACGCTTCCGCTCCCGGTCTACGAGGGTACGTAGACACACTCTTCCCTCTCGTTGCTATGCATCTGGTAGATAGATCTTGCGTGATCGTAGGAAAATTTTAAAATACTATGTTCCCCAACAGTGGCATCATGAGCCAGGTCTATGCGTAGATGATATGCACGAGTAGAACACAATGAGATTGTGGACGATACTAGTCATACTGCTTACCAGCATGTCATACTTTGCTTCGGCGGTATTGTGAGATGAAGCGGCCCGGACCGACATTACGCGTACGCTTACGCGAGACTGGTTTCACCGTTACGAGCACTCGTTGCTTAAAGGTGACTGGCGGGTGTCTGTCTCTCTCACTTTAGCTGAATCAAGTGTGGCTACGCCCGTTCCTTGTGAAGGTTAAAACAACACATACTTGACGAAACATCGTTGTGGTTTTGTATGCGTAGGTAAGAACAGTTCTTGCTAAGCCCGTAGCAGCCACGTAAAACTTGCAACAAACAAAGTAGAGGACGTCTAACTTGTTTTTGCAGGGCATGTTGTGATGTTATATGGTCAAGACATGATGAGTTATACGGTTTTGTATGAGATGATCATGTTTTGTAAAGTTATCGGCAACTGGCAGGAGCCATATGGTTGTCGCTTTATTGTATGAAATGCAATCGCCATGTAATTGCTTTACTTTATCACTAAGCGGTAGCGATAGTCGTGGAAGCAATAGTTGGCGAGACGACAACGATGCTACGATGAAGATCAAGGTGTCAAGCCGGTGACGAAGGTGATCATGACGGTGCTTTGAAGATGGAGATCAAAAGCACAAGATGATGATGGCCATATCATGTCACATATTTTGATTGCATGTGATGTTTATCTTATTATGCTTCTTATTTTGCTTAGAACGACGGTAGCATTATAAGATGATCCCTTACTAAATTTCAAGGTATAAGTGTTCTCCCTGAGTATGCACCGTTGCGAAAGTTCGTCGTGCCGAGACACCACGTGATGATCGGGTGTGATAAGCTCTACGTTCAAATACAACAGGTGTAAGCCAGTTTTGCACACGCAGAATACTCGGGTTAAACTTGACGAGCCTAGCATATACAGATATGGCCTCGAAACACTGGAGACCGAAAGGTCGAGCATGAATCATATAGTAGATATGATCAACATAAGATGTTCACCATTGAAAACTACTCCATCTCACGTGATGATCAGACATGGTTTAGTTGATTTGGATCACGTGATCATTTAGATGACCAGAGGGATGTCTATCTAAGTGGGAGTTCTTTAAATTAATATGATTAAATTGAACTTTAATTTATCATGAACTTAGTCCTGATAGTTTTGCATATCAATGTCGTTGTGGATCAATGGCCCGTGCTACCGTTCCTTTGAATTTTAATGCATTCCTAGAGAAAGCTAAGTTGAAAGATGATGGTAGCAATTACACAGACTGGGTCCGTAACCTGAGGATTATCCTCATTGCTGCACAGAAGAATTACGTCCTTGAAGCACCGCTAGGTGACAAGCCCCCTTCCGCTGATGCAGATGCTTTGAACGTCTGGCAGTCACGGTCTGATGACTACACGATAGTTCAGTGTGCCATGCTTTACGGCTTAGAACCGGGACTTCAATGACGTTTTGAACGTCATGGAGCATATGAGATGTTCCAGGAGTTGAAGTTAATATTTCAAGCAAATGCCCGAATTGAGAAATATGAGATTTCCAATAAGTTCTACAGCTGCAAAATGGAGGAGAATAGTTCTATCAGTGAACACTTGCTCAGAATGTCTGGGTACTACAATCATATGACTCAACTTGGTTGCAAAGTTGACGAGGATAGTGTTATTGATAGAGTTCTTCAATCACTGCCACCAAGCTATAAAGGCTTCGTGATGAACTATAACATGCAAGGGATGCAAAAGACAATTCCCGAGCTCTTCGCTATGCTCAAAACTGCGGAGGTAGAAATCAAAAAGGAGCATCAAGTGTTGATGGTTAACAAGACCACTAGTTTCAAGAAAAAGGGCAAGGGAAAGAAAGGGAACTTCAAAAAGAATAGCAAGTCAGTTGCTACTTCAACGAAGAAACCCAAATCTGGAGCCAAGCCTGAAACTGAGTGCTTCTACTGCAAGGGGACTGGACACTGGAAGCGGAACTGCCCCAAGTATTTGGCGGATAAGAAGGATGGCAAGATGAACAAAGGTATATGTGATATACATGTTATTGATGAGTACCTTACTAATGCTCGTAGTAGTACCTGGGTATTTGATACCGGTTCGGTTGCTAATATTTGTAACTCGAAACAGGGACTACGGATTAAACGAAGATTAGCTAAGGACGAGGTGACGATGTGCGTGGGAAACGGTTCCAAAGTCGATGTGATCGCCGTCGGCATGCTACCTCTACATCTACCTTCGGGATTAGTTTTAGACCTAAATAATTGTTATTTGGTGCCAGCGTTAAGCATGAACATTATATCTGGATCTTGTTTATTGCGAGGCGGTTATTCATTTAAATCAGAGAATAATGGTTGTTCCATTTTTATGAATAATATCTTTTATGGTCATGCACCCTTGAAGAGTGGTCTATTCTTATTGGATCTCGATTGTAGTGATACACATATTAATAATATTGAAACCAAAAGATGCAAGGTTAATAATGATAGTGCAACTTATTTGTGGCACTACCGTTTAGGTCATATTGGTGTAAAACGCATGAAGAAACTCCATAAAGATGGACTTTTGGAATCACTTGGTGCTTGCGAACCATGCCTCATGGGCAAGATGACTAAAACTCCGTTCTCTGGAACCATGGAGCGAGCTACAGATTTGTTGGAAATCATACATACTGATGTATGTGGACCAATGAGTGTTGATGCTCGCGGCGGGTATCGTTATTTTCTGACCTTCATTGATGATTTGAGCAGATATGGGTATATCTACTTAATGAAACACAAGTCTGAAACATTTGAAAAGTTCAAAGAATTTCAGAGTGAAGTAGAGAATCATCGTAACAAGAAAATAAAGTTCCTACGATCTGATCGTGGAGGAGAATATTTGAGTTACGAGTTTGGTCTTCATTTGAAACAATGTGGAATAGTTTCACAACTCACGCCACCTGGAACACCACAGCGTAATGGTGTGTCCGAACGTCGTAACCGTACTTTATTGGATATGGTGCGATCTATGATGTCTCTTACCGATTTACCACTATCGTTTTGGGGTTATGCTTTAGAGACAGCTGCATTCACGTTAAATAGGGCACCATCTAAATCCGTTGATACGACACCTTATGAACTATGGTTTGGCAAGAAACCAAAGTTGTCGTTTCTTAAAATTTGGGGCTGCGATGCTTATGTGAAAACACTTCAACCTGATAAGCTCGATCCCAAGTCGGAAAAATGTGCCTTCATAGGATACCCAAAAGAGACTGTTGGGTACACCTTCTATCACAGATCCGAAGGCAAAATATTCGTTGCTAAGAACGGATCCTTTCTAGAAAAAGAGTTTCTCTCGAAAGAAGTGAGTGGGAGGAAAGTAGAACTTGATGAGGTAATTGTACCTTCTCCCATATTGGAAAGTAGTACATCACAGGAAATTGTTCCAGTGATTCCTACACCAATTAGTGAGGAAGTTGATGATAATGATCATGAAACTTCGGATCAAGTTTCTGCTGAACATCGTAGATCAACCAGAGTACGTTCCGCACCAGAGTGGTACGGCAACCCAGTTCTGGAAATCATGTTACTAGACCATGATGAACCTACGAACTATGAGGAAGCGACGATGAGCCCAGATTTCGCAAAATGGCTTGAAGCCATGAAATCTGAGATGGGATCCATGTATGAGAACAAAGTGTGGACTTTGGTTGACTTGCCCGATGATCGGCAAGCCATCGAAAATAAATGGATCTTCAAGAGGAAGACCGACGTAGACGGTAATATTACTGTTTACAAAGCTCGACTTGTTGCGAAAGGTTTTCGACAAGTTCAAGGAGTTGACTACGATGAGACTTTCTCACCTGTAGCGATGCTTAAGTCTGTCCGAATCATGTTAGCAATTGCCGCATTTTATGAAATCTGGCAAATGGATGTCAAAACTGCATTCCTAAATGGATATCTCAAAGAAGAGTTGTATATGATGCAACCAGAAGGTTTTGTCGATCCAAAAGGTGCTAACAAAGTATGCAAGCTCCAGCGATCCATCTATGGACTGGTGCAAGCATCTCGGAGTTGGAATATACGCTTTGATGAGGTGATCAAAGCATATGGTTTTATACAGACTTTTGGAGAAGCCTGTATTTACAAGAAAGTGAGTGGGAGCTCTGTAGCATTTCTAATATTATATGTAGATGACATATTGTTGATTGGAAATGATATAGAATTTCTGGATAGCATAAAAGGATATTTGAATAAAAGTTTTTCAATGAAAGACCTCGATGAAGCTGCTTATATATTAGGTATCAAGATCTATAGAGATAGATCAAGACGCTTAATTGGACTTTCACAAAGCACATACCTTGATAAGATTTTGAAGAAGTTCAAAATGGATCAGTCAAAGAAAGGGTTCTTGCCTGTTTTACAAGGTATGAAGTTGAGTAAGACTCAATGCCCGACCACTGCAGAAGATAGAGAGAAAATGAAAGTCATTCCCTATGCCTCAGCCATAGGATCTATCATGTATGCAATGCTGTATACCAGACCTGATGTGTGCCTTGCTATAAGTCTAGCAGGGAGGTACCAAAGTAATCCAGGAATGGATCACTGGACAGCGGTCAAAAACATCCTAAAGTATCTGAAAAGAACAAAGGATATGTTTCTCGTATATGGAGGTGACAAAGAGCTCGTCGTAAACGGTTACGTCGATTCTAGCTTTGACACTGATCCGGATGACTCAAAGTCACAAACCGGATATGTATTTTTATTGAACGGTGGAGCTGTCAGCTGGTGCAGTTCCAAGCAGAGCGTCGTGGCGGGATCTACGTGTGAAGCGGAATACATAGCTGCTTCGGAAGCAGCAAATGAAGGAGTCTGGATGAAGGAGTTCATATCCGTTCTAGGTGTAGTACCTAGTGCATCGGGTCCAATGAAAATCTTTTGTGACAACACTGGAGCCATAGCCTTGGCGAAGGAATCCAGGTTTCACAAGAGAACAAAGCACATCAAAAGACGCTTCAATTCCATCCGCAATCTAGTCAAGGAGGGAGACATAGAGATTTGCAAAATACATACGGATCTGAATGTTGCAGACCCGTTGACTAAGCCTCTTCCACGGGCAAAACATGATCAGCACCAAGACTCCATGGGTGTGAGGATCATCACTTTGTAATCTAGATTATTGACTCTAGTTCAAGTGGGAGACTGAAGGAAATATGCCCTAGAGGCAATAATAAAGATGTTATTTGTATTTCCTTATATCATGATAAATGTCTTTTATTCATGCTAGAATTGTATTAACCGGAAACTTAGTACATGTGTGGATACATAGACAAAACAATATGTCCCTAGTATGCCTCTACTAGACTAGCTCATTGATCAAAGATGGTTATGTTTCCTAGCCATATACATGAGTTGTCATTTGATCAACGGGATCACATCATTAGGAGAATGATGTGATGGACAAGACCCATCCGTTAGCATAGCACTATGATTGTTTAGTTTAACTGCTATTGCTTTCTTCATGACTTATACATGTTCCTATGACTATGAGATTATGCAACTCCCGAATACCGTAGGAACACCTTGTGTGCTATCAAACGTCACAACGTAACTGGGTGATCATAAAGATGCTCTACAGGTGTCTCCGAAAGTATTCGTGGTGTTGGCATAGATCAAGATTAGGATTTGTCACTCCGAGTGTCGGAGAGGTATCTCTGGGCCCTCTCGGTAACACACATCACAATAAGCCTTGCAAGCAAAAGACTAATGAGTTAGTCACGAGATGATGTGTTACGGAACGAGTAAAGAGACTTGCCGGTAACGAGATTGAACTAGGTATAAAGATACCGACGATCGAATCTCGGGCAAGTAACATACCGTTTGACAAAAGGAACAACGTATGTTGTTATGCGGTTCTGACCGATAAAAGATCTTCGTAGAATATGTAGGAGCCAATATGAACATCCAGGTTCCGCTATTTGTTATTTACCGGAGATGAGTCTCGGTCATGTCTACATAGTTCTCGAACCCGTAGGGTCCGCACGCTTAACGTTTGATGACGATCGGTATTATGAGTTTATGAGTATTGATGTACCGAAGGTAGTTCGGAGTCCCGGAAGAGATCACGGACATGACGAGGAGTCTCGGAATGTCCGAGACATAAAGATTGATATATTGGACGGCTATATTCGGACACCGGAAGTATACCGGAAAAGTTTCGGATTTATCGGGAATGCCGGAGGGGGTTACCGGAACCCCCTACGAGAGGGGATGGTCCATAGTGGGCCTAAAGGGAAAGAGAGAGGCAGCCCATAGGGCTGGCCGGCGCCCCACCTAGGGTTCCTAGTTGGACCAGGATTGGGGGGGGGGCGCCACCTCTCATATTCCTTTCCCCCTTCTTCCTTTCGGTGAATCCTACTAGGAATAGGATTGCAATCCTATTCCTAGTAGGACTCCTTCCCTAGCCGCACCAGGAAGGGCCGGCCGGCCTCCCTCCCCTACTCCTTTATATACGGGGGCAGGGGGGCACCCAAAGACACACAAGTTGAATTGTTTTAGCCGTGTGCGGTGCCCCCCTCCACAGAATCACACCTCGGTCATACCGTCGCGGAGCTTAGGCGAAGTCCTGCGCCGGTGAACACATCATATCCGTCACCACGCCGTCGTGCTGACGAAACTCTCCCGTGAAGCTCAACTGGATCAAGAGCTTGTGGGACGTCATCAAGCTGAACGTGTGCTGAACGCGGAGGTGCCGTACGTTCGGTGCTTGATCGGTTGGATCGCGAAGAAGTTCGACAACATCAACCGCGTCACTTGACGCTTCCGCTCCCGGTCTACGAGGGTACGTAGACACACTCTTCCCTCTCGTTGCTATGCATCTGGTAGATAGATCTTGCGTGATCGTAGGAAAATTTTAAAATACTACGTTCCCCAACACTTTTTTATTGGCTGATTTGCTCTCTTTCTTTCTCCCTTTTGTGTTTGAAACTGGCGGGGGGAAGAATTGTGTCATCCATATTATGAGCTGCACCATCAGCAGCATGTTCGCGCTCCTTTCCTTCTTCTTCACCCCGCGCATCCATGATCTTCTCTGCTTCTTCTTCTTCGTTTATTACGTTCACTTCTTGTATGAGTTCTCTCATCCCAGCTAAAGCTCTGTTGTACCCTCTATCCGATTTGACACCCCTGTTCGCCAGGTCCATAGCAGTTTCTGCAAGTAGTCTCCTACGGCAGAACATCGAACTCCCATCTGAAGCAGTTTGCCCATAGTCTCTGCGGTCAAAAGTTGGATTTTGGCGTGCGTTCTGTGTGTATCTCTTCAATATGTACTCTTCAGGTATCTTGTCCACCCGCAGCTGATCCAACATGCAAATGATGTGCATGCAGAACATGCCTGTAGCAAAAGAAATTTTTTGGTTATTCGTGTCAGCAAACTTTCACATAAATATGCAACATTTTTTCAATTTTTTGGTTCTGTGAACTGCATTACAAATAGGTCCTGGGTCTACTGTTCTAGTGAACTTCACAAAGTTTTTTTTGTTTTCATCTCTTTTTTGCTACCAGCGATAAGTGAACTTCATTATGTTTTTTGTGTGCTTATTTTTTGTTTCCTGTCTCACTGACCTGTGTGTGTCCACAGCTTGCATTCGCATTCGTAGATACCGTTCGTCACATTAGCAACTACCTGGAACTCGTGTCTTGCCCAATCAAAATCATCAGACCGGTTGTAGTCGCGCACCAAATATTTCGTCGGGTTGTCAGCGGACTGCTCTGAACTAAATGCAGTGCTGCGGTAGTGCGTTTGCTTGAAGTCAGCAAAGACCGCCCTGGTGTAAATCTTGGAGAGCTGAACCTCGAAACCAAACTGAGTAGTAGTCTTTATTTCCGTCTGTGAAACAAAGAAAACCAGTTAAGTAGTTGTCTTTTCACAGCTTAAATCAAGAAAAGCGGGTAGTGTTTTATTAATTGCTCATCCAGCTTAAAAACTTTGCTCTGTTTATATACCTCGTTAGCTATGGTCTTCGCGTGCTCGACCCCCTTCCTTGTCTGGATGCACCTGTCCACCTGCGACGCAAAGATGTATAGGTCATGTCTTTCCTTGACAAAGTTCCTCTTCAAGATCCGGTTCATGCTTTCACTTCTCTGTGTCGACGTCATCCATGCACAGAACACCTCCTTGTAGTAAGCTGATATCCATTCTTTTTGGTCTGTCCAGAGCGCCTTCATAATCTCATCATTTTGCAGGTTATACTTGTCCATGAGCTCATGCCAAGCGCGTTCAAACTCTGATGGCATCAGCGGGTGGTTGAGAACGGAGGTCAGCTCATCCTTGAATGTGTCATACGCTTTGTACAGCAAGGACATGTGATCCTTGTATTTTTTCAGTATATGCCAACGGCATAACTTGTGCAGCATGCCTATTAGCGTACTTTTTATCGCGGCATCCATGGAGGGGCATTGATCTGCATGTTTTTGAAAAAAATCAAGCAGTGAGTTATTGAGAGAACTGCATATCCTTTTTCTGCTTTTTTCTTTTTTCTTTTCATTGGATGGAAGAAATGGACTACAAAACTTGGTAGTGAACTGCATTGTTATTTAAACCCATTCTTTTTTTCAGCATACCTGTGAGTATGCAGATTGGCCGCTTGTTCATGCAAAGCAAGAGCGTTCGGAACACCCACTCAAAAGTCGGTATTGTTTCGTCTCTGATGAGAGCCACATCGAATATTGTACTTTGGAGGTGGTGGTTGACTCCAACGAAGACGGCCAGAGGCATGTGGAACTTGTTGGTCTTGTAGGTCATGTCAAATGTGACACAATCTCCAAAATCTTCGTACGATCCCCTGCAGCTCGCGTTCGCCCAGAATATGTTCCGCACACGGTTATCGACATCTTTGTCGTAATCATAGAAGAACTCCGGGTTTATTTGTTGCATCTTCTCAAAGAAAGCCAGGAGTTTCTTCTTTGAGAAGAAACAGAAGACGATGTGAAATGAACTGCATCTTTTGTACTATATATCATTATATATGCAACTGGAGAAATTGAACTTCAATTTTTCATTCTATAGCAGGGGCATTGGGAGTTAACATGAAGAAACAATGCACTTCAGTTTTAAGCACAACGCTCTACATATGTAAGTCATGTTGGACTGCATTTTTCAGCCATATCACATTTTTATTTTTTTGATGTATCTTTTCTGTTTTCTACTGGGAGATACATGGGACTGCAGTCGACGCAAGAGGGGCACTGCATGGCGATAAAAAGGGCACTGCAAACTGGATGTGGGGGTTGGGTATGTGATTTTCTTACATTATATGCAGTTCTCTCCTTCTGCAGATGCAGCTCTGCCTGTTGTTGGCGTGCAGTCCACCTCCGCTGCAGGAACTCATGGGCTTTTTCAACTTTTGCCATTGTCGCTGGAGAAGGCTGGATGGGCACCATTGCAGTTCGCATCCACGACGACTGCGATGGAGAAGGCATCCTTGCAGTTCTCTTCCCCCTGCCATGCATAACCGAGGTTGGATGCTTCAGATTGAGCTCAATCACAACCACAGGATGATTGACAGCCCGGCTATGCTTCTGCACATGCACTCGCATAAGACGGATGATCCGTTACTTGATAAACTAGTGAAGGACATGCAAAGCGACAACCTGACGCACACGCAGATGATGTCAACCCTGTCAAGGATGTCAGGAGGGATGCACTCTATGGGGCGCACCAGCCGTGACTGGGTGAACAGGTACGTTCACTAAACAAAAAACGATATCTCATCTATTTCATGCAGTTCGCTCGTGCATTTTCTGTATGTCCCTAATGCTGCAAGTATATTATTATTTCGAACTGCAGGAAGCACCAATTCGCGAGGGAGGAAACAGAAGACGATGTGAAGAAAACTCCTGGCTTTCTTTGAGAAGATGCAGCAAATAAACCCGGAGTTCTTCTATGATTACGACAAAGATGTTGATAACCGTGTGCAAAACATATTCTGGGCGAACGCGAGCTGTCGGGGATCGTACGAAGATTTTGGAGATTGTGTCACATTTGACACGACCTACAAGACCAACAAGTTCCACATGCCTCTGGCCGTCTTCGTTGGAGTCAACCACCACCTCCAAAGTACAATATTCGCTGTTGCTCTCATCAGAGACGAAACAATACCGACTTTCGAGTGGGTGTTCCGGACGTTCTTGCGTTGCATGAACAACAAGCGGCCAATCTGCATACTCACAGGTATGCTAAAAAAAGAATGGGTTTAAATAACAATGCAGTTCACTGCCAAGTTTTGTAGTCCATTTCTTCCATCCAATGAAAAAATAAAAAAAAAGCAGAAAAAAGATATGCAGTTCTCTCAATAACTCACTGCTTGGTTTTTTTCAAAAACATGCAGATCAATGCCCCTCCATGGATGCCGCGATAAAAAGTACGCTAATAGGCACGCTGCACAAGTTATGCCGTTGGCATATATTGAAAAAAATACAAGGATCATCTGTCCTTGCTGTACAAAGCGTATGAGACATTCAAGGATGAGCTCACCTCCGTTCTCAACCACCCGCTAATGCCATCAGAGTTTGAACGCGCTTGGCATGAGCTCATGGACAAGTATAACCTGCAAAATGATGAAATTATGAAGGCGCTCTGGACAGACCGAAAAGAATGGATATCAGCTTACTACAAGGAGGTGTTCTATGCACGGATGACGTCGACACAGAGAAGTGAAAGCATGAACCGGATCTTGAAGAGGAACTTTGTCAAGGAAAGACACGACCTACACATCTTTGCGTCGCAGGTGGACAGGTGCATCCAGACAAGGAAGGGCGTCGAGCACGCGGAGACCATAGGTAACGAGGTATATAAACAGAGCAAAGTTTTTAAGTTGGATGAGCAATTAATAAAACACTACTCGCTTTCTTGATTTAAGCTGTGAAAGACAACTACTTAACTGGTTTTCTTTGTTTCACAGACGGAAATAAAGACTATTACTCAGTTTGGTTTCGAGGTTCAGCTGTCCAAGATTTACACACCAGGGCGGTCTTTGCTGACTTCAAGCAAACGTACTACCGCATCACTGCATTCAGATCAGAGCAGTCCCCTGACAACCCGACGAAATATTTGGTGCGCCACTACAACCTGTCTGATGATTTTGATTGGGCAAGACACGAGTTCCAGGTAGTTGCTGATGTGACGAACGGTATCTACGAATGCGAATGCAAGCTGTGGACACACACAGGTCAGTGAGACAGGAAACAAAAAATAAGCACACAAAAAACATAATGAAGTTCACTTATTGCTGGTAGCAAAAAGAGATGAAAAACAAAAAAACCTTAGTGAAGTTCACTAGAACAGGAAAACCAGGACCTATTTATAATGCAGTTCACAAACCAAAAATTCAAATGTTGCATATTTATGTGAAGTTTGCTGACACGAACAACCCAAAAAATTCTTTTGCTGCAGGCCTGTTCTGCGTGCACATCATTTGCATGTTGGATCAGCTGCGGGTGGACAAGATACCTGAAGAGTACATATTGAAGAGATGCACACGGAACGCGTGCCAAAATCCAACTTTTGACCGCAGAGACTATGAGCAAACTGCTCCAGATGGGAGTTCGATGTTCTGCCGTAGGAGACTACTTGCAGAAACAGCGATGGACCTGGCAAACAGGGGTGTCAAATCGGATAGAGGGTACAATAGAGCTTTAGCTGGGATGAGAGAACTCATACAAGAAGTCGACGTAATAAACGAAGAAGAAGAAGCAGAGAAGATCATTGATGCGCGGGGTGAAGAACAAGGAGAGGAGCGCGAACATGCCGCTGATGGTGCAGCTCATAATATGGATGACACAATTCTTCCCCCACCTGTTTCAAACACAAAAGGGTGAAAGAAAGAGAACAAATCAGCCAATAAAAAGCTGCAGCAAAAGAAAAAAGTCCTGAAAAAAATAGCAGGCCTGAGCCAGAACTGGACAGCAGAGGAAGACCACTGGGGGTAAGGATGTGCAAATCATGCAATAAGATTGCGGGACACAACTCAAGAACATGTAAGGAGCGGCTGAAAAAATCCAGGCTGAAAATGCCACCACAGATCACCAAGCTGACCAACAAGATGATATGACAAAGAGAAGACTATGTAGCGTCTGCAACAAGAGAGAGAAGCATAACGCGAGAACTTGTCCAAATAGAACAGAAGAAAAAGGTGAAGAAGATGACGAAGAAGATGCTGACAGAGAAGAGAGCGAGGAAGAGAGCGAAGCTGATGTAACTGAAGAAGAAGATGAGGAAGCAGAAGAGGAAGACGAGGAAGAAGAAGAAGAAGATGAAGACATCGAAGAACCATCATAAAAAACGAGGGGGAGAGACAAAATGCAGAATCCAGCGCGTAGGCAAGCATCGCAGTCGCACGATCGCGTTACGAGGGGTAATGCGAACAACAAGAGCAAAACAGAAGCAGCAACAACCATTGAAACAAATGCAGTGCACAATTTGAGAAGAAGCAACAGGAAAATGACATAGATCAACACATATACAGTTTTACATTTTAAAATATATTAACTTCATCCTTTATATATATATCGTATCGTATATAAGATATAGCTTGTGTTCAGTGGACTGCAAAAAAAAGAATTCAACATGTAATATTGAAGTTCAAAATGAATAGATATAACATATGTCATACATACTTTGTGATCAATGTGCTGCGGGGG
>LR738711.1:178069676-178082773 GCA_902687465.1 Secale cereale
TGATAAAATGCAGTTCTCTTCTATATGAAAGAAATAAGATGAGAATGTCATTCTCAGAATGCGGTTCTCTTCTGTATGAAAACCCTGAGATCAGAATGTCATTTTGAGAATGCAGTTCTCTTCGTCGTATAGAATCTGAGATGACAGTGAATTAATATAGAGTGCAGTTAGAAAGAAAAAAATATAGAGTCAGACTAGGCTTCACGTACAGTGCAGTGCGTGTGTGGTGCGTTTAAAGCTTATATTGCAGTCCGATTCGAGTACACAGTGCAATGCGCTTAGTGCAAAAATGTAAAAATTGAGCTCTCGCTTAGCAGACACGGTTGATTTTCTGTCTTCTAATACAATTTTTCCAAAATTTTGAAACTCGACGACAAACACCTTGAATTCCTCTTTGCTGTCCCATGTGATAAGGTGAGATGCAGTGCGGATGCGTATATTTAAAAAAACTTGGCTGCTACTCATATGAGTGAATGTAGTGCGCTGCGAACATGTTACAATAAACAAGGAGGAATTGACTGAAAGCTCCATTATGTACATATTTGACATTATCCCTGTCTGCGACAAAAAGAAAAACACAAAAACTAACTAGACCGGTATATAAAAAAGCACACAGCATGGTGTGAAAAGTTTTGCAGATCGAGAACTACACACAGCGACCATACATACTGTTTACAGAAAGTTTTGGAGCACACACGAAAAGACATCAACACACATAAAAAAAGATCTGCTACCATTTATGCCTCATCCTGCTCCTGCGAATCCAGTTTTGGAGAAAAGCCAAGAGAAATGCAGAGATTTCTTAGATCCTCCAGGAACTCGGTGACTACGACCATGTTTTCAGGGTGGAACAGGATCTGGATCAAGAACTCAGCCTTCCATTCCTCAACAGCAGCTTCCTGCGATGAAGCAAACAAAATAAACAAATATACAAGATCATCTACAAAAAAGAACTGACAAAAAAAATCAAAGAATGAGGGATTATTATTGGGTTAAAAAAAGATACTTACATTACGCTTTGCGAATTTGACAACAAAGCTTTTGCCGTCGTAAAACTGAGCCATCTTCAGAAAAAAGAAGCCGCACTCGTTGGGGCCCTGCTCAGGGGCGCCCAAAAAGCTAGCTTTCTTTGAAACATCGACCCAGTCTACCGACTCCTTTCTCTTGTACTCCTTTTCTCCGTAAACCTTCTTCAACAATGCAGTCATCCTGATCATCTGGTGAAAAATAAATACACATCACAACAATATTGTTCGACACGCGCACGCATGAAAACAAGAAGAAGGTGAAAAAGGAAAATTTTTACCATTTCAGTGCGGTCGCTGTGGTATTCAGACTTATGCCACCTTGTCGTTTGATCAATCGGTCCGCTGTACCTCCTAGTGTCATGAATATCAAGGGTCTCGCGGTGCCTATTCATCATGTATAGCGAATAATGCTGGTCTTTCATCCGTGGTAACAGAATCTGATTTTGTTTCATCAAATTTGTTATGGGTTTGATGAGTGAAAAAGGATTACTGGAAAAATTTGGGAGAGAAAATAAGTACATAAGGCTGAACAAAGCAAATCTGATAACTTACTAATTTGCAATCAAGAAGGTTCTCGTCATCACGAACAAAAACTTTGAACTGCTTTGCTGCATCATCAACGTTAAACTTGCCGTGGACAAAAGGCAACACAACGTTTCCATCTTCATCTCTATCCGCGTGATCATTCATATGAAGCACATACTGCGTGTGGGTAATTCACAAAAGAACGTTAACGCAGTTCCCCCTCAGAATTCACTCTGACGCTTAATGAAAAAACAGATCACGCTTCTCTAAACAGTATGCAGTTCACACTTACCCCCCTAATTTGTTTCATTTAAGATACATGGGTTAAACACACAAAAAATGTATGCAGTTCAGTACATTGCTAAATCAAATTATTATACACTATTAACTGCAGTTCACTCTAGTAAAAAAAATAAAAAAAAGGGAAAAAGAGAAATACCGTGATAAACAAAGGGACAGGAGAACGCGTTCGCCAGATCGATAAACCACATTCATATGCTCGTCATTCTTCCAGTACCTGATGATATGATCCATCAAATCCGAGTCCATGAAACCACCTCTAGTGAAAGTTAAGAACATGTAGTCCACATTCACAGTGTAGACTTCGACAGGATTCCTGTGCATGAAAAGCGCGCACCTGCACAAAACAAACGGCGAGGGTGGGGGGGTTAGAAACACAAAAGGAAAAACACAGAAAACATTACACACATTAAGAATAAAAAACGAAAAAACTAACGAAAAAAGAACTAACTCGCTGTATTTCTTCCTGAATGGTGTGCTCGTGATGAGTTGCAAGACTTTCCTCATCTCCGCAAGATAGCTGAATCTCGCAGGCTTCAACTTCTGTACAGGAGATCTAAACTTTGATGGCTTCTGCACAGGCCTCTTATTTGATAGAACTAGTGCCTCGCTGTCGGTCGGGCGTTCCACACCTGCGCTCCTGGTCCTCCTAGGCACTGGTGGTGGCCTCTCAAAATCATCATCACTATCTTCAGCATTCGGAGGGCTAACTGCTTTCTTCCCATGCTTGACCTTGATAGGAGATTTCTCAAGAGCTTTTTCATTCGAAGTGCCGGTGCCACTCCTCAACCTCTTACACACCGGTTCTTTTACAAGCTTAACGGGGGGTTCATCAAGGACAAATTTCTGAATCGTTGGAGTGTGAACCTGAGTTTCAAACAAGGAAATACCACCTTGGTGTGCGCCTTCGTCAAAGCCTGCACAAAAAAATGGATAATGAGCAAAATGAAAAGAATCATTAAGTTCACTAACAAAAGTCATCTACTAAAAGCTTAACAAAAGTAGTGGACCTCCATTTCTGTATCAATGAAGTTCACTTAATAAAAGGGTGTGTGACTGAAAAAAATGTAATAACCTTCTTTAAAAATTAAAAGTGATGTCAGGTCCAGACAGCAATGCGACGAGGTCAGCCAACTATAGAGCATCGCCTTCCTGATGTAGCCAATGTGCTCCTTCCCAAACTTGGCAATCGTTTCACCATCCCAGGTCTGCATGAATTGGAACATGTAAAATCCACAATCATGCCTGCAAGAAAACCAACATAAACACATTACTAATACAGTTCACTCAATAATGAAGTGCTACTGATGTTAGTAAAACAATGCAGCTCCATACACACAAAAACCCGAGGGAGAACAACTAATAACACATTAGTAATGCAGTTCGCTCAAGGAAAAAGGTGCTTCTAATTTAGTAAAAACAATGCAACTCACTTACACAAAAAAACTGAAGGAGGAAAAAGAAATGGAGAACAAGTACAAACCCGTTTCCCTATTGCGGGACATTAACATGAGTGAGCACAAAGCCGTCAAGGTTGGGAGGGTTCAACGGCTCATCGCAGCTTGCGCTACCATCTTTCCAAACTTTTTTGATGTTCCTGACCATTTTCCTGAAGAAAAGATTTGCAGGAGCGCTGTCGGCGTCGTTCAATGAGTCGAGAAACTCAAAACGCTTCTCTCGCAGGTTCAAAGTGACCAAGCAGTAGTGGCCTATCGCGTCCTTCATTGTTGCGGGACGAGGATCAAATGTTGCAAACATAATCTGAAATAAAAAAAGTATAAAACAAACCAGATGAGAAAATAGAAAAACAGAAAACTTATTTTCAAGATGACGAAAATGGTCAAAATGCGTTACCAAGTTTTTCTTGTCCACACGTTCCTCTGCGCTTGAAGAAAACATCTTTTTCAAAGCCCTATTTGTGGCACCGCCGTTCCAAATGGAATGCTGCCAAAAAGACAAAACCAGAGAGTTAATGAAAATCCTTATAGCACAAATAAAAATTGGATGAGGGATAAATATAAATTAATGAAAATGCTTACACATAGGTTGTACGGGACAATCATCGTTTGAGATCCTTTGAACCTCTCAGCTAACATAGAGACGCAAATATTTGCGAGGCGCGTGCTCAGCGTACCATACGACCAAAAAGACTCGCCAACATGATCGATAGTAATATCACCAAACTCGCCCTTGAATGCAACTAGATGCCTTCAGACAAGAAGAAAAAAGCCCAGCAAAAAGTGATAAGATGGGTGTCCCTGGAAAAATAACATATTAAATAACCGGGGTGTAAGACAAAAAATGTCATACTTCTTCTTCTTATCCCTCCTAGCCCTTGTAACAGCGTCATATAACTGATTGTATCTTCTCATAAGAGCTGGATCAATCCTCGAAGGAGTAACAACAGGTAATTCCTCATTTGCATATAGAGTGGGAACGATATCAGATAATAAAACACACACGGTCCATTTCGCCCTGGGAAAGAACAAAAATAATGCAGTTTGCTTACCTTCGGTTTCATAATAAACTTCCTGCGGCTGCTCAGATACATCTTCGCTGAGCGTCAAGTGATCCAGCCCAGTAATATGATCGTCAAGCGACGCTTGATTGCTCATGTCCTGAGAGAGTCTTGGCTGTTCCTCTTCAGAACCAATCAAAACTGTCTCAGGTGGGACTTTGGTTGTCTCGGCTGGGAAAGCCAGATTGCCATCAGATTGCTCGGGGGCGCGAGGGACAACACAAAATTTCTCAGGCACCTGATCGCCAAGCAACAAAACAGTAGGCCCACCAACACCATCAATGCCAGCGGATGTCCCCGCAGCATCAAATCCGACTCTAGGAGTTCCTTCTCTCTCTTCTGCAATTTCAACTGTAACACGAGGAGCTCCTTCTCTTTCTTCATGCTTATCACCATCCACGATATCCTCCCTTCCTTCTCTCTCTTGTGCCTTATCAGCCTCAACAGGACACTCCCCTCCTTCTCTACCTTCTGCCTTATCAACCTCTGCATTAGGCTCCTCCCCTCCTCTTCCTTCCACATTATCATCCTCCATGATGCGCTCCGCTTGGATTTCAACATTTAATCCGCAGTTCTGATGAGTTAAAAAATAAAACACATTACACAAAAAGAGAGAATGCAGTTCACTAATAAAACGGATGATGAAGCTCCCATGAAAAATAAAAATAAAACACAAAATGCAAATTCTTTATACTCACCAGAGAAGCGTCGCCTTCCATCTCTTTAGACTTGTCAGCCTCGTCGTCCTTGCCAGCGTCACCCTCTGCCTCCTTCCCATGTATTTCCATGTTTGATTCGCCATCCTAAAAAACAAAAAACATAAATAAAACTATTATCCAAAATGCATTTCTACAACTAAAAAGCCAACACCAGATCATGCAGTTCACTACTAAAAGATGATGCTTCTTCTCTAAACAACAACTGCAGTGCACTACCACTACTAGTGCACACTACAAAAAAGTTAAAAACTGCAGTTCGCTGCCACTGCTGGTGCAAAAATATGATTGTTTATTTTGGACACTACAAAAAATTAAACAATGAAGTCCACTGTAACAAAAAATAGCAAGAAATCAAACCTTGTCGATGACGCCTTCGTCAAGAGGATTGTCTTTGGTAGCTTCGTCAACAGGGGACAATGGCCTGTCAAACAAATAATCAGAATCAACACCATAGTGGTCCTGGTGGTCATCATCACGACAAGCGTTAGCATTAGAAGATTCTCCTCCACACTGCGAAAAGAACAAAAGGATGCGAAAACAAATAGTCAATGCCACAACACACAGAAAAAATCGGTAACAAAATGGGTAAAAAAACTGTTCACATATGAAAAAAAGGACATACATCCACAGCTGCGGGGTCAGGCAAAGAAGGCCGGACAACATCTTCATGCTTGTTCATTTCCTTCACAATTGCCTCAGCTTCCTGCTCATACCTAGCACACTTGTCGTCCTGAGACTGCTTAAACTGAACGAATGAAGACCCGATATTCGTAACTGTCTGCTTAAGGAATTCAAGCTGCCCATGGTCAAAGTTATGAGCGGCCTCAATTTCTGCTTCAGAAGGGCCTTTGCCTTCAGGAAACAATCTAGCAATATTCCTCATCCTGGAACCGGATGTTGGGAAATCAGAAGTTAAATTGATGACCCTGTCGAGAAGCTCATCGACCTGAACAAATTTATTGCGATCAGCAGAAGCCTCGCTAGAAAAACCTTTCGCAGCCGCCCTAGCAAAACCACGACCCCGTCGAATTGGAGCCGCCCTAGCAAGAGGCTCACAAAACATTTCAAGCGCTTCGGCAACTGCAGTCCGCTTGTACACAATGTCCGCTTCCGCCTTCCACTGAACAAATTAACAAAAAAAGAGATGCAGTTCACAAAAAAAGTACATAAGAGGTTCACATTTAGCATGGCGAAAAAAAGGAATAAAACAAACACAAAGGCTGGCTATGCACTAGCCGGCAGCTTGCCAAACTTGTAAGTGTCCAGGTGTATCTTTCCCCTGACAATAATGTCGGCATTGTGAATCTTCTTCAACTGCACATGGGACAGTATTGTAGCGCGTGGCGTGCGTCTATCCATAACCGATACTTTTCGAAGATTCGACGAATCGAGGTACATGAACAGAGGCACGATGGTGCAACCCTCAGCGCAGTTCTGCTTGCTCCCTTCAGAATTCCACTTGTACACAGCGGCCTGCAGCTCGTCGACAACAAGCTGACAAAAGTCCATGCTAGCCATAGATGCAAAATCTAAGTTTTCAACCATAGCAGCTACCCTGGACAACCGAGTTGCAGGGCTGGGACAAAGCAAGCTCTGGAAAACAATGAGAAAAAAAACCTTCACAGTCTTATTAACCTTCGGAGGGTCCGCAACTAGCGTGCGAAGTAAAATAAGCAGGTCCTTCACATCTATGCTACGAGAACGGTTGAAACCAAGTTCATCCTTCAGATCAGCCAGCGAATCGTCATGGCCGCTGGCAGCAGGCCTGGGAGCAGTGTGAGAACCCATAGGGAAATCAAAAATGTGATGGACATCCTCACGATTGATTTCCAGAACCTTGTTTGACCCGCAGTCCAATCTCATCGTATCAGGGTAGATCTTTCCCATCAGCTTGCACATAAGAACACGAGAAATATTCTTCACTAATTTCAGGTCGAAGACAATGCCAAAACCTGCTTGCCGCACCAAAGTTCTGTGCGGCTCACCCAACAAGGCAACATCTTTGCATACGTTTGGAATGGACAACCGAACAGTCTTGTTAAAACGCCATTCATGCGCAACATCATCTTCAAACCTCTTCCTCTTGGTACTCTTAGCAGTCTACAAAAAAAAGAATAAAAAATGCAGTTCACATCAGCAAACTCATGCGAAACAACTTAAAAAACAGAAGAAAAAAATAAATAAACAGCGTATACCTTCCTAGCATCAACATCCTCCTCATCAGAATCACTGTCCAGCGCTTCTCCAGCTGCATTTTCCCGCGCCAGCTTAGATCGACGCTCAGAATCAACACCAGAGTGATCGTCCGCGCGTCTCCGCTTTCCTTGAATCCCATGCACATCAACCTCAGCATAATTAGGCCTCTTTGAGTAATCAACACGCGGGCTCCGCCGTGGAGAACTTAAACCTTGCTGTGCAACAGTGTTGAGTTTTCTCTTCACAGGATTCTTTGCGGGGGCAAACTTAGCAGACTTCTTTGAATCTGCAATCCTCCTTCCTATCTCCTTACCCTCCCCAAACTTTACTTGCTTCGTCTTATGAGCCTTCACGAAAGTTTACCGAGCGCAATCGCTTTCTGCCTTTTCCTCTCAACACCAGCTGCAATCTGATCAGGGACCATCCAATCCTGTGTAACTGGTTTTGTGCCATCAACAGATTGCGACTGGGTTTCACTCAATTCAGGTAGAATGCTGCCCTGATCAGATGTCCCGCCACCGACAACATCGGCTGTGAAATAACGTGTAATCAAATAGTTAACACCACCACCCCTGGACCCACCAGGACATAAAACTGTGGGTAAGAGAAACATAAGAAAAATATGTGTGTGAGAGGGAGACCTAAACTTAATGCAGCTCATATCAACTTGGAAACACAATGTAGAAATGCAGTGCTCTTTTCAGAAGTTTATTTTTAACAATTAAAACATAACAGAAAACCTAACGCAGTTCATGTCGCTTGAATATCAATTTGCCGCGTGTCTGAAAAAGGACATTGGTAAAGGGATATATGATGCAGTGCACTAATTCGTTCAGTAACCAATTGACCACATATAAAATGAAGTGCACTTAGATATACAAAACAAAACAAATTCATGCAGTTCCGTGAGAGGCAAAAACTAAAACTTAATGCAGCTTATATCGGTTTGGCAACCGCATAGTGGATAGACAAAAAAAATACAAAGCAATGTCCAAATGCAGTGCTCTTTTAGCAGTTTATGTTTAACAATTAAACATAACAAGTAACTTAATGTCATTCCAAAAAAAATAAAAACAATTAACTTGAGGCAGTTCATATCAGATTGCCACATGTCTGAAAAAATGGGCCTTGGTAAAGGAATCTACGATGCAGTGCACTATTTCGTTCAACAAAAAACAATTGACCGTGTATGAAAAATGCAGTTCACTTTGATGTAGTACCAGATGGGGAAGCCGTGCTAACTGGTGAGGCATCAATTGGGGAGGAAGAAGCCATGTTGTGTCTGATTTCAGAAAGGGATAATAATTAAACCCTAGACAGCAAACCCAAAAACAGGCAGATAAAAACTTTCAATCCATAGGGCGTTGCAATTTCAAGCATACAAAACAAAGTTAAGAAGAGGATGCTGGCTCCAAAAATAACCCTAGCACAAGATCTGGAACGGGTTGGGGGTGATTTGGGGCTCACCGTGAGACGATGTGACGGTCGGAGGAGGCGGCTGCGGACGGCGACGACGGAGGAAGCGCCCCTACGGACGGCGGCGGCTGCGGGCGTCGTCGCTGTCCACCACGAGAACGCCCCTACGGACGGCGGCGGCTGCGGGCGTCGTCGCTCTCCACCACGAGAGCACGAGGGCAGGGGATTTTTGTGCGGGGGAGAGGAAGGAGAAGGGGGACTGCAAGAAACATAGAAGAAAAGAGAGGCTTAATGAATAAAAGGCCCACAGGCCCACAGTTCATAGAAAAAAAGTAGAAAAACGGCTCGGTTGTAACATGATGCAGTTCGGTTACAAAAAACGGCTCGGTTTCAAAACGATGCAGTTCGCTTACAGAAAACGAATCGATTCGCCTGCCCGAAATATACGCGCCCACGATCGCCCGAAGTGTCGCACGCCCGCTCCTCTATCCGGCCGGTTGGAAGACGCGCGAAGGCCACGATCATCACGAACACACGATCGCCATGATGGTTGGAGGACGGGATTGTGCCCTCGGCAGAAGTTGCTGCCGCTCCCCTTTAAATTCCGCGCTCCATCACCCTGATCGTTCGCAGAAACACACAACACTGCGCTTCCTCCTCCTGTTCCTCCTCTTTCCAGCCATGCCATTCACCAAGACCTACGACGATGTCCTGGCGCACGGAAAGACCAAGCTCAAGGTGGTCTACACCAACGACGTGGACGCCATGGCGACGTACGTCGAAGAGTACAAGGCAGTTCTTCGGGGGCGCCGCGAGAAGATCGTCGGCATCGACCTCGAGTACACACCCAACAAGAGTAGAGCGGCCATGATTCAACTCCCCATCGGCAAATATCACCCAGTGTTGTTTTCCTAAGTATGCGCTACAATGGGCGATAGATGCATCACCTTCGACAAGTTCCTCGGCGACCCAAGGTAAGCCATTCTTTCTGCTGAGTAAAATATAGTTGCAGGCCGATGGGTCTCTCCTTTTCATCTGTGTTGCAGTTCTATATGTCTCTGTATGCAGTTCCGAAAAGTATAACTTGTGGTTCACTTCGCTTAGGTACGAGTTCGCTGGTTTCTGCATCGATGAGGACAAGGAGAAGCTTTCACGCTGCAACCTCCACATCCCCAACTTCGTCGACATTCAGGCGAACTGGAGGGTGCGTGATGGAACGAAGACACTGGACTCACTTGGCGATGTATCTGCTGCCATCATCGACGATGAATACGCAGACATGAAGAAAAAGATGACAGACCAAGACCACCGCCAGTGGACTTCGATTCTCAGCATGAAGCACGTTGAGTATGCTGCCAAGGACGCCTACACTGCGTTCGAGATATGGAACCGCATCACCACAGTGCAGAAAGGCCTCACCCGCTCTGCAAAAGAGAAGACGAGGGAGCGCCCGAGATCATCCTGGAGGGTGGCGGGCAAGGGGGGATCAACTTCCACCTCCACTTCCCACGGGTGGAACTGGCGAAGCAGGCCAGATGCTGATAGCCAAGGATTCCTGTCACAATTGCTTGATTTGTTTCCTTCTGCTTATGTAGATTAGTTTGCTTTCGTTGTAATTTGCCTTGGCACAATGTTTGCTTATGTTGCATTAGTTTGCTTGATGATGTACTTTGTTAATTATGAGCGCAGAACCTTGGTTTGTATCTATCAACAATATGCAGTTCTCAGTAGTTTGTTTTCAGTATGTATATTGCTTCAACTACTGCTGTAGCTAGGATACACATAAAAAACTATCTATGAAAGCAGTTCACAGAGAGTTTTCTTTCACAATACTGCTGCTACTATAATGGTTGATCCAGTCCTCTTTAATTAAGCACTCTAGTTCTGTATGTGGGTTAAAAGAAAAAAAAGAAAGCTCAGTGGGTGTTTCCAGTCTGTATATTGCTTCAACTGCTACTGCTGATAGGATGCACATGAAAAACTATCTGTGAAAAGCAGTTCACTTATACTCAGATTTCTTATAGAAAATAAACTAGAAGCCACAAAAAAATGTCGAATTATTACAACAAAATTGTCTCATGCTGTTTCTGCTCAAGCAAGACTGATCTAAATCAAATTTAACTTGATTTCCAAACACTTTGCATGCCTATAAAACATAGCCATGACAACATCCTCAGCCTGAAGACTAGCTTCCTCCACAAATTCCTTCCAGCCATCTTTGAGAACCAAACAATCATCAGAGCCAACAGAATACATAACATCAACATCATGATATCCATTCTTGCTAACCAAGACCAAATTAACACAGCTTTCTGTTACCCTAACTAGACCAGAAGGGAATTTCTGCAAGCAAATCAACAAGAACAGAAAATAAGAACAAATAAGAATAAGATTACAATCTTTAGAAACTAAATTGCTGCTACAATCTTCATAATAAATATTGATGTCAACATATAATAATATTGAATAGACAAAATTGCTGCTGCTCCTACAATATTCATAATAAAACTCTATGTGAAAAGCAGTTCACTTATACTTAGTGAAAAATGTTTCTTCAGAAACTAATACTGCTACAAATATTCAGATAGTGTTAACTACACACAACACATGAAAAAGACTATGCGAGAAATACATACCCATGAATCATTGACATCATCGTCAGTCATCTGATGGACGAATGGAGCCCGAAATCCAATACCTGAAGAATAGAGAAGGGAACAGAGCGCGCTGTGTCGCTGCCTCTGGTTCAGAACCAACCCTTCAGAAAAAACGCATGTCTCCAGCATGGGCTCCAACCTTGCCAGGCAGCCGCATGCGTAATCCATTGCCAGGTGTAGGGTCTGGTTGGGAAGAAGACATATCAAGGAGGAGTGGCAAAAAGAGCAGGCAATGTTCGCCGCCAGGGATAAGGTGTGATGGGAGCCGCCAGGGATAATGTGGGAGGGGAGCCAATTGACCCACCAATATATATATGTATATACACAACCCAAAAAAAAGTAAAACGACAAATAAAGCAGTGCGGTAACATGACAATGTGCATTTCGCATTGCATATTACTGTAGTCCACCGCGCTTGACCAAGCAAAAAAACTTATTAAACTAGTCCCCCACCCCCCGTGTCTGTTATGCAGTTCATACAGGCTCGCATTGCATATTACTGCAGTTCACCGCGCTACAATATTCACCGCGCATTCCATATTACTGAAGTTCATCCCTCCATGATTCGTAGACGAAAAACACAGGCTGTAATGCAGTTCTAACAACTATATAATGCGCAAAAACTCAAAAAACTTCTTGAGTAACGACCAAAGCCAGTGGCGCCCGCTCGAACACAAAAAACATGGAGAAAAGTTAAATTCTTCAAAATTAACAACTTAATCCGCTGCAATTCATACGGATAGGTGCAAGGCAACACGTAATTGCCGAAAACAACAGAAAATTACATAAAAAAACACAACAATTTCGATCCGGACGGGGAAGGACAGAGACCTTGCCGTTTTTGCGCTAGAACAGAGAGATACTCGACCAATTATCCTAAAATTTCAATCCTATTAGCAAATTAATCTGTCGCGGAATAACACAAACATGAACGCGAAATTAGTAACACACTAGGATCACGCTATAAAATAGAATATGAACCCGCCTGCAGGATGCGAAGCTCCTGCACGTGCGGAAGAACAGAGGCAGATCCGCCAAATCCAACGATTTCCGTCGTTTTCTCGCAGAATTGCATGTTTAATCACATATTAAATTAGCGCACACACAAATAAAACAATAGAAATCGATCAAACTAGCCAGAAACGCTGCTCCGTGAAGGTTTGCTACTGCCCCTCTCTGTGGTTCAGAACAGAAGAAGGAAGCAGTGCGCATAGCTTTCCAATGCAGTATCACAATGCAGTTCGGAAGTGTTATGGGAATATTTTTCTCATAATGTTATGAGAATAGACCGGCTGTATAACACCCCTTAAGACCTTATTCTCATAACAAAAACCTTATTCTCATAACAACCCCACTTAAACAGGTTTCTAGCACGTCCAACCTTATCCACCCCCACCCCACCATGTCGCACATAAACAGCCCACCTCTTGACGAACCCACCCGGTCTTCTCGCTCTCACCGCCTGAATCCCCGACCAGATCCCCTCCTCCTTCTTCTTGAACGGCCGCCACAAGCCCGAGGTGCTCATGGCGTCGCCCTACTCCCAGTCGGCCGTCTACCATAGCCGCTGGCGGTCTAGGCTGGCGCCGCCCCTACCCTGCATTACTGGCGGCCTGGGCTCGCACCGCCCATGCCCTGCATCGCCGGCGGCCTGGCCTCGCGCGGCCCCGCCCTGCATCGACGCCGCCGGCCTGGGCGCCCCATCGGGACACCCCATCGCCAGATCTAGGATGCCCCA
>LR738711.1:178082868-178102240 GCA_902687465.1 Secale cereale
CCCCCCACATGACCCACCACCTAGTCGGTGTTCCCCTTGCCCGCGTGGGTGCAGTTCGCCCTGCTACTCGACAGAGTTTGGTGGTCCTGGTGATGTAGTGCGCCTGGAGGCCGGCGGCCACGGGGAGCAAGGCCGTGCGTGAGGAAGGCCGTGGCGATGGAGGCGGGTTGGCGCTGCGGTGGTGGAGGCCGCCAAGGGAGGTCGGCATCGGCAACCGGTAACCCCTGCCCCTCCAGCACCTGTCCCGATGCACGAGGCAATTTCGCCGACACGATTGGGTGGTGCAGTGCGGTGTGTGCGGCTTGTAGTCTCGGAGCGAGCGGGCATGCAGTTCGTTTACCCATGTGCAATGCGGTTTCGCCTGGTTCGACCACCACGAGTTACTAAAACCAAGAAGTTCAATTTCTAAAAAAGAGTAGTTCAATGTATGTAAAAAAAACCCGAGTTTTCACGTTACTAGAGAATAAAACCAAGTTCAATTGAAAAAAGCGGAGCAGTTTGATATTTATTTGAAAAATCAATTTTTTCTAGTTACTAAAGAATAAAACCAACAAGTTCAATTTTAAATAATGAAGAAGTTCAGTGTTTCTAAAAAACCTCCAATTTTCACATTTATAAAAAAGCACAAAGAAATTCAAATAAAAAAGTTAGAGCGGTTCGATGTCTATAAAAAACTCAGATTTTTTCGTTACTAAAAGCGAAACAGAGAGACGTTCAAATTAATAACTGCCAGAAGTTCACATACTGCATTATGTGCGTATTCAAATGAGAAAAAAGAATAAAAAAGTTAAAGTATAAAATTTTAGTTGTAAGAAGTTCACGTGCTCGGCATGGGAAAGTTCAAAACTTCTTATGAGAGAGGTAATCGGCATGGTATATCATTTGTGCAACTTCGGTGGACGAGTGAGAAATTACGAACAAAAATACGTGGCAGAAGTTCAAACTGAAAATAACAGGAAGTTCAACTACTACGCGGAATGCATTTCAGATGAGAATAAAACGAATAAAAAACTATTAGCCTAAAAGGTTTGTTGCAAGAAGTTCACGTGATCCTCCTAGTGCGGTTCGAGATCTCTAGTGCGAGACGTCCGACCTTGAATTACATGTTAAAAATAGGCAAAAAAACAACGTAGTTTCTACCATTTTTAAAACTTCTCTCAAACGACAAAAAAATATAACGTCTGCCTACAAGAAAAAGATGCTCCTATTCATAAGCTTTGCAACGGTATATTATATGCTATATTTGGATGAATGGTTTAAAAGTTTTATGTATACTGTTAAAAACACATTTTTACGCATTCAAAAAATTATTTTGAACCACCGCGAGTATGAAAAAACCGATCAACACGAAAAATTTGCGTGTTTTCAACAGCTTTCCATCTGTATATTATTTGCTCAATTCCAGTACGTGGTTTGGGAGTTACGGGAAAAAAAATAGCACGTCAAAAATTAGAGTGAAGTTCAAAACAGATGTGTCACAGAAGTTCAACTACTAAACTGGACGAATTTTGGATGAAAAACTTTTAAAACCATCGCGAGTATGAAAAAAATGATCAACATGGGAAAGTTGCGTGTTTATAGCAGCTTTCCATCGGTATATCACTTGCTCAATTCTGGTGAGTGGATGGAGAGCTACGAGCAATGGATGGAGAGCTGCGAGCAAAAACAAACCGTGAAAAACAAAGTGAAGTTCAACTACACGTGCCCAGAAGTTCAGGTTCTTCACGCGGTGCATTTTCAAAGAATCTGTTTCGCGATAAAGGCAGAAAAATGATCTTGCTGTTTTCGCAATTACTTGAAAACGGCTAGGAATCAGAGAAAACCGTCAACATGAAAAAGTTTCGCATTTTCCGTAGCTTTTCAACGGTACATTATTTGCCCCATTCCGCTAAAGTTTGTAGAAATTACGGCGAAAATACGTTTTTCACCATTTTTGAAACTAAGTTAAAACCATAAAGAATTGCGAGAAATAATACATACCTAAAAGTTTCGCATTTGTTCAAGCTTTCCAACGCCATATCATTTACTGCATTCGGACACACGGTTAAAAAATGAGCTCGAAAATACGAACTTGGTAGGACTTGTACCGTTTTCTAGATTACTCTTAAACCTTTCAAAATTAGAAAAAACTTTCAACATGAAAAAGTAGCGCATTTTCATAAGATTTCCAACGCCATATAATATGCCCTAATTAGATTTGCCTTCAGAAATTACAGTGAAAATATGAACTCGGCTGTTCGGTTTGCAAAATTTTACATTTTTCCAAATTACTCTTTGAACATAGGGAGTTAGAGAAAGCTTTCAACATGTGAAAGGAGCGGTTTTGCAGCAGCTTTCCAACACCATATTATATGCCTCATTTCAATAAACGGTTTAGAAATGCGATCAAAAATACGATTCACGTTTTGTGTGTGAAGAAACAACGGTTTTCAAAACTGCTGTTAAACTGCTTAAATTTTGACAAAAGTTGAAGTTGGGTCATGATACTGGGTCCATAGCTTTCCAACGGTATATCGCAAGCCCTGTTTGGGCAATGTTGGCGGAAGTTCAACCTAGTTCGGAGGGAAGTTCAGGTCTAACAACCGAGGCAGTAAAATTGCGAAAAACACGAGTTCATCACAACCCGAGAGCAAAATCCGCCCATGAGCGAGATTTCTATTTAAAAAGTGTATTTAGTTGCTAAAAACCGTTTGTAGATTACACTTACATCACATAGAGCACGACTAACAAGAATAATTCACGCGAAGAGACACGATTGCGAAGATAGCCCGAAGGTCGGGTTCCTACAAAGGGAAGTTCAGGCGTGTATCTCAGGAAGTATATGTTGTGATCAGAATAATATTCTGATCCCGTGATCAGAATAGTGTTTATATATATATACATCCTAATTATTCTACAACCCATTCCTAAATAAGCTATTCAGGAACCGTTCCTAACTGCTCGAAAACAGATAAGCTAACTGTGCGTTATATACTAGTTAACTGCCGAGCGGACTTTTTCTCGCACTGTTTTTTGCACTATTTTTTTATCGTAATTTTTGAACCGTTTATCGGAATATGCAAATGACATATCGTTGGATAGCTACTGAATAGGCGGAACTTCTGTATCTTGACCATTTTCCCAAAATCCTTACAGTTTTTAAACAAAATTCAAAAAATAGAAATTCTTCAAACGTGTTTTCGGTGTTTTTGTGAAAGAAATTTTCGAACCGGTTGTCGGAATGATGCGTATGATACACCATTGGAAATCTATGGATTAGCTTGAACTTTGCTATATAGAACTCATTTTCAGATTCGCCACGGTTTAAGAGTAGTTTTCAAAAAACTAACAATATTTTTGTCATTTCCCCCCAGATTTGCTACAGTACATGCTAACTGCCCGACCATAATAGCTAACTGACGTATGACGACAAAGCTAACTGCCGTGACATAAGTCACTTTTTCCCTGGTTTTCCTGGATCAAGCTAACTGCCGGTATTGAAATAGATAACGATCGGGGATTGCGGCAGTTAACAACAAGTTAACTGCAGGACTGAAGGTACTATTGTTTTATTTTTTTCCTTGGGTCATTCCAACCGCAGGGCCTGAGATAGCTAACAACAGGGACTACGACAGTTAAGAACTAGTGAACTGCTTGACTGAAGATATCAACTTTTTTCTTTCATTCTTTTTTTGCCAAGGTCATGCTAACTGCTCGAGGGCGCATGGCAGTTAAGTGTTCAAGTTAACTTCCACAACTCGCCCACTTAACTGCCATATGCAATAAAAATTGGACTAACAGTATAAAAAACATTGTTATATTGTCATTTTTTTCCTAAACTGCTACAATACATGCTAACTGCCCGACCGAAATAGCTAACTGACGAATGACGACCAAGCTAACTGCCGCAACTTAAGACACTTTTTTCCTGGTTTCCCGGATCAAGCTAACTGCCGGTATGGAAATAGCTAACTGTCGGGGATTGCGGCAGTTAACAACAAGTTACTGCAGGACTGAAGGTACTAATTTATTATTATTATTTTCCCTGTGTCATTCCAACCGCAGGGCCTGAAATAGCTAACTGTCGGGGCTGCGACACTTAAGAACTAGTGAACTGCTGGACTAAAGATATCAACTTTTTCCTTTCGTTCTTTTTTTGCCAAGGTCACGCTAACTGCTCTTGGGTGCATGGCAGTTAAGTATTCAAGTTAACTTCCACAACTCGCCCACTTAATTGCCATTCCTAAATAAGCTATTCAGGAACCGTTCCTAACTACTCGAAAACAAATAAGTTAACTGTGCGTCATATACTAGTTAACTGCCGGGCGGACTTTTTCTGGCACCGTTTTTTCGCACTATTTTTTATCGAAATTTTTGAACCGTTTATCGGTATGATGCAAGTGGCCTGCCGACCCGAGCTCGCTCGCTCCCTCGCGTCGCTACCACACCACTCGCTCCCTCGCTCGCTCCCTTCGGGAAAAGAAACAGGTTAGGAGGGGTGGTTCCTAAATAAGCTTATTTAGGAACTCTAGAGGGGGGTTTCTAAATAGTCCCACCCTATATATATATATATATATATATATATATATATATATATATATATATATATATATATATATATATATATATATATATATATATATATATATATATATATATATATAAGTGTTTTGTCCTCTACAACATTCACTTATAGCCATGTCTTCAAACTTTTTGATCTAAGTGAATGTGATCGGACCCTAACCCTCTCCATGCTTAATCTCTCCAACTCTCTCTATCTCTTCATATGCATTCTATTGACACTTGTTGAATGTCTTCACTTTGTCCTTGTCAGCTGAAGATATAGAGACACTCAATTAAATCCGTTTTCAATGCCGTATCCGTTCTGCCCGAAAACCGGAGAAACCGAAAAGTCCATCCGACAAACCAGGCGTGCGTGGGATCGTGGCTCAACTCTCCATAAGTTGCATGCCAGCCACGTGTTGTTCAGATGTGAACCGTCGGGGGCACTTGCGTAATTGCATGATACGTCTCCGACGTATCTATAATTCTTTATTGTTCCACGCTATTATATTATATGTTTTGGATATTTAATGGGCTTTAATATACACTTTTATATGATTTTTGGGACTAACCTATTAACCTAGAGCCCGGTGCCAGTTTTTGTTTTTTCCTTGTTTTTGAGTATCGCAGAAAAGGAATACCAAACGGAGCCCAATTGACCTGAAACTCAACGGAGGATGTTTTTGGACCATAAGAAGCCCAAGGAGTACCGGAGATGGACCGGGGAGTCCCGGGCTGCCCACGAGGGTGGGCGGCGCGCCCACCCCCCTAGGCGTGCCCCCTATCTCGTGGCCGCCTCGTCTACCCCCCTGACTTGTTCCCGACTCCAACACCCCTTATATATACAGAAACCTCTAGAAAATAACCTAGATCGAGAGTTCCGCCGACGCAAGCCCCTGGAGCCATCGAAAACCAATCTAGACCCGTTCCGGCACCCTGCCGGAGGGGGGATCCCTCTCCGGTGGCCATCTTCATCATCCCGGCGCTCTCCATGACGAGGGGGGAGTAGTTCACCCTCGGGGCCGAGGGTATGTACCAGTAGCTATGTGTTTGATCTTTCACTCTTGTGTTCTTGAGATGGCACGATCTTGATGTATCGCGAGCTTTGCTATTATAGTTGGATCTTATGATGTTTCTCCCCCTCTACGCTCTTGTGATGAATTGAGTTTTCCCTTTAAAGTTATCTTATCAGATTGAGTCTTTAAGGATTTGAGAACACTTGACGTATGTCTTGCATGTGCTTATCTGTGCTGACAATGGGATATCACGTGATCTACTTGATGTATGTTTTGGTGATCAACTTGCGAGTTCAGTGACCTTGTGAACTTATGCATAGGGGTTGGCACACGTTTTTGTCTTGACTCTCCGGTAGAAACTTTGGGGCACTCTTTCAAGTTCTTTATGTTGGTTGAATAGATGAATCTGAGATTGTGTGATGCATATTGTATAATCATGCACACGGATACTTGAGGTGTCAATGGAGTATCTAGGTGACATTAGGGTTTTGGTTGATTTGTATCTTAAGGTGTTATTCTAGTACGAACTCTATGACAGATCGAACGGAAAGAATAACTTCGTGCTATTTTACTACGGACTCTTGAATAGATAGATCAGAAAGAATAACTTTGAGGTGGTTTCGTACCCTACAATAATCTCTTCGTTTGTTCTACGCTATTAGTGACTTTGGAGTGACTCTCTGTTGCATGTTGAGGGATAGTTATATGATGCAGTTATCTTATTATTGTTGAGAGAACTTCCACTAGTGAAAGTATGAACCCTAGGCCTTGTTTCAACGTATTGCAATACCGTTTGTGCTCACTTCTATCATTAGTTACCTTGCTGTTTTTATATTTTCTTATTACGAAAACCTATATCTACCATCCATATTGCACTTGTATCACCATCTCTTTGCCGAACTAGTGCACCTATACAATTTTCCATTGTATTGGGTGTGTTGGGGACACAAGAGACTCTTTGTTATTTGGTTGCAAGGTTTTTTGAGAGAGACCATCTTCATCCTACGCCTCCCATGGATTGATAAACCTTAGGTCATCCACTTGAGGGGAATTTGCTACTGTCCTACAAACCTCTACACTTGGAGGCCCAACAACGTCTACAATAAGAAGGTTGCGTAGTAGACATCAAGCTCTTTTCTGGCGCCATTGCCGAGGAGGTGAGTGCTTGAAGGTATAGCTTTAGATCTTGCAATCGAATCTTTTAGTTTCTTGTTTTATCACTAGCTTAGTTTATAAAAGAAAACTACAAAAAATGGAATTGTGGTTGCCACATATGCTTCATCTTTATAATGTCTTTCATGAAAATAAGTATTCCGATAATTGTGCCAAAGTGTTAGAAGAAGAATGCAATAAAATGTTTGGCACAAAATCTTTGTATGATGAGCATGACTGCAATGTTGTTAGTATGAATCCCTTGAATATCCATGATGCTAATGATTTGCAAATCCACAAGCTTGGGGATGCTATGTTTGATGAAGATGATATTTTTAGTCCCCCAAGTTTTGATGAGCAAATTTATTATGATGAAAGCATGCCTCCTATTTATGATGATTATTGTGATGACTTGTATGCTATTAAGAATAATGATAACCATGAAACTTGTCATCATGATTTTAACTTTCAATTGGATTATGCCTCACATGATAGTTATTTTGTTGAGTTTGCTCCCACTACTATTCATGAGAAGAAATTTGCTTATGTGGAGAGTAATAAAATTTATATGCTTGGAGATCATGAAAATAATGCTTTATGTGATGGTTATATTATTGAATTCATTCACGATGCTACTAAAAATTATTATGAGGGAGGAATATATACTTGTAGGAGTTGCAATAATATCAAGTTTCCTCTATATGTGCTTAAAATCTTGAAGTTATGCTTGCTTGGCCTTCCTATGCTAGTTAATTATCGTTCCCATAAGTTGTTTGCTCACAAAATCCCTATGCATAGGAAGTGGGTTAGGCTTAAATGTGTTAGTCATATTCTTCATGATTCTCTCTTTATGTTTCAACTAGCAATGTGGCCCGCTCGATGCGCGGGCTAGAATTTATAAAAGTTTAATAATGAGACCATATTTTCTCACTTGTGATTTTTTTCTGAACCTAATGTGATGACATTTACGAATATAAGTCTTCTACAAATATAGTATTCTTAGGTATAGTTTGTTTAAATAAGTTAATATTTAGGAATGTGGCTACTCTACACTCCCATATATGAACTTATTGGTTAAAATAAGTTTACTGGTGTGAGCAGTAAATTTTTTTAAATAGCAAAAAAAATAAAACAAATCATTTTTTTGTGGTGCAAGATGTGGAAGTGTCTGGTGCTTGTGAGAAATTTGGGGAAATTTGTCTTTTTTGCCACGATCTCCATGAATATCCAAATACCTTGAAATTTTGCATGGACATTGCACATTTGAGCATCTAGGATGACCAAAAAAATAGTTTTTTCTCCGAATTATTTTGCTATATTTTCTATTTTTTACTGTTAAGTGGGTGTAGATAAGCTTGGCCTTTCAAGATAAGAGGAATTCCTCTTTCAGTTTTCATGAAATATCGGGAGAGCACTTTTTCTTTGACTTGTGGTCGGTTTGATAATGTTTGTTGTCTTTGTTCGATGGTAGTTTAGTTGCTAACACTGGTCGCATCGTGGTAAAAAACATTCTCAATTTACAAGTTGTTTTACGAAGAGGTTGCATATGTATTAAGTTTAATTCAAAACATAGGAGACGTTTGGTTCCACACTGGTATCGTTTTTGGTTTTCAGTATCAGGAAGCGCTGCTTTCGGTATTTCCTCCCGAATACGTGTTTGTTGGTTCAGTCGCGGGCAAATACGTAGCAGAGATGATTTTGTATCTAGTTGTGATCAGACGTTTTCGTGGAAGTGAAGCGTTGTATCCGAGAGGATCGTAACAGATAACAGAAGGGCCGAACCAAACAACTTCTACTGCCTTCTAAAAGTGCTGTAATCAGAAACGGGATTTTCCGATGAACCAAATGCATCGATAAACTCTTGGTACCCGTTACTGATTTTTTCATCATAAGATAATACACTGTATGTTTGGTTGGATATATCTTTTTACGAAATTTACAGGGTAAAAAATATATTTAAGCAAACAGAGTATATGCTATGTACAATGTATATATTATTCATATAGGGGATGTATACATGATGCTTATTTTTGATTTAGACAAACATGATTTCGTAGATGCACACAGCGTCCACACATCTTCTTTCCCACTTACACTTTCACACAGTCCAGATCCCCTTTCTCTTTTCCTCCGTTGACTCCAAACCGCTTCCACCGGATGAGCTTGGACGTCCTCACCAGCAGCCACGGCAACAACTCGATTCATTTGTGCCGCCGCAAGGTGGCTCCTCGTACAATTCCCCAGTCTCCTAGCAGGGTCCAAGGAGCAGCTGCGCAAGGGAGTGGTCGAGATCATCGATCTGCACGGCACCGTCACTATTGGTGTCCGTGTAGTTGATTTGGTCATGGATTTTGTGTGGAGCTACTATCTTGGATCCAGCTCAATTATGAGGATGGAGGCAACATTGTCTTTCCCAAGTGCGAGGCAGACGCATCGTGGCTATTCCCGCTCGATGCTACTCAGCAAGTTGTCGTCATCCTCCGGTGCGTCAACATTCTTTGAAGATCGAACTTCACTACTGGGCTGCTAAAGGAATCTCCCCCGTCCCCCGTCCCTCGCATCGCCCCTAGGGCGACTCGGGGGCGACTAGGGTTAGCCCCCGCCGCCACTCCCCTCCACCCCGCTTCCCCCTCGCCGCCATCGGAGACGACCGCCGGGAAAGCCCGTGCGGGCGCCGGGGAAGGTGGCGGCGGGGTCTTCGGCGCTCCGTCTTCACGGAGGCCCTTGGATCCAGGGGCGGCGGCCCCTGCTGGTGTGGCGGCGCCATCGTGTGACCGGCGGCGTGCGTAGGTGGACGGCTGGCCTTGGGGCTCGGCTGTGAGGATGGCGAGCCACATGTGGTGTTGGAGCGCGGCGCGGAGCTTCCCGTGCCAGATCTGAAGGTATTGCCCCCTCCCCTCCATGCTTCCCCTCACAATCCCCGGTTCGGATGTGGATCTTGCCGGATCCGCCTCCGGTGTGTTCTAGTGGAGCAGATCGGGGTCCGAGGGAAACCTTGGCCGCCTTGGCTGGCCGGCAGCGGTGACGCCGCCTTTTGGCATCGCTTTCCTCCTTGGGGGCGCTGCTGAGGACACCATCTCTCCACTCCGACCCATGTCCGGGTGAAAGCCCAAGATCCGATGCGGATCGAGCGTCGGCGGCACCCCGTGCACCATAACATTCCTGGAGGCGGCGCCAGGGACATTGGGTTTGGATGGGAGGATCTGTAGGTGAGGGGTGGGGGTGCGATGCCTCCCTTTCGGCGTTCGACGACTTGAAGCAATCTTCTCCAACTAGCTAGGCGTATTCTTGTGGCTGTGTAATCGGCAGGCATTTTCCAAATTGAGGGGGTCGCCCGGTGGTCACCTAGCGAAGCGAGGACGACATTATTCCAGCTCTCGGGTGAGCTTTCTCTGGATCCCGACGGTACGGCGCCACGAGCCATGGCGAGGGGGTAGGGATCTCCTTCGGTGCCAGAGAAGGAAGATGTTTGTTTCCTCCTCCCCGAAATGCTTCTCGAGCAAGGTCCTTCCTCGACGGTCGGTGTTGTCTGCTCTGTTTGTCCAGGCCTGTTTTCTATTATCCTAGTGTGGAGTGTGCTGCCACTTGCAAGTTTGTTGTGGCAGCTTGTTCTCGGGTAGTTAGGATTTGCTTTCCAGTCTCGTCCCCAATGTACCAGTTTCTGTCGCGTGTAAGTTGGGTTGTAACCTCGACAGGTTGTTGGCTTCGTTAATTCAAAGCCGGGCTCTTCGCGAGCCTTCGTTCCAAAAAAAAAAGATCGAACTTCGACCAGCAGGTCCCCTTTTCCCTTTTCCCGACTGTAATTTAGGAAATTTCTGCCAGTGGAAAATGTTTCTTCATTTTCCTTTAAATCTTGGGGAAACATGTGATTTTATTTTTAAAAGGGCAACGATAGGCACCGGTCGACCGGCCCAAATTGGACCGGTCACCGTACAGCCGTCTGATTTCCCCATTAATAGCCGTCAGATTTGACACTTTCGCTTGAGTCGTCTTCTTCCCTCAATTGACTGCGACAGAAAAAGGGGAAATCCCCATGCGCGCTCCCCACGCGCATAGCACTTCCCGCCACACGTTGTCGCTCGCCAGATCTCCGCCGGCCGCTGCCTCACTTCGCAGCTTGAATTCCCCTCATCTTGTCGTCATTCGAGCACAACCCTTGCCCGGATGGAGCACTGCCCAATGCCGATTCCAGCAACTCGTAGTGCTGATCATAGCACGACAACGCCGCCTCTGGCTTGCCACCATCGTTGACCTGCACCACCATGTTCCAGCCAAAAAACATATCTCAGCCAAAAAAAGCTCTGGTGGTGAGTTGCAGCAAAACCAAAAACTGGTTCCAGCAGAAAAAAAACTACGGTTCCATCAAAACGACCAGAGAAACTGCAAAACGAGTAAAATTGTTTGAAGCAAAACAATTATTCCAATTCCAACAAAAAATTACTATGGTTCCAGCAAAACAAACTGAACAACTAGAAACTTAGGTAATCGTTTGAAGCACACATTTATCTAGTTCCAGCAAAAATTTATTACGGTTCCAGCAAAATGAACTGAACAACTAGAAACTTCGGTAATCGTTTGAAGCACAAATTTATCTAGTTCCAGCAAAAATTAATTATGGTTCCACCAAAAATTAACTACGGTTCCAGTAAAAAACGAACTCAACAACTAGAAATCCGATGATCGTTTGAAGCAAAATTTACATCGGTTCCAGCAAAAAAAACTCGAGTTCCACCAAAAAACATATCAGCAAATAGCCCACCTTGCAGCTCCCAAAAAATGCAGGCCACAGCTTCGGCGTCCATGGATGCATCTCTGCCGTTGAAAGGGTGAGGCTGATTCCAGCTTCTTATTTCACGGTTGCTTCTTGCCGTTGGCGTTCGCCATTGGATGCATCCCTCCTCGACCCTGGATGCACCTCCAAACTGAAAGGCTGCAGCTCGTGGTCGAGCAGCACCGCTGGATGCAGCTCCGGCCAAACCGCGTGTTGCAGCTCCCCGTTGGGCGGCATCGCTGTATGCAGCTCCGCCAACCGCCAACTGCAGCGGGTCGTAGCACTGTATCCCCATGCTCGTAGCTCCCCGGTCTCCGGCCAGCTGTTGCTGGGGGCACCCGCAGCACAAGATGCAGGCGGTGGTGGGCTGTTGTGTGCAGAGAAAGCCGTCGTGATTTGTGAGGAAAGAAGACATGGGAGATGCAGTGTGTGCGGCGTCATGGTCAACGATGGATGGATAAGGGATAGGGAAAGCGGTGTGTGATATGTGCTGAGCTCGTGAGAGAACAGTACCCATGGGCCCATGCCATGTGCGTGAGCGACCGGCGGAACACGCAGCCGGTCGACCGGCTGTGAACGTTTCCCATTTTAAGATGCACTATAAGTGTTGAATGAGGTACGTACTAATGAGTTTGTGAAATTTTAAATGTAAGTATATGAGTAAATTTGACAATGTTGTGCAGATTGACAAAATTTTCTAGTGATGTATTTACTTTATTAAACTGAATATGAATTTAGAGTGTATTTATATATTATATCTATATATCCATTTATCATCGTGTATACTCGCTCCTCTTGGCATTCATTTATTGACTTATACTGAATGTACTAAATGATGATAGTAAATTTTGAATGCGAAATACATCTTAAGGCGTAGTTTTAATTTCTTTATGCCCCTCCACTTTTTTGGGCTTGGGACTGACATTGGTAGTGTTAGCCCCCGTACCCATATGGAAACTTATGAATTAATTAGTACATTCGTGATTAGCTATATTTTTTTCAATGAAAAATGAAGATTTATTAACTGATATGAAAACAGGTCTGATTGCTTTCTACATAAATATAACAATGCCCGATACCATCACTATTGGTTTGCACTAAATAATAATCATGAAGAATCAGATATCACATAATATAGATTGTCGATATTTTGTAGCAATGAATTATTTGCACCAAATGTCGACTCATGTTTGCAATATCATATTCTTCCCGCCATATCATGTTAGCATAGTGAAGTCAGTTGTAATTTTTAGGATAGTTTGCAATGTACTCCCACCGTACCATAATGTAAGACATTTTTTTACTCTAGTGTAGTGTCAAAAAATGTCATACATTATGGGACGGAGGGAGTACTAAATTTCTATATATGCAATTCTTATGTAATAGGTCAGCCGCCTCAGCTAGTGAAAGAAGAGTCATGTTGAAAGTGTGTTATTTTTCATACTTTAAGAATATTTGTACTATATCAGCGACAACTAACAGGGAATGGAGGGAGTATGTTCGACCACATCATCCTCATTGCTATCTTCATCATTTATTATTACCTGCAGTCCATCCCTTTTTGTGACTCTTGAGAAGGCTACATATAGTTGTCCTTGTGTGAAAACTTGTTTAGGTAGATATGGTTCTACCTTTTTTAGAAATTGCCCATGGCTTTTCTTTATAGTCATAGCAAAGAAAACCGATATATTTGTCTTCTTTTAGAACGAACGGCCATGCAGATTCAGTTGGTTTCATGACTATTCTTGGAATATATCTCCCATGTGTGTTCCTGTTATCATCTGTGCTTCGATGAGTTTTTTTCCAAGTTGAAATTTACATCCTTGTACATTTGCATAACCCAACACTTTGGTTGATATTATGTAGGAGCATCGTAGTTATTCCAAATTTTAATTCGAGCTCGTGATTTAGGATTCCAGGAAATAGTGAGCTATTCAGTAATTCTGCTGGATATAACATTTCCGTTTATGCATTTAAGGCTGTTGCTTTGCATAATGTGTTACAGTTTAAATATGTTTCCGCTTCAACTTGTTGCTGATCCATTATATACTCATTTATATTGCAAACTGTTTCATTCCTTGGACATAATATTGCTCTTTTTTCTACAAAATATTGCATGTGATACTACCTCTCCTGCAAATTTAGATATGGTTTCCACATTTTTTTTATCATTTCCTTTCTTTAGTATGCCACTTGGTATTTTAACATCTCCTCACCTTCTGATGCAGTATTTTTTCCATCACTAATATTCAGAATCCACTCTACGAATTTTGCTAACCTTTGTTTCTCTAATTCATCATGTGTTGTGTAGTTGAGTCACATGCTCTTTGTTAGTTTCCCTATGTGAATGTCCCTCCAAAGTTATGGTCTTTTAATGGATGCAGTGACTATGTTGGTGTTGGGTCCTCTTCCCTTTGGTATAACACGAAGGATCTGGCGGAAGTTTCCTCCTAGAACCACTATCATGCCCCCGAATGCTCTCTCGCTGTGGTTCACATTTTAATACCTTAATATATCCCTGAGAATCCTGTCTATTGCTTCAAAATATATATTGTTTTCCATTAGGGCCTCATCCCATAGTATGAGCGAGGTCTTTGTTAGTAGGTCTGTCAAGTGTGAACCATGTTTGATGTGATTGGTTGACTCATCTGTTGGGATTAGGTGGATGGGGAACCTAGAGTCCGCCGTTCCATCTCCATGTAGAAGTAGCGCTGCAATACCACATAACACCGCTGCAATATCACATAACACCGCTGCAATACCACATGACACCACTTATGGTACCACCAACCTTTATGCATTATAATGTCATCAATTGTTGCTTTTGTTGTGCATAGAAATTCCTAACATAATTGAAAAGATTTGAGTTTAGATACTATACAATACAAAAGGTATGGTATGATGATCAAGGTTAGATATAAACCTTTCTTGTAACATAACTATATCACAAATCTATAATTTCGCTTAATGTTTTCTGTTGTAGACCATTTGCTCCTCAATCGTTCCTTTGGTGTTTTTGTCGACTCCCATCATTGTTGGGTTAACATCTGTTTCACAATGCCTATAATAGCTTTACGACCTGATCACATAAACTTGCAACTTTAAAAACATACTCCCTCTGTAACAAAATGTAGGATGTTTTTTTGTAGCCAACTACACCAAAAAATGTCTTATATTTCTTTACAGAGGGAGTACATAATTACATTGTTGTATGACATACCTCTCATTAATTTGGCCCGTCTTCGGAGTTTGGAATTTCAATGTCTAGGATGACTTTAATGCATTTGTTGTGCATAGTGATAGCCCTGATAATAACTGGTTAGTAAATTTGGATTTGGGTTTAAACAAAGAGATTAAAGTTCTCACCATTGAATTGCCTGACCAAATTTAAAGTGACAGTCACTATCGTTTGTTTGTCCTAAAGATCTTCATTCACCATATTTGCTAAAATATTCCATAGGATACCTCTACAGAATTTGAGGTTCATCACATTTCGAAACCTTCTGATGCACCATATATGTTTTTCTATATCGCAGCAAGTAATCACATTTGTTTCAGTTAAACTTGTAGCAAAACTCTAGTCTCGTAGAGTGGTTTTGAAGAAGTCTTCTAGAGTGTATTATCTTGATATGAATACACCAGAATCAACATACATCGCATAAGCCTTCTCTAGATGAGTAAAAGTATGAACGTACCACCATAGAATTGCAATAATTTATGTAGAATAATATAATAAAATTTTCTTTATCAACATAATTGACCTTCTGACTTCTGAGCTAACATGTCAAATACCCTCAGTTGAGCAATGCATGGAGTATGATCAAAGTATCATTAGTCCATTGATCGGAATGAGCTATAACTCTTTGAAGATGGTACTTACTGGTGGTGGTTTGATCGCTCGACTGAGGCAATTACAGTCGAGGAAAGTCAGCAGGAGAATGGGCCATTGGAGGGCTGGTTGCCGCTGGAGGAAGGCAATGCCGAAGTGCCATTTGTTAGTTGATGTTAAATTGTTGTTCACCTGAGGAAGACGATCTGCGGGGTAATTTGAAGTCGACAGGATAATGAATGGTTGACGCGTTGCAAAGGTAAGTTATTTTAAGGACAACTGAGTTGATTCACATGTGCATGATGGAAAGGGAGGTTGTTTGGATCGTGAGAGTTTTCTTCTAGTTTGTAGACAAATTGTATCTCTTTGCACGATCGTGAGAGCTTGGTTATATTTCAACAGATTGTACATGTACACGACTCTGAGAGATTGGGTTTTGCTGAGATTGTATCCCTGATTACTGTAAAAAAAATAGATTGTATCCCTGACCAGCTTTTTAGATTATTGGAAATATGCCTACTGAATTAAAAAGCTTCTGTTTAGATTTTTTATGGGATCGTGAGAATTTTGGTTGCTTTATGGCCCAACCTGATCGTGACTTTTTTTTTGAAACTAATCGTGACTTGGTTGACACATTTCTTTTAGCGTGAGATGACACACAACATGTTTGGATCAGGAGACTGATTGTGAGATTGCTGTGTAGGTTATGGGTCCACCCTAGTTATGAAGTTCTAGTGGTCTTAGTTTGTTGATTGGAAATTGCCCCCGTCTAATTAAAAGCCGGATATTTCTAATTAATTGTGGGATTGTTTAGCGTGACATGACCCACCATGTTTGCATAGGGAGACTGATTATGAGATTGCTACGTAGGTTATGGGTCCACCCTAGTTACGAAGATCTAATGGTTTTAGTTTGTTGATTGGAAATTGGCCCACCTAATTAAAGGCCGGATGTTTCTAATTATTGTGGGAAATTTTATGGTATTTATCTTTTTTCTGATCACCCCATCAAATACCTTTTATATATAATACATTTTTATCTTTTATGTGAGCATCATTGAAATTATCATGCCTAGCTAAAAGGCATTAAAGAAAAGCGCTTGTTGGGAGACAACCCAATATTTACCTCTACTGTTTTTGTGTGTTCACATGATTAATATACTGTAATAATCATGTTTTATAGCCTTTGTTTCACTAAAGTGCCAAGTAGAACCTTTGGGAAGACTTGGGTGAATGTTAATGTGATCTTGCTGTAGAAAACAGAAACTTTGCTCTCACGAGATTAGCAGCCATTTTTTTTACTAGAGAGTGCTTTTAAGTTTATTATTTTTGCAGGAGATTAATAGACAAATTCCTCACGTCCAACAATTTATTTCAGAATTTTTTGAGGTACAGAAGTATTCGAAAGTTACAGATTGGTACACGCTGTTCTGTTTTTGACAGATTCTGTTTTCTATGTGTTGTTTGCTTATTTTGATAAATCTATGAGTAGTATCGGAGGGTATGAACCATATAGAAGTTGGAATACAGTAGATATTACACCAATATGAATTTAGAATGATTTCACAACAGTACCTAAGTGGTGGTTTTATTTTCTTATACTAACGGAGCTTACGAGTTTTCTGTTGAGTTTTGTGTTGTGAAGTTTTCAAGTTTTGGGTAAAGATTCGATGGACTATGGAATAAGGGGTGGCAAGAGCCTAAGCTTGGGGATGCCCAAGGCACCCCTCTTTCGTCTTCGTTCATCGGTAACTTTAGTTGAGGCTATATTTTTATTTACCACATGATATGTGTTTTGCTTGGAGCGTCAATTTATTTTATTTTGTTTTGCTTGCTGTTTGAATAACATCCCAAGATCTGAGATTTTTAAATGTTAGAGAGTCTTCACATAGTTACATAATTATTCAACTACTCATTTTTTTGACCTTGAAGACGCAGGGTTTGCACCCACATCATTTTATTACCAAAAAGACCAGCAGTACATAACTTCCTCAAGGTGAAGAAAATAAAAACAGAAAAAGAGCTATCTAAACTGTACAAAGGAGGAGAAGAAACAACTATACCTAAAAGAAACAGAAAAACAAAAAGAAGGACCTCTCAAGGAGGCAAGAAATCAATCCATTTGAGCAGAGCATCCCTATATTTCTTCTTGATTCTATGGGAGAGCAGTGTAAGGTCACAAATAAAACCATATCTCTAAGTCCTGAAAGAAGGTCTAATATTCCTGAAAGCTCTGTCATTCCGAACCTTCCAGATATTCCACCAGGCAGTAAAAACCACTTCCACAAAGAAAGGCTTGCTGAAATCCTTCCTAGCTTGGCACGCTATGTCCACCATATCCTCACTATCCTTCCAAGTGATTTGCAGGTAGTTCCACATGCGGACACTGAAGTTGCATTGGAAAACAGATGATTTCGATCCTCCGAAGCGCCAGTTGGACAGAGCACACACTCGGGGCCCTCATTGATTCTCCAATGCCTTCGCTGGATTATATTCTTGGTGTTTACCCTATCCATTATGACAAGCCAGGCAAACATTTTGATTGACATGGTGCAGCAACTCTTCGAGATCCAGCTAAGAATTGGGTTGGCTACCATTGGCTGATAGGCAAAATCATAGAACTTCTTTGCAGTATATGCAGACTTCTTACCATTCCTCCAACTCCAAGAATCAGGGCAAGCACTATCCAAATGAGTAGAGCCCATCAGTTGCAAAAGCTGCTGCAAATCTTGGAAAGCCTGTTCAGACAATGGCAAAAAGAAGATGTCCAAAATATAATTCACTTGAAAAGCATCTTTGACCGATAGGTCCTTGCTCAAGCAGAAAGAGTAAAGTCTTGGGAAACGATCCCTAAGAGGAACACAGCTGCCCCCAATTTGCCAAAAGTCAGCCCAGAACAGTACAATGTCTCTAGAATGAACACCAACAGAAGTAACAACTCTGAAATTATCCATTAACTTACAGACATCTCTCCACCAAAAAGATCCACAAAGAGTAGTATCATGTGGAATCCTTTGAAAATAGTAAGTCTCCCAAATCAAGTGAACCCAAGGCACATCCATCTTATTATAAAATTTATTCAGATGTTTGAGCAGGAGTGCTTCATTTTGCAAAACAAGGTTTAAGATGCCAAGCCCACCCTTGAGTTTTGGCCTACAAACCAGTGGCCAAGCAGCTAGAGAGTGTCCCCTCATTGATCTTCACTTATATCTATCAGAGTAGTTTGTCATTTGCTCTAGTCCTTCACTTATATCTTTTTAGAGCACGGCGGTGGTTTTATTTTGAAGAAATAGATGAACTCTCATGATTCACTTATATTATTTTGAGAGTCTTAAACAGCATGGTAATTTGCTTTGGTTATGAATTTAGTCCTAATATGATAGGCATCCAAGATGGGTATAATAAAAACTTTCATATAAAGTGCATTGAATATTATGAGAAGTTTGATACTTGATGATTGTCTTGAGATACGAGGATGGTGATATTAGAGCCATGCTAGTAGAGTAGTTGTGAATTTGAGAAATACTTGTGTTGAGGTTTGCAAGTCCCGTAGCATGCACGTATGGTAACTGTTGTGTGATAAATTTGAAGCATGAGGTATTTATTTGATTGTCATCCTTTGTGTGGAGGTCGGGATCGCGCGATGGTTAACTCCTACCAACCATTCCCCTAGGAGCATGCATGCAGTACCTTGTTTTGATGACTTGTAGATTTTTGCAATAAGTATGTGAGTTCTTTATGACTAATGTTGAGTCCATGGATTATATGCACTCTCACCCTTCCACCGTTGCTAGCCTCTGATACGTCCAAAACGTATCTATAATTTCTGCTTGCTCCATGCCTCTTTTGGGTGATATTGCTATGATATTTATACACTTCCATACACTTTTGATCATATTTGGACTAACCTATTAACTCAGTGCACCCCAGTGCCAGTTTCTGTTTTCGGTTGTTTTTGTATTTCAGGTTTTCACATTACGAGAACTGCCAGGAAAAATTCAGAAAAATTATATAAAAAATCAGCGTTCCAGAAGCTACCGTGCGCCCGAAGTACAGCCGGGGG
>LR738711.1:178102293-178119687 GCA_902687465.1 Secale cereale
GGGGGGGCACCAGGGCTCCAGGCGCCCTGGCGGCGTGCCCCCCCTGGGCCGCGCCGGGGGGGCGCCTGGGCCCCCCGAGGCTCCGCTGATGCCCCCCTTTGGCATATATTTCGTCTCCCAAAACCCTCGAGACGGGAACTCTTTTTCGCGATCTCATCTCTGTTCCGCCGCCACCGCCGCTTCCAAGATCGGGAGCACCAGGAGAACTCTTCCCTGCACCCTGCCGGAGGGGAGGATCACCACCGGGAGCTTCTCCACCACCATGGACGCCTCCCGGATGAGTTGTGAGTAGTCTCAATTGGACCATGGGTCCATGACCAGTAGCTATGTGATGTTCTCCTCCCGTTCTTGTGCTTCACTAATTAGTCCTCGTGAGCTGCCCTACATGATCGAGGCACATATGTAATCCTTATGCTGTTGCTATGATGAGTTTGCTGGGATCCGATGGATTATGAGATTATGTTCAGATTGTGTTTGAGTAATATATTTGATTCACCTCTTTTATATTTATGTTCGTAAGTAATTCTTGCATGTTCTCCGTTGTTATTTATTGCTTTGGCCAAGTGGTAGGTAGTGACTCCAAGAGGGAACGTTATGCTTGATTGTGGGTTCATGCCCCTCGATGACTAGTTTGAGTGACAGAAACATGAGTCTAGGGGATGTGTTGTTTCCACAAGGGGGAAAACAACGGTGCTTGTGCCCGCGGGTGCAAGGATTGTTTACTTTACGCAAAGTTATTTTAATGCAGTTGTCTGTTGCTTTGAGTTTACACTATGGGTGGGACTCGCAACTTAATACCAGCGAGATGTTCTGGATAGATATCTCAAGGTGGATGATTAGTAGTAGATGCAGATGGATTTCGGTCTACTTACCTCGGCGTACCGCCCATGCTTTGAACCTCTACCTTTCTTGCAACTTAGTCAGCATTGGTCCTGTCAATTGCCCAGCTGTAATTCGTTTACCTCACATAGCAGTTTTATCGTCTTTTGGGAGAGAGACATCACTAGTGAACATCATGAGACTCCGGTCCATATTACCATCATCGATCACATCCGCTATTTACTTTCCGCATTTTATTTACTATTGCAATTATACCTATCACTATTATCACTTGCGTTTGATCCTTTGTAAACTACAAGGCCGGAGGGATTGACAACCTCTCTGTACTCATTGGAGCAAAGTTATTTGTATCTGTGTGCAGGTCCACGTTGATTGCTAATATCCGGCGCCGTTAGCAGTTGACACCTTCTTGTTGAAACTGGGAGTCTCTGGGAAATCGATCCTTGGTATTGCCAAGGGAAAACTTTTGCTACACTGCATCTCAAACCTTCCACTTGGGGTAACCAACGAGGGGTGAGAAGCCACCTAGCAAAGCAATTTCTGGCGCCGTTGCCGGGGACTCCACTCTTCAGGATAGGGGAGTTGCACGCTATCTTTTACCTTTGCTTTTTAGTCTTGTTAGTTTACCTTTCAGTTTTCTTTATGTCTTTTCACTAGTTTTGCTTAATGGAAAACAACAAAAATATGAGAGAGCTTTATAAGCTCTACCTTGCTTTGGGACATGATGTGTTTGAAGAGAAAATTAAAAAACCTATGGAACTTTATTATTTGCATAACAATCATGATGGTGGTGATGTTATTAGTATGCTTTCTTTGAATATCAATATTGCTAATGACATGGAAAGCTCTAAGCTTGGGGATGACACGTTCGATGAACATGATATTTTTAGTCCCCCAACTTTTGAAGAGAAAATTTACTTTGACGATACTTTGCTTCTTATACATGATGATTACAATGATGAATATGATGTTTTCAGTCCACCTACTATTGAGGATAAAATTTATTATGATTATGATATGCCTCCTAAATACAATGATTACCATGATGGTTATGATTGCTTTACTCTCACTATTCCTAATAAGAAAGATTTTGCTTATATGAAGAGTAATGACACTTTTTTGCATGTGGATCATGGTAACAATGCTTTATGTGATGCTTGTATTGTTGAGTTTATTCGTGATCCCACTGAAAATTATTATGAGAAGGGAACATATGCTTATAGATATTTCAATGATATCAAGTTCCCTCTCTTTATGTTGAAGGTTTTGAAGCTACACTTGTTTTGCCTTCCTATGCTTATTGCTTTATGCTTCAATGAATTATTCTATTGCAATATTCCTATGCATAGGAAGAATGTTAGGCTTAAATGTGTTTGGTATTTGCTTCTTGATGCTCTCTTTTGTTCTTCAACTCTTATTCCTACGAGAGCATCATTAAAGTCTCATGCCTAGCTTAAAGGCATAAAAGAAAGCGCTTTTCGGAGGCAGCCCAATGAATAAATTTTTTTTTTGTTGTGTCTTGATGTTGTTACTACTGTAGCATCATCATTGTATCTTTGCTTTTCAATTTTGTGCCAAGTATAGCCTCTGATTGCAAGAAAGTTCAAAAGTTGTGACGTGCTGTTCAGGAAACAGATTCTGTCCTTGGATAGAAAAATTCGTATAAAATCACCAGATCATCTTTTTGGTCTGAATTTTTTCGACAGCGTGCTCTATATAATTGTATTTCGTGCGTCTATTCTGAGTTTTTTGATTAGAGTTGCAGAAGTGCCCCGAACAAATCATTTACTACCTGCTATTCTGTTTTTCACAGATTCTGTCCTGTTTTGCCTTTCTTTCATTTTGCAAACCTAGAGCTTGCTTTTTCTTTGCAAAAACCTTTTGGCAATCTTGAGAAACAGTAGAACTTCAAGAATATCTTTATTTCCAGCAAGGTACAATTATTTTATTATGGGTACTAACCTCGCTAATCAGATTATGATGAGTTATGTATGAAGGGAGTTTTCAAGTGTTCGAGGGAAGATGATAAAAAGATCCAGGAGTGTCAAACGCTCAAGCTTGGGGATGCCCCCATGCACCCCCAAGAAATATTCAAGGAGACTCAAGCGTCTAAGCTTGGGGATGCCCCCGTGCATCCCCTTCTCCATCAACATTATCAGTTCGTCCTTCGTTCCACTATATTTTAATCACTTCATGTGTCATGTGCTATGCTTGGAGCGTCTTGCTTTTAATTTTCTTTAGCTTTTCATAACGAGTCGGAACTCAGCTTTCTTTATGTGGGAGAGAAACACACTCCACTTCTACCTAGAACATAACATAGAATTTTCATGTCTATCTTTGCTGTGTGTGTTCTTTGTCTTTTAATAGCTACTATCATGCTCAGCTCTCAGTTTTCATGCTTATCTTTTTAAAGAGCTTTCGTTTAAATTGGTTGCTTGAACTCTCTTTAGTTATCATGCGTATCTTATTAAGAGAGTTTGCTTCCGTTGCATTGGTTGATATGTCTATGATAAAGATGCTACATGCACGATGGCGCTTAGTAGTTCATGTTTTCTTATGGTTAGTGTCAAATAGCTGGGGGATTCCCAATGTGTTATTGGAGTACCAACATGATTTGTTTGCCTATGATGTGGTATGGTTTAGTAATATCTTCCTTCAAGAATTTATTTTGATTGACTTGGCGTATGCTCACGCATATTTAAGACTGTAAAGAAAGTCTGTCAAGCCTTGATGATCTTTTATTTCTGAGTAGCGATATAACTTCCATGCCTGATTCAATATTGCTTTGTTGCTCTGCATGATTATGACCGTCATTGCTCTCTTAGTTGGTCGCTCCCAGTCTTTTGCTAACCTTCGCCTGTACTAAGCGGACTGACTGCTTGTGCATCCAAAATCCTTTAAACCAGTTATGACATATGAGTCCACCATACCTTCCTACATGGTATTTACCTGCCATTCCTAACGAAGACTTGCATGTGCCATCTCGAAATTATTCAAAGAAAAAAATGCATTCCTATTTTGTGCCTCTGTTGTAAGTTCATGAGGAAGTAGTGGTTAATTAAGCTTGGGGAGGTTGATACGTCCAAAACGTATCTATAATTTCTGCTTGCTCCATGCCTCTTTTGGGTGATATTGCTATGATATTTATACACTTCCATACACTTTTGATCATATTTGGACTAACCTATTAACTCAGTGCACCCCAGTGCCAGTTTCTGTTTTCGGCTGTTTTTGTATTTCAGGTTTTCACATTTCGAGAACTGCCAGGAAAAATCCAGAAAAATTATATAAAAAAATCAGCGTTCCAGAAGCTACCGTGCGCCCGAAGTACAGCCGGGGGGGGGGCACCAGGGCTCCAGGCGCCCTGGCGACGCCCCCCCCCCTGGGCCGCGCCGGGGGGCGCCTGGGCCCCCCGAGGCTCCGCTGATGCCCCCCTTTGGCATATATTTAAAGCGTCTCCCGAAACCCTCGAGACGGGAACTCTTTTTCACGATCTCATCTCTGTTCCGCCGCCGCCGCCGCTTCCAAGATCAGGAGCACCAGGAGAACTCTTCCCGACACCCTGCCGGAGGGGAGGATCACCACCGGGAGCTTCTCCACCACCATGGACGCCTCCCGGATGAGTTGTGAGTAGTCTCCCTTGGACCATGGGTCCATGACCAGTAGCTATGTGATGTTCTCCTCCCGTTCTTGTGCTTCACTAATTAGTCCTCGTGAGCTGCCCTACATGATCGAGGCACATATGTAATCCTTATGCTGTTGCTATGATGAGTTTGCTGGGATCCGATGGATTATGAGATTATGTTCAGATTGTGTTTGAGTAATATATTTGATTCACCTCTTTTATATTTATGTTCGTAAGTAATTCTTGCATGTTCTCCGTTGTTATTTATTGCTTTGGCCAAGTGGTACGTCGTGACTCCAAGAGGAAACGTTATGCTTGATTGTGGGTTCATGCCCCTCGATGACTAGTTTGAGTGACAGAAACATGAGTCTAGGGGATGTGCTGTTGCCACAAGGGGGAAAACAACGGTGCTTGTGCCCGCGGGTGCAAGGATTGTTTACTTTACGCAAAGTTATTTTAATGCAGTTGTCTGTTGCTTTGAGTTTACACTATGGGTGGGACTCGCAACTTAATACCAGCGAGATGTTCTGGATAGATATCTCAAGGTGGATGATTAGTAGTAGATGCAGATGGATTTCGGTCTACTTACCTCGGCGTACCGCCCATGCTTTGAACCTCTACCTTTCTTGCAACTTAGTCAGCATTGGTCCTGTCAATTGCCCAGCTGTAATTCGTTTACCTCACATAGCAGTTTTATCGTCTTTTGGGAGAGAGACATCACTAGTGAACATCATGAGACTCCGGTCCATATTACCATCATCGATCACATCCGCTATTTACTTTCCGCATTTTATTTACTATTGCAATTATACCTATCACTATTATCACTTGCGTTTGATCCTTTGTAAACTACAAGGCCGGAGGGATTGACAACCTCTCTATACTCGTTGGGAGCAAAGTTATTTGTATCTGTGTGCAGGTCCACGTTGATTGCTAATATCCGGCGGCGTTAGCAGTTGACACCTTCTTGTTGAAACTGGGAGTCTCTGGGAAATCGATCCTTGGTATTGCCAAGGGAAAACTTCTGCTACACTGCATCTCAAACCTTCCACTTGGGGTAACCAACGAGGGGTGAGAAGCCACCTAGCAGCCTCCCTTGTACCGCGCAACTTTCGCCGGTACCATACACCCACCATACCTACCTATCATGGCATTTCCATAGCCATTCCGAGATATATTGCCATGCACCTTTCCGCCGTTCCATTTATTATGACACGCTTCATCATTGTCATATTTCCATGCATGATCATGTAGCTGACATCGTATCTGTGGCTAGGCCACCATGCATAATTTTTCATACATGTCACTCTTGATTCATTGCACATCCCGGTACACCACCGGAGGCATTCATATAGAGTCATATTTTGTTCTAGCATCGAGTTGTAATGTATGAGTTGTAAATAGAAGTGTGATGATCGTCATTATTAGAGCATTGTCCCAAATAAAAAAATAAAAAAGAAGGAAAGGCCAAAGAAAAAAAAGAAAGGCCCAAAAAAAGGAAGAAAAAGAAAAAAGAAAGAAAAAAGGGGGACAATGCTACTATCTTTTCCCACACTTGTGCTTCAAAGAAGCACCATGATCTTCATGATAGAGAGTCTCTTGTTTAGTCACTTCCATATACTAGTGGGAATATTTCATTATATAACTTGGCTTGTATATTCCAACGATGGGCTTCCTCAAATGACCTAGGTCTTCGTGAGCAAGCAAGTTGGATGCACACCTACTTAGTTTCTTTTGTTGAGCTTTCATACATTTATAGCTCTAGTGCATCCGTTGCATGGCAATCCCTACTCACTCACATTGATATCTATTAATGGACACCTCCATAGCCCATTGATACGCCCAGTTGATGTGAGACCATCTTCCTCCTTTTGTCTTCTCCACAACGACCACTCTATTCCACCTATATTGCTATATCCATGGCTGACGCTCATGTATTGCGTGAAAGTTGAAAAGTTTGAAATTTTTTAAGTATGAAACAATTACTTGGCTGAAACCGGGATTGTGCATGACTTGAGTATTTTGTGTGACGAAGATGGAACAAAGCCAAACTATATGATTTTGTAGGGATGAACTTTCTTTGGCCATGTTATTTTGAGAAGACACAATGGCTTTGTTAGTATGCTTGAAGTATTATTATTCTTATGTCAATATTAAAGTTTTGTCTTGAATCTTTCGGATCTGAACATTCATGCCACAATAAGGAAAATCACTTTGATAATTATGTTAGGTAGCATTCCACATCAAAAATTCTGTTTTTATCATTTACCTACTCGAGGCGAGCATGAATTAAGCTTGGGGATGCTTGATACGTCTCCAACGTATCTATAATTTTTTATTGTTCCATGCTATTATATTATATGTTTTGGATGTTTAATGGGATTTAATATAAACTTTTATATGATTTTTGGGACTAACCTATTAACCTAGAGCCCAGTGTCAGTTTCTGTTTTTTCCTTGTTTTTGAGTATCGTAGAAAAGGAATACCAAACGGAGCCCAATTGACCTGAAACTCAACGAAGGATGTTTTTGGACCAGAAGAAGCCCAAGGAGTACCAGAGATGGACAAGGGGATACCCGGGCTGCCCACGAGGGTGGGGGCGCGCCCACCCCCTGGGCGCGCCCCCTATCTCATGGCCGCCTCGTGGACCCCCCCCCTTACTTGTTCCCGACTCCAACACCCCTTATATATACAGAAACCTCCAGAAAATAACCTAGATCGGGAGTTCCGCCGCCGCAAGCCTCTGGAGCTACCGAAAACCAATCTAGACCCATTTCGGCACCCTGCCGGAGGGGGGGATCCCACTCCGGTGGCCATCTTCATCATCCCGGCGCTCTCCATGATGAGGGGGGGGGGAGTAGTTCACCCTCGGGGTTGAGGGTATGTACCAGTAGCTATGTGTTTGATCTCTCTCTCTCTCTCTCTCTCTCGTGTTCTATGGCACGATCTTGATGTATCACGAGCTTTGCTATTATAGTTTGATCTTATGACGTTTCTCCCCCTCTACTCTCTTGTGATGAATTGAGTTTTCCCTTTGAAGTTATTTTATCGGATTGAGTCTTTAAGGATTTGAGAACACTTGATGTATGTCTTGCATGTGCTTATCTATGGTGACAATGGGATATCACGTGATCTACTTGATGTATGTTTTGGTGATCAACTTGTGGGTTCAGTGACCTTGTGAACTTATGCATAGGGGTTGGCACACGTTCTCATCTTGACTCTCCGGTAGAAACTATGGGGCACTCTTTGAAGTTCTTTGTGTTGGTTGAATAGATGAATCTGAGATTGTGTGATGCATATCGTATAATCATGCCCACGGATACTTGAGGTGACAATGGAGTATCTAGGTGACATTAGGGTTTTGGTTGATTTGTATCTAAAGGTGTTATTCTAGTACGAACTCAATGATAGATCGAATGGAAAGAATAACTTCATGTTATTTTACTACGGACTCTTGAATAGATCGATTAGAAAGAATAACTTTGAGGTTGTTTCGTACCCTACAATAATCTCTTCGTTTGTTCTCCGCTATTAGTGACTTTGGAGTGACTCTTTTTGCATGTTGAGGCATAGTTATATGATCCAGTTATGTTATTATTGTTGAGAGAACTTCCACTAGTGAAAGTATGAACCCTAGGCCTTGTTTGAACGTATTGCAATACCGTTTGTGCTCACTTTTATCATTAGTTACCTTGCTGTTTTTATATTTTCTTATTACAAAAACCTATATCTACCATCCATATTGCACTTGTATCACCATCTCTTTGCCGAACTAGTGCACCTATACAATTTGCCATTGTATTGGGTGTGTTGGGGACACAAGAGACTCTTTGTTATTTGGTTGCAGGGTTGTTTGAGAGAGACCATCTTCATCCTACGCCTCCCACGGATTGATAAACCTTAGGTCATCCACTTGAGGGGAATTTGCTACTGTCCTATAAACCTCTGCACTTGGAGGCCCAACAACGTCTACAAGAAGAAGGTTGCGTAGTAGACATCATTGCACTGCGCCGCCATCTCTCCTTATAAATACTCCACCCTCGCGGTCATAATTTCTTCTCCCACCTCTCGCCATCTCGCTCAACCCTAGCGCCTCCGGTAGCTCCAGTCGACGCCGGAGACGAAGCGCTTAGCTGCGGCGACTTCTTCGACGCCGTCTTCCCTCTGGCCACGGACCTCGTCTCTCCGCCGCTGCCGTAGGTGTCTTCCTTCGCCAAGTTAGGGCACGGAAGATCGACATGCTCGGCATCCATCTCTTCTCATCTAGCAGTTCTTCAGTGCGTGTCAGATTTATGGTTCCGGCAAAACCCTTAAGGTTCGAACTCTGGGGTGCGCACGCAGATGTCTCCTTCCGCCCTAGCCCTTCTACTTGACAGTTCTAGGCCTAGCTCATCAGATCCAATGAACAAGAGACACACGATTTATACTGGTTCGGGCCACCATTGTGGTGTAACACCCTAATCCAGTGTGTGTGCTGGATTGCCTTGTAGGCAGAGGAAGAACTAGTACATGGATGAACTGCCTCTTGGGGAGAGGTGTTCTTGTGCTCGGGTGAGCTTGAGGTGTGCGGCCTTCTATCTGATCAACTTGAGATGAGATCAACTATGTCCCTCATGAGATGATCCCAATGGTGGTGGCTAGTCCTATTTCTAGTGGCATGGGTCCTCTTCCCAAATATTGAGCGAGAAGGAATCCCACAACGGCCAATTTTGAAGGGGAACAACTAGTACAAGTTATCGTGACAAAAGGTGGTCTTCGCTGCCAAAGGCTCTGGTGGTGACACCGCCGTGGGCTTCACGATGACCTCTGTCCTGCCGTCCTGCTGGTCTTGGTCTTGTTGCACTGATATGGAAACCTTTGCCTGACGCCTCGAGACTCCGCGCCTACACCTGCTCCTTTAGCACTGAAGAGGAAACTGGCAATCTGCGCCCGCTGGCGCCCGCCTGGCGTTAGTCGTCACTGCTCACGTCATGAGGACCTCGCGAGGTGCCCCTCTCCTTGATATCTCTGATCCTCACGAGCAGCCCTGGCGAGGCCACCCCAGGGGATGTCTTGTGTCGTCCGCCTGGCGAGACTTGGCCCCTCGCAAGGGTCTTGAGTGTTGCTGAAGAAGTTGGGCCACACTAGGCCGCCTTGCGAGCCACGCTCTAGGCTGCAGGAAGGCAAGTCTGGGTACCCCCGTTCCCAGAACGCCGACAGTAGCCCCCGGGCCCAAGGCACGCTCGGGCTTGGCATCACGGCGAAGCCAAGGGCTGCCGTGGGCCCTCAAAGCCTGTGACCTTGTGCGACGCGTGGTGGTTGATGGGACGTGGGTGTCTCCACTTCCCCACGCAGCCTCGGCGGCCGCGCGACTTGACAGGTCCCTGCATACACAACAAATCATCATTACCTGTGATTTCAGGGGCCGGTGGTTGGCCTTCTCCTCGCTATAAATAAGGCGGCGAGTGGAGCCTCCGTCGCCCATCTCCTTCCTTTGCTCTTCTCGCCTCTTCTTCCCTGTGTAGTGCTCGATCGTGCTGTTCATGGCGCCGATTCGACGATTCTCTGCCGCCGAGAAGGGGAAGACCCCTCGCAAGGAGCCAGTGGTACTTCCCCCAAAGAAGAGGCCGCTCCGTCGTCATGGCGTCGTCATGAAGCTGAAGGTGACGAGGCCTTGGCATGAGCATCCTCCCCCTGGCTATCCGTTGCCCCTTTTTGCCAGGCACCGGGCCATGGAGACGGAGCTGGCGTTCAGCGTCGCCCGCACCATGGCCGCACTAACCGTGCCGTTGTGTTGCACGCTACTGTCCCGAGAGCTCACGCCGGAGGCTCCTCCCGTGAGTTCGTGGTGTGGGCAGCGATGCCTCCTAGATCTTGGATTCGCCTCCCGCCATTCTTTGCTGCGGAGGTGCCGCCAAGGGGGAAGTTCAGGCTGTGGTTGCGACACGCCGGGTGCCAGGCCCCGGCGACGAGGGCGGATGTCGAGGTCGTCTCTTCAGGCACTTCATGACTCGCGGATGGGGCGAGGTCGCCCGCACTTGCGGCTCGGAAGGCGCCCTCGCCATCCACCTCGAGTTCGATGGCGTCTCCATGCTGCACTTCAAGGTGTTCGACGAGGAAGGACGCCGCCTGGAATGTTGCCCCGGGAAGGGCCACCAGGTGCATGCCGTTGGCGACGCGCCGGATGTCGATTCCGTCGCCAGCTTATCCAGTGGCAGCGATGGCCTCCGGAGGTCTAGCAGCATCTCTGAGTCCAGCGAGTCCCCGGAGACAAGTGACAATAGGTAGGCGCCTCCGAGCTCGCGACGCGCCCAAAACGCATCGGGCTCGTGAGCACGTTGCTGGTGGTGACCCGCCTAGGGTCGGAGGTGGCCCGCTGTTGATGGCGCTGTAGTTGGGATCTCCTGAAGACCCTTGGTGGCGTTCCTTGCGAGGATTCAAAGCAGACCCCACGGGGGTGTGCAAAGAACTTGTAGTGCTTTTGCTTCTATCCTACTGTTTTACCAGTGCGCTCTGTTTGCGAGCCTCGTCTCAGCAATATCGCCCCCCTTTCTTATCCTTTCGGTTGCATAGTGTTCTACGCCGACGGCCCCCAAGTCCCAAGGCAAGCTGCAGCCATCACTGGTATGCCAGGTCGCGATGCCGTGGTCAAGGCCAGGAGGTGTGCGGCCCGAGGTTCGGTAAGAGCTCCTGAGGTGCGATGCTCAAGAGGCCCCCCTTCGCGTGCAAGCGGCTTCCTGAGGCTAAGAAAGCGAGGCAATAATGCTGAAACGTCACTATCGAATCCTGCTGAGTGAACGTGGGTAAGGCATCGAGGGATCGATGACTTATCTTGGCGATCGTGGGGCGGATCCTCGTACAGAGTGCCTGGCTCATTCATTAGGCTGAGATTTCGTGATTCCCTGTTGCTGGCCCTGGGGTTCTCGGCAGGGCTCGGCCCGCGCGTACCTGAGCCGCCGCTGGCCTTGACCGGAAACTAGGACAGGACCAGAGAGTGAGGGGCTACGAGTCCAGTTAGGCCATTGGGTCGTGATGACCAAGGGTCCCCCTTGACGTACGAACGGAACTGAAGGAAGGGAATGCTGGACTCAGGCTTTGATGTTCTGCATCGGCAGAGCCCGGCCCGCGCGTACCTCAGCCGGCGCTGGCCCTGACCGGAAACCAGGACAAGACCAGGGAGTGAGGGGCTATGGGTCCTGTTAGGCCCTTTGGTCGCGATGCCCAAGGGTCCCCATTGACGTACGAATAGGACCGAGCTCTCTGGACCGACCCCCTCATTTCGCGCTTCTCGGTGCTCAGCGTTCTCGGGTCCCGACCCTCGAGCGAAGCTCAGCCGCGGTTGGTATGCCAGGCCGTGATGCCGTGGTCAAGGCCAAGGGGTGAGGGATGGAGAGTCAGTGAGAGCCCCTGAGACGCGGTGCTCAGAGACCCCCCCTTTAACGCGCAAGCGAACCACGTGGGGAGGGGAGTCCGGGGGGGCTGCCTGTTGCCGTGCTCCTTAGGCTCTGGTGGGTTAGCCTGCAGCAGAACAACTTAGGGCCTCGCTCGCGTCGGGCTTCTGATAATTCCGCTGGGGGACGAAGGCACCGAGGACCTGGTGAGGTGATGCTTGCGGAGCGGGCCGCGGATCAAAGCTCGGTCCCTCGGATTTGCCAGCGTTGCTGGGACGGACCCGAGCACAAGCGCCGTGCCAACTTACGCAGCTCCATTGCGAGATGAGCAGAAGTCCGTTGGGTGGCAGTGGAGAACTGGAAGTGCGATGGTTAGTTGATCGATCCGTATGTAATATGACTAAGATGGTAGCACTAGCTTTGGTAAAATGCAAGGGAGATACATGCCACCAGGGTAAACCTGTGCGGCCTGTGGGTAGTATAGCCCGAGGGGCACCCCCAAAAGGTGACCTGAGACGCGAAAAGATGTACGCCGCAGGGACAGACCCGTGCAGCCTAGGAATAATGATGCCCGAGGGGCGCTCCCAGTTGAACAGAAATCGAAAGATGTCACATGGCATGATTGCTGAAGTAGTGTTGGTGTAGCTGAGGGTGCTCGGCGAAGGCGCTGCTCCTCATGTGACGTCTAGCCCTAGCCCCTCGTGAGGCTCCGGGGCTCCCCAGATCTCGTGGAGGGCCGAGTCCAACTCCGCCTGGATCTCCTTGTGCCTGGCCTTGCGAGCCACCAAGACTTCCCGCATGTGGCGCTGGTGCAGGGTCGCCTAGTTCGGTAGGCCGAAGGGCATGCACACGTAGCTGTGAAGGGGACCCTGACACCGGCCCACCTGGGAACGCTAGTAGAGCTCCTGAGACGCGATCCAGTTGAGTGCCGGGACGTTGACGCAAACACGCAGCCCGTCTCCTGAGCCTGGGCCGATAACTGCCCTTGGGGGAACCGGGCGGTGCTCGCCTCGCATGGCTCTTGGCTCCTATAGGTCTTCGATGGTCTGGCTGATGAACTCCTGAGAGCTTGGTGCCTCGCGCCTTGAGGCCTCCGGAGGGAAGTGTGCAGCGAAGCACTTTCCACATGGTGCCCGAGCGCCTCCCTCGTGATGTTGGTTAGGTCTGAGGCCCTCCAGAGGAGAGCCCCCGAGCCCAGCCTGAGAGGGGCGCTGGGCGTGCCTTCCTATGCGAGAGGGGGAGGAGGCCCTATGGTGATGCCTCCCTGTGTTGCGTCCTCATGAGGCTTTAGAGCCAGCAGCTGCTTCTTCTTCTTGGGAACGACCTCCGGTGGATAGACAATGTTGTCGCTGTCCGGATCCTCAACCGCCGCCGCCTGGTAAGCGCGCTCAAGCGACCACACTGCATCTTTTTCCTCGTAGACGATGGTGATGACGCCGCCACTTCCAGGCATCTTGAGAACATTATAGCCGTGGTGAGTTACTACCATGAACTTGGCCAGGGCTGGATACCCGAGGATGGCATTGTAAGGGAGATGGATGTGGGCGACATCAAAGTCGATGAGCTCGGTGTGGTAGTTGTCACGCTTGCCAAAGGTTACAGGTAGGTGAACTTGCCCCAAAGGAGTGGTGGATCCATTAGTCACTCCGGAGAAGGGCTTGGTAGGCAGTAGCTGTTCGTAGGGTATTTCAAGGCTCTCGAACATCTCGATGGACAGGACATTAAGCCCTGCGCCACCGTCGATGAGGGTCTTGGTAACTTGGACATTGCTGATGACGGGAGAACAAAGCATCGGGAGGGCCCCAGCTGTAGCTGCGCATTTGAGCTGGTCTGCCAAACTGAAGGTGATGGGGCACCTGGACCACCTGAGCGGACGGGTGGCCTCGAGCTTGGGGAGAGATGTGTTTACTTCACGGGCAAACTACTTGAAGATGCGCTGAGAAGCTGGGGCCTGTGCTCCGCCCAAGATGCAAGCGATGGCATGCGGCTCCTGGAAGCCCCCAGCCGCCTTGTCATGGTCGTCGTTCCTCCTTGGTGGTGGCAGAGGTGGTAGGCCGGCCCTGCCCTGAGGACGGTCCTCTCGGGGTTGATCCCTCCAGGCATCCTCGCGGGGCTGGCCGCGCCAACGGTCCTCCCGAGGCTGATCACGCCACTCCTAACGGGGTCCACGGTCGTCCCAATGTCCTCCCGCCCGACCTCCCCCGCGGCCGTAGCCACGGCTGCTGCGCTCGGGGCGTTGGATGACGTGCCCTTCGTGGAGAGCCCTGAGCTCTTGACAGTCATGGGTGTTGTGGCTGTGCACGTTGTGGAAGGCGCAAAATGCCTTGCCGTTCTTGGGTGGCTCCGGGTAGTCGCGGCCGCACTTCATCTCTGGTTCAGCTGGAAGCACTGCCGCTCCCTTACATCCATAATGCAAGCAGACAAGAACTTCAAGAGTAATAGGCTGTAGAGGATTTTCGAAAGATCGAAAAGTATTCCGAAGAATTTTGTGAGACGCATGAACAATTGAGAACGGATCCTCGATAAATGTGAGAAAATAACCATAAGAATTTTCATGCAAAATAAAACTGCAAGACAGTAAAATCAAAGGATTCTCGGGACAACGGAGAATATTTCGAGGCATCTTGTAACAACAACAGCAACGAGGAATGATCATGAGAATGACAAGTGCATGCAGATATCCATAGGGATATATTGGTGGAAGATAATTGCAAAGGCGATGACCACAAGGGTCTCGGGAAAATATCGAGGGATATCCTCAGAATCTTCTGACAAAGCAGGTGATCTTCCGAAATGAGGGCTCTTCGGGAGAAATAGTTACGAGAACCTAGAGTCAGAGTTAGCAAAATCCTTTAACCCGAATAGAAGAGAGATCAGAGTTCCAGAGCATAGAAAAGGAATAAAAGATCCTAATACCATCCATTGGTGATGTGGGCCCGTAAGCCACACAACAAGTTAGTAAATTTGTTTTTCAAAGACTAGACTCAACTTCGGCCAAGGATTTGGAAAGGGGGATTCCTACAGGCAGTCGGCTCTGATACCAACTTGTGACGCCCCCAATTTGACCATACACTAATCATGCACGCAAATGTGTACGACCAAGATCAGGGACTCACTGGAAGATATCACAACACAACTCTAGACACAAATTAAAATAATACAAGCTTTATATTACAAGCCAGGGGCCTCGAGGGCTCGAATACAACAGCTCGAATACACAAGAGTCAGCGGAAGCAATAATATCTGAGTACAGACATAAGTTAAACAAGTTTGCCTTAAGAAGGCTAGCACAAAAGTAGCAACGATCGAAAAGGCAAGGCCTCCTGCCTGGGACCTCCTAACTACTCCTCGAAGCCGAACTCCATGTAGAAACATCATCGGGATCCTCTGGCTCCTGGACTCCACCGATCTGGTTGCATCAACCAGAAAGAAGAAAGAAGGGGGGGGGGAGGGGGAGCAAAGCAACCGTGAGTACTCATCCAAAGTACTCGCAAGCCAGGATCTACACTACATATGCAATGCTATAAGTGTAAAGGGGGTAATATCTATGGGCTAAACTACAAAATGCCAGAATAAGAGGGGGATAGCTAATCCAATCGAAGACTACGCTTCTCGTAACCTCCATCTTGCAGCAGTAGGAGAGAGTAAATGGAATAGTAACAAGTATCCTCGCATCTCGCAGCCTCCGTCTTGCAACAGTAGAATAGAATAGATGGTAAGTTCACCAAGTAACAACGTATAGCATAATCCTACCCGGCGATCCTCCCGCACATCACCCTGTGAGAGAGCAACCACCGAGTTATATCTGGCACTTGTAAGGGTGTGTTTTATTAAGTATCCGGTTCTAGTTGTCATGAGGTCAGAGTACAACTCCGGGTCGTCCTTTTACCGAGGGACACGGCTATTCAAATAGATTAAGTTCCCTGCAGGGGTGCACCACATAACCCAGCACGCTCGATCCCATTTGGCCGGACACACTATCCAAGGTCATGCCCGGCCTCGGAAGATCAACACGTCGCAGCCCTACCTAAGCACAACAAAGAGGTCAGCACGCCGGTCTAAACCCTAAGCGCACGGGGGTCTGGGCCCATCACCACATGCACACCTGCATGTTGCGAGGGCGGCCGGTGAGCAGACCTAGCAACTTCCATTACAAAGGAAGTTGCGTTACGCGGTCCAACCCGGCGCGCGCCGCTCAGTCTGACGTCAAGAAGGCTTCGGCTCATACCACGACGTCGAGTGCCCATAACTATTCCCACGTAGCTGGTTAGTGCGTATAGGCCGATGGCCAGACTCAGATCAAATATCCAAACTCGTTAAGCATGTTATTATGAAATCACCATGGACAACGACCAGGGCCAGGCCACCTCTCCATTGGGTGTCTCAACCTGCCCTGTCGCTCCACCACAAAGATCCACTTGGGGGCCGTCGGGAACTCAGGCCCATCACTACCTGGATGGAGCCACCTGTCCTTTCAGCCCCCACATCGAATCACTTGCGGGTACTGAATGAGCCGACCCGACTTTAGTCACATCATGTATCATGTAAAGTATGTATATAGCATAAATCCGTGATCACCACCCGAGGTGATCATGGCCCGATAATATAGCATGGCAGACGGACAAAGATGTGGGGCCACTGATGGAATACTAGCATCCTATACTAAGCATTAGGATAACAGGTAAAGGTATCAACAGTGGTAGCAATAATGACAGGCTATGCAGCAGAATAGGAGTTATCAAATCATCAACAGTAGCAAATCTAACGCAAGAATAAGAGAGAAGAGAATGGGCGATATCTGGTGATCAAGGGGGGGTTGGCTTGCCTGGTTAATCTGGCAAGAAGGAGGGGTCGTCGTCGACGCAGTCGATCACAGTGGCACCGTCAGCAGTCTCAGCCCCGGTGTCTATTGGAGAGAAGAGGGGGGGGGGAGAAACAATAAATATAAAGCAACAATTGTAACACAAAGCATAACATGGAAAAACGCGGTGCTACGTGTGACCTAACGCAGTGCTCGGTGATACAGGTCGAGAGGAAAACATCCGGGAAAGTATTCCTGGTGTTAAGTATTTTCGGACAAGTGAAATGGAGGGGGACGGTTGTTGGTTCGCTAAGCTAGGGATGTGCGGTGGACGAACGGAGTGCGTATTCGGATTTGTATCGAAATTCGGAGCAACTTTCATATATAAATTAGTTTCATGCGAGTTACGGATTATTTTCTATGAATTTCTAAAGTTTAAAGTATTTTCTGGAATTTATATAATTAATTTAAATCTAACATTATCCAGAACAGTGAAGGGTGATGTCAGCATGACATCACCATGACGTCAGTAGGTCAACGGGTTGTCTTAGTCAAACCTGGCGCGTGGGGCCCGCATGTCATTGACAGATTAGATAATTAACAGTTAATTACGTTAATTAGTGATTAGGTTAATCTAACAGAATTGATTAAGTTAATTAAGTAATTAATTAATTAATACTTTATATATATATATATATATATATATATATATATATATATATATATATATATATATATATATATATATATATAT
>LR738711.1:178119955-178137486 GCA_902687465.1 Secale cereale
GAGGAGGGCCGGCGAAGGAGAGGCGGGGACGAGGCGGTCCGGTGCGGCAGATCGAGGAGCCGCGGGGCGTCGGTGGCGTCGGCGATGACCGGCGGTGCAGGAGATGGCCCGTGGGCGTGGGCGCGTTCGCCGAGGCATGGCCACGGCTTGGACAGGGAGGGACGGGGAAGGCAGGCGCCGGTCAGTGGCGGCGCGAGGGCGGAGGGCGCGTCGGCCGGCGTCAGTCTTCGAGTGCAGGCGAGCCAGGAGGAGGAAGGGTCGATCAAGATCGGGGAAGGGGGTAATGGATCAGGGGGGGTGTGTTGGGATCGGGCTAGGGTTCGGTCGCCCGAGGGGATAAGAGGGATGGGGTGGGCTGGCCTGGTGGCCTTGATGCCTGGTTGGGCCATTCGGCCCAAAGGGAGGGGGGTTTTCTTTTTCTTTTTTTTCTTCTGTTTTGTATTTTCTTTTTCTTTTACTTATTTTTCTATTTCTGTTCTCTTTTATTTACAAGTTAAATTTTGTTTTGTATATTACAAAAGTTGTACTTAATTTAGTCGTAGTAATTATTCCACCGCCACAAATATTGTGGCACATGAACTAAAGTAGTTTATAATTGTTTATTATACTAAGAGCATTTAAATAATAGTTTTGTCGATGTTTTACTTACCATAGTGCATTTAAATTCTTTACGGATGTGTGGTTTATTCACCAATATTTTGTATGGATTATTTGCCACAATCCGAACATTTTAGTTTGAATGTTTTAAAACTTTTGTTGTTTGCCTTTATTTCGAATTTGAATTTCGAATCGGTTTTGAAGTAAAGCGAGATTATCAATAGTAACTGAGGTGACGTGGCATCATTAGCAGGGGTTCATTGTAGCTTAATTATCCAGGCGTCACAATTCTCCTCCACTACAAGAAATCTCGTCCCGAGATTTAAGCGGTGGAGTAAGGGGGGGGGGAAGTTCTAGTAGCGAAAAGCTAACGAGTCTTCTCGGTCTTGGCTGCTCTTATCGAAGAGGTCGGTCCATGACGATGAGGTCTTCATCCCTCTGCTTCAAGTCATCGTGATCAAGTCGTCATCCTTTCTCCGGGGTCTTCATCGTCCTACGAACGCGATAAGTGGGAAAACTTCGGAAGAATGCATCTCCACAAGGTTGGGCATCTGACGGTGAACTCAATGGGAAATACACGAGGTACCCCACGAGTTGTATTTCAGTGAATACGTTGAGTGCAATATACGATGGTACCAAAGTTTCAAATGGGTAGGCAATCCTTCGATGCCTAAACAGAAGCTGGAATGGGGGGCTTGAACCACGAGAATAAGATGGTGTTTGATTCCAGGATGAATATGGTATAGAATTTATCTCGTGAATCACATACGAAGCTAGGTGCAAAGGATACTTTAGAATCCAGGTTGTAAAGAAGAGTCAGGTTTCGATCCAGTGGACCTATGGGTTATGGGCCCACCATGCGGGTTGAAAGTAGGACGGGTGGTGACATCTTGCACAGAAAGCAAGGCATGTCAGAGGATAGTCTATGAGCTAAGTTGGCAACAAAATCGGTACCAAGGGCGAGGGACGAAGAGAACCATTTTCTTACTCATTGAACGAGGCGGACCAATAGGCAAAGTTCTGGTCCTTCGGTGGTTACCGAAATGTTATGAACAATAGTAACAGGTTCTTACTGACAGAGTTGTATACCAAGGTGTTTACATAAGCAGAAGTTATTACTGCTTAGATTATATGTAGATCAAAGAAAGGTTAAACAAACAAATGGAAAGGAAAATTATGATTACACCCAATTATTAGGAGTATATCCTTCCCATGGACAAGAAGAACATGGCATACAGGGTAGGAGAGCAAGTACCCAACCATTCAGATAAAGGGGCAAGGATTAATCAAGATGTTACCCATACAACGGTGTTTGGATAACTGACCAAGAAACACTTAGCATCGCGCCTCCAATGTTCTTGTTGATGAGTGGGGTATCATAGTCATGCTTCGAGGTAGCAATGATATGGTGTTTCAATCAAGGGCCAGACCTTGGATACACAAATGATCCATCACAAGCAACTTATAGAATAAGTCTTACAATTTCCTCCTGGAAGAATGGCTATCCTTGCAAAAGAAATTATAATGATAGGTCCTCCAGCCAGCAGTGCTAGGCATGACATCATATTACCGGGTCATCAAAGGACCAACATTATAACTTCTGGAAAGTTGTCCCAACCATCATATCTGACCGAGATTCAGATCCGATTGGTGTCATGATACCTTAGACTCGGGATGTCTGAGAAGAAAAGGTGCAACATTGTAGGATCGAAAGTAGGTCTAGAGGGGGGGGATTAGACTACTTGACAATATAAAAAATCTGCCTTTAGATCATGCAATGTTTTTGGCAGTTTCACAATTAAGATCAGTTCAAGTATCACCCTACACATGCAATTCTAGAGTATAAGCAGCGGAAAGTAAATTGCACATGTAAAAGAGAGGTGGAGAAGATCAAACGCAGTTTGGTGACACGAAGATTTTTGTCGTGGTTCCGATAGGTGGTGCTATCGTACATCCACGTTGATGGAGACTTCAACCCACGGAGGGTAACGGCTGCGCGAGTCCACGGAGGGCTCCACCCACGAAGGGTCCACGAAGAAGCAACCTTGTCTATTCCATCATGGCCTACGCCCACGGAGGACTAGCCTTACTCGGGGTAGATCTTCACGAAGTAGGCGATCTCCTTGCCCTTACAAACTTCTTGGTTCAACTCCACATCTCAAAGACGGAGGCTCCCAAGCGACACCTAACCAATCTAGGAGGCACCACCCTCCAAAAGGTAATAGACGGTGTTGATGATGATGAACTCCTTGCTCTTGTGCTTCAGATGATAGTCTCCCCAACACTCAACTCTCCTCACTAATATGGCTGTGGTGGAAGAAAGGTTTGAGTGGAAAGCAACTTGGGAAGGCTAGAAATCAAGTTTCATATGGTAGGAATGGAATGGCTTGATCTCAACACAAGGGTAGGTGGTTCACTTCTCAGAAAGTGTATGGTAGGAGTGGTAGACTTTCTGATGGCTCTCTCCACGAATGAAGAGGGGGTGGAGGGGTATATATAGCCTCCACACAAAATCCAACCGTTACACACACATTTGACCAATCTCGGTGAGACCGAAGTTAAAACTCGGTCAGACCGAAAGTTCAAATATAGTGAACGTTGGGATTTTCGGTGGGACCGAAAATACCATCTCGGTGTGTCCGAAGTGAGTCAAAGGTTGGAGCTTGCCATCTCGGTGGGACCGAAAGTAACAACTCGGATATTCCGAAGTGATGTCAATTGGTTACAGAAGGTTGGCAGTCCATTTTCGGTGAGACCGAAACTCAGAATCGAATGGACCGAGAAATTAGGGTTTGGAAGAATAACTGAGGTGGTTCATCTCGGTGGGACTGAGTTTGCAGAATCGGTTTGTCCGAGATTACTTATGAGAGTGTTAAGTAGTGAAGAGTGCTGATAGTTGAGGGAGCTAGATCACCAAGCACTTGAGCAACCAGATCATTAACACAACCTCATCCCCTTTTAATAGTATTGGCTTTTCCTATGGACTCAATGTGATCTTTGATCACTAAACCAAAAATAGAGTCTTGAGCTTTTGCCAATGCTTGTCTTAGCATTTTGAGGGGTCCACTTCTTCAGACATTTCCATACCCATATCATCGAACTTTTCTGAAATGATTCTCAAGTAAATATTAGTTCAATGATATATATATTGTTATTAATTACCAAAACTACCCGGGGATTAGTTGCACTTTCAATCTCCCCCTTTTTGGTAATTGATGACAACATATAGATCAAAGCTTCGACAAAAGATATAATCAATGAATGATATCGTCGCTTTGAGAAGTATGTGATAAACAAGAGCTCCCCCTAAATTTGTGCATTATTTAAAATTTGCGTTTGAATGCAAATGCACAATCAATTAGGATTATGGGTCACTCTTCCATGTCACATACATCTTGGTGGAGCGCACAAAATGATAAGAATGAATAACATGCACTCAATCACCAAGACAAGAATAAATAGCCATACAATAAGGAATAGCATAGGATAAGCATTAAGCACACATTAAAGCATAGTATGACTAAGCACTCATTAAGGTAGCATCAAACTTAGTAGCAAGCACACTTAAAGTCTCAGGAACCAAAAGAAACCAATGTATCTCAAAGAAAACCGGCAAAAGAACGAAAGACGAAAGAGCACTCTCTCTCTCGAAGCCCTATGATCTATAACAATTTCTCCCCCTTTGGCAAAAAGTTACCAAAAAGTTCGAAAAGGTATAGAGCTAAGCGTCACTGCGGGCTCTGCTGGCGGCTCCCGTCTGGGTAGATGTCGGTGTAGAGATAGCTGCATCGGCGAAGACTTCTGCTGAAGTCTGCGGTGGAGGAGTGGATGCTGGAGCTGGAGCAACTGCTGGAGCTGTAGCTGGTGCTGAAGTGGTAGCCCTGGAGTCTGTCACTGGGATAGCTGCAGATCTGGATCCTCTGGGAACCTGAGCAGTCTGACGATGAGAGTCCTGGACTAGATCATCCTGCATAAGCTCTGCTCTCTCCTGCCTTGTCTCCTCCATGTCTGCCTCAAGCTTGTTGACAGACACCTGAATCTCAGTCAGCTTCACGTCCAGAGCGTGGATCTTGTCCTCGACAATCCTCTCTAGGCTCTCCTGAGATTGCTCAATGCTGGCCAGGCGTTGTTCAATCCTTTGGGTAGCTTCAAGAATTTGTTCTCCAAAACTCTTTGGCTTAGCTGCTGCTGTTGCTGCCTCTTTGTCAGCTTTAGCCTTCTTCGCAGCTTCGATTTTGGCCTGTCCTTCAACTGAGGTAGGATCCTCTTCATCCATCACAACTACGTTGTCCTCATGCTCTGGCTGCAGTGGCAAGTGCTTCCTATCCAACATGAATTTGCCCGTGCCAAACTTGGCGTTGATGAGCATCTGAATCTGCGGAGCAAACCCACACGACCTCTTCTGGTCAGCTGCAGTCCTCTTAATGGTCTCTACAATCAAGTCCATCACCTTGAAAGGTGCCTTCTCATCGAGAATGTGCAGCATGTTGATAGAATAGCCTAGAATCATGCGGTGGTCTCCAGACTTAGGCATCAATGTATGCCTCAGAATAGTGTTAGTGGTGGTCAGACCTGCCTGGAGATAGTACACTGAGCCAAGCTTCCATCCTTCCAAATCAGCAGCCGGGATCTCCTTGTACATGTTCTTCATGGAATCATGACTCTTCTTAGGAATCCCATAGACATCAATGTCATCCTCTCTCTGCACTGGAGCGTTCAGAAGTTCTGCCCATTCCTCAACAGTCGAAGAAAACCTTTGACCTTCAGTCATCCAGGTGATCTTGCCATCAGGATAGAAGTGGGCTGTGGCATAGAACTGCATGATCATCTCGTCATTCCAAGCTGTCAGCTCTTGACCCACAAAATCAGCAACTCCACATGCAGTAAAGCTCTCATGCACATGGGGAAAGAAGTCCCGGTGCTCTTCACTGTCAATATACTTCCAGTCAACATACCTGGTGTCAGCAACAATGGGCTTCTTATCCATCAGCACGGTCTCATAGAAATCCTGCTGCTCTCTGGTGTGGAATCTGGGGTCCACAGCAGTCCTTCTCCTTACAGCATATGGATCAGACTGTCTCCATAGCCTGAGACCTTTGTTCTTCCTTGCCTTCATGTCCTCAGCTTGAGGATGAGCATCATTGTGGAGTGGCAACTTGGGACGGAGCTTAAGCAACACATGCTCTTCATCTGATTTAGACGGTGGCATCTCACCTTTGTTCTTCTCAGAAGCTGGAATGCTTCTGGTTGTTCTCTTGGGCTTAGCTGGAGCTGCCTTGGCTTGAGCAGGCTTCTTGGGTTTAGAGGAGGCTTGAGCCCGAATAGCATCACCCATGAACTTAGCTTTCTAAGGAGGAGGCTGGGGTGCATCTTCTTCTTCTTCTTCTTCTGCAGCATCAACTTGAGGTTCAGCATATACTACCCTCTTCCTTTTGGAAGTCTTCTTCACCTTGCTTGGAGCAGGCTCTTCCAAGTTGAGCTTCTTTGCAACTGCTGACTGCTTTACTTTGCTTGTGCCTTTCCTTGACTGCTGCCCTTGGTGCTCTTTGGCAACCACATTCCTCTTTGGCTTGGAGGTAACTTCCTCAGCAACAAAGTCGGAGTCTTCATCATCAGAAGTTCTCTTCTTCCTGGTTCTGGTGGCTGCAGGAGGCAAACCACTAGGGGTGCTCCTCTCACCATCATCACTGGAGCTGCTAGCAGGACTTGTATCTGCCTCTGGAATTTCAGCAAACGGTGATTCAGACCTGTTCTGGCTGTCACTGACATCTGACATGGCTGAAAAACCTGTGAAAAGATAAGGTATAGGCAGAGTAGAAGAGTTATCACAACTGCAGAGGTTTTTACAAAAAAAATGAGTTCAAAACTTAGTTTTGAGTTTTCACAGAATGTATTTCGGTCAAACCGATTTCAAGTTTCGGTGCAACCAAAGTGTTCAGCAGAAACCTACACACCACTTTCGGTCAGACCGAAATGGGTTTCAGTCCTACCGATAACTTAGGGTTTCACTGAAACTACGTTTCGGTCATTCCGATTGGCACAACTCGGTTAAACCGAATGATGCAGTGCAATGGCCAGAGGCCAAATCGGTCATTCCGAGTTTCAAAATCGGCTTCACCGAGATGCATTCCGTGGAAACCTAAACCTAAGAATTTTCCTCGAAACTAGAAGATCTGAACTAATGTGTAGGGAATATCTCAAACGTGGATTGAATCATGGCAAGCCTATCGTGCAAGAATCGGATGGGGAGCACGAAAAGGGATCGGGACACACCCTAACTTGGTGGTGTCCCTCTACGGCGGCAACGGTGGAGATGATTACCGTTGACGGCGGCGGAGACCTGCCGCGAGGGCGCACAGGCGACGACGGCGACGATCCGTAGACCAGGGCGACGGCAGCAGGGGTCTTGGGGGCGAACGGTTTGAAGAATTAAATCGCGCGCAGCCCTCAGGTATATATAACCCCATGCTGTCGGTGGGACCGAGTTGAAAAACTCGGTGTCACCGAGATGTATAACTGCTGTGCAGTTATGCATATCGGTCAGACCGAGATTTTGAACTCGGTTTCACCGAGATGAAACCTAGATCAGTCTAAGCGTTTCGGTTGGACCGAGATTGAGAAGCCGGTCAGACCGAAATGGACTTAGAAGGTTTTGGAAGTCAGCCTTAGACGAATCGGTGGCTCCGAGTGCTCCTCACTCGGACTGTCCGAAAAAGACTTGTTCAAAGTTGTGATATGAGCATGAATAGAATTTGAGACAAGAAAGCATAGATAGCTAGAGAAAAGTGCTTAGGCATTCTTGTCCATCCATTTGGCCAGAAAAAGAAAACAAAACAATCAAAACAACAAATGGATGTCCTTGAATGGATAAAATCATGCATTCAACATGCTCACACAATAAGATAGCAACTGAAATATGTGTCAAACATGCACAACCAACACTCTGGCTACTAGCACACAATTTGTCGATGACTAGGTCATCTATATATGAGTATATTGACTTAGGAGCCAAATGAGAACATTTGATCATAGGTCATACTCGTCGTTTAAGCACAAGTGGGGTTACCACTTTTACATAAAGCATTTATGTGTTCACATCATTTGGAGATGCTTTAGCTCAATTTTTTAGAGCAAAGCTCCCCCTAGATGTGAGAACCCCTTTCAAAGGGTCAAACTAACCTTGGGTTGTCGTAGAAGACTTCATGTAGATGCTGAAGATGTGGATGCTCAATGTTGATGCAGATCATCAAGAGTTGGGAGCAATCCTTTGGATTAAGGCACTTTCAATACCTACATGGGTTAGTCCCACAAGGAACAAACAAGAATATCCATGGACATAGAGTGAAGTACACAAAAGATGATGTCCATGAAAGCAATGTTTACCTTGTCCCTTGACTTACCAACAAGAGGGTTTGTGACTCCATGAACTAGTGCATGATGTGGAAGTTGATTGCACAAGTTCTTGCCAAAATGAATATGAGTGAAGTTTGTTGGCGGAGTCACCCTCAAGAACCTACTAGTTCTTCTTCTTTGGGATCCACATCATCTTGATGGGAATCCTTGGTGTCGTAGTTGAGCTTGACGAAGTAGAACTTGATGTGTCCTTGGGAACCCACTTGACCATGGCTTGAGGTGCTTCAATGAATGCATCAATCTCCTCTTGAAGCTTGTCCTTGGCCTTTAGCTTGTGGTCTTGTGGTGGAAGGTCATCTTGAGCTTGTTCCACATTGGAAGAAGTAGGATCATACTTCTCCTTTTGTGAAACAAACTGTGGAGTAGGGTATTGACCTTCTTCCCACTCAACACCTTCGGCGTTGAACTTTCGCTCAAAACCAATCCCTTGATTCTTCCGGTGTCTTCCTTGTTTGCGAACAATCTCCTCAAAGTTCTTGCTTCCGGCAAGACTCTTGTAGACACCTTTCTCTATGATTTCCTTCAATAAGCTATTTTCTTGCTCAAGTGTAACTTGGCTTGAAACATTGTTAGTGGAATCAAGAGAACTACTAGAAGTAACAACATTTGATTTAACATTGTTATTGTTACTACTAGAGGAAGAATTTTTCTTATGTTTGTCATGCTTAGTCTTAATAGGTGGCAAGAAATTAGACAAGAGAAGTCGTTTGGCAAGATATGAAGAACTCTTCTTTCGAAGATCGTCATTGATTGCTTTTAGAAACTCATGTTCTTGCTCTAGAGTGAGCTTCTCAAAGCGTAGCTTCTCATGAGATCTTAGGAGCTCTCTATGATCTTCTTGAGTTGTTTCATGAGCTAACTTAAGAGTGTTTAGTTCTTTAGTTAGACGCTCAATCTCCTTCATAGCATTGTCATTCGACTCTTCTCGACTATAAAGACTACTAGCATTTTCATCATTACTAAGCTCACTAGATTTATCATGCAAGAGCTCATCTTCACCAAGCAAGTCATCCTCATCACTATCAAAGTCAATGAATTCAGGGTGTGTTACCTTGGGGCCTTTAGCCAAGAAGCATCTTCCAATTCCCTCATTTGGTGAATCAAATAAGTCGTAGGAGTTGGAGTTGGAGGATACGAGTGCAAGTCCGGCAACACCTTCATCTTGACTATAGTCGGAGTCGGAGTGATAGCTTCCATCGGATTGATTGTCAGAGTCGGAGCCGGAGACCCATTCACCAACATGAGCTTGATGTCTTCTTCTTGTGTAGCTCCTTGATGACTTGTCTTTCCTCTCCGAATCCTTGCTTCTCCGAGAGGGTCTTCGTTCATAACGATCATCTCTGCTCCTTCTCTCTCTCTGAGGTGACTCATCTCTTGCTCTTCTTCTTGGAGATTCTTCTCTTCTCTTGTGGGGAGCCGTACACTCATTTGAGAAGTGTCCGGGTCTTCCACAATTGTAGCAGTTTCGATCACGACTAGAAGATCTCTTTTCATCATATGATCTAGATTTTGAGCTTCTTTCTTTGCCTCTATTCTTGTAGAACTTGTTGAAGTTCCTGACCATTAGGCTTATCTCTTCATTGGAAATTAGCTTGTCACTTGAGGTAGTAGGAGCATCACTTGTAGCTTTGTAAGCACCACTTGACTTGTTGTGAAGCTCTTCCTTATCCTTAAGTGTCATCTCATGAGCAACAATTCTTCCAATGACTTCAGTTGGCTTGAGAGTCTTGTAGTTTGGCATCATTTGGATCAAAGTGCACACGGTGTCATACTTTCCATCCAAAGCTCTGAGAATCTTCTTAATGATGAATCGGTCGGTCATTTCTTCGCTTCCTAAGCCGGCAATCTCATTTGTGATGAGAGCAAGCCTAGAGTACATTTCAGCGACTCCTTCACCATCCTTCATCTTGAACTTGTCAAGTTGACCTTGAAGAATATCTATCTTTGATTCCTTCACAGATTCAGTACCTTCGTGCATTTCAACCAAAGTATCCCAAATCTCCTTAGCATTCTCAAGACGACTGATTTTGTTGAACTCTTCGGGACACAAAGCATTGAAGAGAATGTCACAAGCTTGAGCATTGTTTTGCAACATCCGCAACTCTTCGGGTGTAGCTTCGCGATCCGGAACTTTTCCTTCTTCAAAGAAATCACCTTGCATGCCAACACAAATAATGCCCCATGCGGCTGGGTTATGACCAAGAATATGCATTTTCATTTTATGCTTCCAACTAGCAAAATTTGTACCATCAAAGTAAGGACCTCTACGATAATTACCCTCACTAGACGCCATACTCTCCTAGGTTGTGAAACCAAGCTTATGGAGTCCAATGCAATGGAAACCAAGGCAATGGAGACCAAAGCTCTGATACCACTTGTAGGATCGAAAGTAGGTCTAGAGGGGGGGTGATTAGACTACTTGACAATATAAAAAATCTGCCTTTAGGTCATGCAAAGTTTTTGGCAGTTTCACAATTAGGATCAATTCAAGTATCACCCTACACATGCAATTCTAGAGTATAAGCAGCGGAAAGTAAATTGCACATGTAAAAGAGAGGTGGAGAAGATCAAACGCAGTTTGGTGACACGAAGATTTTTGTCGTGGTTCCGATAGGTGGTGCTATCGTACATCCACGTTGATGGAGACTTCAACCCACGGAGGGTAACGGCTGCGCGAGTCCACGGAGGGCTCCACCCACGAAGGGTCCACGAAGAAGCAACCTTGTCTATTCCATCATGGCCTACGCCCACGGAGGACTAGCCTTACTCGGGGTAGATCTTCACGAAGTAGGTGATCTCCTTGCCCTTACAAACTTCTTGGTTCAACTCCACATCTCAAAGACGGAGGCTCCCAAGCGACACCTAACCAATCTAGGAGGCACCACCCTCCAAAAGGTAATAGACGGTGTTGATGATGATGAACTCCTTGCTCTTGTGCTTCAGATGATAGTCTCCCCAACACTCAACTCTCCTCACTGATATGGCTGTGGTGGAAGAAAGGTTTGAGTGGAAAGCAACTTGGGAAGGCTAGAAATCAAGTTTCATATGGTAGGAATGGAATGGCTTGATCTCAACACAAGGGTAGGTGGTTCACTTCTCAGAAAGTGTATGGTAGGAGTGGTAGACTTTCTGATGGCTCTCTCCACGAATGAAGAGGGGGTGGAGGGGTATATATAGCCTCCACACAAAATCCAACCGTTACACACACATTTGACCAATCTCGGTGAGACCGAAGTTAAAACTCGGTCAGACCGAAAGTTCAAATATAGTGAACGTTGGGATTTTCGGTGGGACCGAAAATACCATCTCGGTGTGTCCGAAGTGAGTCAAAGGTTGGAGCTTGCCATCTCGGTGGGACCAAAAGTAACAACTCGGATATTCCGAAGTGATGTCAATTGGTTACAGATGGTTGGCAGTCCATTTTCGGTGAGACCGAAACTCAGAATCGGATGGACCGAGAAATTAGGGTTTGGAAGAATAACTGAGGTGGTTCATCTCGGTGGGACTGAGTTTGCAGAATCGGTTTGTCCGAGATTACTTATGAGAGTGTTAAGTAGTGAAGAGTGCTGATAGTTGAGGGAGCTAGATCACCAAGCACTTGAGCAACCAGATCATTAACACAACCTCATCCCCTTTTAATAGTATTGGCTTTTCCTATGGACTCAATGTGATCTTTGATCACTAAACCAAAAATAGAGTCTTGAGCTTTTGCCAATGCTTGTCTTAGCATTTTGAGGGGTCCACTTCTTCAGACATTTCCATACCCATATCATCGAACTTTTCTGAAATGATTCTCAAGTAAATATTAGTTCAATGATATATATATTGTTATTAATTACCAAAACCACCCGGGGATTAGTTGCACTTTCAAACATAAATCGACGAAATGATATTGCAAGATTCTCGGGAATGAACTATGGGAGCAGGTTCCCGAAACAATAGTTCATCATTAAACCAAGGAGAGGATGAGGAGGTGGCTGATGGGCTCAGCGGCAATCCATCGAGAATTCCAAGCGGATGGATTTCCACAATAATGTGAACAAGAAGATGACACTTGTCAATTCAATTGATAATAATGTTGTATGCTCGAGGAAAACATACACCATTAATCATCAGTTGAAAGGTGTGCCCGAAATATGACCTTAGGCAGCAAGATCAATGTTAGAGTGATGATTCAATAACCAACAGTCTAAGAACGAACTGTCGATCATTAACTTCAAAGCAATAGGTTGCTAGAAGTACAAAACTCAAGCAACATCGTTAGCATATTGGTATCCCGGTTGAAAACAACACGGGGACCAAGGAAGAATGGTGATGATGAGAAGTATCTTTATACCGAGAATTTCTAAGAGGTGGACCAATCCCCACAACATTCTCGACATAAAAGACAGTGATACTTCAAGGCAGAACACAACACTAGCTGGAGAGCAAGTTGTATTCATAATGTGGACAAGTTCGCGATGAAAGGAAGTCAAGGGTGTTGTCGATGAGAAAAAAATCATCAAGGGCAAGGAGGGTATTTCTCGTCATGAGCACAGTTGACATCTCGGAAGAAGTCAAAGTGTTGAAGGTGATCCGACACATTTGTCGGGAGGTTTCAAGAGGATGTAATCAAACAACAACGGCAACAAGCAAGGAAATGACGAAATGGCAGGTTATAGGGTCAATATATAAGATGCAAGCTCGGAACCAAAGTTGCCCTTCAAGACAAGCAACATGATGTTGAAAGCCCGACTTAAGTCGTGCTCACACACTGGAGAATTCATGCACCAGAGAAGGACGAGGTAGCACAGTCAATGATAGCAAGACCAGGATGTAGCCGATAGTCCAGGAATGACCAGAGTGAGTTCATAATTCCCCTGTAAAGTACTAGGGGTATTTGATTTGTAGTGCGGAATAATTTCACTAGTCGGTGTCCTCGGTTGACAACAACCAAGAACCCGTAGAGTGATTATGACAAGGAAAGACATTACTTCAACATAGTTAGTAAGATGTGTTGCAATGGCAAGACATCTTCGAGATAACAAGGGGTAATACTCGAAGGTAGAACATGATAGAAGTATAACTGGGTCATTGACCTATGATAGTAGATACTTGAACCTGGCCAAAATAGACGAGGCATGGGAATGAATTCCCATCAGATATATCAGATCAGGACGGCCTGGCCGGAACCATAACTATAAGGATTCAATTCAAGAATACCGAAGAAATCATACAGCTGGATAATCATTTTGCAAGAAGCTTTCGAGACGGTCTACATCATTTTCATGGGCATGAACACAAGTTCAAGGTCGACTCCCACTTCTTTAATGCAAATCATTTCATTCACCTCTCGCTTTAATAAAACTGTAGTGTTGGAATTTTATCAGGTAGAACACCAGAAGAGTATGACTTGTGAAAACTTTCGGGTTCTCACGGATTAGGGGAAGGCATAGGTTCAACCCATCGGGCATCTTAGTAACATATACCACAAGTTTCAAAAGTAAATACTCAAGCACGAAAGCAGAGCATGGTTGGCCAAGCAGAGGATACATTTTATCAAAGGCATTATGTATCAAGGGAAGAACTCACAAGGTGATTGAATATGAAGGATAATGTCGGATAACAATCCAACAATGGATTGGATGATCCAAAACGGAGCTAATGTGAGTATCGGTACTCACTTAGAGGAAGAAAGAATGCAGAGGCATCAGATTCAAGAATCACCTGATTAGCCTGATGCTTAAACAGAAAGAAATTATGGTTTCCAAATCGAAGGATCAGAAGCAGACGCTCTGATTAAGGATGGATAAGTTGAAAACACTTAGTTGGACAACCAATAAAGGTTTGAATTGCCGAGAACCAACTCATGTCCGAAATGACGTCTGAGCCGGAAAGATAATTTTAGGAAGGATAACTCGATGACTTCGTGCATACGCACGCATTGAATTAATAGGCTCAAAATGGCTAAGACAAGGGATATTAACAAAGACTACTAGTCATATGGAATTAACCAGAATGCAAGCAGGTAAAAACTTCAAGAGTAATAGGACGTAGAGGATTTTCGAAAGGTCAAAAAGTATTCCGAAGAATTTTGTGAGACGCATGAACAATTGAGAAGAACGGATCCTCGATAAATGTGAGGAAATAACCGTAAGAATTTTCATGCGAAATAAAACTGCAAGATAGTAAAATCAAAGGATTCTCGGGACAACGGAGAATATTTCGAGGCATCTTGTAACAACAAGAGCGACGAGGAATGATCATGAGAATGACAAGTGCATGCAGATATCCATAGGGATATATCGGTGGCAGATAATTGCAAAGGCGATGACCACAAGGGTCTCGGGACAATATCGAGGGATATCCTCAGAATCTTCCTACGAAGCAGGTGATCTTCCGAAATGAGGGCTCTCCGGGAGAAATAGTTACGAGAACCTAGAGTCAGAGTTAGCAAAATCCTTTAACCCGAATAGAAGAGAGATCAGAGTCCCAGAGCATAGAAAAGGAATAAAAGATCCTAATACCATCCATTGGTGATGTGGGCCCGTAAGCCACACAACAAGTTAGTAAATTTGTTTTTCAAAGACTAGACTCAACTTCGGCCAAGGAGTTGGAAAGGGGGATTCCTATAGGCAGTCGGCTCTGATACCAACTTGTGACGCTCCCGATTTGACCATACACTAATCATGCACGCAAATGTGTACGACCAAGATCAGGGACTCACTGGAAGATATCACAACACAACTCTAGACACAAATTAAAATAACACAAGCTTTATATTACAAGCCAGGGGCCTCGAGGGCTGGAATACAAAAGCTCGAATACACAAGAGTCAGCGGAAGCAATAATATCTGAGTACAGACATAAGTTAAACAAGTTTGCCTTAAGAAGGCTAGCACAAAAGTAGCAACGATCGAAAAGGCAAGGCCTCCTGCCTGGGACCTCCTAACTACTCCTCGAAGCCGAACTCCATGTAGAAACATCATCGGGATCCTCTGGCTCCTGGACTCCACCGATCTGGTTGCATCAACCAGAAAGAAGAAAGAAGGAGGGGGAGGGGGGGGGGTAAGGGGGGTAAAGCAACCGTGAGTACTCATCCAAAGTACTCACAAGCCAGGATCTACACTACATATGCAATGATATAAGTGTAAAGGGGGTAATATCTGTGGGCTAAACTGCAGAATGCCAGAATAAGAGGGGGATAGCTAATCCAATCGAAGACTACGCTTCTCGTAACCTCCATCTTGCAGCAGTAGGAGAGAGTAGATGGAATAGTAACAAGTATCCTCGCATCTCGCAGCCTCCGTCTTGCAACAGTAGAATAGAATAGATGGTAAGTTCACCAAGTAACAACGTATAGCATAATCCTACCCGGCGATCCTCCCGCACATCACCCTGTGAGAGAGCAACCACCGAGTTATATCTGGCACTTGTATGGGTGTGTTTTATTAAGTATCTGGTTCTAGTTGTCATGAGGTCAGAGTACAACTCCGGGTCGTCCTTTTACCGAGGGACACGGCTATTTGAATAGATTAACTTCCCTGCAGGGGTGCACCACATAACCCAGCACGCTTGATCCCATTTGGCCGGACACACTATCTAGGGTCATGCCCGGCCTCGGAAGATCAACACGTCGCTGCCCTACCTAAGCACAACAGAGAGTTCAGCACGCTGGTCTAAACCCTAAGCGCACGGGGGTCTGGGCCCATCGCCCAATGCACACTTGCACATTACGAGGGCGGCCGGTGAGCGGACCTAGCAACTTCCGTTACTAAGGAAGTTGCGTTACGCGGTCCAACCCGGCGCGCGCCGCTCAGTCGCTGACGTCAAGAAGGCTTCGGCTGATACCATGACGTCGAGTGCCCATAACTATTCCCACGTAGCTGGTTAGTGCGTATAGGCCAATGGCCAGACTCAGATCAAATATCCAAACTCGTTAAGCGTGTTATTATGAAATCACCACGGACAACGACCAGGGCCAGGCCACCTCTCCACTGGGTGTCTCAACCTGCCCTGTCGCTCCGCCACAAAGGTCCACTTGGGGGCCGTCGGGAACTCAGGCCCATTACTACCTGGATGGGGCCACCTGTCCTTTCAGCCCCCACATCGAATCACTTGGGGGTACTCAATGAGCCGACCCGACTTTAGTCACATCATGTATCATGTAAAGTATGTATATAGTATAAACCCGTGATCACCACCCGAGGTGATCACGGCCCGATAGTATAGCATGGCAGACGGACAAGGATGTGGGGCCACTGATGGAATACTAGCATCCTATAATAAGCATTAGGATAACAGGTAAAGGTATCAACAGTGGTAGCAATAATGACAGGCTATGCAGCAGAATAGGAGTTATCGAATCATCAACAGTAGTAAATCTAATGCAAGAATAAGAGAGAATAGAATGGGCGATATCTGGTGATCAAGGGGGGTTGGCTTGCCTGGTTAATCTGGCAAGAAGGAGGGGTCGTCGTCAACGCAGTCGATCACAGTGGCACCGTCAGCAGTCTCAGCCCCGGTGTCTATCCGAGAGAAGAGGGGGGAGAGACAATAAATATAAAGCAAACAATTGTAACACAAAGCATAACATGGCAAAACGTGGTGCTACGTGTGAGCTAACGCAGTGCTCGGTGATACAGGTCGAGAGGAAAACATCCGGGAAAGTATTCCCGGTGTTAGGTATTTTCGGACAGGTGAAACGGAGGGGGGTGGTTGTAGCTTCGCTATGCTAGGGATGTGCGGTGGATGAACGGAGTGCGTATTCGTATTCGTATCGAAATTCTGAGCAACTTTCATATATAAATTATTTTCATGCGAGTTACGGATTATTTTCTATGAATTTCTAAAGTTTAAAGTTTTTTCTGGAATTTATATAATTAATTTTAATCTAACATTATCCAGAACAGTGAAGGGTGATGTCAGCATGACATCACCATGACGTCAGTAGGTCAACATGTTGACTTAGTCAAACCTGGCGCGTGGGGCCCGCATGTCATTGACAGATTAGATAATTAACAGTTAATTACGTTAATTAGTGATTAGGTTAATCTAACAGAACTGATTAAGTTAATTAAGTAATTAATTAATTAATTAATCAAAACTTTATATATATATATATATATATTATTCCTTTTTTTATTATACCGTTGTGGGGGTGGCCCCACTTGTCATTGGGACACGGGGCTTAGCGGGCGCCAGAACGGGCGCTAGGTGCGGGCGCGACCCGATTGGCGCACGCCCAGGGAGACGCCGGCGGCCTGGAGCCAGCACGCGGCCGTGGGCGTCGTTGGCCTGGGGCCAGCACGCGGGCGCGACGTGGCAGGGCTCTGGCCTCGGGCGCCGGCCGATGCGGGGCCGCCGGCGATGGTGGCTGGGGAAGCCGCCGGGGCGGAGAGGGAGAGTACGCGGTGCGGGGGCGGGAAAGGCGCGCGACACCGAGCGCGGTGCGCGAATGGCAGTACGCAGCGGCGCACGGAGACTACAGGCGACGACGGGGGGCACGGCGGGCGCGGGCCAGCGGCCGGAGGCGGAGCAAC
>LR738711.1:178138400-178158186 GCA_902687465.1 Secale cereale
GAGGCCGACGCAGTGGGCGAAGGTTAGTGGGGAAGATGCCGGGCCTCACCGGCGTTTGCAGGGGCACGGGGGCGGCGAGGCTCGAGGAAGGCCGGCGAAGGAGAGGCGGGGACGAGGCGGTCCGGTGCGGCAGATCGAGGAGTCGTGGGGTGTCGGTGGCGTCGGCGATGACCGGCGGTGCAGGAGATGGCCCGTGGGCGTGGGCGCGTTCGCCGAGGCGTGGCCACGGCTTGGACAGGGAGGGACGGGGAAGGCAGGCGCCGGTCAGTGGCGGCGCGAGGGCGGATGGCGCGTCGGCCGGCGTCAGTCTTCGAGTGCAGGCTAGCCAGGAGGAGGAGGGGTCGATCCAGATCGGGGAAGGGGGTAATGGATCGGGGGGGTGTGTTGGGATCGGGCTAGGGTTCGGTCGCCCGAGGGGATAAGAGGGATGGGGTGGGCTGGCCTGGTGGCCTAGATGCCCGGTTGGGCCATTCGGCCCAAAGGGAGGGGTGTTTTCTTTTTCTTTTTTTCTTCTGTTTTGTATTTTCTTTTTCTTTTACTTATTTTTCTATTTCTGTTCTCTTTTATTTACAAGTTAAATTTTGTTTTGTATATTACAAAAGTTGTACTTAATTTAGTAGTAGTAGTTATTCCACCGCCACAAATATTTTGGCACATGAATTAAAGTAGTTTATAATTGTTTATTATACTAAGAGCATTTAAATAATAGTTTTGCCGATGTTTTACTTACCATAGTGCATTTAAATTCTTTACGAAAGTGTGGTTTATTCACCAATATTTTGTATGGATTATTTGCCACAATCCGAACATTTTAGTTTGAATGTTTTAAAACTTTTGTTGTTTGCCTTTATTTCGAGTTTGAATTTCGAATCGGTTTTGAAGTAACGCGAGATTATCAACATTAACTGAGGTGACGTGGCATCATTAGCAGGGGTTCACTGTATCTTAATTATCCGGGCATCACACCTGCCCTGAGGACGGTCCTCTCGGGGTTGATCCCTCCAGGCATCCTCGCGGGGCTGGCCGCGCCAACGGTCCTCCCGAGGCTGATCACGCCACTCCTAACGGGGTCCACGGTCGTCCCAACGTCCTCCGGCCTGACCTCCCCCGCGGCCGTAGCCACGGCTGCTGCGCTCGGGGCGTTGGATGACGTGCCCTTCGCGGAGAGCCCTGAGCTCTTGACAGTCATGGGTGTTGTGGCTGTGCACGTTGTGGAAGGCGCAAAATGCCTGGCCGTTCTTGGGTGGCTCCGGGTAGTCGCGACCGCGCTTCATCTCTGGTTCAGCTGCAAGCACTGCCGCTCCCTTGCGCTTTACATCCTTGCTCTTAGCCTTCTTGTCTTCGGTTTCAGCAGTGGGGAGCTCGACGAGCGAGAGGCGCCCCTCCTCTGCCCTGGCGCACTTGGTTGCGAGGTTGAAACCCTCCAAGGACGTGCACAGATCTTCATGGATGGTGAGCTCTTCTTTCATCTTGACGTCACGGACACCATCCGAGAATGACGAAATGATGGCCTCGTCCGTGACCTTGGGGATCTTGTCGCGGACACTGTTGAAGCGTTGGATAAACTTCTGCAGGGTTTCTCCTGGTTGTTGCTCGATACGCCGCAGGTCGCCCGCGGCTGGGGGACGATCTCGAGTGCCCTGGAAGTTGGCGATGAACCGGTCGCGCATCTCGCTCCAGGTGGAGATCGATCCCGCGGGCAGGTTCAAGAGCCATGAGCGTGCGCCATCCTTGAGGGCCATGGGGACCCAGTTCGCCATGATCTTCTCGTTGCCGCCGGATGCCTCGATGCTCAGCTCGTAAAGCTACACGAACTCCGCAGGGTCGGGGGTACCGTCATAGCGTGGAGGCAGGTCGGGCTTGAACTTCCAAGGCCAGTTGGCATTGCGCAACTCGGGAGCGAGTGCCTTGCAGCCTGCTGTTGACACCAGTGTTTGCTTGGGTGGTGGGACTTGGTCTAGGTCTTCGCACGCCACCGCGGTGGGGCGCACGCGGTCTCGACGCTGTGGTAGGGGGAGCGCGGGTGCTCCGCCACGGGGCCGCTGGATCTCCTGGCAGCTTCCTTCCTCGAGCCACTTGATGTCTACTACGCAACCTTCTTCTTGTAGACGTTGTTGGGCCTCCAAGTCCAGAGGTTTGTAGGACAGTAGCAAATTTCCCTCAAGTGGATGACCTAAGGTTTATCAATCTGTGGGAGGCGTAGGATAAAGATGGTCTCTCTCAAACAACCCTGCAACCAAATAACAAAGAGTCTCTTGTGTCCCCAACACACCCAATACAATGGTAAATTGTATAAGTGCACTAGTTTGGCGAAGAGATGGTGATACAAGTGCAACATGGATGGTAGATATAGGTTTTTGTAATAAGAAAATATAAAAACAGCAAGGTAGCAAGTGGTAAAAGTAAGCATAAACGGTGTTGCAATGCTTTGAAACAAGGCCTAGGGTTCATACTTTCACTAGTGGAAGTTCTCTCAACAATAATAACATAACTGGATCATATAACTATCCCTCAACATGCAACAAAGAGTCACTCCAAAGTCACTAATAGCGGAGAATAAACGAAGAGATTATTCTTTCTGATCAATCTATTCAAGAGTCTGTAGTAAAATAACACGAAGCTATTATTTCCGTTCAATCTATCATAGAGTTTGTACTAGAATAACACCTTAAGACACAAATCAACCAAAACCCCAATGTCACCTAGATACTCCATTATCACCTCAAGTATCCGTGGGTATGATTATACGATAAGCATCACACAATCTCAGGTTCATCTATTCAACCAACACAAAGAACTTCAAAGAGTGCCCCAAAGTTTCTACCGGAGAGTCAAGACGAAAACGTGTGCCAACCCCTATGCATAAGTTCACAAGGTCACTGAACCCGCAAGTTGATCACCAAAACATACATCAAGTGGATCACGTGATATCCCATTGTCACCACAGATAAGCACATGCAAGACAAACATCAATTGTTCTCTAATCCTTAAAGACTCAATCCGATAAGATAACTTCAAGGGGGAAACTTAATTCATCACAAGAGAGTATAGGGGGAGAAACATCATAAGATCCAACTATAATAGCAAAGCTCGTGATACATCAAGATCGTGCCATCTCAAGAACACGAGAGAGAGAGAGAGATCAAACACATAGCTACTGGTACATACCCTCAGCCTCGAGGGTGAACTACTCCCTCCTCGTCATGGAGAGCGCCGAGATGATGAAGATGGCCACCGGAGAGGGATTCCCTCCTTCGGCAGGGTGCGGGACAGGTCTAGATTGGTTTTCGGTGGCAACAGAGGCTTTCGGCGACGGAACTCCCGATCTAGGTTATTTTCCGGAGGTTTTTGTATATATAGGAGGTGTTGGAGTCGGGGGCAAGTAAAGGGGGTCTCCAAGCTGTCCACGAGGCAGGGGGGCGTGCCCAGGCGAGCATGCGCCCCCACCCTCGTGGGCAGCCCGTGGACCTTCTGGTCCCCCTCCGACACTTTCTGGGCTTCTTCTGGTCCAAAAATAACCTCCATTGAGTTTCAGGTCAATTGGGCTCCGTTTGATATTCCTTTTATGCGATACTCTAAAACAGGAGAAAAACAGAAACTGGCACTGGGCTCTGGGTTAATAGGTTAGTCCCAAAAATCATATAAAAGTGTATATAAAAGCCCATAAAACATCCTAGAAGGATAATATAATAACATGGAACAATCAAAAGTTATAGATACGTTGGAGACGTATCAAGCATCCCCAAGATTAATTCATGCTCGTCCTCGAGTAGGTAAATGATAAAAACAGAATTTTTGATGTGGAATGCTACCTAACATAATTATCAATGAAATTTTCTCTATTGTGGCATGAATGTTCAGATCCGAAAGATTCAAGATAAAAGTCTATATTGACATAAGAATAATAATACTTCAACAAAGCAATCATGTCTTCTCAAAATAACATGGCCAAAGAAAGTTATCCCTACAAAATCGTATAGTCTGGCTATGCCCCCTCTTCATCACACAAAATATTCATACATGCACAACCCCGGTTTCAGCCAAGCAATTGTTTCACACTTCAATTCTTTCAAACCTTTCAACTTTCACGCAATACATGAGCGTGAGCTATGGATATAGCACTATAGGTGGAACAAAATGGTGGTTGTGGAGAAGACAAAAGAGGAAGATAGTCTCACATCAACTAGGTGTATCAATGGGCTAGAGATGCCCATCAATACATATCAATGTGAGTCAGTAGGGATTGCCATGCAATGGATGCACTAAAGCTATAAGTGTATGAAAGCTCAACAAAAGAAACTAAGTGGGTGTGCATCCAACTTGCTTGCTCATGAAGACCTAGGGCGTTTTGAGGAAGCCCATCGTTGGAATATACAAGCGAAGTTCTATAATGAAAATTCCCACTAGTATATGGAAGTGATAAAACAAGAGACTCTCTATCATGAAGATTATGGTGCTACTTTAAAGCACAAGTGTGGAAAAGAATAGTGGCATTGTCCCTTCTCTCTTTTCTCTCATTTTTTGGAGGGGCTTTCTATTTTTTTAGCCCCTCTCTATATTTTTTTTGGGCCATCTCTTTTTTTATTTGGCCTTTCCTCACATGGGACAATGCTCTAATAATGAAGATCATCACACTTTTATTGACTTACAACTCAAAGATAGAACAAAATATGACTCTATGTGAATGCCTCCTGTGGTGTACCGGGATGTGTAATGAATCAAGAGTGACATGTATGAATGAATTGTGAATGGTGGCCTTGCCACAAATACGATGTCAACTACATGACCATGCATGGCAATATGACAATATGAAGCGTGTAATAATAAAGGAACGGTGGAATGTTTTATGGCAATGTATCTCAGAATGGCTATGGAAATGCCATGATAGGTAGGTATGGTGGCTGTTTTGAGGAAGGTATATGGTGGGTGTATGGTACCGATGAAAGTTGCACGGTACAAGAGAGGCTAGCAATGGTGGAAGGGTGAGAGTGCGTATAATCCATGGACTCAACATTAGTAATAAAGAACTCATATACTTATTGCAAAAATCAAAGAGTTATCAAAACAAAGTATTCAACGCATGCTCCTAGGGGAAGGTTGGTAGGAGTTAACCATCGCGCAATCCCAACCTCCACACAAAGGATGACAATCAATAAATACCTCATGCTCTAACTTCGTCACATAACGGTTTGCCATACGTGCATGCTACGGGAATCACAAACTTTAACACAAGTATTTCTTGAATTCATAATTACCCCTCTAGCATAACTCTAATATCACCATCCTCATATCTCAAAACAATCATCAAGTATCAAACTTCTCCTATCATTCAATGCACTTTATGTGAAAGGTTTTACTATACCCATCTTGGATGCCTATCATATTAGGACTAATTTTATAACCAAAGCACATTACCATGTTGTTCTAAGAGACTCTCAAAATAATATAAGTGAAGCATGAGAGTTCATCTATTTCTTCAAAATCAAACCACATCCGTGCTCTAAAAAGATATAAGTGAAGCACTAGAGCAAATGACAAACTACTCCAAAAGATATAAGTGAAGATCAATGAGTTGTTGAATAATTATATAACTATGTGAAGACTCTCTAACATTTAAAAGTTTCCGATCTTGGGATATTATTCGAACAGCAAGCAAAACAAAGTAAAATAAATTGACCCTCCAAGCAAAACACATATCATGTGGTGAATAAAAATATAGCCTCGAGTAAAGTTACCGATGAACGAAGATGAAAGAGGGGATGCCTTCCCGGGGCATCCCCAAGCTTAGGCTTTTGGTTGTCCTTGAATCTTACCTTGGGATGCCTTGGGCATCCCCAAGCTTAGGCTCTTGCCACTCCTTATTCCATAGTCCATCAAATCTTTACCCAAAACTTGAAAACTTCACAACACAAAACTTAATAGAAAACTCGTAAGGTTCGTTAGTATAAGAAAATAAAACCACCACTTAGGTACTGTTATGAACTCATTCTAAATTAATATTGGTATAATATCTACTGTATTCCAACTTCTCTATGGTTCATACCCTATGATACTACTCATAGATTCATCAAAATAAGCAAACAACACATAGAAAACAAAATCTGTCAAAAAAAGAACAGTCTGTAGCAATATGTAACTTTTGAATACTTATGTAACTCTAAAAATTCTGAAATAAATTGGTGGACGTGAGGAATTTGTCTATTAATCATCTGCAAAAAGAATCAACTAAAAAGCACTCTACAGTAAAAAAATGGTAGCTAAACTCATGAGCGCTAAAGTTTATGTTTTTTACAGCATGATCGCATATACTTCACACAAGTCATCCCAAAGGTTCTACTTGGCACAAACACTAATTAAAACACAAAACCACATATAAACAGAAGCTAGATGCAATATTTATTCCTAAATGGAAGCAAAAGAAAAGAAAATAACATTGGGATGCCTCCCAATAAGCGCTATCGTTTAGCGCCCCTAGCAAGGCAATGATGCTCGCATAAAAGATAAGAATTGAAAGGGAGCATCATGAAGAATATGACTATCACATTTAAGTCTAACCCACTTCCTATACATAGGGATTTTGTGAGCAAACAACTTATGTGAACAATAATCAACTAGCATAGGAAAGCAAAACAAGCATAGCTTCAAGATTTTAAGCACATAGAGAGGAAACTTGATATTATTGCAACTCCCACAAGCATATATTCCTCCCTCATAATAATTTTCAGTAGCATCATGAATGAATTCAACAATATAACTATCACGTCAAGCATTCTTGTCATGATCCCAAGCTTATAAATTTTATTACTCTCCACATAAGCAAAATTCTTCTCATTCGGAATAGTGGGAGTATCATAATAGACTTGAATACTATAGATTGTTTCCACATTAAAAGAGTAATGTTCGGAAAAAGGTTAATCGTAATCATGACAAGTTTGATAACTATAATCATCACTACTTTTTATAGCATAAGTGTCATCACAATAATCATCATAAGTAGGAGGCATGCATTCATCATAATAGATTTGCATATCAAGACTTGGGATGCTAAAAATATCATCTTCATCAAACGTAGCCTCCCCAAGCTTGGGACAAACATTAATTGCAGCAAATACATTCTAAAACATGTCTTTCTCATCAAGCATAGCATCCCCAAGTTTGGGCCTTTGCATATCATAAGCATATTCACTCTCAGCATTAATAGTATGGATAGCACCGATAGTATAGCAATTATCATCATCCCAATGAGTAATAGGAGCAACTTTACCTTTGCTTCTCCGTCGTTTCTTCTTCTTCTTCGCATCCTATGTGGGTTTAATATTCTTTTTGGAGCTCCTTATTAATGAGATTGGTTGAATAGAAGACTCCTACTTGTTACCTGATTCGTCATAAGAAATAATAGGAGGATATTGGGAAATCTCTTCCATTTCATTAGTATTCACTTCATCTTCTATTTGTTTTCTTGTCTTTATGTAATTGGCAACATAAGGATTTTCAATGCAATTCACCACACAATACATATAAATTTCCTCTAGATCAAAATCAAGAAGTTTATCAAGGGCAAATCCTGGAAGATGCTTAGTTCTACGTTTGATTTCTTCATAACCCAAAATCAAGCTAAGTTCATTCTGATGTGCAAGGGAAATCAAGACATCACAATTTTTGGACATAATTCGATCATGAAACAATTTGCATTAAAGAATGAAGTGACCATGTTCATTGCAAAGTTCACAAGTACGGCTAAGACATATTAAATTTTCAGCACAATCATCTAGCCTTTCTTGCAACCATTTAGTTTCTAAATACTTATGTCTCTTGCAAAATCTATCTTCCCTATTTGGTATGTACATGCAAACTCTATGCACTCCACAAAAATCCACATGCTTATAAGAGATATTTTCATCATGACTAGTGCAATCATCATTAGTACCATAGATATTCAAAGGATTCACACTAACAACATTGCACTCATGCTCATCATTCAAAGATTTAATGCCAAACATTTTAATGTGTTCTTCTTCTAGTACTTGGGCACAATTTTCCTTTCCATAATTTTCACAAAAGATATTAAAAAGGTGAAGCATATGAGGCAACCTCAATTCCATTTTTTGTAGTTTTCTTTTATAAGCTAAACTAGTGATAAAACGAGAAACTGAAAGATTCGATTGCAAGATCTAAAGATATACCTTCAAGAACTCACCTCCCCGACAACGGCGCCAGAAAAGAGCTTGATGTCTACAATGCAACCTTCTTCTTGTAAACGTTGTTGGGCCTCCAAGTGCAGAGGTTTGTAGGAGAGTAGCAAATTTCCCTCAAGTGGATGACCTAAGGTTTATCAATCCATGGGAGGCGCAGCATGAAGATGGTCTCTCTCAAACAACCCTGCAACCAAATAACAAAGAGTCTCTTGTGTCCCCAACACACCCAATACAATGGTAAATTGTATAGGTGCACTAGTTCGGCGAAGAGATGGTGATACAAGTGCAATATGGATGTAGATATAGGTTTTTGTAATAAGAAAATATAAAACAGCAAGGTAGCAAGTGGTAAAAGTGAGCAATAATGGTGTTGCAATGCTTTGAAAAAAGGCCTAGGGTTCATACTTTCACTAATGGAAGTTCTCTCAACAATAGTAACATAACTGGATCATGTAACTATCCCTAAACATGAAACAAAGAGTCACTCCAAAGTCACTAATAGCGGACAACAAACGAAGAGATTATTGTAGGGTACGAAACAACCTCAAAGTTATTCTTTCTGATCGATCTATTCAAGAGTCCGTAGTAAAATAACACGAAGCTATTCTTTTCGTTCAATCTATCATAGAGTTCGTACTAGAATAACACCTTAAGACACAAATCAACCAAAACCCTAATGTCACCTAGATACTCCATTGTCACCTCAAGTATCTGCGGGTATGATTATAGGATATGCATCACACAATCTCAGATTTATCTATTCAACCAACACAAATAACTTCAAAGAGTGACCCAATGTTTCTACCGAAGAGTCAAGACAAAAACGTGTGCCAACCCCTATGTATAAGTTCACAAGGTCACTGAACCCGCAAGTTGATCACCAAAACATACATCAAGTAGATCACGTGATATCCCATTGTCACCACAGATAAGCACATGCAAGACATACGTCAAGTGTTCTCAAATCCTTAAAGACTCAATCCGATAAGATAACTTCAAGGGGAAAACTCAATTCATCACAAGAGAGTAGAGGGGGAGAAACATCATAAGATCCAACTATAATAGTAAAGCTTGCTATACATCAGGATCGTGCCATCTCAAGAACACGAGAGAGAGAGAGAGAGATCAAACACATAGCTACTGGTACATACCCTCAGCCCCGAGAGTGAACTACTCCCTCCTCGTCATGGAGAGCACCGGGATGATGAAGATGGCCATCGGAGAGGGATTCCCCCCTCCGGCAGGGTGCCGGTACGGGTCTAGATTGGTTTTCGGTGGAAACAAAGGCTTTCGGCGGCGGAACTCCCAATCTAGATTATTTTCTGGAGCTTTCTGTATATATAGGAGGTGTTGGAGTCGGGGCAAGTAAAGGGGGTCTCCGGGCTGTCCATGAGGCAGGGGGGCGTGCCTAGGGGGGCACGCGCCCCCACCCTCGTGGGCAGCCCGTGGACCTTCTGGTCCCCCTCCGGCACTTTCTGGGCTTCTTCTGGAACTGGAATTTTTTCATTTGGATAAATGTTTTGTCCTGTGGAATTTTTATAAAGCAAACAGAAAAAGAAAAGTGGCACTGTGCCACTGGGCCAGAAAGGCCACAGTGCAGCAGGCCCAGAGGGAAATCCGCCCGCGCGAGGCTGCCACGTCAAAGGCGTAAAGGCGAAGTACGCCTTCGACCTGATGGCGAACCGGTGAGCGCGCTTGCATTTCTAAACTTGATGGGGGGTCCCACCCATCAGGGCGTGAGGCTGACGGACAGGGCCCACAGCAATCATCTACCTCCGTCCAGAGGTGACGGCGAGCTCGCCGGCGGCGATATAGGGCACGGGAGGATGCGTGGGTGGTACCGTCGTGCTCAGGGAGGAGCCGCCATTCGTATGGAGGTGGAGTTGGTCGCCGGGGTGGCCTGGTTCGCCAGCGACGAGGAGGCACGACGGAGTTGCTTCGGGTGGTGGTGGTTCTGGCCGTTTCCGGCAGCTAAAGAGAGGGGAAACAGGAGGGAATGGTCAGTGGGCTCCTACGGTTCTAGATCGAGTGAGAGTGGTAGCAGAGAGGGCGTATACCTCTGGATCGACGGCGACCCGAGGCGGTGGAGCTCGAGCTCGATCTCGAGGTCGGGCTTGCCTGGAGAGGAGTGAGTGGTGTAGTGGGAAGATTGGGTGTGTGAGAGAGCGAGTGGTGAGGAGAAGAGGGTGTGGGGCGTCCCTTTTATAGGCGAACGACGAGGTGCCGTGGACCCGTGCGCCAGCGAGCTCCTGCTCGTTGCCATAGGTCTCGGGAGGAGCTGGCGCCGTGTCTCGGGTGTCCCTGGATGCGGTCCAGAGCCGGGGGAGAGAAGAGAGAGAGCAGGGGGGAGGCCAGGGGCATCGCGCGTGTGTGCTAGTTCATTGGAGCTCTCGGGTGGCCGTCGCGCGTGCGAACTGGGGCGAGAGGAGGGAGAAGGAGGAGGGGGCCGACCAGCTGCCGTGTCGTGGATGTCGAGGCAGTCTCGGGAGACACCATCCAGACGCCCTAGGTGGTCGGGTGCCTCGGGCAAGACGCGGCTACAGTGCGGGAGCACACTGTAGCGCGCTCCAGAGCGCCCATATGGCTGGCATGGCCGTGTCTCACGCGCTCTAGACGCGGCCACCATGTCCATTGGCTCTAGGGGAAATTAAAGAATGTGGGAGGGCGTTGGATGCCAGGGAGAGCTTCTAGAAGGAGAGAGTGCTAAGAGAGAAGAGTGAAAGTTGCTGTCCAGAATGTAAAATGGGGTTTTACCCCCCTTCAATCATTGAGCTGAGGCCAGGGAAGAGTTACTGGAGGTGCAAGGGGACTTGGGGAAGCTGTGGTAAAAAGCCTAGCTCAAGGAGAACAAGGAAAGAGGTAAAAGTGATAGTTTTGGAAAATTACTGGAAGGTGTTTGATGTGTTTTTGGGCACGCAAATGATCTCCAATTTACATGAGACTTAACAGTATCAAATGGTATATAGAAATAGGGTGTTCCACCAAGTTTGGGATCATTTGAAGAAACTTGCCAATGTAACTTTGGTAAACCCTAGAAATTAACAGAAATGGATTTTCCAAGTTTAAGTTGAGAAAATCATCCCTCCTTGATGCACCACTTGGTGTAGTGTCATCATTTGGGGTTGTGATCATGTCCACAAAATTTGAGGTCACAAGTAAAAAGTTGATAATGTAAAGTTGTTCAAATTTGAATCTGAATAGAATTGGTTTTGGGGTACTCTGATCAAGTTACCCTTCTCCAAAACTTGTGCCATTTGGGCTAGATGCATTATTAGACCATTATAGCATGTGTACCAAGTTTGAGAGCATTTGGACAAGTTTGGCAATGTAAAGTTGTTCAAACTTAAAAAATGGACATAATGGTCTTGAGGGGTTTTAATGATGCTTTCTTGCTTTCCAAGGCATGGGGCTTGGCAAGATCATCAAATATGTCATATCTGACATAATATAATTTTCCTAGAATTTTTAGAGAATATTTCCTTTGTAAATATTTCAAAAGCTTGAAATATCCAGAAAGAGTTTCTGAGGGATTTGCCCAATATTTTGAACATGACCAAGTGTTGAAACTCTTATATATGGACAATATATGTCCTAAGAGTCTCCCTGAATTTTGGCAAATATTTTTGAAGTAGTTAAATATTTTTTACCTATTAAAGACCATTTCTGGTCTTATTAAAAAGCCTTTAAATAAAATAGGAAAATAACTTTTAAAATTATATTTTTGTGGTTTATGGGAGTCCTATATCTAATAGGTTTCAAATATACTCTTTGAAATATTTTTCTCACCCTAGATCAAGTACTTGCAGTGCAAGACTCAATTCAGGGGTTTTTAGGAAACTAATTTTTGTAAATACTATTTGGCCAAAATATTTTTATATGAATATACTATAATGTTATATACACTTGGTATGATCATTGGGTAGAAGTTTGGAGTAAGGAGGTGAAGTATATGAGATGGAGCAGTTGACTTTACAGAGCACTTGAAAATCACAGAGAGAAAAACTTAATTCCAAATAAAAGCGAAATGATGGCAAAAAAAATTGTTGGTCCAAATTTTCATGCTTTATTAATGCAAATGACATGTTACAAAATGCAGGGTGTGACAGACCTACCCCCCTTACAAGAATCTCGTCCCTGAGATTCCTAAACTAGGTCTTAGAAGAGATAGGGATACTCGGATCTAAGATAGTCTTCACGTTCCCAGGTAGCTTCTGCTTCCGTGTGGTTGCTCCACTGGACCTTGAAGTACTTGATGGTGCGGCTTCGCTTCTGTCGCTCTGCTTCATCCAGAATGCGAATGGGCCTCTCACGGTAGGTCAAATCAGGCTGAAGATCAATGGCTTTGTGATCGACATCCTTGTAGAGATCGGGCTTGTCCGGAACTTGGAGACACTTCCGGAGTTGTGACACGTGGAATATGTTGTGCACATCGGATAGCTCAGGTGGTAGTTCCAACTGGTAAGCCACTTCTCCTCGTCGTGCAGTGATCTCAAAGGGGCCAATGAACCTTGGTGCGAGCTTCCCTTTAACGTGGAAACGCTTGGCTCCCTTCAGAGGAGTTACTCGCAGGTACACATGGTCTCCAACACGTAAACTCATATCTCGGCAACGAGTGTCAGCATAGCTCTTCTATCTTGATTTGGCGGCCTTCAAACGTTCTCTGGCTAGTTGGACTTGCTCTTCTGCTTCGCGGAGAATGTCTGGTCCAAAGACTAGCCCTTCTACAGTCTCTGACCAGTTGAGGGGTGTGCGACACTTGCATCCGTACAACACCTCAAATGGTGCCATCTGAAGGCTTGACTAATAACTGTTGTTATAGGAGAACTCGGCAAAAGGGAGGCAATCTTCCCACTTGTCTCCATATGCCAAGACACAGGCTCAGAGCATGTCATCGAGAATTTGATTTACTCGCTCTCTCTGACCTCCGGTCTGCGGGTGGAAAGCCGTGCTGAAAGACAACTTGGTTCCCAAGGCTTCTTGGAACTTCTTCCAGAACCTTGAGGTAAACTGGGTTCCTCAATCTGACACAATCTCCTTAGGAACACCATGAAGGCTTAGGATTCTGTCGATGTAGAGAGTTGCCAGCTGGTTGCCATCATAGGTAGTCTTGACAGGAATGAAATGGGCTACCTTGGTCAAATGGTCGACTATGACCCAGATGGAGTCATGTCCTTTATTCGACCTTGGTAATCCAGTGATGAAGTCCATTCCGACTTTATCCCACTTCCACTCAGGAACCTTGAGTGGTTGGAGTAATCCAGCGGGTCGCTGATATTCAGCCTTGACCCTTTGGCACACATCACACTTTGCAATATAGGTTGCAATCTCTCTTTTCATCCCGTGCCACCAGAATCTTCCCTTCAAGTCTTGATACATCTTGGTTCCTCCGGGGTGGATGGAATACGGAGTGTCATGGGCTTCTTGCAGGATCAAGTTCTTCAGCTCCTTCTTGTTTGGTACGCAGATGCGGCCTTTGTACCAAACAATCTCGTGCTCGTCCTCGGAGAATCACGGGGCTTTGCCTAGCTTCATCTTCTTCTTGATGCCTTCAATGCTTGCGTGCCCACCTTGTGCTTTCTTGACTTCGTCCATCAGGGTTGGTTTGACTTCCAGATGGTCTAGAAATCCATGGGTGACCAATTGCAAACTGAATTGTTCCAGCTCTTCAAACAGGGTTGGCTGCCCTCTTTGAATTATGGCATTCAGGGAGCAAGCCTTTCTACTTAAGGCATCGGCTACCACGTTAGCCTTCCCGGGGTGATATTGAACACTGAGGTCATAATCCTTGATTAGTTCCAACCATCTTCGTTGCCTCATGTTCAATTCCTTCTAGGTGAAAATATACTTCAGATTTTTGTGGTATGTGTATATCTCACACCGTTTCCCTAGGAGGTAATGTTGCCATGTCTTCAAGGCATGAACAACTGCTGCTAACTCAAGATCGCGAGTAGCATAGTTCTCTTCATGAGGTTGTAGCTGCCTTGAGAGGTAAGCTATGACTCGTCCTTCTTGCATCAGAACGCTTCCCAATCCGGTTCGAGAGGCATCACAATATATCACGAACTCTTTGTGAATATCAGGTGTTGCCAGAACTGGGGCGGTGGTCAATCTCTTCTTGAGCTCTTGGAAGCTTTCTTCGCATTTTGGTGTCCATTCGAACTTGTTGTCCTTCTTCAGGAGCTGAGTCATTGGCCGGGCAATGCTAGAGAATCCTTCAACGAATTTGCAATAATAGCCCGCAAGTCCGAGGAAACTTCTGACTTCCTTGACTGTCGTTGGGGATTGCCATTGGGTCACAGCTTCGATCTTCGCGGGATCAACTGACAATCCTTCCTCGGTCAAGACATGACCTAAGAACCCAACTTATGCAGCCAAAACTCACATTTGTTGAACTTGGCGTATAGTTGGTGCTCTCGAAGCTTGTCCAGGACCATCCTCAAATGTTGCTCGTGCTCTTCCTCTGTCTTCGAGAAGACAAGAATGTCATCAATGAAGACAACAACAAACCTGTCCAAGTATTCCATGAAGACTTTATTCATGAGATACATGAAGTAAGCTGGGGCATTGGTTAATCCAAAGGACATGACCGTGCACTCATACAGGCTATATCGTGTTACAAATGCCGTCTGCGGAATATCTTGCGGTCTGATCTTCAACTGGTAGTACCCAGATCTGAGGTCGATCTTGGAGAACACCTTGGCTCCGCTGAGTTGATCAAACAGATCTTCAATCTTGGGAAGTGGATACTTGTTCTTGAATGTAACCTCATTGAGGGAACGGTAGTCAATGCATAAGCGGATGGTACCGTCCCTTTTTGCCACAAACAGAACAAGTGATTCCCAAGGGAAGGCACTTGGGCGGATAAATCCCTTCCTCAACTGCTCTTCCAGTTGCTTCTTCAACTCGGCTAATTCTTCCGTCTCCATTCTATAAGGCTTCTTATAGATGGGCCCTGCCCCGGGCATGAGCTCGGTGATGAACTCAATTCACGGTCAGGGGGCATTCCCGGTAGCTCATACGGAAAGACATCGGGGTGCTCGCATACTACCGGCACTTGCTCCAGTCCAACTTCAGACAGGCAATTGACTTGAGTAGTTTGAGCAGAAGAGGAGTTAGAGGCAAACTTAACTTCGACTCCTTGGTCATTGGTCACAGTGACAGTCCGATTGGCACAGTCTAATAAGCCTTGGTGCTTGCTGAGCCAATTCATGCCTAGGATCACATCCAAGCCTTGTGATCTCAGGATGATAAGGTCTGCTAGGAAATCTACCTCGTTAATGACGATACTGACTCCCTTACAGCCTATATTGGCTCTCATCTCTGCTCCGGGGGTTTGTACCACCATGGGTTTATTCAGGGGTGTAGGGGTCATGCCACTTTTTAATGCAAATCTTTGAGTGACAAATGAATGCGTGGCTCCAGAATCAAACAAGACAGTTGCAGGTGCTGAGTTGACAAGGAACATACCCAGCACGACGTCCGGGTCTTCCTGGGCTTCTTTAGTAGTGACGTGATTCACACGCCCCCTTCCCATGGTTGGGCGGGTTGCGAGGAGCTTGGTTCCTAGGTGGCATCCCGTGGCCTTGTCCTGGGTTCTGTGCATTGGGGCGCGGGGCATTGGGCTTCTTGTTGGGGCACACCCTTGAGATGTGTCCTGTCTGACCACATCCAAAGCAAGTGACTTGGTTTGGGTTATTGATCTTGTTGCCACCACTGTTATTGGGGTTGAATGCTGGCCTTGGGTTGGCATACTGCTGAGGCTGATAGTTGGTGCGAGGTGCGGGGGCTCTTGGCTGCTGATAGGTTGGCTTGACCGGGGCTGGCTGCCACGGGCGAGGCTTCTAGTTGCTGGAACTTCCCTTGCTGATCATCTTGCGCTTGCGAGTGTCTTCCAGAGCATGCCGCTTGTCTTCAAGCATGAGTGCTTTGTTCACCAGGTCAGGAAAGGTTGGGCAGTCACACACGACAAGCGAGTACTTCAGAGTCTGATTGAGGCCTTCCATGAAGCGCTCCCTTTTTGCAGCATCTGTACTGACATCTTCAGGGGCATACCTTGACAGAACACCGGACTTCTGCATGTACTCCTTGACAGTTCCACTTCCTTGCTTCAGGGCTCGAAACTCACGCTTCTTGATAGCCATTATTCCAGAAGGAATATGGTCCTTGCGGAATTCTGCCTTGAATTTATTCCAAGTGATGTTTTGCCCAGCATGCATGACCTTGAATCCATCCCACCAAGCTCTAGCAGTCCCCCCGAGGTAGTGGGCAGCATAAGCCACCTTCTCGCGGTCTTCGGTGCAACCGACTAGTTCCAGCAAGTCCTCAATGGTGTGGACCCAGTCGTCTGCATCCAGGGGTTCAGCAGTCTCGATGAAGGTTGGCGGTGCATGCTTCTTGAACTCTGCCAACGTGGAATGTCCATTGCCATTCCCCGCTGGCTGGCGGTTGTTGGTGACAGCTTGAGTAATCATCTGGAGGGCTGCAGTGTTGGCTTGGCGTTCCTCTCGGAAGGCTTGGAGAAGCTGAGCCATGTCCATGATCGGGGGAGGTGGTGGTGGAGCTTGGTCGTGAGTTTGGTCTTGGCCGGCCTCTGCTTGGGCGGACGCTCCGGCTTCGGGCTGCTGGGTAGAGGTACCATTACGAGTTACAACAGGCATCCTATTGGAGCGGTAATGGTCTCATGATTTGGAATGAAGAGGGAAAGCAATAAAGATGGGTGCCTAGTAAGGGGGTGGGTGTGACACTAATTATTTTCATGCAAAGGCCAAAAGGGCCAAACACATTCATTAAAATCCAAATGGGTGATGCAGTCGTTTACACATTTCCGAAGGGAAGATACGACATACATCCAAACACAACAAAAGCAGACACTAGATGGCTTCATATGAACCATACAAGGACTCGACTTCGCATAGGGGTTACACGACCTATCCTACCGTAGAGGTCACGAGCTGGCATATCCGAGTTGCGAATGATGCCTAAGCGGCGGAATGCTCGGTCGCGTATTCTGGTTCTTCTTGGTCTTCCTCCTTGTCTTCATCTAGCTGAGCCCCCCTATCACTTGAGGGTGTGGGGGAGTGGAGGAGTTGGATACGGTAGTGTTTTGTTGGTGGTGCAGGGAAAAGCTTGCGATATTCCCTTGCCGTCATACGGCATCGCCGGGGTGGCTCTTCATCCTTGGAAGATACATCTCCTGAGGGCCTTCCGCCTCGATACGTGATAGCGGGTTGCCCGGGAGGTGCACCTTCCTTCTTGATCCTATCCGTCTTCTCTTGTGCTCGTCGAATAAGTGCCTTGGTCTTGTGGAGTTCTTCTCGGAGCTACATCGATTCCGAGGCCAAATCTTGTGCCAAGCTGTCGGCACATAGGCTGAAGTAGGTCTGGAATCGAAGTGGAAGTCCTTCCTTCAGTGGAGGGGCTTGCGCGCTGCTTTCATCTTCACCTTCCTTCCGGTAAGGCAAGAAGCGAGTTGTCATCTTGGCTGCCATCTCCGGAAGAAGTTCTCGGAGGCGGGTTAGTGCCTTGAGTGCAGCAGCCTCGACAGCGAGGGGTAGTGTTGCCATCTGGGGTCCCTCGAAGAACCAACTTCTGGGAGGATCGTTTGCCTTCACGATTACTTCCACATGGTACTCCACCTCAGTATCGCTAACACAATTCTCATGCTAGGTGAGGATGGGTGCTCGGTGGAACTGGCACTCCTGGAGGCTATCCTCGAGAAGCAAGGGGACCCAGTGGTCAGGAGCTCTTCAGGTACAGCCGCCATCTACAAAGGTTGAATAGGAGAGGTTAATAAGCTGATGACATCTCAGGTTTGGTAAGGTTTAGAAAAGAAGAGAGGTTCAGAGGGTTTATGAAAAGGGTCCAATCCTAACTAACGCCCATGCTAACTAAGGCTTCCTACAGCCAGGATGGCTCCGATACCAGCTCTGTGGGGACCCCGACTTGGTTCAAGGTAACAATGCAAGTTGTACAACAATAAGCAACCTAGCTACAAGCTAGCTAAGATATTCTACCATTTGTGAGACATGCATCAATGTACTTGGGTAACCTCGAGGACAGGTTACATATATCAACATAAATAGAGTTCAATTCATCATCAACGAGTCAAGTCACCACCTTGACCCCATACACACACACACACTTTCACCAACATTGTAAAATTATGGACATAGTTTAAGTAGCACCTCCCAACTGTCCATGACCGCGGACACGACTATTTGAATAGTTTTACGCTCTGCAGAGGTTTTGCACTTTACCCACAAGATCCGAGAAGCTTTCCTGTCACCCACGACCCCACAGTACCTCAAGTACTCGGGGGAAGCACCCCGTCACTACCTTTCCCTAGACGATACTAACATAGGGTCCACTCATTGGTGCACGGCCCTCGTGTACAAACGGTAGATCGTGGGACTTGCCCTTTTTACAATGTCACGCATACACGAAGGGACCAACCGTGTGTCCGGTGCCCTGTAAAAATAGTCATGGTTGCCAATCCAAGCACGACCCCGTCCTGGGAGTGACCTCAAGTCTCCCCATCACTAGTGATGTGGGCACCATGCTAGTATCAACCTAAGTAATCAATAATGCCCCGTCCCATAAGGGGTAGAGTGGTTGCACATGTTTGGTTGGGACGGTAATCACACATAAATCTAATCCATCATTTTACCCACACACGAGAACTTTCTTTGGTACACCACTTCTTCCTCAAGTGGTGACCTAACTCAACATCACCCTCGGGCATTAGGGGCACCCGATGGGGTTTTCGAAAGAATGTAACCACGAAGGGTTCATGGTACATATGCAACATAATGTATCAATAACTAATCCTTTGTCATTGCATCTATGCACATGGTAAAGATTATGAGTAGGGGTATGCACCATGTGGTGGCTCCCAACAAGTTTACCACCGTCACTTTTTATCATCATGTAATCGGAAAAAGGGTACCGATGAACTAGATGGGTATCATGGTCAAAGGGCTGCTTGCCTGGATTGGCTTGGTCTTCAAAGTCTTCAAATCCTTCCCCTTCTTCTTCTTCAGCAACTTCGCCAAACACGGTATCTAATCGTCGCAATAAAAAACGGGAAAATAAGATAATAATAAAAACAGAAAAATCAAAGTGCTCAGAAAAATGTCAACTTATTTTTATAAAATACTAGAGGGAAAACTAAGATGGCAAAAATTCTTAGTTTGGGATTTGGAGTGACAGAATGGGGTAGATGGATTTTTTAACAGAGGTTTTTGTGTTCAAATTTAGATTTAAATTTGAACAGTACAGAAAACGTTCATGAATATGTGTGAAAGTTATATCATCAAATAGGTTGGAATATTACAAGTTTTTAGGAACTGGAATTATTTCATTTGGATAAATGTTTTATCCAGTGGAATTTTTATAAAACAACAGAAAAAGAAAAAGAAAAGTGGCACTATGCCACTGGGCCAGAAAGGCCATCGTGCAGCAGGCCCAGAGGGAAATCAGCCCACGCGAGGCTGCCACGTTGAAGGCGTAAAGGCGAAGTATGCCTTCGACTTGACGGCGAACCGGTGCGCACGCGTGCATTTTTAAACCTGACGGGGGGGGGGGGGGGCCCC
>LR738711.1:178158283-178214239 GCA_902687465.1 Secale cereale
GGGGGGGGGGGGGGGGGGTCCCACCCGTCAGGGCGTGAGGCTGACGGACAGGGCCCACGGCCGTCGTCGTCTACCTCCGTCCAGAGGCGATGGCGAGCTCGCCGGCGGCGATATAGGGCACGGAAGGATGCGTGGGTGGTACCGTCGTGCTCAGGGAGGAGCCGCCGTTCGGATGGAGGTGGAGTTGGTCGCCGGGGTGGCCTGGTTCATCGGCGACGAGGAGGCACGGCGGAGTTGCTTCGGGTGGCGGTGGTTCCGGCTATTTCCGGCAGCTAAAGAGAGGGGAAACAAGGGGAATGGTTAGTGGGCTCCTGCGGTTTTAGATCGAGTGAGAGTGGTAGCGGAGAGGGCGTATACCTCTGGATCGACGGCGACCCGAGGCGGTGGAGCTCGAGCTCGATCTCGAGCTCGGGCTCGCCTGGAGAGGAGTGAGTGGTGTAGGGGGAAGATTGGGTGTGTGAGAGAGCGAGTGGTGAGGACAAGAGGGCATGGGGCGTCCCTTTTATAGGCAAACGACGGGGTGCCGTGGAGCCGTGCGCCGGCGAGCTCCTGCTCGTTGCCACATGGCTCGGAAGGAGCTGGCGCCGTGTCTGGGGTGTTCCTGGATGCGGTCCAGAGCCGGGGGAGAGAAGAGAGAGAGAGAGAGAGAGCAGGGGGAGGCCTGGGGCATCGCGTGTGCTCGTTCATTGGAGCTCTCGGGTGGCCGTCGCGCGTGCGAACTGGGGCGAGAGGAGGGAGAAGGTGGAGGGGGCCGACTAGCTGCCGTGTCGTGGACGTCAAGGCGGCCTCGGGAGACACCATCCCGACGCCCTAGGTGGTCGGGTGCCTCGGGCAGGACGCGGCTACAGTGCGGGAGCACACTGTAACGCGCTCCAGAGCGCCCATATGGCTGGCATGGTCGTGTGTCATGCGCTCTGGACGCGACCACCATGTCCATTGGCTCTAGGGGAAAGTAAAGAATGTGGGAGGGGCGTTGGATGCCGGGGAGAGCTTCTAGAAGGAGAGAGTGCTGAGAGAGAAGAGTGAAAGTTGCTGTCCAGAATGTAAAATGGGGTTTTACCCCCCTTCAATCATTGAGCTGAGGCCAGGGAAGAGCTACTGGAGGTGCAAGAGGACTTGGGGAAGCTGTGGTAAAAAGCCTAGCTCAAGGAGAACAAGGAAAGAGGTAAAAGTGATAGTTTTGGAAAATTACCAGAAGGTGTTTGATGTGTTTTTGGGCCTGCAAATGATCTCCAATTGACATGGGACTTATTAGGATCAAATGGTATAAATAAATAGGGTGTTGCACCAAGTTTGGGCTCATTTGAAGAAACTTGCCAATGTAACTTTGGTAAACCCTAGAAATCAACAGAAATGGATTTTCCGAGTTTAAGTTGAGAAAATCATCCCTCCTTGATGCACCACTTGGTGTAGTGTCATCATTTGGGGTTGTGATCATGTCCACAAAATTTGAGGTCACAAGTAAAAAGTTGATAATGTAAAGTTGTTCAAATTTGAATCTGAACAGAATTGGTTTTGGGGTACTCTGATCAAGTTACCCTTCTCCAAAACTTGTGCCATTTGGTCTAGATGAATTATTAGACCATTCTAGCATGTGTACCAATTTGAGAGCATTTGCACAAGTTTGGCAATGTAAAGTTGTTCAAACTTCAAAAATGGAAAGAATGGTCATGAGGGGTTTCCATGATGTTTTGTTGCTTCCCAAGGCATGGGGCTTGGCAAGATCATCAAATATGTCATATCTGACATAACATAATTTTCCTGGATTTTTTAGAGAATATTTCCTTTGTAAATATTTCAAAATCTGTAAATATCCAAAAAGGGTTTCTGAGGGATTTGCCCAATATTTTGAACATGACCAAGTGTTGAAACTCTTATATATGGACAATATATGTCCTAAGAGTCTCCCTGAATTTTGGCAAATATTTTTGAAGTAGTTAAATAATTTTTACCTATTAAAGACCATTTCTGGTCTTAATAAAAAGCCTTTAAATAAAATAGGAAAATAACTTTTAAAATTATATTTTTGTGGTTTATGGGAGTCCTATATCTAATAGGTTTCAAATATACTCTTTGAAATATTTTTGTCACCCTAGATCAAGTATTTGCAGTGCAAGACTCAATTCAGGGGTTTTTAGGAAACTAATTTTTGCAAATACTATTTGGCCAAAATATTTTTATATGAATATACTATACTGTTATATACACTTGGTATGATCATTGGGCAGAAGTTTGAGGTAAGGAGGTGAAGTATATGAGATGGAGTAGATGACTTTAAAGAGCACTTGAAAATCACAAAGAGAAAAACTTAATTCCAAATAAAAGCCAAATGTTGCCAAAAAAAAATTGTTGGTCCAATTTTTCATGCTTTATTAATGCAAATGACATGTTACAAAATGCAGGGTGTGACACTTACGCAAAAGTCATATACCAATTACCTATCACAAAACCTTATCCTTCGTATTACATTTTTTTGCCTCTCATTTTCCTCTCCCCCACTTCACCTTACCATTTTATTTACCCTTCTTTTTGTCATGTGTTTATCGTTCACTTGCTTCTTGTTTGCTTGTGTGTTGGATTGCTTGCTTGTCACTATCGCTCAGAACAATACTAACTTGTGTGACTTCTCCAATACCAACAATAATGATTTTATTAGCACTCCGATTGCTGCTATTACCGATGCTGAATCTTGTGAGATCAATGTTGCTCTGTTGAATCTTGTCATGAAAGATCAATTTTCCGGCCTTCCTAGTGAAGATGCCGCTACCCATCTAAACAACTTTGTTGATTTTGTGTGATATGCAAAAGAAAAGGGATACAGATAACCATATTGTTAAATTGAAGTTATTTCGTTTTTCACTTAGAGATCGTGCTAAAACTTGGTTTTCCTCTTTGCCTAGAAATAGTATTGATTCGTGGAATAAGTGCAAAGATGATTTTATCTCTAAGTATTACCCTCCTGCTAAGATCACATCTCTTAGAAACGATATTATGAATTTTAAGCAACTAGATCATGAGCATGTTGCACAAGCTTGGGAGAGAATGAAATTAATGATACGTAATTGCCCTTCTCATGGTTTGAACTTATGGATGATTATTCAAAACTTTTATGCTGGCTTGAATTTTGCTTCTAGAAATCTTTTAGATTTGGCCGCAGGAGGCACTTTCATGGAAACTACCTTAGGAGAAGCTACCAAACTCCTAGATAATATTATGGTTAATTATTCTCAATGCCACACCGAAAGATCTACTAGTAAAAAAGTACATGCTATTGAAGAGATTAGTGTTTTGAGTGGAAAGATGGATGAACTTATGAAATTATTTGCTGCTAAGAGTGCTTCTTCTGATCCTAATGATATGCCTTTATCCACGTTGATTGAAAATAATAACGAATCTTTGGATGTGAATTTTGTTGGTAGGTATAATTTTGGTAACAATGCTTATAGAGGAAACTTTAATCCTAGGCCTTTTCCTAGTAATTCCTCTAATAATTATGGAAATGCCTACAATAACTCTTATGGAAAGATGCCTTCTTAATTTGAAACTAGTGCTAAGGAATTTATGAATTTGCAAAAGAATTTCAATGCTTTGCTTGAAGAAAAATTGCTCAAGATTGATGAATTGGCTAGAAGTGTGGATAGAATTACTCTTGATGTTGATTCTTTGAAACTTAGATCTATCCCACCTAAGCATGATATCAGTGAGTCTCTCAAACCCATGAGAATTTCCATTGATGAATGCAAAGAAAGAACCGCTAGGATGCGTGCTAAAAAAGAGAGTTATATAAAAAGCGTGTTCTTCTAGCTATCATGAAAATAAAGATGAAGATCTGAAAGTTATTGATGTGTCTCCTATTAGATCCTTGTTTTCTAGTATGAATCTTGATAAAGATGGGATTGGAGATGAGTCTACTTTAATTAAAAGGTGTCCCAATAATTCGGAGTTTTTAGATCTTGATGCTAAAATTGTTAAAAGTGGGAGTGAAGAGATTAAACTTTGCATAGTGATGAACCCACTACTTTGGCTTTCAAGGGATTCAATTATGATAATTGCTCTTTTATTCATTGTATTTCCTTGTTTCAATCCGTACTAAACTCTCCGCATGCTTATAGTCAAAATAAAGCTTTTACCAAACACATAGTTGATGCTTTGATGCAATCTTATGAAGAAAAACTTGAATTCGAAGTTTCTATCCCTAGAAAGCTTTATGATGAGTGGGAACCTACTATTAAAATTGAAATTAAAGATCATGAATGCTTCGCTTTGTGTGATTTGGGTGCAAGTGTCTCCACTATCCCAAAAACCTTGTGTGATTTGCTAGGTTTCCATGAGCTTGATGATTGTTCTTTAAATTTGCATCTTGCGGATTCTACCATTAAGAAACCTATGGGAAGGATTAATGATGTTCTTATTGTTGCCAATATGAATGTGCCCGTAGATTTCATTGTTCTTGATATAGATTGCAATCCTTCATGTCCTATTATTCTTGGTAGACCTTTCCTTAGAACGATTGGTGCAATTATTGATATGTAGGAAGGAAATATTAGATTCCAATTTCCTCTAAGGAAAGGAATGGAATACTTTCCTAGAAATAAAATTAAATTACCATATGAATCTATTATGAGAGCCACTTATGGTTTGCCTTCCAAAGATGGCAATACCTAGATCTATCCATGTATCGTGCCTAGCTAGGGGCGTAAAACGATAGCGCTTGTTGGGAGGCAACCCAATTTTTTTGCTTCTGTTTAGGAATAAATATTGCATCTAGCTTCTGTTTAGATGTGGTTTGGTGCTTTAATTAGTGTTTGTGCCAAGTAGAACCTTTGGGAAGACTTGTGTGAAGTTTATATGATCTTGTTGTGAAAAACAGAATCATTAGCGCTCATTAGAATAGTCACCAGATTTTACTGGAGCGTGCTATTTAGTTGATTCTTTTTGCGGATGATTAATAGACAAATTCCTCAAGTTTACCAATTTATTTCGATTTTTTGGAGTTACAGAAGTATGCGAAAGTTACAGATTACTACAGACTGTTCTGTTTTTGACAGATTCTGTTTTTCGTGTGTTGTTTGCTTATTTTGATGAATCTATGAGTAGTATTGGGTAGTATGAATCATACAGAAGTTGGAATATAGTAGGTTTAACACCAATATAAACAAAGAATGAGTTCACTACAGTACCTTTGAGTGGTGGTTTGTTTTCTTATACTAACGGAGCTCACTGGATTTTCGTCTAAGTTTTGTGTTGTGAAGTTTTCAAGTTTTGAGTATTGCTTTGATGGACTATGGAACAAAGAGTGGCAAGAGCCTAAGCTTGGGGATGCTTGAGGCATCCCAAGGTAAAATTCAAGGACAACCAAAAGCCTAAGCTTGGGGATGCCCCGGGAAGGCATCCCCTCTTTCGTCTTCATCTATCGGTAACTATACTCGGGACTATATTTTTATTCGCCACATGATATTTGTTTTACTTGGAGCATCATGTATCATTTTGAGTCTTTTGCTTGTTAGTTTGCCACAATCATCCTTGCTGTTCACACCTTTTTGAGAGAGAAAAATATGGCCTAGGAATTGTTAGAACACTCTATGTGCTTCACTTATATCTTTTGAGTTGAATAGTTTTTGCTCTAGTACTTCACTTATATCTTTTAGAGCACGGTGGTGATTTTATTTTGAAGAAATTGTTGATCTCTCATTCTTCACTTATATCCTTTTTGAGAGTCTATTATAACAGTATGGTAATGTGCTTTGGCTATAAAACTAGCCTTAACATGATAGACATCCAAGATGAATGCAGTAAAAAAATTCATACTAAGTGCATTGAATATGATGAGAAGTTGGATGCTTGATAATTGTTTTGAGATATGAGGATAGTAATATTAGAGTCATGCTAGTGGATTTATTATGAAATTGAGAAATACTTGTGTTAAAGTTAGTGATTCCCGTAGCATGCACGTATGGTGAACCGCTATGTGACGAAGTTAGAGCATGAAGTATTTGTAGAGTGTCATCCTTTGTGTGGAGGTCGGGGGAACGTGATGGTTAACTCCTACCAACCTCCCCACTAGGAGCATGCGTTGATTGCTTTGTTTTGATGACTCGTAAATTTTTGCAATAAGTATATGAGTTCTTATGACTAATGTTGAGTCCATGGATTATACGCACTCTCACCCTTCCACCATTGCTAGCATCTCTTGTACCGCACAACTTTCGCCGGTACCATACACCCACTATATACCTTCCTCAAAACAGCCACCATATATCTTCCTCAAAATAGCCACCATATCTACCTATCATGGCGTTTCCCATAGCCATTCCGAGATATATTGCCATGCAACTTTCCACCGTTCCGTTCATATGACACGGTTCATATTGTCATATTGCCATGCATGATCATGTAGTTGACATCGTATTTGTGGCAAATCCACCATGCATAACTTTTCATACATGTCAGTCTTGATTCATTGCACATCCCGGTACACCGCCGGAGGCATTCATATAGAGTCATACTTTGTTCTAGTATCGAGTTTTAATATCGAGTTGAAATTTAATATAAGTGTGATGATCATCATTATTAGAGCATTGTCCCATGCGAGGAAAGGCCAAACAAAACAAAAGGCCCCTCCAAAAAAAGAAAAAAAAAGAAAAAAAGAAAAGAAAAAAGAAAAAAAAGAAAAAGAAAAGAAAAAGGGACAATTGCTACTAGCTTTTTCCACACTTGTGCTTCAGAGTAGCACCATGTTCTTCATGATAGAGAGTCTCATGTTTAGTCACTTACATATACTAGTGGGAATTTTCATTATAGAACTTGGCTTGTATATTCCAACGATGCTTTTCCTCAAATGCCCTAGGTCTTCGTGAGCAAGCAAGTTGGATGCACACCCACTTAGTTTCTTTTGTCGAGCTTTCATACATATTTAGCTCTAGTGCATTCGTTGCATGGCAATCCCTACTCACTCACATTGATATATATTGACGAGCATCTCCATAGCCCGTTGATACGCCTAGTCGATGTGAGACTATCTCCCTCCTTTTTGTCTTCTCCACAACCACCATTCTATTCCACCCATAGTTCTATATCCATGGTTCACGCACATGTATCGTGTGAAAGTTGAAAGGTTTGAAAGAATAGAGTATGAAAACAAGTGCTTGGCTGAAACCGGGGTTGTGCTTGATATGAATATTTTGTGTGATGAAGAGGGAGCATATCCAGAATATATGATTTTGTAGGGATAACTTTCTTTAGCCATAGTATTTTGAGAAGACATGATTGCTTTGTTAGTTTGCTTGAAGTATTATTATTTCTTATGTCAATATAGACTTTTGTCTTGAATCTTTCATATCTGAACATTCATGCCACAATTAAGAGAACTACATTGAAAGTTATGTTGGTTAGCATTCCACATGAAAAATTCTGCTTTTATCATTTACCTACTCGAGGACGAGCAGGAATTAAGCTTGGAGATGCTTGATCCGTCTCCAACGTATCTATAATTTTTTATTGTTCCATTCTATTATATATGATGTTTTGGATGTTTAATGGGCTTTGTTATACACTTTTATATTATTTTTGGGACAAACCTATTAACCCAGAGGCCCAGTCCAGATTGCTGTTTTTTTGCCTATTTCAGGGTTTTACATAAAAGGAATATCAAACGGAGTCCAAACGGAATGAAACTTTGGGAGAGATATTTTTGGAGCAAAATACGCACTGGATACTTGAGAACCACGGAGTAGGGCTTACGTGGCATCCACGAGGGTGGGGGCGCACCCCCCCTATAGGGCGCGCCCCCCTGCCTCGTGGGCCCATGTCTGGCCCCCGATGCCCTCCTTCCTCCTATATATACCTACGTACCCCGAAACCATTAGAAGAGGAGAAAAAACCCTAGTTCCACCGCCGCAACCTTTGTACCCGTGACATCCCATCTTGGGGCCTGTTCTGGAGCTCCACCGGAGGGGGGATCTACCATGGAGTGCTTCTACATCATCATCATCGCCTCACCATGAGTTGTGAGCAGTTTACCATAGACCTTCGGGTCCATAGCTAGTATCTAGATGGCTTCTTCTCTCTCTTTGGATCTCAATACCAAGTTCTCCTCGGTCTTCAAGGAGAGCTATTCGATGTAATCTCTTTTTGCGGTGCGTTTGTCGAGATCCGATGAATTGTGGGTTTATGATCAAGATTATCTATGAGAAATATTTGGTTCTTTTCTGAACTCTTTTATGTATGATTATAATATCCTTGCAAGTCTCTTCGAATTATCGGTTTGATTTCGCCCACTAGATCTATAGTTATTGCAATGGGAGAAGTGCTAGGCTTTGGGTTCAATCTTGCGGTGTCCTTTCCCAGTGACAGTAGGGGCAGCAAGGCATGTATTGTATTGTTGCCATTGAGGATAAAAAGATGGGGTTTATATCATGTTATTTGAGTTTATCCCTCACATCATGTCATCTTGCTTAAGGCATTACTCTGTTCTTATGAACTTAATACTATAGATGCATGTTGGATAGCGGTCGATGTGTGGAGTAATGGTAGTAGATGCAGAATCGTTTCGGTCTACTTGTCTCGGACGCGATGCCTATATATAATGCTAATGCCTAGATAGTCTCATAATTATTCGCTTTTCTAACAATTGCTCGACAGTAATTCGTTCATCCTCCGTAGAATTATGCTATCATGAGAGATGGCACTAGAGAAACCTATGGCCCCCGGGTCTATTCTCAACATATCAATCTACAATCTACTTTACTTTTCCATTTTTACCTTCTGTTATTATATCCAAAAATATCAAACTATCATCTCTATCAGGTCTCACTTTCATAAGTGACCGTAAAGGGATTGACAACCCCTTATCGCGCTGGCTGCAAAGTTCTTATTTGTTTGTGCGTGGTCTCGTACTGGATTGATACCTTGGTTCTCAAAACCTGAGGGAAATACTTACGCTACTGTGCTGCATCACCCTTTCCTCTTCGAGGGAATACACCACAAGCTCGAGAAGTAGCAATCACCACCAACTCTCCCATCTTGGGGAGGGTTATCTTCGTCAACATCTTCACCAGCACCATCTCCTCTCAAACCCTAGTTCATCTCTTGTATCCAATCTTTGTACCAAAACCTCATATTAGTACCTGTAGGTTGCTAGTAGTGTTGATTACTCATTGCAGTTGATGCTAGTTGGTTTACTTGGTGGAAGATCATATGTTTAGATCTATTATGCATATTAATACCCCTCTTATCATGAACATGAATATGCTTTGTGAGTAGTTACGTTAGTTCCCGAGGACATGGAAGAAGTCTTGCTATAAGTAGTCATGTGAATTTGGTAGTCGTTCGATATTTTGATGAGATGTATGTTGTCTTTACTCTAGTGGTGTCATGTGACCGTCGACTACATGACACTTCACCATTGTTTGGGCCTAGAGGAAGGCATTGGGAAGTAATAAGTAGATGATGGGTTGCTAGAGTGATAGAAGCTTAAATCCTAGTTTGTGCGTTGCTTCGTAAGGGGCTGATTTGGATCCATATGTTTCATGCTATGGTTAGGTTTACCTTAATACTTCTTTTGTAGTTGCGGATGCTTGCGATAGGGGTTAATCATAAGTGGGATGCTTGTCCAAGTAAGGGCAGTACCCAAGCACCGGTCCACCCACATACCAAATTATCAAAGTAATGAACACGAATCATATGCATGTGATGAAAACTAGCTTGACGATAATTCCCATGTGTCCTCGAGAGTTCTTTCCTTCATATAAGAGTTTGTCCAGGCTTGTCCTTTGCTACAAAAAGGATTGGGCCATCTTGCTGCACCTTATTTACTTTTACTATTATTTACTTGTTACCAATTATCTTATCACAAAACTATCTGTTACCGATAATTTCAGTGCTCGCAGAAAATACCTCACTGAAAACTGCCTATCATTTCCTTCTGCTCCTCGTTGGTTTCGACACTCTTACTTATCGAAAGGACTACGATAGACCCCCTACACTTGTGGGTCATCAAGACTCTTTTCTAGCGCCGTTGCTGGGGAGTGAAGCGCCTTTGGTAAGGAAAAATTTATATAATGTCACTACAAGAAATATGTCAACTTGTGACCTTGACTATTGGTCACTGTAAGGTCATTGTTTTTTTATTTGCGACCTTTTTTGACCAAAAATAGATGGTCAAAAGCCGAGGGTCATTAATGGAAATTAATGACCTTTCTTCTGGAATGGTCAAAGACGTTTACGACCAAAACAAAAGGTAATTGAACCAACGACCTTTTGTTTTGGTCACTGGCTGTCTGCCCAGGCCACGTCGGATCCGACGTGGCAAAATTGCGACCAATTGAAAAGGTCATTGATAAGATTCAGCCCGGTCCAGATTGGTGTTTTACATGGGCGAATCCCAACAATTCAGCCTTTCTATATTTTTTCCTATCAATTTTTGGTCGACTTCATGGGCCAAGCCCAACATTGCAGCCTTTTTATTTCATGGGTCGTGGGCTTTTTGTACCAATAATTTTAGTTTTCTTTTTTTATAAAATGGGTCCATTAGTCAAACAGGTCCCACTTGTCAGGTTCTGATAAGTTGGTCCCAACTATTAGGCCTAAATTCTTCATATTTCAATTTGACAGTAAGAAAATAACCAGTAGTTAAATTGGCAAGCAGAAAACACACATGGTACTTCAAATAACAATAGCCAGATTTAGTACAAGCTCTACAAATGCCACGTAGTACAAGCTGTAACATATACAGTACTTTACAAGTTCTACAAGTTACACGTAATACAAGCTTAGTTGATACAAGTTGTACAAGTATGGGAATCATAGTTACAAGTTCTACAAGTGTTTTCTTCTTCTCCATGTAGCTCCTTCAATAGCAATCAAACACCGGACTCACTGGAGGGCCATAGTCAGAACTGGGCCTTCCACGGACGCCCTGTTACATTAATCAGCTAATAAGAATTAGAAAAACTAGAGCCAATATATTATGAACATTCCATTCAAAAAAGGAGTAAAGGAGTAAAGGGCATTCTTTGTTTCATCACTTTACAAAGGAGCAGCACAAACCACAACTTTACTCGACACACACACATATACACACTTGAATATTAAGCTCAGTTCCAGCAACTATATCATGGTTTAACAGAGCATGTATAATGAATCATAAGAAACAAGGGTTGTTGCTGGCTTGCTACATACAAAATCATATAAGAAGATGAAAAGAAGGGCTGGGTTTGTTCTGCCTTGCAATTGAAGCATATGTTTTTATCATAGCATGGTGTTTGCACAGTCTTCTCTCTCTCTCTTCGACATCAGTGTCAGGACGTAAACAAGGGAGGTTAATTTAACATGACCAGGACATATTGAGTACACATGTAATGTATGTTGGACTTGGCAGCACTGCTACCTTGTTTTTGCTACTACATGATTTTCACCCTAAAATTCTATGCAAACAAGTATGTTAAAGAGGCGGGTTGCGACGCTTACAACATTGGTGAAGGCGACGAGGGCCTCCAATCTCTTGTACCTGCAGGATAGGACAGCAAAGCAAAGTCAGGGGCACGAATGAATCCAATTGAACTGAATTGAAATTCAGTGTGTAAAGGAGCAAGCAGAGCAGGTACCTGACTTTGCGTCGATATGGTGGATGGGATGTAGTTGAAGAAGATCCAGTCCGCATAGTATCGTTGCAGGTACTCACCCATGTAGAAGTATCATGCAACCAAAAGGGTTAAGACCATACACAAGGATCAATGATAGTTGAATTGAGATATATTTGTACAGGGCAATCACAAGTACCAATACAATGCAAGATAATAGAGCAAATATGTCAAAGTTATTTTGATTTACTAATGTGTTTGTCACAGTACCAAAATTCAAGACAAAGACAAGTGAATTGCAGCAGAGGAGGCATCTAATTTGACTACCACAATCATTGAGTGAAAGCAAACATCAGGGAATTCAGAAATTTTCTAAACTGAATGCAAGCAAGTTTGCACATGACATAGCAGGTCCGCAGTCCCTAATTACATTAGACAGATATTACGACTCATGAGCCACATGCATACACTTACAGGAACCTGCTTATGCTTAAACTAGAAATAGAACATAAGAAAACCGAACCTATCTATTCAATAGAGAGAGAGATAGCATGGGAGGAGGACCTATGTCAAGAGAAATCACACATGGCCCCTAGGCATCATTTTAACTTACAAACAACATGCACCCGCTCTGCGTCTCTGTGGCAAAACAGGACGGGGCAGGCCGCGAATCGCACCCCAGCATATTCCCCTCATCCATATCGGTGAGAAGAATCAGCGAACTGGTGCAGTTGAGCATATTTCAAAACAGAGGAAGCACAAGGCACATACAATATGCACCCTTGTGTTTTTGGTGCAGATGGATGGATGAAAACACGCTGTCTAAGTAAGAAGTATTAGCTAGCTAAGTAAGGGGTTAGTGTGAATATGTTATGATTTTATCCCCAAGCAAACTGGATTCAAATTGCCTTCTAGCATCTTTACAGCGGCATAATGCAAATACCAACAGTTTCCATTGAACTCCTTCTACTTATGTCTAATACTACAAGAGTCCAGACAGCTCCCAATTTCTAATTGAAGATTAGCAGCAGTTCAGTTTCAGTAAACTGTTCTTCAGACAGTTTCATTACACTGTCTTCCCGCACAAGCTGGTCATGTCAATGCAGCAAAGAGTATCGACTAGTAGGAACTAGGAAGCTGGCAATGGGGCATCTCACCTGGCGTCCCGGCCATGATGACAATGATGTCGAGGGTCTGCTTGCTGCCGGCTGGTAGGTGCGACGATGTGGTAGTGGTGGAAGCCGCCGCCGAGACCGACGGCGCCTACGGTGTCCTCGTCGTCCTCGAAGGCGATGACGACGTATGGGTCAGCGTTGAAGCAGGTGCGCTGCAGGCCACATCATCATATTTGAGCATTAATATTTTTGTATTACTACACAACAACTACAACACTAGGAGTACACAAAAACTAGTAGCAGAACTAGAAGAAATTACTAGGATAAAGTGACACAACAGCAATAAGATAACATATTATGTGCTACAGGCTGACATTTCCAAAGTGGCACGTTTGTTATGCTAAGGACTTGTTGATATAGTCCAGGAACATGAGTATAACAAGCATCAGGAACATGAGTATAACAAGCTATATTCAAATTTTGAAAAGAAACATTAAGCACTAGCACACACTGCTATATTCAAATTAGCTAACAGAACATTGGCCAGAAAGCATGTACACACATGACAAGAATATAAATAACAAATATGTACTTGAAATTTGCCCACAACAAATATCTCAATTCGAGCAAAAGATTTAACAAAACATTAATGAGAAAGCAACAAATATATATACCTTGATGTTTCGAGGTCGGTCTTGCCATGGACTCACAATCCACATCCAACAGCCCACCATCTCGTATATACATCCAAACCATTAAATAGCGGTCAAACAATAAGGTAGTGCAAAGAAATTAAGTAAACTATTGTGATGGATTACTATCACTATTGTTCCATAGAGTTTATGTGTACATTGGCCATTAATTGATGAGGATTGATGCAATGGATACTGGCTTGGCAACCATAGTAGTTTAGGCATAGCAGTGTAAACCCACGCAAATACTAGTAATTCCATCATATCAAGGACCATTTTATCAGGTTCATGCTACAAGCAGCAGTTGAATATAGCATTGCTAATTCACAAGCAGCAGCAACATCACTATCTAAACTGCTAAGTACAGTAGGACATAATTATTTCCTCTCATTGCTAACTCCAAACACAAGATTTTCAGTGTTTTCTCCAGAAGCTTGGAAGTCATATGGCATTTGATACATCTTGTACCAACTATTGCAGAAGCATACCAATTTGTAAGGGTGCTCTTGTCAGTTGCTACAATGGAGTTATTGTTCCAAGTATTTCCCATTGCCGCTAACTTCACACGACGACATTTTCAGTGCTCTCTGCAGAAAGCATAGCATCTGATACCTCTTGTTCCTCCATCTACAACCAGAATCTTACACTGTCTGCCTAGCCCCTCACAAATAACCAAACTGTCTGAAGCTATAACAAGATCCAACAAACACATAAATACTTGAATCTCTTGACAAGAATTCCCTTCCTCTGTTTGATCACTGATACTTCTGCCCAAAAATATCAGAGAAAATATCCTTTTGGACTAGCAACAGATCACCCGAACTTACTATGTATCACAAGTACCTTCAACAACGGCAATTTTACTATCCACTCACACTGCAGAAACCACCGGTGCTTTCTGGACACGACGCAGTCGCTAAGCAGGAAAAAATCCCCTGAACGAGCGCGCATAGAAAAGCAGGCGGGGGAGAGATGGGGGAGGGGGAGATGCGTATGGATTATACCGGGTCCAGCGTGCGACGGGAAGGTGGAGTAGGGAGGCGGCTTGCGGAGCTCGCCTTCGCCATGGGCGAAGCCGCATGAGGGGCTGCGGGGGCAGGAGCCGCGCCTCCACAGCGCGCACATCTTCATCTTGAAGGCCGGGCCGCGGCGCGGCGAAGGATGAAGCATTTCCCGCATCTCTCGAGCGCGCGCCGGCAATTCGGGGGCGGCGAGGAGGGCGGCTTCAACGCCGAAGACGCAGGCGCTGGTGGCGGCGGCGGCACTGGCGTAGGCGGAGGCCTCCCCATGACGAGGTCGAGGTCGGAGCGGTTGGTGGGGCTGGTGAGGTATGCGTGCACGTGCGGCACGGCGGCCCACGGCGCCAGGTTGTTGGCCTCCACGGCAGTATCTGTGGGCGCGGTGGGTGACAGGAGGAAGGGGGCGGTGGACAAGGGGGACTTTCATTGGATCTAGAGAGAATGGGGGCGGCGGCTAGAGTGGGAGGGGCTGGCGGGGAGGGTGCGACGTCGCGACAGAGAAGACGGCGGGGAGGAAAGAGAGGGGATCGAGAGGATCTCCGCCGGATCTGGAAGGGGAGAGGAGGAGAAGAGAGCGATGGAAAGAAAGGGGTGTTCGCACACGAACATGTCACCGTGTACCTCCGACGCCGAGGGTGATGCACCGCAGCTCACGTCGAAGGAGACCCATCCGGAAGCGCGGTACGCAAGCAATCCGGCGGACGCTTTTGAAGACCCGAAACCCCACGAGTCCGGGAGGGACCCCGTCTGGACGCGCGGCGGCTATGGGCTGCCCTAGGTCGACCTGATCGCCCCTAGGGCCTCGAGGTTCGCCGCCCTGCAACAAGAAGAACGAACGAAGAACGAGGAAGAAGAAGAACTAGGGTTAAGGAGAAAAGATAAAAAGTGGTAGATGAATTGATCGATTGTGTGTTGTTCAATCGGCCGTCACCCCTTAGGTATATAAGAGGCGGCTGGACTTGCCGTGCAAGGAAAAGGCTTGGATTCACGTCCAAAACCCTAGCCAAATTCGGATTGGTTTTATCTGAACTTTCCAAAACTGTTCGGTTTAAACTGGCTGTACCTTGCGGGTCATTCTTGAGGTGGTAAACGACCTCTAATGGAAAAGTGCCCAAAAGCAATCTTGACCGTTTCGACGATACGAACAACTTTCATGTTGAACGTTTTTCGATTTGAAGCCATCTTCTAGGGCAAAACGGTCACGCAATACAGGCTGTTATTCGCGCTACCCATCAGACACGTGGCTGGTGGGGCGCGCCACTTATGGCTCTGTGACAGGGCTGTGTTCGGATGGCTGTAACTTTTGCATACAAACTCGGATTGGGACGATTTTTATATCAAAATCGACTGTTTCGACGAGACGCACAACTTTCATGTTGAAACCTTTTCCATTTGAAGTCATCTTAATTGGGTCTCAAGCCATTATTTAATCTGGTGTCATCATGAGCATCTCTGAACTTGTCATAACTTTTGCATCCGGACTCCGTTTTAGACCACTTTCATATCCATCTTGATCTTCTCAAAGAAATCCATCTCATGGTGACTTCCAATCATAAGTTTGAAGTAATCTTGACATAGATTAAAGCAACTTTTATGATTGTGCCACTTTTGAGCGTCAACACATGCCCCCCCTGTTTTTCGGCAAAGCAAGCGTGCCGAAAAATAATTTGTACCATGTTGGTTATAAGGACGATGTCAACACCCCATCGGCCATTTATATGCTTAGGACGATAATTATATATCGGCCATTATTGTTCTTGAACCCTTGATGCAAACTTGGGCGAAACCTTCTCAACTTCGTTAACAATCCGATGATAAAGTTCCATAGATATGTATCTCAAGGTCATCCTCCGAACCATATTGTTCCCCCTTTTGCTAGGATTTTGTAGATAATCAATAAACTCTCTCCAATCCTTAGTATCACCTGCATCAAAATTCATTAGTGGCCGAAGCTGTGAACTTCGGTTCGGCCTTACCTATGTTGACGAGACGAAGCATCGGCTATTGAGAGAAATGCAATACACCATGATTAACGTAGTAGCCGGATGCTTGCTGTGCCAACTCTTTTGAATTGTCGTGTATAAATATAAGAACAATTTTAAAGCAACCCAAGGTAAATTTTGCATCTAGACATATCTCAAGATAAACTATAATTGATTCGTCAAAACATTGATAACCCTTGGATATTTGTTGCACTACTCATAACGAATCACCGAAAGCCTCAAGATGTATATCACCTTGTCTCGCTCTCCATTCGAACTAAGGACGATGCTAGAATACTACACCGGCCATGCATTGACATATTCTTAGGACGATAGATAAATATCGGCCATTACCATGTAAACTTCATTCAAAGCACATATAGCCGAAACAAATAAATGAAATGACTTGGTAATACCCTTTGGATCAGCAACAAAAGTTGTAACTAATCAAATGTATAGTGACTTGGTAATACCCTTTCATGATGTAAGAAATTATATGGCATCCATGGATTAAAATAAGCCCATTGAGGGTTACCAATCATACCTTATGACGAATTCCATGACATGGGCGTTAATGGCATAGTTGAAGAATATGGATAATGTGTAGACCGAAGATGCTGAAACCTTCGGCTTCGTCCTTCGTAGTTTTCACTCTTTTCCTTCTTCACCTTTGCCGCACTTCTTGTAATGGAAGCTTGCACATAATTCTTATTTTGATCACTTCCTTTGGGAACCCATGCCATGTTTCTTTCTTCAAGTTCTTGTGCAATAAGTTTTTGTAGTTTCTTCTTTTGCCAATATGATAAGTCGAGTGGGCACCCCGGCTGCGATTTTGTCTTGGCCAATGGCAATCCTTTTTTGGCTTTGTGCACTCTCAACTTCTTTTCTTCAGATTTGGCACTTTGACTGTCAATAATTGGTTGCTTCCTCCCATTGCCTTTAGTAGCCAATGTCAACACTTTAATTGGCTCTTTTTCATTTGAGATCAAATCTGAAGTTGCACTCTTACGACCATCTCTTTTAACACGATAAACTTGCTTGACCACCTCTTTCTTCTTCCTTGAGCTCCGGACCGATTCCTTATGATTGAAACGGTCTTTAACATGTGATTGTTCAAATGTTGATCTCCTCGAAGCTTCATAATATTGGTGAGATGGTCTAAAATAAGATGGAGAATGCGCCCTTGTATCATACCTGTCCCATGATGGATATGGATCTACTTGAGCATAGGGAGGCATCCACGGCATTGGCATTGGCGGCCCAAAATAAGGATATGAATATGTTGCATAAAAATTGTCACTTTGCCAATGCCGATCCTCATACTTGCGCCTTGGGGGTGATCTTGGTTTCTTTCCATGATTTGGCCGATAAGCATTCTTCTCTTCACTCTTCTTTTGATATTTATCCAATAGTTCAGCGAAGGTGATTTTTGATCTCTTACACTTGCGCTTATTCCGGCCTTTGTTTTCTTCTGGTTTGCTTTCATCGATCATTGGATTTGTTTGCTGCCCCCCAGTCCTTGGCGTCTCCATTGTAGCTTTGATGGAACTCTCACCCTCAAGATTATGCTCGTTATGCTCTTCAACAACTTCTTTACTTGAAAGCTTAATCCCATCACCTGCAGCTTTTACATTCTCTTTAAATGGATCGGCTTGAAGCAGCCGATGCAAAAAAATTTTGCCATCGGGACCAATCGGAATAGACTGGTCATCTCTTGGTGTTTCAACAAACTTCAATCATCCTTTCTCAATGGCCGATTTAACTATTTGACGAAACATGTTGCAATCCTCAAAATTATGCTTGGATGAATCATGCAACTTACAATACATTCGTCCTTGGATTGATGGCTTAACATGGTGATCAAGAATTGTAATGTAATTCTTTTTCAGCAACAAATCAAATATTTGATCACACATGCTTGAACTGAAGGTATACTTCGTGTTTTCTAGCCGATCTTGCTGTTTGAACGGCTTTGGAGATAAGCAAATGAATGGTTCAGATTTGTAATCTCCCCATTCGGCTATGCATTGTGTTTTCCACTCTATCTCCGATGTCTTTGTATAAGATATTACATTAGCATCAGTTTTCTCAATAGAATTTAACCTTGGCTTTAAATTTCTGAAACGAAGATATTTAGAACATACATGTCTTAGTTGAGACCAAGTGCAAGCCAAGTACGAAATAAGCAAAGCTACCCAGCTAGATATGAACTTTACATAAAGCAACGGGGAAAGCTTTGACTGTAACAATCAGTCAATATCGGTCTTTATAAATGGCATAATGGGTTGACGGATATGTTCCATAACAAATTTATTGCTAACATGTAAATTACCCTTCTTCATTGGTCTTTCAAAATTACTTATGAGAATATTTCTTATAGATGCATCAATAATGAAGTCGCGACCAAATCTGAAAATAGGTAAATTACTCTCTATGCATACCTCTTCAAATATGTTGGGAGAACATGATGGTGGTGTCACTTGAAGAACATCTTGCTCCGTCTTTGGATGGCTCCCCAACTTCTTTTCATCATCTTTTTCTTGATTCCGTGCATCATTGCTTTGAAGATCCATATCAGCCGAACTTTGTTCGGCTACTTGTTCTTGTCCTTGAGGCTTGTCAATTTCTATGGCACGGAACTCATAGGGCAGGAAGTAGGTTCCATTGACTTCGGAAAAATCAAGTATGACTGTTTTGCTATGCTTTCCATGCCCTTTCTCAATAATGCTTGCCTCTTTGGATTTGATAGACTCAGAATATATACTACTTGATTCGGCTTTTCTAATAACCGAATTTTCTTTGTTACCTGAATCAACAACTTTATCTTTTTGAATTTGCAAGGCTTCTCGCTCTCGTCTAATTTTAGCCCACATCTCAGCTTGGCGAGCTTTAAACTTTTTCATCTCAATTTCCATCCACTCGTCATGAGATTGAACCCCAATACTTTGAGACTCTTTCGGCAATGAGGTGCTGAAACCTTGTGATTGTTTAGGTGGTACACTGGATGGTACAGCACTGGGCATCTGCATCATTTGCACAACTCTAGCTTTTACAGCAGCAAAATCATGAGGCTTCCCGCCTTCTATTAGTTCATGGCGAATAGAGTTGCATAAATCCCAAGAGAATGTAAGCTTGTTCTCAATTACCCAGTCTGGATATGGTTGCCCCCCAATGCTTTTAGACTCTTTCAGCAATGAGATGTTGCCGAGATTCTGTAATTGTATAGGGGGGACATGATATGCCACAGTATTAGGTGAAGGCATTTGTGCTCCTGCAGAAGTTTCACTTATTCGGCCATTACCATTAAGGTGCGGAGCCGAATTATGGACATCAACAGTTGCGTATGGTGCAAAAAAACTAGTAGCATGAGGTGTAGCATATGATGTTTGAGGGTAATTGGCCGAATAACTAGTAGTAGCATGGCCAATTCCCCTATCCACCAGCATGTTTGGATTAACATGTTGCAAATTAGTTGCCGGTGAATAAAAAGATGAAACACTATGTTGCATGCCATTGAAAGATCCTACATAGGGTGTTTCAACTTGATTAACCGAACTCATCATGTTGTTCATCGGCATATGCATTTGTGGGGTTGCCGATGCATGGGAGTTAGGATACATATGTTGCATGTTGCTAAAATTATATGAAGTAGAATCATGGAGATTTTGTTGCATCGGCCCTTGCACATAATTAGATGCATGATTGATAAAGCTAGGGCTAGCCGATACATTATGCTCATTAGATGATCTAGCAACAACATATGTATTATTTGCATCTACATATGTGAATTGGGTATTCGTATTACCTTTGTAGATTGCAAACCCTAGATGACGATCTCTTCGTACCAAGAACGGACCGGAGACCGTTCAAAGCTTCGTCCCCAGCGGAGTCGCCAAAAAGTGTGTTCGCACATGAACACGTCACCGTGTACCTCCGACGCCGAGGGTGATGCACCGCAGCTCACGTCGAAGGAGACCCGTCCGGAAGCGCGGTACGCAAGCAATCCGGCGGACGCTTTTGAAGACCCGAAACTCCACGCGTCCGGGAGGGACCCCGTCTGGACGCGCGGCGGCTATGGGCTGCCCTAGGTCAATCTGATCGCCCCTAGGGCCTCGAGGTTCGCCGCCCTGCAACAAGAAGAACGAACGAAGAACGAGGAAGAAGAAGAACTAGGGTTAAGGAGAAAAGATAAAAGATAAAAAGTGGTAGATGAATTGATCGATTGTGTGTTGTTCAATCGGCCGTCACCCCTTAGGTATATAAGAGGCGGCTGGACTTGCCGTGCAAGGAAAATGCTTGGATTCACGTCCAAAACCCTAGCCAAATTCGGATTGGTTCTATCCGAACTTTCCAAAACTGTTCGGTTTAAACTGGCTGTACCTTGCGGGTAATTCTTGAGGTAGTAAATGACCTCGGATGGAAAAGTGCCCAAAAGCAATCTTGACCGTTTCGACGATACGAACAACTTTCATGTTGAACGTTTTTCGATTTGAAGCCATATTGTAGGCCAAAACGGTCACGCAATACAGGCTATTATTCGCGCTACCCATCACACACGTGGCTGGTGGGGCGCGCCACTTATGGCTCTGTGACAGGGCTGTGTTCGGATGGCTGTAACTTTTGCATACGAACTCGGATTGGGACGATTTTTATATCAAAATCGACCGTTTCGACGAGACGCACAACTTTCATGTTGAAACCTTTTCCGTTTGAAGTCATATTAATTGAGTTTCAACCATTCTTTAATCTGGTGTCATCATGAGCATCTCTGAACTTGTCATAACTTTTGCATCCGGACTCCGTTTTAGACCACTTTTATATCCATCTTAATCTTCTCAAAGAAAGCCATCTCATGGTGACTTCCAATCATAAGTTTGAAGTAATCTTGACATAGATTAAAGCAACTTTTATGATTGTGCCACTTTTGAGCGTCAACAAGGGGGTGGATGGAAAATGACCACATGACAGAGCTAGGGTTTCGGGGATGGTGTGGAAGGGCTAAGGACTACCGTTGGATCATCAATCATCCGACGATGTTTGATGCACGATCTGCGTGAGACGTCCACGAACCAATCAGATTACAGTACGACGTTATGACCATTTAAATAATAACAGTGTGAAGATTCATGGCTTTTAAGCCAAATGATCAATCTTATGGCCACATTCATGACATAGTTTGTTCAAATGATCTTGTATCGTGCACAAGGGTGCATCTTGGAATGAAAAACAATGTTGCCTAAGGAAGTTTTCATTTTTTTGGATGAAAAATTCATTTTCCATTTTTTCGAGTCCCCAAATGAGTTTTTTGTGAAGGACCTACCATATATTTGTTGCAAAAATGTACCAAATCAATTTTATAAAATATTAGGACATATTTAATGCACAATTGACCAAATAGTTGGGTGTCACAAGTTTTGACCCACCTCTGGTGAAAAAGACAAATTTCGGCCGATCCAGTTGGAAGTGGGTCAAATTTGAACTACAATAGCCTTATGGTTTGCTCTTTATTTTTTCCAAAAATCATTTCTAGGTACATAAGCATCTATTTAATCATATAAATACCAAAAGTTTTCCTAGATTCAACCACTAGCTAGGAACGGTCATTCCCGCCGTTTTGATCGCATTTTGAAACGGGTATAAAAAAATGGAAAACCTTCGCATTGTGTCATTATATGTGACCAAGTTACCAGAAAAAAAATATAAACTTGTAATACGGTAATTACTTTAAAATAGTGTTCTCAGAAATGAGCTATCATGTGTGAAGATTCATGGCTTTCAAGACAAATGATCAATCTTATGGCCACATTCATGCCATTGTTTGTTGAAATGATCTCATATCATGCACAAGGGTCCATCTTGGAATGGAAAACAATGTTGCCTAAGGAAGTTTTCATTTTATTTGGACGAAAAATTCATTTTCCATTTTTTGAGTGCCCAAAATGAGGTTTTTTTGTGAAGGACATACCAAATAATTGTTGCAAAATTGGATCAAATCAATTTTATAAAATACTAGGCCATATTTAATGCAAAATTGAACAAATGGTTGGGTGTCCATAGCTGTTATCCACCTCTCGTGAAAAAGACAAATTCCCGCCGATTCAGTTGGAAACGGGTCAAATTTGAACTGCAGCTGCCTCATAGTTTGCTCTTTATTTTTTCCAAAAATCATTTATAGTTACATAAGTATCTATTTAATAAGAGAAACACGAAAAAAAGTCCAAGATTCAACCACTAGCTAGGAACGGTCATTCCCGCCGTTTTGACCACATTTTGAAACCGGCATAAAAAATTCAAAAAAAAATCAAAAAATTGGAAAACCTTCACATTGTGTCATTATATGTGACCAAGTTACCAGAAAAAATAATAAACTTGTAATACGGTAATTATTTTCAAAAAATGTTCTCAAAAATGAGCTATCATGTGTGAAGATTCATGGCTTTCAAGACAAATGATCAATTTTATGGCCACATTCATGAAATTGTTTGTTAAAATGATCTCATATCGTGCACAAGGGTGCATCTTGGAATGCAAACAATTTTGCCTAAGGAAGTTTTCATTTTCTTTGGACGAAAAATTCATTTCCCATATTTTTGAGTGCCCAAAATGAGTTTTTTTGTGAAGGACCTACCATATATTTGCTGCAAATTGTACCAAATCAATTTTGTAAAATACTAGGACATATTTAATGCACAATTGATAAAATGGTTGGGTGTCAAAAGTTTCAACCCACCTCTGGTGAAAAACACAAATTTCGGCCGATCCAGGTGGAAGCGGGTCAAATTTGAACTGTAGCTGCCTTATAGTTTGCTCTTTATTTTTTGCAAAAATCATTTCTAGTTACATAAGTATCTATTTAAGAAAAAATACATGGTTTGGTGGCGATACATCGAGGTTTGGACGGTGGCCCAAAGCCCGAACTCCAAAGCGCGTAAACTCGCGTGCCCACCGCGTGGTCATGGCGTTGCCATGTGTTCTGGGTGGCCTAAACATGTCTAGTGGGTTGGGCACTCCCCAGGTAAGTGCTAGGAAGAAAATGACAATAGAAGACTCTCACGAGGAGACAGAACTATGCTCAAAAACGAATTAGCAGCCAAGTGTTTGATTAGCAGTACGGGAAATGCATATGGCCAATGGTCCTTAATTTTGGCTGATGATGATCATCTACTAGGGAGACTAGCTTGGAGAATTTTCAGCTCAAATGGAGGAGCGTAGATGGCACTTGCTTTGCAATGTACCACATCGGGCAGAAATATGAATAGTGAAGCTGGGCTCAAATGAATAAATGTATTGAGCTGAAATTTTGTGGAGTATGGTCATTTGGGCATAGGAAAACACTGTAAATTTTTTATACCATTTGGATAGTCCTAGCTTGTACTTCCTTCACAAAGCTTCTCTTTGGATAGAAACTTTGTAAATTTGCTAAGGAAGATTTTATAGGCAAATGGAGCTGAATATTGGCATGTGGTAATGATTTGGATATGGAAGATCGACCAAAAAGTTTGATGGCAATAGGAGTGGTATAGATAGCACTTGCTTTGCAATGTGCCAATCTGGACAGAAAATTAAAAATTAAAGTTGGGCTCACATAGATGATTTGATTGAGCCTCAATTTGGAGGAGGGTGATAATTTGGGCATATGAAGGCACTGTATAAATTTCATGCCATTTGGATATGCATAGCTAGTACTTCTTTCACAAAGCTTCTAGCTGAACAAAAACTTTGGAAATTTGCCGAGGAACATTTACTACGCAAATGGAGCTGAATTTTGTCATGAGGCAATGATTTGGATATGGAAGAGTGCCCAAAAATATTGAGGGCAATCAAGAATATAAAAATAGCACTTCCTTCACAAAGTGATGTTCTGAACAGAATAGGAAAATGAATATTGTTGAATTATTTTGAACTATGGAATGAAGGTTTTCTACATATTTGACGAATATATGACCCAAAGAATTTATGAGATTTTTGTGGGAATTTTTGGAATGACAGAAATATAGGTTGCTTCACAACCGAGGGCAAAAATTAACACATGTACATGACACATAGGCAAAACTGATGAGGTGGCGCCTAGTCATAGGAATCCACCACAACTTACAAGGTTATGACCACCTATATTGGTCATGATAAGCTAGAAATAAGGCAGCAAACCAGCACCGTCTGCTTTATGACCATTTCGTGTAAGGAAATTATGACCTTTCTGGCCAAAATGGTCGTTATAGTTTAGGGTTTGGAGCCCCCCGAATAGCTTTTGACCAATTGGTCTCAAATGGTCATAGATTTATGACCAATTCTCCCAGGGTCGCTGACAGAAGGTCATAAGTTGACATATTTCTTGTAGTGTGTGCTGAAATTTACTATCACTTGTCACTATGGAACTTAATCCTTTGAGGGGCTTGTTCGGGATATCTTCACCCCGGCCAGTAGAGCAATGAGTTGCTCCTCAACCTACTGAACCTATTGAAAATGTTTGCTTTGAAATTCCTTTGGGTATGATAGAGAAACTGCTAGCTAATCCCTTTACAGGAGATGGAACACCGCATCCCGATTTGCACCTAATCTATGTGGATGAAGTTTGTGGATTGTTTAAGCTTGTAGGTATGCCCAAGGATGTGATCAAGAAGAAGCTCTTCCCTTTATCTTTGAAGGGAGAGGTATTGACATGGTTTAGGCTATGCGATGATATTGGATCATGGAACTAAAATCGATTGAAGTTGGAATTTCATCGGAATTTCTACCCTATGCATCAGGTTCATCGTGATCGTACTTATATATATAATTTTTGGCCTCGCGAAGGAGAAAATATCGCTCAAGCTTGGGGGAGGCTTAAGTCAATGTTATATTCATGCCCCAATCATGAGCTCTCAAGAGAAATGATTATTCAAATATTTTATGCTCGGCTTTGTCTCAGTAATCGCTCCATGCTCGATACTTCTTGTACTGGTTCTTTTATGATGTAGACTATTGAATTCAAATGGGATTTATTGGAAAGAATTCAACGCAACTCTGAAAATTGGGATCTCAAGGAAGGTAAGGAGTCAGGTATAACACCTAAGTTTGATTGTGTTAAATCTTTTATGGATACCGATGTTTTCCGTGAATTTAGCACTAAATATGGACTTGACTCTGAGATAGTAGCTTCTTTCTGTGAATCATTTGCTACTCATGTTGATCTCCCTAAGGAGAAGTGGTTTAAATACCATCCTACCATTGAAGTAAAAGTAGTTGAACCTGTTAAAGTTGAAGAAAAGACTATCACTTATAATGTTGATCCTATTGTTCCTACTGCTTATATTGAGAAACCACCCTTCCCTGTTAGAATAAAGGATGATGCTAAAACTTCAACTGTGGTTCGTAAGAGTAATACTAGGACACCTACACCCTCTGAGCAAATTAAAGTTGAGCCTCGTGTTGCTATGATTAAGGATCTCTTGGTCGATAATATAGATGGTCATGTTATTTACCTCCATGAGGAAGCAGCTAGAATCGCCAAACCCGATACTAGGAATAAACATATACCTGTTGTAGGCATGCGTGTTATTTTTGTTAAAATAGGAGATCATTGCTATCATGGTTTATGTGACATAGGTGCTAGTGAGAGTGTAATTCCCATTTCCTTATATGAAGAAATTATGCACGGAATTGCACCTGCTGAGCTAGAAGGTATTGATGTTATTATTAAGCTTGCCAATAGAGACACTATTTCACCAATAGGGATTGTTAGAGATGTCGAAGTCTTGTGTGGGAAAGTTATATACCCTGCTGATTTTCTTGTTCTTGGTTCCCCACAAGATGATTTTTGCCCCATTATATTTGGTAGACCCTTCTTGAATACTGTTAATGCTAAGATAGACTGCGAAAAGGATATCGTTACTGTTGGATTAGGGGATATGTCTCATGATTTTAACTTTGCTAAATTTCGTAGACAACCCCATGATAAAGAATTGAGTACTAAGGATGAAATTATCGGTCTTGCTTCTATTGCTATACCTCCTAACGATCCTTTAGAACAATATCTGCTAGACCATGAAAATGATATGTATATGAATGAGAGAAGGGAAATAGATGAAACATTCTTTAAATAGGGACCCTTATTGAAACATAACTTGCCTGTTGAAATTCTAGGGGATCCTCCTCCACCCAAGGGTGATCCCGTGTTTGAACTCAAACCATTACCAGATACTCTTAAGTATGTTTATCTCGATGAAAAGAAGATATATCCTGTTATTATTAGTGCTAACCTTTCAGAGCAGGAAGAAGAGAAATTATTGAAAACTCTGAAGAAGCACTGTGCTGCTATTGGATATACTCTTGATGATCTTAAGGGCATCAGTCCCACTCTATGCCAACACAAGATAAAATTGGAAAAGGATGCTAAACCGGTTATTGATCATCAATGACGGTTAAATCCTAGGATGAAAGAAGTGGTAAGAAAAGAAATATTGAAGCTTCTCGAGGCAGGTATAATTTATCTAGTCACTGATAGTCAGTGGGTAAGTCCCGTCCATTGTGTCCCTAAGAAGGGAGGTATCACTGTTGTTCTTAACGATAAAGATGAATTGATACCGCAAAGAATTGTTACAGGTCATAGGATGGTAATTGATTTCCACAAATTAAATAAAGCTACTAAGAAAGATCAATACCCTTTACCTTTTATTGATCAAATGCTACAAAGGTTATCCAAACATACACATTTTTGCTTTCTAGATGGCTATTCTGGTTTCTCTCAAATATCTGTGTCAAAAGAGGAGCAAGAAAAGACCACTTTTACTTGTCCTTTTGGTACCTTTGCTTATAGACGTATGCCTTTTGGTTTATGTAATGCACCTACTACCTTTCAAAGATGCATGATGCCTATACTCTCTGACTTTTGTGAAAAGATTATTGAGGTTTTCATGGATGATTTTTCCATTTATGGAACCTATTTTGACGATTGCTTGAGCAACCTTGATAGAGTTTTGCAGAGATGTGAAGAAACTAATCTTGTCTTGAATTGGGAAAAGTTCCACTTTATGGTTAATGAAGGCATTGTCTTGGGGCATAAAATTTCTGAAAGAGGTATTGAAGTTGATAAAGCTAAAGTTGATGCCATTGAAAATATGCAGTGTCCCAAGGACATAAAAGGTATAAGAAGTTTCCTTGGTCATGTCGGGTTTTATAGGAGGTTCATTAAGGACTTCTCCAAAATCTCTAGGCCTCTAACCAATCTCTTACAAAAAGATGTTCCTTTTGTCTTTAATAATGATTGTGTAGAAGCATTTGAAGTACTTAAGAAAGCATTGATATCTGCACCTATTGTCCAGCCTCCTGACTGGAATTTACCCTTTGAGATTATGTGCGATGCTAGTGATTATGCTGTTGGTGCTGTTCTAGGACAAAGAGTTGATAAGAAATTGAATGTTATCCAATAAGCTAGTAAAACTCTAGACAGTGCCCAGAGAAATTATGCTACTACTGAGAAAGAATTTTAGCAGTCGTATTTGCTTGTGATAAGTTTAAACCTTACATTGTTGATTCTAAAGTAACTATTCACATTGATCATGCTGCTAAGAAATATCTCATGGAAAAGAAAGATGCTCAGCCTAGACTTATTAGGTGGGTTCTCCTGCTACAATAATTTGATTTGCATATTACTGATAGAAAGGGAGCTGAGAACCCCGTTGCAGACAACTTGTCTAGGTTAGAGAATATTCTTGATGACCCACTACCTATTGATGATAGCTTTCCTGATGAACAATTAGCTGTCGTAAATGCTTCTCGTACTGCTCCATGGTATGCTAAGTATGCTAATTACATTGTTGCTAAGTTTATACCACCTAGTTTCACATACCAGCAAAAGAAAAAGATCATCTATGATTAAAGACATTACTTCTGGGATGACCCACACCTTTATAATGAAGGAGTAGATGGTATTATGAGACGTTGTGTACCTGAGCATGAACAAGAACAAATCCTACACATGTGTCACTCCGAAGCTTATGGAGGACACCATGCTGGAGATAGAACTACACATAAGGTACTGCAATCTGGGTTTTAATGGCCCACTCTCTTCATGGATGCCCGTAAGTTTGTCATATCTTGTGATGAATGCCAAAGAATAGGTAATATTATTATACGTCAAGTTGCCAGAAACAAGGCTCGTTTCGTTGCTCAAGGCTATACTCAAGTAGAAGGAATTGACTTTGATGAAACCTTTGCTCCTCCAGCTAGGCTTGAAGCCATTCGCATACTGCTAGACTATGCCAACCATCATAACATATTTCTGTATCAAATGGATGTGAAGAGTGCCTTTCTGAATGGGAAATTTGAAGAAGAAGTGTATGTTGCACAACCTCGAGGCTTTGAAGACCCAAAGCGTCTTGGCATGGTTTATAAGCTCAACAAGGCACTGTATGGCCTCAAACAAGCTCCTCGTGCATGGTATGATACACTCAAAGACTTCTTCAAGAGCAAAGGGTTCAAACCTAGATCACTGGATCCCACACTTTTCACGAATACAAATGATGGAGAACTGTTCATATGCCAGATCTATGTGGATGCCATTATCTTGGGATGCACTGTCAAAAGATACAGTGACGAGTTTGGATACATGATGCAAGAGCAATATTAGATGTCCATGATGGGTGAGCTGAAGTTCTTCCTTGCTCTTCAAATTCGTCAACAGAAGAATAGCATCTTCATATCACAAGAGAAATACCTCAAAGATTGCCTAAAGAAGTTTGGAATGCAAGATTGCAAAGGGTACACGACGCCAATGCCAACCAAAGGTCAATTGGGCTCCGACGTCAATGGTAAAGAGTTCGATCAAAAGGTATACCGCTCCATGATTGGATCTTTACTCTATTTATGTGCATCTAGGCCTGATATAATGCTTAGCGTTTGCATGTGTGCCCGATTCCAAGCGGCACCAAAGGAATTGCATCACCTCGCTGTGAAGCGAATTCTTCGATACTTGGCTCACACCCCACACTAGGATTATGGTATCCCAAGGGCTCTATATTTGATCTTGTTGGATTCTCAGATGCTGACTATGCTGGAGACAAAGTTGATCGCAAGTCCACATCAGGCACATGTCACTTTCTTGGACGATCTCTTGTCTGTTGGTCTTCAAAGAAGCAGAACTCAGTGTCTCTCTCCATCGCTGAAGCTGAATACATTGATGCTGGATCTTGTTGCGCTCAACTTCTCTGGATGAAGCAAACTCTTAAGGATTATGGCATCAACATGGTGACGGTGTCTCTCTTCTGTGATAACGAAAGCGCCATCAAGATTGCTCACAATCCCGTTCAACACACGAAGACAAAGCACATTGAGATTCGTCAACACTTTCTCAGGGATCATGTGATCAAGAAGGACAATGAAATCATACATGTCAACACCGAAGAGCAACTGGCAGATATCTTCACTAAGCCCTTGGATGAGAAAAGGTTTTGCAAGCTGCGGTGTGAGCTAAATATCCTAGAATCCTCAGATGTCATGTGATTGGACACACATCCTAACGCTTATGCATTTTGATGACTTAGATGTGCAACACACGAAGTAGCGTATGTCTTCAACTCATGAAGACTTACACTCTGAGTGTGAATACATGAATGTGGAATTCGACTCTGGAGCACCACGATAATTGTGCGCCGTGTCCTGGTCTAATAGTTCCTATACGGTGGGTAACGCCACCAACAAACCTTATTGAAGTTCTCATGTGGCGTCATGACTGCATTATGTTCTTACTTGGTTTGTCTTCAACCTTGTTTGTCTTCAAGACTCATTTTCTCAATGTTGATTTGATTGGTTTCTCTGGTATATATATATATGTTTTCTGTCCTCTACAAAATTCACTTATAGCTATGTCTTCAAACTTTTTGATCTAAGTGAATGTGATCGGACCCTAACCCTCTCCATGCTTAATCTCTCCAACTCCCTCTATCTCTTCATATGCATTCTATTGACACTTGTTGAATGTCTTCACTGTGTCCTTGTCAGCTGAAGATATAGAGACACTCATTTAAAATTGTTTTCAATGTCGTATCCTTTTGCCCGAAAACCGAAGAAACCGGAACGTCCATCCGACAAATCAGGCGTGCGTGGGATCGTGGCTCAACTATCCATAAGTTGCATGCCATCCACGTGTCGTTCAGATGTGAACCGCCAGGGGCACCTGCGTAATTGCACTGCGCCGCCAGCTCTCCTTATAAATACTCCACCCTCGCGGTAATAATTTCCTCTCCCACCTCTCGCCATCTCGCTCAACCCTAGCGCCTCCGCTAGCTCCAGTTGACGCCGGAGACGAAGCGCTTAGCTGGCGCGACTTCTTCGACGACGTCTTCCCGCCGGCCGTGGACCTCGTCTCTCCGCCGCCGCCGTAGGTGTCTTCCGCCACCAAGTTAGGGCACAGAAGATCAATCAGCTCGGCATCCATCTCTTCCCGTCTAGCAGTTCTTCAGTGCGGTAAATAGATCTCTCTTTTTACCATTGTTTTGATCCTTTGAAATCATACAACTTCACCACACATGGTTTTTCTGTACATCTGAGAGTTGTTTCTTTCTATATCCTTCTCTCATATGATGCAAATATATTCACTTATGCTTCACTGCTAGTTAGATTCCTCACTTGTACCTATTCTTGGATTCGTACAAATCTGGAACCAACTCACTCCATATAAGTGAATGTCTTCGCACTATGAGGTCATTGTCTTCAAACCATATTTAATCTTCAAAATCTTCTGAGAATGCATATGACCTCTTCCCCTTCCCTTGCATCTGTAATGCAGTCATAGGTACATGTTCGTGGGAGAATCTCTTGGTTCTCATAGTCTGCATTCATTTGCAGAATTCTTACAGCGTCACATTGAATCTTCTGAAGCCAGTTCCTGTCTGACCAGTCGTCGGAAGATAAACTGCTTTGTGAAGCCTTTCTGTCTGAATCCAATGGCGTCTGAAAACAAGTCCAAGAAAGGTGGCAGGCAGAGACGTAATGACACTGCCAAAGATCTTCCTCCAGAGCTATTCACCATGTACAAGTCTGACCAAGAAGAGACCTATGGAGAACGCAAATCTCGAATCCAATGGATACGAAGATACTGGGCAGAACAATGGTTTCTGTAAAGATTTGTGACTCCTGAGTATGCGTCCAAGAACGCCATTCGCCCTTCATGGGGAGATATCGTCTACAAGAAGCTTCAACCCAATACTATGTCTAAAGCCATTGCCAAGAACTTTTATACATGCATGGTCAGAGGACAAATGCCTTCAGATGCTGACCCATCTAGTCTTCGATGGTGTCGCGAGGATGAATTATTTGAAGAAAACTACAAATTTTCCAAGAACTCTGCAACCCAGAACAGGAAGGAACTTGGCATTAACTTCAATCCTGGCCCATCTCGGCCCCGGTCTGATGGAACATGCGAAGCCAGCGAAAATCGCGTTGGTCCCTTCAATGGCCTTGATGGACTGCTATCCCACATCGCTGCTCAAAGGGCAACTGTGGAAGATGTTGCTGAAGACATGGAACATGCATCTGTTCCTGAGTCTGTGAAGCCCAAGAAGAGGACAAAAGCATCTAAATCTACTGCTACCCCAAAAGCTTCAAGTGTGAAGCCCTTGAAAATTGTACCTCCTGAACCCAGTGTGCAGTCTGAGGATAACTCTCGCATCTCTCAGTGATCTAAGCAGCTAGTGAAGCCATCTGGTCAAGGACTCATGTAACGCCCCGGTCGTTACTCCTGGTAGGATCTAGACTGGCCCCACAGATCAATACTAGTCCTTTCTGCGCACTTTGTCCTCACTCGTGCGCAGCCGGGAGCAACTTCCCGGTCGGTCATCCATCCTGAAATTACTCCAAGCTGAGCATGCTTTACTTTGGAGTTCTGGTCGAATGGGCTTCCAGAAAAGAAGGAAATCCTTATTGATATGAGGCGTCTATCACCCCTAATAAACCAGGCTATCACATACACTACCGCTCAGAGGAACTGACGTCCTTGTCGGGCCACAGGAACGTTCCCTCTTGGCACATATGTCTGTGCATCTAGTCCGGTACATGTGCCATGTCGTGTGCCACGACGGGTCACAAACGTCATGAACAACATGACCGCACACCTGTCCATAAACATCCGTGTAACCGCGAGGGTCGCCTCTGATACCAACTTGTAATGCCCAAGATGCACCCGCCGGTGGTCGTTACTCCTAGCAGGATCTAGACTGGCCCCAAAGATCAATACTAGTCTTTTCTGCGCACATTGTCCTCACTCGTGCGCAGCCGGGAGCAACTTCCCGGGCGGTCACCCGTCCTGAAATTACTCCAAGCTGAGCACGCTTAACTTTGGAGTTCTGTTCGAATGGGCTTTCGGAAAAGAAGGAATTCCTTATTGATATGAGTAGTCTATCATCCCTAATAAGCCAGGCTATCACAACTCACTCCTGGTAGCATACTGCGCAATGATGATGACATCATAGATCTGTCTAGTGATGAAGATCTTGCTGATGATGCCCTTGAAATGCTAATTAAGAGCAAGCAACAAGCAGACATCTTCAATGATTTGCCTCTCTTTGACACTAATATCATCAACAACTTCATCGATGAATGGCTTGAGGATACATCTCTTTCACTTGATGATCTTCAGCTTCCCATTGATATCAGTGTGACCTTCCAAGGCTATATTGCTCAAGAACTGACTGTTGCACAGAAGGTTATCGAGCAAAATAACAAAATTGATCATGAGAAGGCTCTGTTCAAGAAGAATACGGCAAGCCTCAGTGCACAAGAAGTTCAAAACTTCAAGACCATGATGACAGACCTCAAGGCTGAATTTGCCAAGCGTCGTGATGTTGCAAGGGGCTCTAGGGAACGTCTCAAGCACTATGCTGAGAAGTGTGTCCAAGCCAACAATGAAGTTGTGAAGAGGAAAGCTCTTGGTCGTCCAGGAATTGACCCCAAGCTGGCCGCCAAGAAGCCAAAGAAGAAGAAGAAGCCTTATGTTGAAGACACTGAATCTCCAAGGCAGGAAAGACCCAGCATTGTCTTCCCTGACAGCATGACTAGCTCGAAGCCAAAGGTCCCATCAGCAGCTTCTGATCAAAAGAAGACGAGGCAGGTTGAAGCTGAAGCTAAGAAACGCAAGCACCTTGATGCCTCTGATGCTTCTCATTCCAAGAAGAAACAGAAGACAAAAGCTTCACATCAACCTTGCGGCTCATCCACAGAACTGTTGGTTGTTGAACCCATTTCTGTTGCCTTGCCCGCCTCCTCCAACCATGAGCGTCGTCTCGTTATCCATGAGCCTACTCCCTCAGAGGCTCATCAGATTGAAGAGATTCCATCTACTGACTCTCCTGCAGCTAAAGACATTGGTCATGATGACAATGTTGGTGTTGATGAAGTCCTTCCTTCGCTCGAACCCCAACCTGCTCAGTCGCCTGCTCAAACGAGCAGTGAGCTCATAAGCATTGGTTGTCCCATAACGCCAATTGTTCAATATGATGCTTGGTAAGAGAAACCCTCAAACACCCCCTTACATGAAGACACTACTCGTACTCCATCGTATCTTGTTACCACTCCAGTACTCGAGACCTCCACAACAACACCAGAAGAAGACATGGAGCAGACCAATTCTTCACCCATTGTGTCGCCCAAGTTTCGAAGGCTTCGCAAAGGTCTCAGGCCTCAAGCCTCCATGTCCATCATTCCTGAAGATGAAGCACAAAACTCAAGCTCAGTGGCACGTCAAGTGTTTCCTGATGCCATTCCTTCAGCGTCTGCTCCTGAATCTGAAACCAAGGCGGCTGAAGATATTCCGGCTACATCAGCCAAGGAAGAAAAGAAAGAAACTCATGAAGTCACTCCCCCTCCCCAAGAAGTTGTTGTACAAGAAGAAGAAGTGCCCGTCATGCAAGAACCCACTCCTAAAGTTTCTGTTGTGCATGAGTCCTCTCATCTTGGAGCCACTGAAAGTGAAGCAAATGTGGCTGCACCTCCAATGAATACCGAAGCCAATGACACTGTCATGGCAGAAGAAAATGCGCAGCGCGAAATCATTGCTGCCCCTGAAGTGATTGTTCCTCCCCCCCGTGCCTCACACCATGTCCCAAGTCTTCAATCAAGAAGACGAGCTTGTAACTGTCAGATGGCAAATTCTGACGCCTCTCGCTGCCCCAGGCCCACAATATGACTATCATGTGGAGTGGAGGCCTCAGACGCCGAAGCCCAAGCCCAGATTGCCTAGGCTTCTCAGCACTACAACGACACAAGGTTCATTTAGTGTGCACAGCTTTAGAGCGAACAACACCTTCTTTAATTATGCCAAGAACCCATACAAGAAGCCAAGGATATCTTCTGATAGGTTCTGGAGCTTTCAGCAACGAAGCTATTACTCTTGCATTCTGTACAATCAGGACCGAATCTTTCCTCACCAACGTCTTGATTGTGATGCCATTGCTAGACTGCCATGCCTTGAGGAAGCCCTTGACTGCTTTTGAGACGTTGGCTTACTTCCATTCGTCACTGCAAAGGAACACTGTAATGAAGAGCTTCTCCTGCAATTCTATGCTACTCTTCATATTAGAGGATACAACAGGGATCCGAAGACATGGGTCCTTGAGTGGATGACAGGTGACATTCATCATGAAGACAAAGCTTAGACTCTATTTGAGCTCACTTCCCTGCCCACTCCTGTGAGTTGTATGAACCAGGTTGTTCCCTGTATCAGATGGAGCTCGAAAGCATCTTCAAGAAGGCCGAGCCCAACATGAGTGAAATGCTCAGCATGATGAAGCCATTGCCCCTGGAAGCTGATTATCCATAGGAATTCCTCGTCAAGGACCTCGAGTATATGCCTCGCACCATATATCATATTCCGAGGCGTACTCTCTGGCCTATCAAGGGACACTCGTCTGAAGCTAAAATGGAAGGTGCCATGAAGACTTTGGTATTTTATATTCTCAATGGCATCAGATTCAATACACATGACTTCTTCATTCATGAACTGGCTGCGTGTGGTACTGATCTGTTTGGCCTCAAGCTCTCTATGCTCCTTGGATAATGCAGCTCATTAAGCTTCACTCAACTGTCAACTAGCAAGCCTCTTCACACAATCATGTTGTCTTTTTGCCTGAGGTTGATATGTCTTATGAAGCCATCTATCCTGAGACTGCCAAGCAACCACTTCAACTGCTCAATGCTGATCACCAAAGTTTCACACAACAAGTTGAAAGTGTTTATGTGCCTAATGCAAATGTCACTGCTTATCCCCTGGCTGGAAATCTGTGCCTCCCACATCGTGCCAACACTGATGCCACCGGTAGCACCATTGCTCAAAGGCCTAAGAAGCGTCCCCGTGTCCTCAATGACCGAGAGCTTCTTGTTTCGTTTCACCAGAAGAAGGATAAGCATCATGAATGGTTGAAGAGGCAGACGAAAAGTGTTCTCACTAATGTGAATCGCATTCGCAACTTGGCCACCAAGAACTCCTTTGTTGCTCATGAAGCCTGTCGGCGGTCCTGGAAGAGCCTCACATTGCTCTACTCTGAGGATGATCTTTAAGCAGATGGCTTCACCGAGTGCTTCAAGTTTGACTCCAGGCCTCCACAAGTCGCGACTTGGCGTCCAACTTCTTCCATTGAAGATTCTGAGTATTCATCTTCGGCTGCAACTGTTGTTGCTCGTGTCATTGATGAAGAAGACGACGCCACTTCTCCAACAATCGCTTCACTGCATCACGACTCTGTGTCAGGCCCTTCTGCAGCACCCAACTCCAACATCGACCCAGCTGCACCAGCATCTTCACCACCCGGGAATGCATAGATACTCTATAACTTCAAACCTTTTTGGTCCTTACTAACAAAAGGGAGAGAAGCATATGAGTTGATAGTCTTCAAGCGGGTCCATATATGGGTCGGGTACCTTATTTTTTCTAAGTTCTTACAACTCTCGTTTTGAAACATTTGGCTCTTGAGTTGTAACACTTAAACTTGATGGTCGTTTGCTACATTCGCTGTTGTTTCTTCTGCTTGGTTAAATATATATCCTATGCGCATGAAGTCATTCAGCAGATGCCCATTTCCCATTATGCATATCATTATATTCAATACATCCTTGTATGCATGATGGATTGTCTTCGTAAGATGAAGGATATCTCCACAAAGAAAAACATGTCATGTGCCTTTGCATTCAAAAGAAAATTTCCTATATGCACATCTTCAGGGGGAGCCCTCTCAATCTCATGAAGACAATGACCGTGTTATCTATAGTTTCACATATTTTATCCCCATTGAAAACTTCAACCTGTTTGTCATCAATCACCAAAAAGGGGGAGATTGTAAGTGCATCTAGTGCCCCCTAGTTGGTTTTGGAGTATTGACGACAAACGTGGTTGTGGGACTAACGTGTTTGTGAGAATTGCAGGATAACACAGATAATAGTCCCTCATTGATTCGGTTTACCTTCCAGAGATGACCCCCAAAAATTTGTGAAGACATTGAAGACAGTGGTGGCTCCTGAAGACATTCACGTGAAGACAATGAGCTATGAAGACACTCATTGAAGACTATGGAATGCGAAGACATAGTTTCTTTCGTAGTTCTTTTTATTCTTTCTTGAGTCATAGGAACCACTGTACTGTTAAGTGTGGTCCAAGTGAACATAGTCAGATGACTGAAGTGATGCTCAACCAAAACACCCATGTCTACGAGCGAAGACAAACGAGAGCAACTCTTATCCAGAGCTGGATCAGTCAGCTTTACTTAGAGCTCAAGCAAAGTTGCCGCGTGTGTTCATAATCCGACCATTGGACACATGTCAGTTCCTTAGTCACCAAGGGTCATTTCGGACATATCATGTCGGGTTGCCTCATGGCTATAAATAGCCCACCCCCTACACCATAAATTGGTGGTCGCTCAAAGTTAGTGCACGACTTTTGTCGTTTGAGAGCAACCCACCTCCGAAGCCTTTGAGAGGTAAGATCCTTGCGAGGACAAAGCCGAAAATACCCAGAGCCAAAGAGTGTTAGGCATCACTGAAGTCTTTCTGTTCGTGTGACCTGAAGACTTGTTACACTCGAGGACTGTGTATCCTCCAACGGGTTAGGCGTCGCGTTCTGAGCGTCCAAGAGTCATTGTGGATCGCCGGTGAACGAAGTCTGTGAAGGTTCAGAAGTCTACCTTGAAGACTTACCAGATTGATTGGGCGAAGACTGGGTCTCCTTAGCTCAAGGGGAATAAGGTGAAGACACGGTCTTCAGAGTTCAATCTCAGCCTCCCTAACCAGATGTACAGTTGTCACAACAACTGGAACTGGTCTACCAAATCCCCTGCATCTCCAAGCTACTGGTTCTATCTTCCATCTCATTTACATTCCAGTCTGTCTTCGTGAAGTCATTGCGTGTTTGTCTGATCAGTTTGACTTCAATGTGTGAAGACTGTCCCCTGTTTAGCTTCGTTTATATCTTCCATCGATCCGTGTTATCTAGCTACCAATAGTCTTTGTGTTATCTTCATGGTTCTTGCTTGACTATTGTGTGTCTGGAAACGTTTATCACCCGCTGCTTATCATATATGTTCATTTCATTTGTCTGTCTTCAAATGAAATTGTGTTTTGAATACTTTCGAAAATATCGCCTATTCACCCCCTCTAGTCGATAACTTGCACTTTCACATGTAGATGTAGTTCAAATTTTAATGACGATTAGAAAATCACTTAAATGTCTTTGAAAGGTCAAATGACCCCTAGAATTTTGCAAAATTTCACATTACAGTAGTTGTAGTGCACGTTAGACGTAGAAAAAATTTGAAGGCCGTAAGAGGAAGCTATCTCCCATTCGTCATCAAACATGCATTGTTCCTTCTTGGAACCATGAACCTTCTAGCGAGTTGCTCCGGTTTGTGAGGGGTGTGTGTCCAAACTTTCGTCAAACATGCCAATTTCTTTACCACATCATCTTGGTGGCATGACATTAAATCAAGCAAGGTTTCATGTTTTTTGATCATTTTTTTTTATTTTTTTGGAATTAAAATGCCATGGCATGCAGTCCATGCATGTGCCCATGCCTTGACACCAATATGTTTGAAAATTCCTTCTAATTTACTACACATGGAATTAACTCGCACACAAGTACACAAAAATATTATTTTTCAAACCGTTATGGTTAGGCTTTGCATCTAGATGTAGTTCAAATTTGAATTACGCTCATTAAATGGTTAGAAAATCACTTACATGTCTTTAAAAGGTCAAATGACCCCTGAATTTTACCAAAATTTCACATGACAGTTGTATTAGTGCACGTTAAACGTAGGAAAAAATTTGAAGGCCGTAAGAGGAAGCTATCTCCCGTTCGTCATCAAACATGCATTGTTCCCTCTCGGAACCACGAACCTTCTAGCGAGTTGCTCCGGTTTGTGAGGGGTGTGTGTCCAAACGTTCGTCAAACATGCCAATTTATTTACCACATCATCTTGGTGGCATGACATTACATCAACCAAGGTTTCATGTGTTTCCTGATCATTTTTCTAATTTTTTGAATTAAAATGCCATGTCACTCCATGCATACGTATGCATGTGTCCATGTCGTGAGACCAATATGTTTGAAAATTCCTTCTAATTTACTGCACATGGAATTAACTCGCACACAAGTACATAGATATGATTTTTCAAACCGTTTTGGTTAGGTGTTGCATGTAGATGTAGTTCAAATTTGAATCACGGTCATTAAATGTCTAAAAAATCACTTAAATGTCTTTAAAAGGTCAAATGACCCCTAGAATTTTCAAAAAAGTCACATTACAGTTGTAGTAGTGCATGTTAGACATAGAAAAAAATGAAGGTCGTAAGAGGAAGCTATCTCCCGTTCGTCATCAAACATGCATTGGTCCCTCTCGGAACCACGAGCCTTCTAGTGAGTTGCTCCGGTTTGTGAGGGGTGTGTGTCCAAACTTTGGTCAAACATGCCAATTGTTTTACCACATCATCTTGGTGGCATGACATTACATCAACCAAGGTTTCATGTGGTTCTGATTTTTTTTGGAATTAAAATGCCATGTCACTCCATGCTTAATTGTGTCATAGCCGTTAGACCAATATGTTTGAAAATAACTTCCAATTTACTACAAATGGAATTAAATCGCACATAAGTACACAAAATATGAGTTTTCAAACCGCTATGGTTAGCTGTTGCATGTACATGTAGTTCAAATTTCAATTACGGTCATTAAATGGCTAGAAAATCACTTAAATGTCTTAGAAAGTCAAATGACCCCTGAAATTTTCCAAACTTTGACATGACAGTTGTATTAGTTCTACAAAATTTCTCATTCATTTAAAACACCATCCGTTGGCACTTTATTCCAAGTTCGTCTTCCATAGCTAATAAAAAATATCTACAACATTACACATAGTTGTTTTCTAGGAACCGTTTGCGATGAAAATATCTGGGTCTGTTTAAGTCTCCCTCCTTAAGCTTCGCCGGTCGTCTGCTCTAGTGCCGGCAGCCCCCGAATCCACGAATCTAGATACCCATTCCCGCACCCCCTACTTGCAAAGATGACGCCGTGGAAACGCTTCATGAAGGCATGTATGATGTCCGCGTCCCCCCCCCCTGAGCGTCGCCGCCTGCGCCGAGAGCGCGGTCGCCTATGCCGAGAGTTCCACCGCATCTGCATTGAGCGTGGCTGCTTCCGTCGAGAGGGCATCTGCGGCGGCCGAAAGGGCAGCTACAGTAGCCGAGACAGCTGCTGCTGCTGCTGCGACGGCGGTTGCAAACGCCAAGAGCGCTCGAGCTGCCGTCCGTGCCGCTGATGTCGCGCTGGCCCGGGTCGAAGCCATCCATGCCAAGATCGAGGATGCACACGCCAAGATATTTCAGGGCACCTTGGACTCCAGCATGCAACCCACGTCTGAAAAGGCGGTGGTGGCCATGGAGCACCTGCTTCCTCATGAGGTCGCCGGGCGGGAGCTGGAGATGCAGGAGGCAGCGGAGACCGAGGAACGCCGGGAGGAGGAGTTGCGCGTGGACGAGGTCGAGGTAGAGAAGAGTCTGTCCGTCGAGTAATCAGCGATGGAGTACCAACGCGAGCCTTGGAGTAGCCGCTGCTACGAGTACTACAACCTTGAGGGCGGCGCCAAGGACAGGGACGAGGATGCGGTCGACTTCGGCAGGGGTACGCGGAGTCCACCAACGGCGGCATGTCGCCAGGAAAAGTCATCGACATCTCATCTCACACCGGCGTTGCATAGGCCGGCGCGGCGGCAGATTTGTTAAAATTATGCATACTTAGGCTTTGTTTTTAGAGCAATGTTCAGGATAACTGGCTCTGTGTAATTACTAAAATTGCTCGATTCAGTAAGTGTGGATGTCTGCTGTACACTCTTTTGTGTGCCCAAATTAGCAAGCGATGTTAAATTATGCATTGATGTACCCGGGGAAATTTTCACCAAAATTTGAATTATCAAACTCATCCCATGCGCGTAAAGCTGAAGAATCGTTTGCAATCCATACAATCTTTCAAAGTGAATGGTCCGGTGGCACAGCGGGCGTTCAAAGTGAATGTGCCCATGCCTTGAGACCAAAATTTGAATTATCAAACTCATCCCAAGAGCGTAAAGTAGAAGAATCATTTGCAATGCACACAATCGTTCGAAGTGAATGGTCCGGCGGCACCGCGCGCAAAGTTTCCCTCCACATTTCCAAAATTTTGGCCTACCGCCAAAATATCTACCCCGCCCCCTTCCCCCTTCCCCACCCCCTTTTCTCCCCGACCACAAGTCACATTTCCCCTGTTTCCTCCTTCCTTCCTTCCTTGCTAAGTTATAGCCGCTTCATGGCTCTCGTCGTCTCGCATCCTACCATCGGGGTCGCCATGGTCTTCTTCAAAGACATCTCCAGCGGTTCCTCCTCCGGCGACTACTCCTTCACCACCCGGGCATGCCTCTCTTCTCTCTCTCGGGCTATGACTTGGAATGAAGGATTTTACCCGGAGGTCGATTTGAGTCATTTCTTCCTCTTATAGCTTCCTAAGACCATCAATGGCAACGAATGGAGCGGGGTGGCTGACGATCTATCTGCTCATTGTCACCATCAATCTCCATGCGTGAAGCTACTTGCGTTTGATTCTGTGGACACTGGGAGGAAGTTTCTGGCATGTGCAGAGAAGGTTTGACCCTCTTCCGTTGTTACAAATCATTTGTTAGATGTGATTCGGACACTGTCACGGTCCCTACCCATTCATACCACACCTTCGACCAAACGCATCCTAAGACAGTGTCACAGTTTGTACCTAGTATCTTAAATTGTTTTTCATCTCATCAACGGTGCCATTAAGAAATTATTTGGCACCGCTTCAGCAGTTTGTACAGCCAACTTTAGTCCACACATCCGAGTAGCCAAGAAGTAAAATACTAAATCTTTATGGCACGAAGGAAATTGGCATCGGAGAAACTACGTGCTCTGGAGTCCGGGTCCCTGATTTTTTTCCGCTGCATCGGCTCGCAAGTTCACGGCACCGGTGCGACATATGGCAACAGTTGTCTTTACACCAGTTTTGGCATACATAGTGGACAGCCTTAGTGCTATTAGTTCTATGTTACTAAATTTGTGCATGTACACACCTGTTAGTATCAATTTGTTGTCATCCAAACACTGTCGCTATGTTGTTGCAGTTATATTTACCTTCCTCATAAAATGTTCAATTTGTTATTTATTGGACATGAGTAAGAACTTGTAGCGTCGTTGTAGTTAATTATAGCTTCTGATGTTCCAGAATTTGGTTGTTGTCTCAGTACCAATTCTTTCATTTGCACATTGATCTTTTTGAGAAGATATGTCATAATTAACATGTTTGTTCAGTTTTTCAAAATAAGCATTGGTGATTTTCTATGTTGCTATAAACCCATTTCCCCTACAATTGTTACTGATCTAGTTTTAAATATTATAGGATGAACGGAAGTGTTCTTACTTGGAGTGGGTTGATCAAGAGTGGCCTGAGTCTTTGAATATGTGCCTAACGAAGCTCTGGAGCATGTATGAGGAGGTGACCACACGTAGGATTAGAGAAAGTCATGTCAACGTTGAAGCATATGTCAAGATGCGGGATAAAAAGTTGAATGTGGAGAATGAGCTCAGATTTTTTAAATCGTACTTTGCTAAGATGGTGTTCGGCAAGGAGGAGGCACTTTCCTAGTTGGCCCGTGCAAAATGGGTTCTTACCAAACTGAAAGCAGAGGTGGATAAGACGAGTTCAGATGATCTCGATTAGGGAAATGAATATATTGTTCTTATGAGGTTGAACTAGCTATATGTTGTATTGTGCTGTTTTCATGTAGCTACCATACTGTGATGTTATAATATATTTATGTGCCTGATATGAAATTGGCAAACAGCTGTTCAATATGAAATGTGAATTTGCGTAATACTGGAATTATTAATTGTAAACTAATAAACCTGCTAAATGTGTCATGGACCTTTGCAAACGGTTCTAGCAGTAAAAACGCTTGCGATGGATAGCCCAATGCCACACAATTTTCTTCATCAAATCGTGTGTGATATAGTTGATAAAAGCAAACAGTTAACCAAGGAAGACCGTGTGTCATAGTTACACCTATCACACATGAGCCTACACATAAAACTGTGTGGGATTCACGTCCGAACGGAAACATTTTCCCTGGATTGACTGTGTGGGATGTACATAAGAACGGAAACATATTCCTTGGATTCACTGTGTGTGATATACATACGAACGGAAATGTTTTTTTGGGATTCACCGTGTGGGATGTACATACCTACGGAAATGATTTTCTCGTATTACCATGTGGGATGTACATACCTACGGAAATGATTTTCTCAGATTACCGTGTGGGATGTACATACCTACGGAAATGATTGGGTTTCCATGCCTCCCCCGATCGCACAAGGCCCCAACCTGGGTCCCAGGAGGGCCTATCCTCGACGATTTCTAGGTTGTGTGGGAAGGACACCCTATCGCACACACTCACTTGGCGACGGTTCCAAATGCTGTCGTGGAAAGGGGTAAAAAACCGTTTGTTTAGGACCAACGCGCACCAGTGAGTATTGATTGTAACCTAGCCTGCTTCAGGTGGTCTCCAACACTGACCAGAGCCGTCACTCTCCTTCGTGAGGAAGGGAATTCCAAGATTGCCAAGGTCTCGTGGACCCATTTCAGAGCTTGTACATGACCATCGCCATCATGGTCATGTGTGCAGCAATTACGTGATGACCAAATGATGTGCATGATCGTAATAATCTTGCATCTCCCCTCATTTGTGAACATGTGGTCAAGCAAGATATCACGTGCCCAAGTGTCCCGGTGCAGCCATGGTAGGTGTAACTGAAATTTGTCATGAGCTGCAACCCAGAACTGTTTTGCATCTGTGCAATGTATCATCACATGTAGCATGTCTTCATCCATCGCCTTGCATATATCACACAAGCCAAGTTTCTTAATGTGATGATGTCGCAGAGTGACAGAATCCACGACTATCCCTCGGAGTACTCTCCACCAAAAGACTCGGACTTGGGGATGACTTTAAGTCTCCACAAAGCAGTCCACATCTGTGTATTAGTTGATGATGCTTATGTAGTCGCCGGTGATACGTCTCCAACGTATCTATAATTTTTTATTGTTCCATGCTGTTATTTTATCATTCTTGGATGTTTTATAATCATTTTATAGTGATTTTATATCATTTTTAATTATCAATACAATGGTCTCTTGGAGATCCATATGATATAACTCTTTTGTGATGTGTTTGTTGGGATCCGATGAACTTTGAGTTTATGATAAGATATATCTTTTTGTCCATGAAAGTTATTTGAGTCTTCTCTGATCTCTTATATGCATGATTGCTTATAGCCTCGTATTTCTTCTCCGATATTGGGTTTTGTTTGGCCAACCTGATCTATTTATCTTGCAATGGGAAGAGGTGCTTTGTAGTGGGTTCGATCTTACGGTGCTTGATCCCAGTGACAGAAGGGGAACCGACACGTATGTGTAAGTGCATCTAGTGCCCCTGGTTGGTTTCAGAGTATTGACAACAAACGTGGTTGAGGGACTAACATGTTTGTGACAATTTCAGGATAACACGGGTAATAGTCCCTCACTGATTCGGTTTACCTTCCAGAGATGACCCCTAAAAATGTGTGAAGACATTGAAGACAGCGGTGGCTCGTGAAGACATTCACGTGAAGGTAATGGCCTATGAAGACATTCATTGAAGACTATAGAATGAGAAGACATAGTTTCTTTCGTAGTTCTTTTTACTCTTTCTTGAGTCATAGGAACCACCGTACTGTTAAGTGGGGTCCAAGTGAACATAGTCAGATGACTGAAGTGATGCTCAACCAAAATACTATGTCTTCAAATGAAGACAATGAGAGCAAATCTTATCAAGAGTTGATAAGTCAGCTTTACTTGGAGCTCAAGCAAAGTTGCCGTGTGTGTTCAAAATCCGACCGTTGGACACGTGTCAGTTCCTTTGTGACCAAGGGTCATTTTGGACAAATCATGTCGGGTTGCCTCCTAGATATAAATAGCCCACCCCCCTATACCATAAATTGGTGGCTGCTCAGAGTTATTGCACGGCTTTTGTCGTTTGAGAGCAACCCACCTCCGAAGCCTTTGAGAGAAAAGATCCTTGTGAGGACAAATCCCAAAACACTCAGAGCCAAAGAGTGTTAGGCATCACTGAAGTCTTTCTATCTGTGTGACCTAAAGACTTGTTACACTTGAGGACTGTGTATCCACCAGCCGGTTAGGCATTGCGTTCTGAGCATCCAAGAGTCATTATGGATCGTCGGTGAACGAAGTCTGTGAAGGTTTGGAAGTCTACCTTGAAGACTTACCAGAGTGATTGGGCGAGGACTGGGTGTCCTTAGCTCATGGGGAATAAGGTGAAGACCCGGTCTTTAGAGTTCAATCTCAGCCTCCCTAACCAGAAGTACAGTTGTCACAGCAACTGGAACTGGTCTACCAAATTCCTCACATCTCCAAGCTACTGGTTCTATCTTCCAACCCATTTACATTCCAGTTTGTCTTCATGAAGTCATTGCTTGTATGTCTGATCTGTTTGACTTCACAGTGTGAAGATTGTTCCCTGTTTAGCTTCATTTCTATCTTCCATCTTGATCCAGTTATCTAGCTATCCATAGTCTCCTTATTTTCTTCATGATGCTTACTTGACTATTGTGTGTCTAGAGTCGTTGATCTTCCACTGCTTGTCATATAGGTTCTATTCATCTGTCTGTCTTTAAAAGATCTCATGTTTTGGAGACTTTCATAAAAATCACCTATTCACCCCCCTCTAGTCGATAACTTGCACTTTCAATTGGTATCAGAGGAAGGTGCTCCCTTGTTCTATGTGATTCGGTATAACCACCTGGATTTTTAGTTATGTCGACTTCAGGTTTGAAGAAAGTGTCATGTCCCATCTTTGATGGTCATGACTATCCTAAGTGGAAGGCCATGATGAAGAAATGCCTCTTGGCGATGAACATCGAGCTGTGGACCGTCATTGAAATTGGTCTCACCGATTTGTGCATGACAGCGAATGATGAGGATATTCGCAAATACACTCGTCTGGACATCATGGCGAAGGATATCATCCGCTCCTGTATATCTCGAGATCAATTTAGACTCATCATGCCTTTGCGAAATGCAAAGCTCATCTGGGACCGAATCTCTCATGTCTATGAAGGTCATCGAACCCGCCAGGATCCATGGTTTGTTCAGTTCAAGGAATCACTCAAAATGATGACTTTCGAACCTGAACCATCATCTTCCTCATACTGCTTCATGGCACGTGGTGCAAAGGTAAACTCACATAATGCCTACTTTCAGACCTCCAGTGAAGATGACTCTAAATGTGAATCCAAACCCACCTATAAAACTCTTGCTAAAATTGCAACCGAACAACAAAATGATATGGAACATATTCAAAAGTTGCTAGACAAGAGTGATGATCTCCTGGATGCGGAAATGAATCAACCTCAGTCCTTAATTGAAGACATAAAAAATCTTCACGTAAGGTACACTGAACTTGAAAGTCGTTATGAAACCCTCTCAGGTACTCATGAGAAGCTTTCCTATGATTATCTTCAAAGGAAGAAAGACCTTGAGAAACTAAGAGTGTCTCATGATGATCTTCAAAAGGAAAATGATTCACTACTTGCCCAACAGATTAGTTCCGCTCAGGAAGACTTTGTGCCACCTTGTCTAAAATGTCTTGAGCGTGACAATGCTATTTCTGTTGCTGAATGCTCTACTGCGTCTGAAATTGCAATATCTTCAACTGTTGATGTGGTAACTAACCCCTCTGCTGAGGAAACCGCTGATATTGCTCATGAGAATGTCAGGTTGAAGACACTACTTGAAACAGGTGTGTACAAAAGCCTCTAAGGGCATCAAACACTGTGTGATGTTCTCAAGAATTAGATTTTGAACCGAAACCCTAGGAAAGAGGGTGTTGGGTTCGAAAGGAAAATGAATGTTGATGGTTCTTACTAGAAGCCTGAGTAGTATCCCAAAACCACATGGGCTGCTACAAAGGGTCCACCAGTAGATCTATCTACCTTATCTGGCTTCACTTGCGCTAACCCTATTGTCATTGACGAGTCATTTGACTCAAACTATAAACTGTTCAAGGATCAGAACGGTAAAGTGTTTGCCAAGTTCATTGGAACTAACTGCATGAATGGGTCACCTATGAAGAAGATCTGGGTTCCAAGAAGTCTTATCGAAAAGCTTCCAGTGAATGTCATCATGACACCACCCGGAAAGAAGATCAACCCCATACCAAAGACTTCATATGGTCCAAAGACTTCATACAGACAAAGGACCACAAAGGGTCACTCTAAAGCAAATGTTTTACAATGATATTGTCATCAGACTCATGAGTATGAGCATGTTTCATCTAACCACTTTGTTCACAAGATAAAGAACTTCTATGCATATTCATATGAGTATTATTCATCTCCTGTAGAGCTATTTGCTAGGGCTCCCAAGCCAAAAATTTCAGATGCTGCACTTAGACTTATTGCTTCTAAGCCACCCCTAAAGATGTGGGCGGTTAAGAAGAATTAACCTCTCTTGCAGGGAAAGGTCTCCATCCAAAAATCAACTTCAGATGCCAATGTTGGGGACCTACAACATCTTGTGGGACACACGATTAAATGTTTAAATGTCTAACCATGTATTTCGTCCCATGGTTTCTTGACAAGATTCCTATCATGCCTAACAAGGATCTTAACTTTGATAGCATGCTTGTTCATCAAATGTTTATGCTTCACACTTCTCTTTGTGAAGACTATGCCGCTAACTGATATGTTGGGTACTGCCTCATAAGCCACTGAATGGATAATTGCTAGTGGATGCACCAACCACATGACTGGTGATCGACATCTTCTCATGGACTCAACTCTACGTCCTTCTCCCAAAAGCCACATCACATTCGCAGATACTGGTAAAAGCAAGGTATTGGGTCTTGGTAGGGTTGCTATCTCAAAGGATCAACACATGGACAAAGTGATGCTTTTTGAATCCCTTGGATACAACTTAATGTCTGTCTCTATGCTATGTGATCTAAACATGATTGTGATATTTGGAAAATATCGTTGCCTTGTACTTATGGAATCTGACAAGTCTCCAGTCTTCGAAGGACATCGAAAAGGTGATATGGATATGGTAGATTTCTCTGCAGGGCCACAGCTCGCCGTTTGTCTTCTTGCAAAAGCTTCAGAGTGCTGGCTTTGGCATCGAAGACTAGGTCATGCAGGCATGAGGAACCTACATACTCTCGTCAAGAAGAAGCACGTCATAGGTATCGAGGGTGTCAAGTTCAAGATAGATCATCTGTGTGGTGCTTGTGAAACTAGAAAGATGGCTAGGGCCAAGCATCCCTCGAAGACAATCATGACTACATCTCGTCTCTTCGAGCTGCTTCACATGGACTTATTTGGCCCTACTCACTACTCTACTCTCACTATTACTGCTTTTTTATATGGCTTCGTGGTCGTTGATGACTACACTAGATATACTTGGGTGCATATAATCCTCTACAAGAGTGAAGTGCAGGATGTTTTCAGATGATTCACCAATCAATCCATGAACAAATATGACATAAAGATCAGGCACATCAAAAGTGACAATGGAACTAAGTTCAAGAATACAGGCCTTGATACTTATCTTGATACATTGGGCATCACGCATGAGTTCTCTGCTCCATATACACCTCGGCAGAATGGCGTCGTTGAGCGCAAGAACCGGACTCTCATGGAGATGGCAAGTACTATGCTCGATGAATACAAGACACCAAAAAAGTTCTGGCATGAAGCCATTGATACTGCATGCCACATCATCAACAGAGTTTATCTTCACAAGCTCTTCAAGAAAACATCATATGAACTTCTGACTGGTAAGAAGCCAAATGTCAGTTATTTCAAAGTCTTTGGTGCTAAGTGCTGGATCAAAGATCCGCATCACACTTCCAAATTTGCACCGAAAACACATGAAGGTTTTATGCTTGATTACGAAAAGGATTCGCACACCTACCGGGTTTTCAACCTCTTTCATTATAAAGTGGTTGAAACCATAGGTGTGCGGTTTGATGAAACTAACGGCTCGCAAAGAGAGCACCTGTCAAATGTGCTAGATGAAGCTTCTCCCAGTGAATCTATCAAACAAATGGGTACAGGAGAAATTATACCCACCAAGGAACCAATTGAAGAGGAAATCATTATCTCTCCACGTAATCATCCTCAAGACAATGCTCAGCCTGAAGCCAATCCTGAACAAGAAGATGATCATCAGCATGAGCAAAGTCTTCACCCAGTTCATTCTCGGGTGGAAAGTCCAAGTGGAAAAGATTCTTGATAGCCTCAATGTAACTGCTCCACTTACTCCCTCAAAAGCAACTGAGCTAGCCAACTTTTATGGACACTCTGCATTCGTTTCATATCCACTAGTAGAAAAAGGGCCATTTGTCCCGGTTCGTAAGGGCCATTTGTCCCGATTGGAGAACCGAGACTAAATGGTCGATACAAATGCCCTAGACCATTAGTCCCGGTTCTTATACGAACCAGGACAGATGGTGTTCCACGTGGCGACTGCGGCTTGCCCAGGCAGGGGGGCCTTTTGTCCCGGTTGGTAGCACCAACCGGGACAAATAAGCTTCCAAGCGTCAGCAGTTCATTGGCTAGGGTTTTTGTTTTTTTCTGAAAGGGGGGAGGGGGTTTGGGGGTTTTGTAGGGTTAATTTAGGGGTTTCATATATTGTTGTCGGTGTACTAAGATAGGGGTGTGTAATGCCCCGGATGTAATACTTTCCCTTTTGGGCATATAATATATCTCCGGCTTCATCTATTTCCATTCCGGGTTCTTGTCTTTCGGGTTTTCGTCGTTTTGTTGTGTGAGTGTGTGGCATTCATTCATATCATGTAGACATGTGCATCGCATTGCATTTGTGTTGTCGGTTGCATCCGGTTCCACGCGTTCCTTCCTGTTGTCCGTTTCGCGTTCCAGAGCTCCCTCATGTGTCCGTGACGTCCCGTAGGCCTACTTTGGTGTTTGGGTGTGTAACGTTACCGGTGTGCCGCGAGGTTGTTGTGTGTGTTGTTGTTTTGTTGTGTGTAACCCGCCTCTCAAATCTCGTCGCGTTTGGACTCCGTTGGCTATCCCATCCGTTGTTCGTGTGGGTCCAAAGTGCCTTCACTTTGTGTCCCAGAAACACCCCTACTGCAGTCTACTACTCTCTCCTAGGCCCATCTAAACTACCCCCGCGATCGGATCCGTCGGATCGCGATCGGAGGGCTCCTAACACCCCTAAATCCCCCTAACCCTAGAAAAACTGCTATATTTAGGCCCCCCTATGTCCATTTTTGGGCATCCCTAACCTCTAGATCCTTCCCCCTCCTTTTTTTCGTGCTCATCCAGTCCCCTCTTCCGAAAATCGCGCCGGCCGGTCGAAGGGAGCCGACCGCCGCCGCAAACACCGCTGGGTCGAAGCCCCGTCGCCAGATCCGTTCCATCGCCAAGTCAACGCCCCCATCGCCGCTTCCCCAGCCTTCGTTCGACCGGCCCGAGCTCCTCCCTCGCCCGATCTGGTCCAAGTGGACCAGATCCCCGTCGCCTCTCCGCCAGTCAACAGGCCAAGGCCCGGTCCCCACATCGCCGGGCGCCACCTCCCGCCTCGGCTGGGCCGACCGCAGCCAGGCCCAGCGCCACCGCTCCACCTCCTTGCCCCGGTCCCGCCGCCTCCTCGCTGGGCCGCGCGCGCCAGCCGGGCCTCGCCACCTCGCGGGCCGCCCGCCAGCCAGCCGCCTCCAGGTCGCCGCGACCGGGCCGGCCCACTGTCCCCGTACGGCCGGGCCGCTCCTGCCCCGAGCCTCCGCAGCAGATCCGCCAGGGCCCAGCCGCGCCACTTCATCTGCTCCGGCCCGAGCCCATGTGATTTTTTTCCTCAGATCTGTCAAGGTTGCCCCGATTTTTCTCTTAGTCCCCAGTATTTTGATCTGTGATGCTTTATTCAAACTGTTGTAACTTTTTGTGTGTTGCTCCGATTCACGCATATAGCATGTCCAGACGTTCGTGGGTTCGTGCACTACGTTTTATCTTTTGTTGTCATGCATGTTAGAAGTCATCTAGGTGCTTGTTTTGCTGTTGCAAGAGTGCATCATGATACAAACTGCTGCTATGTGATGTTTTTATGTCATCTTTGCCATGTGATATCTTTTAGCTCGTTTGTCCGAATGATGCAAATGATATGTCCACGTGTTCGTCTTGCCATGATCTACATGTTGTATGTGCTAGGTAGCATGTTAGATTTATTCTTGCCATGTTTATCATCGTTGCAAAGTGCCATGTGGCTGTGATGTTGTTTCACTTGTTATGAAATGCCATCTTGTTGAGCTCGTTGCTATCGTTCTGTTTACCTGCATGATGCATGCTTGTGTGTTTCGGAATCACCTTCATGTGTACTTTGATGAGGTGCTTACCTCTTGCCATGTTTAGTTTCGAGGTGACTTAAACATGCTCTTTTAGATGCCATGATGAAATTGCTGTTTTAGGACTTAGTGGATTTTCACTAAGTCTGAAATCTGTAACATTCCGATGCCATGTTCGTGTGATGTTCTAGGACAAAGCATGATTGTTTTGGAGTGGATCTTGATTGTTCCTTGTAGTATATATTGTTGTCTTTCCATCCATGTTCTCACATGTCTATTTAAGTGGCCGTAGCATGTTTATCTTTTGCTCCAAAGTTTCAATAAAATTCTGCTGCCAGAATTTTATTGTCAAGTTCATTATGTCCAAGTTCATTGCTAATGAACCGTGGCTCCGTTGGGGGTGCACCTTTGGACTTAGTTGCTGTAGTATATGTCTAGTTTGTGTTCATGTCTTTTTCCATGATATTTGAGTGCTGTAGTTTAATTATTTTGTGCTCCGAAGTTGCTATGTTGCTGTAATTTTCAGCTTTCGCTCATTTCTTGCTTCGGGCATAACTTTTAGCCCGTAACTCCGATTTCAGCGAATCTTATATGTAACTTGATTGATTTTCTGTGTAGATTAATAATATCAGATTGTTATCATGTTTTGAGGTGTTTTGCTTCAGTGCTAATTTCCGTGCTCCGTGTGCATCCTTAGTGCATCCATCATGCATCCATCATTTTCGAGTGCGCATTGCATCTTGTTGATTTGTGCTTGGTGTGATTGTTTTGTTTAGAGCCGGAAGCAGAGTCTGAGTTCGAGTACGGGCACGAGGTTACCAACGAGGTTGAGCACGAGGACCCTTCTTACGATCCGAACGACTTCTCTTCAGGCAAGATGGCCGAACCCCGATAACATTACTATCTTTGCCTATTGCTAGTAGTCTCGATCTATAGTTTTGCCTCGATGCCCATGATCTTCTTGTCAGCCTCCTACTTGTAAACAATTGCCATGTTTAACCAACCTACCTATGCAAACCGTTGCTTGGCTAAGTACGCTTCGCTCAGCCCCTCTTATAACATTGCTAGTTGCAGGTGAAGATCGAAGATGCTTGCTTCATGTTGAAGTTTGGTTGGGTTTTATCACACTATATAAATGCTTTAAATGAAATCATCTATATATTGGCAAGGGTGGAAGGCTAAGCCTTTTGCTTGGTGTTTTGTTCCACTCATGCCGTTAGGAACCGTATAAACCGGTGTTATGTTCCTTGATTATGCGTTCCTAACACGGTTGGGGTGTATGGGACCCCCTCGATAAACCGCTAAGTGCTAAGTCTTTTCCAGCAAGTCCCAACATTGGTACTATTTGCCTAATAACAAACTAAACTTGCATAGGGAGTAATTAACCCTCTTTCTTAATTAGCAACCCCGGGCCAGTGCTCCACATGATTGTTGGTCCGAAACGGGGAGCCTGCGGGGCCGCCTTGAGGCAACTCGAGGTATCTGGCATACACCCGTAGCTTCACCCATCCGGACGTGTCCTGAGACTTAGATACGCGTGGCTACTATCAGGGTGTCGACACGCCGGGAGGATTTGCTGGATTAGCCTTACCTTAGTTCGGTATATCTTGAGCACGGGATTCCGAGAATACTCGGGTCTTCCCACTTTGGAGTTGCGACTCCGCGGATCGTGGGCTTGTAATGGGTCAAGTTGGAACACCCCTGTAGGGTTTGAACTTTCGAAAGCCATGCCCGCGGTTATGTGGCAGATGGGAGCTTGTTAATATCCGGTTGTAGATAACTTGACACAATGTTTCTAATACACTACCAGCGTGTGTTCCGCGGGAGTTGAACACGGAGGGGTTATGATTGTTGTGCTTGTAGCTAGGATCACTTCGTGATCACTTCTCGTCCGAGGCTTTCTCTTCTCGCTCTCACTCACGTAAGCTAGTTGCTAGTTGCTGCTGCAGACACTTATTCTTTTCTTCAGCCTTTCCTCTCCCAAAGGCTTAAATAGTCTTGTTACCCGGAAACGGGATTGCTGAGTCCTCTGTGGCTCACAGTTACTTCACCACACCAGATACAGGTCCAGTTGTGAGCTATCCAGGTGATGGCACCGAGCTGGATTGGGAGTACGACGAGGAGCGTAGTCGGTACTATGTGCGATATCCGGATGATCAGTACTAGAGAGTCCTACTAGGATTCGATCCGCCTGTGGTTTATTTATTTAAGTTTGGTATCTTGACATTTGGCTTTTGCCCTTAGAGGGTTGTGATGTTCTTAATGTATGATGTTTGAGACATGTTATGTAATTGTGTGACGTGGCGAGTGTAAGCCAACTATTTCTATTTACAATCCCCTCTTTTACATGAGATGTGCAAATATTACCGAACTTGAGATCATTCTAGGATGGATTTATGCCTTTAAGTCGTGCCTCGACACGTAGGAGGTATAACTCCATCCTGGGCATTACAAGTTGGTATCAGAGCCTTCTCCGACCTAGGAGCCCCCACTGTTTGATCGAATCGTTGACGGTCGAGTCTAGGCAGACACTGAAAACTTTTTGAGTCCTATATTATATCGGAGAGTAGGATTTCTTTGCTTCTCATCCCCTTTCTCTTTGGTGAGGACTCCTGACGACTACTCTTGTCTCTCCTACTTTCAAAAATTGCACCAAATTTTTTTTTAGGAATCCCGCGAGTATTCTGGGATTGTTTCGATGTTCTTGTGACAAGGATATTGTTCTCGATGCCTCCTGTTCCCGGGGAGTTGAGCTTCGGGGTATTGTTGTCACAAGCATATCGCGGCAGTACTAAATACTTAAGACGGCCGACATCGAAAATCTCCCCTATACGACCAGTGGCAAGATAACCCCGACATCACCCAGTACTGGGGAGGTAGTTCGGGAGTATTGCCATAGCTTGTTATAGTGGATGCTTTTCGAAGGTCCGAGGTACACAGTTTCCGAGAAAGACTGGTTATGTGTTGAAGGATGGATACACCTGGATGTAGGTTTAGAGTTGATTGCGCGGTGCTTCCCGTGTATCCCCAACACCTGATTGCATAACTGGAATCTTTCGGAAATCTATAGGTGGGTTATCCAGTAGATCGTAGGCATTCTTCCAACGAATGCAGGTTAGCGAGTTCGGGGTTCTACATTGAGTGAAGGGGTTTATGACCGATGTTACTATCAGGAGTTGCATCTTAAAGGATCCTTGGCTATGCTGATCCGGGGATTGCAAAACCTTTTCGTAACGCGTTCATATGCTTTCAGCACAAAGATGTTAGAACGAAACTCCTCTCTTGTGTTTGTTCCCATCCTTACCTTGTTGCTTTTTTCTTATTTTCAGTTTATCCCCTATGTGGCTTCTCGTGAAGATTGATGATATCATTTAACTGAGAATTTCATTCGTTCCTCTTGTTCGAATGATTTCATTCGTTCTTATTGTTCGAATGATTATTGTGAAGACTTGTTGCAATTCATTCCATTGATTCAGCTTATACCTTTTGTCAATCAATTGCTGATTCGTGGTCATCTCTTACAGGATGGCTCCGAAAAAGGTTCCCAACGCTAACCCAGAGGTGGAAGAGGTCCCAGATCATCCTCCTTCCCCTCCTCCTCCGCCTGAGGCTTGGAGAGCAATTATGCAGACTACAGCTCAGAACACCCAGTTGTTGATGCAGATGATGCAGCAGATGCAAGCTAATCAGGGTGTTCCAGGGAACCAAGGCAACTTCTTCAACCAGCAGCACCATGCTACTCTCAACCAGTTCTTGGCCAACAATCCTAAAGCTTTCAGTTACTGTGTCGACCCTCTTGATGCTGAAGATTGGTTAACCGACATTAAGAAGCATTTTGAGTGCAGTAACGTAAGAGAAGAGGATTATGTGAAGTTTGCAGCCTTCCAACTGAAAGATCAAGCAGCTGACTGGTGGCAGCAGTACAAAGACTCCAGCCCAGGTCAAGTGATCTCGTGGGAGAATTTCTGCAAGGATTTCCGTTCGCACGACATTCCTACAAGTGTCATCGAGGGTATGCGTGAGCAATTCCGCAACCTGAAGCAGGGCTCCATGACAGTCTATCAGTATAATGTCAAGTTCCAAAACCTCGCCCGCTATGCTAAGCAAGACATTCCGGATGCCAAGAGTAAAATCTACCAGTCCCGTGGAGGTCTTAAAGATGAACTTCAGCTTGCTCTCACTTTGTTCGAGCCCGATGAATTCGACAAGTTCTATAACATGGCTTTGAAACAAGAAGCAGCTCAGCTTAAGATGGAGGCTTCTAAGAAGAGAATTCGAGATGCCGTTCACTCTTCCTCATCGTCTCAGATGGTCTCGAAGCATCAGAAATTCTGGCTTCCTCCTCCTCAAGTGATTCGAGCTCCATACAACAACTCCAACAACTCCAACAACTCCAACAACTCCAACAACTCCAACAACAATAACTCTAGTGGTCGTGGTTTCTCCCACCCACCCAACCCGAGCAACCAGTCGAAGAAGCAGTTTCAGTCTCAAGGCTCCAAGTCAAGTGGCTCTCATTTCCGTCCTCTCTCTGAAGTGGTGTGCAACAAGTGTGGCCAGAAGGGTCATTATGCCAACCGTTGTCCGAATCCGAAGCGTCTTCCTCCTCCTCCACCTGTGAGTTCAGCTATTGTCAGGCATGATCC
>LR738711.1:178214249-178427995 GCA_902687465.1 Secale cereale
CTAGTGGTCGTGGTTTCTCCCACCCACCCAACCCGAGCAACCAGTCGAAGAAGCAGTTTCAGTCTCAAGGCTCCAAGTCAAGTGGCTCTCATTTCCGTCCTCTCTCTGAAGTGGTGTGCAACAAGTGTGGCCAGAAGGGTCATTATGCCAACCGTTGTCCGAATCCGAAGCGTCTTCCTCCTCCTCCACCTATGAGTTCAGCTATTGTCAGGCATGATCCAAAGGCAGCAAGGGTCAATCTGATGAATGCAGCACAAGCGGAGAATTCTTCTGATGTCATTTTGGGTAACCTTCCAGTTAACTCTTTTCCAGCTAAAGTGTTATTTGATTCGGGTGCTTCATGCTCTTTTATGTCTCAACCATTTGCATCCAAGTATAATGTTGACGTCCAAAGTCTGCCTCAGAAGTTGCAAGTTATTTCTCCGGGGAGACGTATGTCTTCTAGTGTCTATGCTCCGGATGTTTCTATTCGCATGGGTGATTATCGATTTTTGGCTTCTCCGGTGATTCTTGGCAATTCTGACATTGACCTCATCCTCGGAATGGATTGGCTTTCTCAGCACGATGCTCATATTGATTGTGCACAGAAGCAAGTCAAGATGACTCATTCTGATGAAGATGTGATTATCTTTGCCTCAAGGGATAACACTATCAGGCTTTTCTCTCTCAATGATAAGGGCGAAATTAATGCCATATCTCAAATTCCGGTGGTGAACGAATATCAAGACGTCTTTCCTGAAGAACTTCCAGGCATGCCTCCACACCGTCAGGTGGAATTTGTCATTGAACTCGAGCCGGGTACTGAGCCAGCATGCCGGCGTCCGTACAAGCTCTCTCCGGATGAATTGAAGGAATTGAAGAAGCAGCTTGATAAGCAGGAGAGTATGGGTCTCATCAGGCCTAGTACCTCTCCGTGGGGCTGTGGTGTCTTATTTGTCAAGAAGAAAGATGGCACGGAGCGTCTCTGTGTTGATTACCGGCCATTGAACAAGAAGACAATAAAGAACAAGTATCCGCTCCCCAACATCAATGAACTCTTTGAGCAGCTCAAAGGAGCTAAAGTGTTCTCTAAGCTTGACCTCCGAATGGGCTATCATCAAATTCGCATTCACGAGGAAGACATTCCCAAGACGGCCTTCAGAACGAGCTACGGTTCATATGAGTATACCGTCATGTCCTTCGGTCTCGCCAATGCTCCTCCTACCTTCTCGAGGATGATGCATTACATCTTCAACCCCTATACTGGCGATTTTGTGCTTGTGTATCTGGATGATATTCTGGTGTTTTCCAAGAATGAAGAAGATCACGAAAAGCACTTACGTCTGGTTCTTGATCGACTCCGAGAGCATAAATTCTATGCCAAGTTCTCCAAGTGCGAGTTTTGGCTCGATAAGGTTTTGTACCTGGGCCACATCATCTCAGCTGACGGCATTGCGGTTAATCCCGAGAAAGTTGAAGCTATTGTCAACTGGGAAGCTCCTCAGAACGTCAAGCAGCTCCGCAGTTTTCTGGGTCTTGCCAGCTATTGCAGAAGATTCGTTGAGAACTTCTCCAAGATTGCCAAGCCTCTTTCCAACTTGCTTCAGAAGAATGTCAAATACTTTTGGTCTCCAGAGTGTGAAGTGGCATTCAAAACCCTCAAAGAAAAGCTTGTCTCTGCTCCAGTTCTGACTCCTCCAGATGAATCCAAGCCCTATGAAGTATTATGTGATGCTTCTCTTCAAGGCATTGGTGGTGTGCTTATGCAAGATAAGAGAATTGTGGCATACACTTCTCGTCAGCTCAAGCCAAGTGAGAAGAACTATCCCACACATGATCTCGAGCTAGCAGCTGTGGTACATGCTCTGTTTACGTGGAGACATCTGTTGTTGGGCAGAAAGGTCGACATCTTCACTGATCACAAGAGCTTGAAGTACATCTTCACACAGCCGCATCTGAACCTCCGCTAGACTCGTTGGGTTGAAACGATCCAAGAGTATAATCCCAGCATTGAATACACTCCTGGCAAGGCGAATGTGATTGCAGATGCTTTGAGCAGAAAGGCATATTGCAACAGCCTTCTTATCAAGCCGTGCCAGCCCGAGCTTTGTGAAGCTTTCAGGAAGCTCAACCTCCAAGTTGTTCCGCAGGGTTTTCTTGCAAATCTCCAAATTGCTCCTACCTTGGAAGATCAAGTCCGTGAGGCCCAACTCAGTGATACCATGGTGAAGAAAGTGAAACATGCTATTGCTAAGGGCATTCCGAAATACAAGTGCTTCCGTGTTGATGAGAGAGATACCTTATTCTTCGAGGACAGACTCGTTGTTCCCAAAGGTGATCTCAGGAAGCTCATAATGGAAGAAGCTCATGATTCTCTCCTTTCCATTCATCCTGGCAGTTCCAAGATGTATCAAGATCTCAAGCAATCTTACTGGTGGACACGCATGAAAAGGGAGATTTCCCAATTCGTGAACGAATGTGATGTTTGCAGAAGAGTGAAAGCAGAACATCAACGTCCAGCCGGTCTTCTCCAACCTCTTCCTATTCCCGAGTGGAAGTTCGACCACATTGAAATGGACTTCGTCACTGGCTTTCCTAAATCCAAGCGAGGAAATAATGCTATCTTCGTGGTGATTGACAAGCTTACCAAAGTCGCTCACTTTCTTCCAGTCAAAGAATCTATCAATGCAACTCAATTGGCAGAGCTGTACACTTCCAGAATTGTGTCCCTACATGGCATTCCTCAAGTTATATCCTCAGACCGTGGAAGTTTGTTCACTTCAAGGTTCTGGGACTCCTTTCAGTCCGCCATGGGCACTAAGATCAGGTTCAGCACTGCTTTTCACCCTCAGACTAGTGGTCACGTCGAGCGCGTGAATCAGATTCTAGAAGACATGCTCAGAGCCTGTGTCATCTCCTTTGGCATGAAATGGGAAGACTGCCTTCCATTTGCCGAGTTCTCTTACAACAACAGCTTTCAAGCAAGTGCAGGCAAAGCTCCGTTTGAAATTCTCTATGGCAGAAAGTGCCGTACCCCTCTCAACTGGTCTGAAACAGGCGAACGTCAACTTCTTGGCAATGACTTGATCTCAGAAGCTGAAGAAATGTGCAAAGTCATACGTGAGAATCTCAAGGCCGCTCAGTCGCGTCAGAAGAGCTACTATGACGGCAAGCATCGTGATTTGGCATTCAACATTGATGATCATGTCTATCTCCGTGTGTCTCCAATGAAAGGCACCCAAAGATTCGGTATCAAAGGAAAGCTTGCTCCTAGATACGTCGGGCCTTTCAAGATTCTTGGCAAAAGAGGTGATCTAGCCTATCAACTTGAGCTCCCTCCCAACTTCGCAAATGTTCATGATGTCTTCCATGTGTCTCAACTTCGCAAATGCTTCAAGGCACCTGAGCGCATGATTCCGTTTGAAGAGATTGATCTTCAACAAGACTTGTCCTACCGAGAGCATCCAGTTGCTATTCTCGAAGAAACCGAACGCAAGACCCGCAACAAGTCCATCAAATTTCTGAAAGTCAAGTGGTCACATCACACCGACCGTGAAGCTACCTGGGAACGAGAAGATCATCTTCGTTCCGAGTACCCTTCCTTTTTCCAGTCCTAGATCTCGGGACGAGATCTTTTTGTAGTAGAGGAGAGTTTGTAATGCCCTGGATGTAATACTTTCCCTTTTGGGCATATAATATATCTCCGGCTTCATCTATTTCCATTCCGGGTTCTTGTCTTTCGGGTTTTCGTCGTTTTGTTGTGTGAGTGTGTGGCATTCATTCATATCATGTAGACATGTGCATCGCATTGCATTTGTGTTGTCGGTTGCATCCGGTTCCACGCGTTCCTTCCCGTTGTCCGTTTCGCGTTCCGGAGCTCCCTCACGTGTCCGTGACGTCCCGTAGGCCTACTTTGGTGTTTGGGCGTGTAACGTTACCGGTGTGCCGCGAGGTTGTTGTGTGTGTTGTTGTTTTGTTGTGTGTAACCCGCCTCTCAAATCTCGTCGCGTTTGGACTCCGTTGGCTATCCCATCCGTTGTTCGTGTGGGTCCAAAGTGCCTTCACTTTGTGTCCCAGAAACTACCCCCGCGATCGGATCCGTCGGATCGCGATCGGAGGGCTCCTAACACCCCTAAATCCCCCTAACCCTAGAAAAACTGCTATATTTAGGCCCCCCTATGTCCATTTTTGGGCATCCCTAACCTCTAGATCCTCCCCCTCCTTTTTTTTCGTGCTCATCTAGTCCCCTCTTCCGAAAATTGCGCCGGCCGGTCGAAGGGAGCCGACCACCGCCGCAAACACCGCTGGGTCGAAGCCCCGTCGCCAGATCCGTTCCATCGCCAAGTCAACGCCCCCATCGCCGCTTCCCCAGCCTTCGTTCGACCGGCCCGAGCTCCTCCCTCGCTCGATCTGGTCCAAGTGGACCAGATCCCCGTCGCCTCTCCGCCAGTCAACAGGCCGAGGCCCGGTCCCCACATCGCCGGGCGCCACCTCCCGCCTCGGCTGGGCCAACCGCAGCCAGGCCCAGCGCCACCGCTCCACCTCCTCGCCCCGGTCCCGCCGCCTCCTCGCTGGGCCGCGCGCGCCAGCCGGGCCTCGCCACCTCGCGGGCCGCCCGCCAGCCAGCCGCCTCCAGGTCGCCGCGACCGGGCCGGCCCACTGTCCCCGCACGGCCGGGCCGCTCCTGCCTCGAGCCTCCGCAGCAGATCCGCCAGGGCCCAGCCGCGCCACTTCATCTGCTCCGGCCCGAGCCCATGTGATTTTTTTCCTCAGATCTGTCAAGGTTGCCCCGATTTTTCTCCAAGTCCCCAGTATTTTGATCTGTGATGCTTTATTCAAACTGCTGTAACTTTTTGTGTGTTGCTCCGATTCGCACATATAGCATGTCCAGACGTTCGTGGGTTCGTGCACTACGTTTTATCTTTCTTTGTCATGCATGTTAGAAGTCATCTAGGTGCTTGTTTTGCTGTTGCAAGAGTGCATCATGATATAAACTGCTGCTATGTGATGTTTTTATGTCATCTTTGCCATGTGATATCTTTTAGCTCGTTTGTCCGAATGATGCAAATGATATGTCCACGTGTTCGTCTTGCCATGATCTACATGTTGTATGTGCTAGGTAGCATGTTAGATTTATTCTTGCCATGTTTATCATCGTTGCAAAGTGCCATGTGGCTGTGATGTTGTTTCACATGTTATGAAATGCCATCTTGTTGAGCTAGTTGCTATCGTTGTGTTTACCTCCATGATGCATGCTTGTGTGTTTCGGAATCACCTTCATGTGTACTTTGATGAGGTGCTTACCTCTTGCCATGTTTATTTTCGAGGTGAATTAAACATGCTCTTTTAGATGCCATGATGAAATTGCTGTTTTAGGACTTAGTGGATTTTCACCAAGTCTGAAATCTGTAACGTTCCGATGCCATGTTCGTGTGATGTTCTAGGACAAAGCATGATAGTTTTGGAGTGGATCTTGATTGTTCCTTGTAGTATATATTGTTGTCTTTCCATCCATGTTCTCATATGTCTATTTAAGTGGCTGTAGCATGTTTATCTTTTGCTCCAAAGTTTCAATAAAATTCTGCTGCCAGAATTTTATTGTCAAGTTCATTATGTCCAAGTTCATTGCTAATGAACCGTGGCTCCGTTGGGGGTGCACCTTTCGACTTAGTTGCTGTAGTATATGTCTAGTTTGTGTTCATGTCTTTTGCCATGATATTTGAGTGCTGTAGTTTAATTATTTTGTGCTCCGAAGTTGCTATGTTGCTGTAATTTTCAGCTTTCGCTCATTTCTTGTTTCGGGCATAACTTTTAGCCCGTAACTCTGATTTCAGCGAATCTTATATGTAACTTGATTGATTTTCTGTGTAGATTAATAATATCAGATTGTTATCATGTTTTGAGGTGTTTTGCTTGAGTGCTAATTTACGTGCTCCGTGTGCATCCTTAGTGCATCCATCATGCATCCATCATTTTGGAGTGCGCATTGCATCTTGTTGATTTGTGCTTGGTGTGATTGTTTTGTTTAGAGCCGGAAGCAGAGTCTGAGTTCGAGTACGAGCACGAGGTTACCAACGAGGTTGAGCACGAGGACCCTTCTTACGATCCGAACGGCTTCTCTTTAGGCAAGATGACCGAACCCCGATAACATTACTATCTTTGCCTATTGCTAGTAGTCTCGATCTATAGTTTTGCCTCGATGCCCAAGATCTTCTTGTCAGCCTCCTACTTGTAAACCATTGCCTCACCGAAGGGTGGACGCCGGTGGTGACACCCACGGCGCCACCAAGTCCAAGGACAAGACGGACGACCGGGCAAACTCCAAGGCCTCGGTGTCCGTGCACGCACCACGTCCCTCTCAGGAGGTGCCAGACCAGCAGCGGCGTGGTACCGGAGGTACCATACGCTTGCTGGGACGTGGCCAAGCCGGCGAATCACGGGACGCTCAAGGCCAACGCCCCGGCACGAGCAAGGCGCGGTCGCCGGGACGGGAACATGCTCCTTCTAACGTGGTTAGAAGTCCGAGCGTGTCCCGTTCCTCGCACTGTTCGCCGCCGTTTCCCTCCTCTCCAGCTGAAGCCCTAGCTAGGGCCCAGCTGCTCCTCGACTTCCCTCCAGCGGCGGACAAGGCCGAAGACTGGAGGGCGATGATCCAGAGCCTCATCGCTTTCGCCAACAACGACGCGCCGCAGCAGCCGGCAACTTCGCAGCCGCGGCAAGTTGACCAAGCGAAGGCCGATGGCGACAAGACCGCCGGGGGTGCAACTACCGTGCACTTCCCGCCGCGGAAGCAGAAAACACCGCCCCGCCGGATCAACGTCGACGACGACTCCACGGCGTCGTCGGACCCGCGGGCTCGCCGCGATCAGCGCCAAGTCCTCGACGACAGGTGACAAGAGGACGCTCGAACCCGCATCGAGCGTCGACGAGAAGCTCGAAGGCAATCTGATCAGCGCGCTGGGACCCCTGTCGACATGCACGCGCCCGGTGAACCAGGCGACTTGCCGTACGCGGCAGGCTGCCCTGCGTTCACCCGAGAGCTGCGGCAAGTCCAGTGGCCCAGCATGAAGAATTTCAAGCCCGACGTACCCGAGAAGTACGACGGCAAGACACACCCCTCGGAGTTCCTCAGCATCTACACCATTGCGGTGCAGGCTGCCGGGGGACGCGACGAGAAGATCTTAGCCAACTACTTCCCGCTCGTGCTTAATTCAAACGTCAGGTCTTGGCTTATGCACTTGCCGGAGAACTCCATCTCTTCATGGGCGGATCTGTGCCACCAGTTTGTCGGCGCCTTCACAGGCGGCCACAAACCCCACGGCCAGGAGAGCGATCTCCACATCTTATCTCAAAAGGAGGGAGAGTCCCTGCGCAAATACATTCAAAGGTTCAGCCGTGTACAACACAACATTCCCGATGTCCACCCTGCCGCGGTTATCAGCGCGTTTCACCAGAACGTGCGTAACCGCCGGATGAGGGAGGAGATGGCCATGACCAAGATTCGGGACGTCAGCGAGCTTTACGCTCTGGCTGACAAATGTGCACGTGCTGAAGAGGGGAGGAGGCTCCCCGGAGAGGATACTAGCGCAGGAGGAAGCGACAGTGAGGATGCCGCCCCGGCAAGGAAAGGCCGGCGGCGGAACAACAGAAAGAAGAAGAGCAAGGAAGTGCTAGCTGTCAAGCAGTCTGGCAAGGAGGCTCCCGCCAAGAAGGCACAGGCTGGTGGCTCCGGCAAGGAGCCCGCCCCTGTAGCGGCAGCCGACAAGCAGGACGGCTCCGACAAGCAGTACTGCAAGATCCACCGCACCAAGGGCCACGACCTCCAAAACTGCAAAAGGGTAGAGTACCTCGTAGAGCAGCAGAAGGCTGAATACGAGCGTCGAGACAAGGAGAAGGCCCAAGGAGGCAGAGGAGAGCCTAGCAAGAAGCGGCCGTTCAATGGCTGGGGAGGACGCCGCGGCAAGGCCAAGCAGCGACAAGGAGACAGACCTCCCCGGGGCCGCGACAAGGATGAAGACGAGGATGATGATGAGGATATGGATGAAGGAGACAATAGCGAGCAGGAGTTCCAGAAGGCCACAGAAGTCTTGTGCGTCGATGGAGGTGCCTTTCTGCACACTTCCCACCGCCAACTCAAGCAATGGGTGCGGGAGGTGAATGCAGCTGAGCCACCCGTCGAGTCGCGCAGGCTCCTGAAATGGTCCGGCACGCCCATCATCTTTGACCTTGAGGACCACCCTGACCGCACAACCGCGGTCGGGTGCTTGCCGATATTGGTTTCACCAACTATCCGCAACCTCAAGGTCACCAAGATGTTGGTTGACGGCGGGGCCGGCCTCAACTTGATCTCCTCCGCTGTGATCAAGAAATTGCAGATCCCCGACAGCGAGCTCGAAGAAACCGGGACGTTCCAAGGAATCAACCCGGGAAGGAGCAAGCCGAAGGGAAGGTTACACTGCCAGTGACCTTTGGCGGGGAGCTCAACTTCAGGACGGAGAGGATCACCTTCGACGTTGCCGACATCCCATTGCCTTACAATAGGATACTTAGCCGTCCTGCGCTCGCCAAGTTCATGGCAGCTTCCCACTACGCGTACAATATGCTCAAGATGCTAGGGCCAATAAGCATCATCTCTGTCCCAGGCAACAAGAAAGATGCGCTTATTTGCGCCGACAAGATCTACCGGGATGCAGCAGCCGCGGCAGACAGCAAAACACTTGCCACTGAAGCTCCCAGGGGGAAGACCAAGACCAAGTCCGGCAAGAGCTCTAGGGCCCACTCTGGCAAATGCACCTCTTCGGAGTGCTGCGCTGCCGTCGAGGACGCGCCATTGAGCTCCACCGGCAAGTGTAAGAAAGGAATGGCAGCTCCACCGGCAACGAAGAAGGTGTCCGCGAAGGAGGACAGCACTGGTGGTACCTTCACCATCAGCGCTACATTCGACCCCAAATAGGAAAGCGCTCTCGTTGCCTTCCTGCGGGCGAATGTCGACGTGTTCGCATGGCAACCGTCTGACATCCCCGGCGTTCCCAGGAAGGTAATTGAGCACAAGCTTGCTGTTTGTCCTCATGCGCGGCCCGTCAAGCAGAAGGTCAGGAAGCAAGCCGTGGAGCGTCAAGAGTTCATTGCCGAAGAGATAAAGAAGTTGGAAGCAGCAGGCCTGGTTAGAGGCGTAATCCATCCTACGTGGTTGGCCAATCCAGTTGTTGTGCGCAAGGCCAATGGGAAGTGGAGACTTTGTATAGACTTCACTGATGTGAATAAAGCGTGTCCCAAGGATCCATTTCCCTTGCCGCGTATTGACCAGATTGTTGACTCCACCGCCGGATGTGAGTTGCTTTCATTCCTTGATGCATACTCAGGTTACCACCAGATATTCATGGCCAAGGAAGATGAAGAAAAGACTGCATTCATTACTCCATGCGGCACATATTGCTTCATACACATGCCCTTTGGATTGAAGAATGCAGGCTCGACATTTGCAAGGGTGGTGCACACTGCTTTTGAGCCACAGATACACAGAAATGTAGAAGCCTACATGGATGACATAGTGGTCAAGAGCAAGAGCAAGGATACCCTGATCCAAGACTTGGAAGAAACCTTTGAGGATCTGCGCAAGATACAACTCAAGTTGAACCCCGAGAAGTGCGTCTTCGGAGTCCCCTCCAGCAAGCTTCTCGGGTTCTTCGAGTCCCAGAGGGGGATTGAAGCCAATCTCGACAAGATTAAAGCAATCGAGCAGATTGAAGCCCCGAAGCGTGTCAAGGACGTAAGGAGACTTGCTGGTTGTGTGGCTGCCCTCAGTAGGTTCATTTCAAAGTCTGCAGAATGCGCCCTACCTTTCTTCAAAATATTGAAAAAGGCAGGCCCCATGAAATGGACTCCGGAAGCAGAGGCTGTGCTGCAAGACTTGAAAGGATACCTATCCTCCACTCCAATACTTGTCGCACCTAAACCACAAGAGAAGCTGCTGCTATACTTAGCGGCGACCAATCAAGTGGTTAGTGCTGCGTTAGTAGTGGAGAGGGAGGCGGATGAGGAACCCACGTCCCCGGCAAGCGCGCCCAGCGACAAGCAGGGAGCTTCACCGACAAGCTCTGGCCCCGACAAGGACAAGTCTGCGCAGGAATAAGAAGAAGTGCGAAAGAAGATGGTGCAGCGCCCAGTTTATTTTGTATGTTCCCTCTTGCAGGGGGCTAGATCAAGATACTCTGGGGTGCAGAAGTTGCTTTTCGGCCTCCTCATGGCCTCGAGAAAGATGCGCCATTACTTTCAAGCACACGAGATAACAGTGGTCACTCGCTTTCCGTTGAAGAGAATATTGCAAAATCCAGAGGCAACAGGCAGAATCGTCGAGTGGGCACTGGAGCTGTCAAGCTTTGGTCTCAAGTTTGAGAGTACTTCAACCATACAGAGCAGAGCTTTGGCAGAATTCATAGCGGAATGGACCCCAACGCCGGATGAAGAAGTTCCAGAGACAAGCATCCCCGTCCAAGAAGCAAGCAAGGAGTGGATAATGTGCTTTGATGGTGCCTTCTCGCTGCAAGGCGCCGGTGCCGGCGTGTTGCTCATAGCGCCCACCGGAGAGCACCTCAAGTATGTTGTTCAAATGCACTTTCCCAAGGAGCAAGCGACAAACAATACTGCTGAGTATGAAGGACTGCTTGCCGGCCTCAGAATTGCGGCCGAACTTGGGATCAAGAAGTTGATTGTGCGGGGAGATTCACAGTTGGTGGTCCGACAAGTGAACAAGAGTTACCAGAGCCCTCTGATGGAAGCTTATGTCGATGAAGTGAGGAAGCTTGAAGAGCACTTTGAAGGCTTGCAAATGGAGCACGTTCCAATAGCTCACAATGATATCGCAGACGGCCTTTCAAATTTTGCTGCAATGAAGTTACCTGTGGAACCAGGAACCTTCATGCTCAAGCTAATCCAACCATCCGTTACACCATCAGTTGGGCAGAGCAAGAAAAGGAAGTTGGTCTCCGACGACTACTTGCCGGCGGATCTTCCTGAAGCCGCTGCCAAGGTCCCCAAGATCAACAACCAAGATGCTGAGGATCAGTCTGCTCCTGCTGACCCAAGGGTCTGTATAGTTGAAGCAGGCGTTCCCGACAAGCCTTGCCCCGGCAGGCTTGACAGGGAACCCTCAGCTCCGGCAGAACCGCAGGTTCTTGCCGTAGAAGCTGAGGTTACCGCAGCAGCACTGATGCCTTTAGTCCTTGTTGTTGAGCCGCAAGCTCCAGCATGGGCACAGCAAATCGTCTGTTTTCTTCAGACTGGAGAACTTCCCGAAGAACCAGAAGAGATAGAGAAGATAACCAGGCAGTCAAGTATGTACCAGTTCGTCGACAACGAACTGTACAGGAGAAGACTCAACGGTGTCAGGTTGAAATGCATTTCCCGGGAAGATGGACAGAAGCTGTTGGCAGAGATACATGGAGGCATATGTGGTCACCACATAGGTGCAAGAGCACTTGCCGGAAAGGCGTTCCGGCAAGGCTTCTTTTGGCCAGAAGCCCTCCAAGATGCAACTGCACAAGTAACCAAGTGTGAAGCGTGCCAGTTCCATGCCAAGCAAATTCACTAGCCAGCTCAAGCTCTCCAGACGATCCCTTTATCCTGGCCCTTCTCGGTCTGGGGGCTCGATATCCTCGGCCCCTTTCCCCGCGCCGTCGGGGGTTTTGAGTACTTGTACATCGCGATCGACAAGTTCACAAAATGGCCAGAAGTGGAACCAGTGAGAAAGGTGACATCACAGTCAGCAGTCAGGTTCTTCAGATCAGTAGTTTGCCGTTTCGGAATCCCTAACAGGATCACCGACAACGGCACACAGTTCACAAGCCGCACCTTCATGCAGTACGTCCAAGACCTTGGCGCCAAGGTCTGCTTTGCTTCTGTTGCTCACCCAAGGAGCAACGGTCAAGCGGAGAGGGCCAATGCTGAAGTGCTGCGCGGACTGAAGACAAGAACCTTTGACAGGCTGCACAAGTGTGGAAGAAACTGGATAGAGGAGTTGCCGGCGGCTCTTTGGTCAATCAGGACGACACCGAATCGAGCCACCGGACAGACACCCTTTGCTCTTGTCTATGGAGCAGAAGCAGTTCTCCCCACGGAACTCGTATACGGATCTCCTCGAGTGCTCACTTACGACGAGCTCGAGCAAGAGCAACTGCGGCAAGATGATGCATTGCTCCTCGAGGAGGAACGTCTCCAGGCTGCTGTACGAGTTGCTCGATACCAGCAAGCCTGGCGTCGCTATCATAGCCGCAAGGTCAAGGCCAGGAGTCTCGAGGAAGGCGACCTTGTTCTTCGGCGTGTTCAGTCCGCCAAGAATTCCAACAAGTTGACGCCGAAGTGGGAAGGCCCTTATCGGGTGAGACAAGTCACAAGGCCCGGCGCTGTCCGTCTTGAGACCGAAGAAGGCTTACCGATGAGCAACTCCTGGAACATAGAGCATCTTCGCAAGTTTCACCCATAAGGCGCGGTTGCCGTGATCCGCTCCGGCAACCACCTTTTGTACAAGTATTGCCGCTGTTGCATGTAAACCTATGTACAAAGCTGGGCGCAGACCCCGTGCATCAGTAAAACTTTTGTGCTTCGCACCATTTGTCATTTCGTGCCTTTCCTTGTATTTGCATATATCATCTGACATTTCGTGCAGCACACACTCTCGGTAAGCAGTAACAAGCCGCGAGGCTCCGTATTTGTATTTCCTTCTCTTTTGTCTTTTTCTCTGGGACAGGAGGACTGTTCCTCGCGCACAAGTTTGCCGGGGGGGAAGGAGATAGCAGTATGGACCAAGTGCTGTTCAGGAAAGAAAAGTCTTGCCGGGAAGTAAACAACCCAATGAAAGCTAAGTTATCAAAGTTTGAGCATTCAAATTTTTAAATTTTAGTTATCTTCCATGAACAACCACACTTTGTATGGAAAACCTGTGCGCGAAGGAACCTACCCGAAGCTAGCCGCGCCCTTACTTTGTTTCGAGCACGCTCAACGGCTTAACTGAGCTGCGACAAGTGTCGCACCCTTACTTCGTTTTCGACTTCGCTCAGCAATGTAAGTGCGCTGTGACTAGCTGCGGCAAGGTTACTTGCCGACAAGGTCCTTGCTAGCAGGCTGCTAAGAGTCCCACACTCAGCGCTCGCGGCAAGGGCCCCTTGCCGGCAAGTTCCCTAAAAGCGTAGGGTAAAAAGCATACAAAGTGAAGGATCAAAAGCAAGGGAGATAACACTGCATTGATTACCCAAAATAAAAGTATATATTACAAAGATAGCTTGCCGCTGTTCTAATCAACTACTGCCTATGACTTAATTGGCAGCGGCAAAGGAAGCAAGAAGCCTAATTCCTACGGTCTCCCTCGACCCTCTAGATCTTGCCCACCTTGGCTACGATGTGGGCAACTTGGGCCTTCAACGCCTCATGGTCAGCCTCGGGCGACAAGGTGCGGAGGACGTTGACGAGGTTGATGCCGGGGTTGGGGTAGACAATCTTCGACAGCACCCACTCCATGGGGCCCATGCAGAGCTGGCGTGCCTCATCGGCCAGCTGCTCGGGGATCTTCTCCCGCAGCCGCGCAAGCGCTGGCGCCACTCCCCTGAAGAACAGACTCAGTTTGGCGCTGTGGGGGAGGTTCTCGTCGGGGGAGTACACGAGATGCTCCGCCCTCAGCGCCATCATCTCCATGTCTATGTTGGCGGCGGAGGTGACGAGGTCCTCGGTCCATCGCTCCACATTCTGCTGGAATTGGGTCTGCGAGACAGCGGTGCTTTCCAGCAGGGCCCTCTCAGCGCGGAGATCGTCCTTCAGCTTGGTCTCGCGGTCCCGGGCAGCGTCAAGCGAGTCAGTAAGGGTGGAGACCTTCAGCTCTAGATCAGCAATGGAGTCCTTGGCATTAGTGAGCTCTTTACCCTTATCGGAGAGGCGGATTTGCAACTCCGAGTTGGTGTGGGCGTCCTTCTCCCGCTCCACGTTGAGCGCGGTGACCCTGTCTTCACTGGCCTTCAAGAACAGCTCCAACTGCGCTACTCTGGCCTCCAGCTCCTTCTTGGCGGTCTCTGCGGCAGCGGCAGCATCCCTCGCCTCCCGCAGAGCCCCGCCAATAGCCTGCTCCCGGGCGGTGAGGTCGTCCTCGTGGCTGTCGAGGTCGACCTTCCGCTGGTTGAGCGCCCCTTCCCGCCGAGACAGCTCTTCGGCGGCCAGACGCTGCTGCTCCTCGACCTCGGCCTTTTCGAGGACGAATGCTTGCTGCGCCCCGGCAAGCTCCTCGCGCTCCTCCGCCAAGTTCTGGAGGGCCGCCTGGTTGGCGGCACGGAGCTCCGCGGCGCGCTTCTCCAGGTCAGCACCAGCCTTGGCAGCCAGAGCCTCCCGAGACTCCGGCTTCGCCTGCCTGGCCCGGTACAAGGCCAGGAGCCGGCGAAGGAGCCGCTCTTCTTCGGGCTCGTCGCTGCTGCCAGGCGCATCCACAACCTTCAGCCCGGCGGAGGCGAGAACCTCTCCGTCGAAGGTCTCTCCCTCCGCGGGCACCCTAGACGAGGACGCCCACGGGACTTGAATGAAGACCCCGTTGGCGGCCTCCAGGTAGACACCCGACCGCTCCGTGGAGGCAGAGGGGTCGGCGGCCGGTGCAGCGTCCGACGCTCCTGCAGCCTCCGGGCCAGCAGTGTGGTCGCCGGTCCCTTTCTCAGCCGCGGCGTCGGCGGTCGGGGCGGTCTCCTCGGCGGCTGGCTCGTCGGCTCCGGCCATTCCCTCAGCAGTGGTGGCGTTGCCGCCGTCGCCATGCACACCATCCTTGGCGGTGGCCTCCGTCTCCATCGGCTCCGGGGCGGGAGGATCTAATAGAAGAAAAAGAAAAGAAAGATCGTCAAGTAAATATCCAAAAAGAAGAACTCGAGAAGAAGAAGCTACAAGGTTTACCTTCGCGGACTTCCTCGACGACGGGGTCCCTCGCCGGGGAATTCTCCCTTGGCGGCGGAGTAGTAGTCCTTGCTGGCGGAGGGCCGCTTGCACCCTCCCTTGTCGGGGTGCTCGCCCTTGGCGGGGTACTCGCCCTTGGCGGAGTACCCATCCTTGGCGGAGCACCGTCCCTCGCCGGGGAGCCAGTCCTTGGCGGGGAGGGTGGAGCAAGTGGCTCGTCGGGAGCAACCTCCTGGTGCTCCTGCGGCTGCGGCTCCACTTCTGCACAAAACAACAAAACGTCAGTACGAGCGATAACCTCGAACACGCCCGTCAAGCAGAAAAATGGATACCAGACTTACGCTGGGGGCTGCGCTGGGGGCTGCTCCTCGGAGCAGCAGGCTGATCCGGCAAGTCTGCCGCTGGCGCGTCTCCTGTCGCTGCGGCGGGCTCGTCGTCTTCGATCTCGACCACAAGGATCTTGGCCCTCTTCGCCATCTGCTGGGTCAAGGTCCTGGAAGCCGTATGTATTCATTAGATCGCAGAAGAACTCCGAGAACGGAGGGCAAAGACCACAGTAGAAGAATGCGGCAAAGAAGTAGTAACCTCGCGGGAACATGTCGACGGCCACAGCGGGGAGGACTTGGGTGCGGGGGTGATCCTTCGTCTCCCTCGCCCAGAACAGGTAGTACTTGTCCCGCAGCTCCCTCGGGCCGAGCCTTGGCGGGAAGACCACACTCTTCCTCCTCATGGCCGCAAGCCACGCCGCCTGCTCGGACTTCTCCTTCTTTGCCTTGTCGCTCTTCGCCTTGTCGCTCTTCGCCTGGTCGCTCTTCGGAGCCATGGCGGGGGCGGCGAGGGAGAACGGCGGCACGACGAATGGGGAGGACGGTGGAGGAAGGGCAGAAGCAGGAAGCGGCGGGGGTTTCTGAGAACTCAAGGCGCAATGAAGACGATGGGGGGGGGAACTGCCCTGCTTCCTCTGCTTTTAAGGGGGAAGTGGGGGACGTTCCGCATTTCCCATTAAAGAATAGGCCACGATCTCTCCCACGACGCCGCAATCGACGCATTCCGTTAGGGAGGGATGCGGCGGATACGGAAAGGGATACGGCTTGCCGTGGGCCGCGTGTGCCCGTGCACTGTCTTGGGCCTGGCCCAACAGCGCTCGGCACCGTGTGTGGCCCAGGCCCGGGGGCTCCTATCGGTGTACTAAGATAGGGGTGCCTTAGTACCCCAACTTGTGCACGGGCAGTAGCAGCTTCCCGCGGCAGGGCTTACCACGCGCTTGCCGAGGCCCGCTCCAGACTCCTTCAAGCCATTCAAGAACAAAGTATTCAAGTTAGAAGACAAGACCCCGGCAAGAGGAGCTTGCCGGGAAGGCCGCACCAGGCTCAAGGACATCTTTCCAGCACAAGACCCTGGCAAGAGGTGCTCGCCAGGAAGGCCAAAGGATAACACCGCAAAAGATACATCGCGGCGCATCGTGCGCCCCGGCAGGGCCCGGGAAGCGGCAAGCTTCCGGGCCCGGCAAGATAGCGGCCCCGGCAAGGTACTTGACGGGGGAAGCTCACACTGTGTGCCTGCGCTCCAGCTCACTCGGCCATGCGTCGCCCTGGGGCCCTTCCAGGGGCGCGTGGCAGATGGCTGTGCAGCCTGAGGGACACGCTGGCGAGCCGCGGTGACGAGGCTACTGCCGTGGCGAACAGAGACGCATGGACAGACGCTTTTGGGGTCGACGGCGACGGGCATTAAATGCCCTTGTCCCCCACCGTCAAGGTTAGGTGAAGACCACTGTTCATACACTGTTCATGCACTGTTACAACTACCACCAAATTTACACTTTTACCCTCCTCTACGTTGGCACTTGTCGGTGACCCCTTTGAGCTATAAAAGGAGACCCATGCACAACGTAGAGAGGGTTCGACTCCAGAAACTTGCTCACTCCACGCTCGGTGTAGCTGGTACTGTAGATCTTCAAGCTCCCGAGCTCCGAAAACTCAATACAACCAAAAGCAGGAGTAGGGTTTTACGCGTCATCGCGGCCCGAACCTGCGTAAACTGCCCGCGTGTGCCCCTCGATCTGCTCTCCGTGCTCCCTCCACTCCCTTACCGCAACATAGAAGGGGCTCCGGTCCCATAGGTGCTCGTGGGAGGACAGTTTCCCCCGATAATTGTGTTAGCCCGCTAATAGAGAGAAGTGTCCTCTCTTATCTCCATGCTTGGTCGACGCTACGTACTATATATATATACGTATAGATCGGAGGAGTCGACACGCTAGCTAGTAAGCAAATGAAGGAAACCATTAAGTACAGAAGATCGACCTCTCTCCTTCTCCGAGAGAGATAGGGCGAACAACAAGTTTTCGTATATCTATCCGACGCTACTGGCTACATACATACAATATAAGATCTCTTACTACAATTCCCTAACATCTTAAATCCAATTCCAGATTGTATTCTCCGGCTTTATTGATGACGTGATCAAGAAAGAATCCCGCCAATTCCTCTTGAATTGCCCGTATGCGATCTTGTGGTAGGAGTTCATCCCACAGCTACCCCATCTAGCTAATTCGAAGAAGGGGGTCAATACATATATATATATGAATTAAACTCAATAGAAATGATGGTAATAAAATAAAATTGTGAATATTTTTGCTCACGCACCTCAAATTCTCTTTTAGAGTAGCCCCGCCTATTCTTGGCCGTTGTGTTGTAGATGAACTCGCAGACGTATATCCACAGTTATTATTCCCGACTTCCTGCCACAAGCACTTTACAAAAAATAGAGGTCAATCAAACTAATAATGAAGCATTATAAAGGCATTGATGAAAGTATAGCTAGAATCAACGGGAGATGCGCGGAACTAGCTAGCTAGTAGTACTTACTTTTGGGTAAATCCATCGCAGTTGTCGCGGCATTGCCGGAACTTTTTTGGCGAATTCTTTCCAAACCCTGCGAGACAAAGAAAACAATTACTTTATATCAGGAAAATGAACAAAGTTGCCGATATGGTGCGGTAATGATCGATTGAACTTACTTGTTGAACATTTTAGACATGTCCGCATAGTCCTCGAGATCTTTTCATCTCGAGTCTAAGACGGTTACTAGTCCCTCCTCAAGCTTAATCTCTAGGAGAATATAGTGGAACCTGCGCACGCATGCATGGAACTCATCAATTACATTAATTACTATAACCTCGAGTAATATATAATTAAGGGAAACCGAATATGCACAAGACAGTAACACTCACTTGAAGTTGTAAGGAAAGAGTATTTTATCTTTGTTTTGATTTACTATCAACGATTGTAGCAAGTTGGCCTCGGCTTCTTTGGCATGATATTGAACCTGATATTCATCTATGAGATTTGTGTTAATGAAGCCAATATCATAGATATCAGCTTTTCTACACTCGACGATCTTCAACCTGCATAATATAGTGAGGATAATTATATATACTTGCAATGAAGTATACTTGCAATATGAAGAGCTGAGCTATATATAGAGACTTAATTAATGACAGAACTAGTACTTACAGACAGTAGCAAGTGATCGTTGGCTTATCGAGGGCCTTCTGATTAAAAATGTTGAAGAACTCCTCAAATGTAATAGACAACATATCAATTCCAACGAGGTCGTGCTCCTCTGTAACTTTCAGCATCAGAGTATCCTGGCCACCAGAGTCTCCGCAGGTTTCCATGTACCAGTCATGCAATCTTCGCATCATCGTGGTTAGAGTTCTGGCATCTTTGGCGAGAGGCTTCCTGTACCGGTATTTGTGATCATCCACCTCTAACACATCAGGAAGTACATCATCGGTCACGTAATCTGCAAGATTGGTACCGGGCGCCATCCCCAGATGATGAGGGACGATGTCGCTAGGCACCTTGAGCAGGGGGCACGATTGGTTCTCTTGTTCGGTGAGCTGGGGAATTTGTTTCCCACTTTTTTTCTGTGCTAACCTGTGATCACTGCAAGTACTTCCCGACCGCGATGCTTTGACATATGACTTTTGAATAATGCGCTCATAGTTGCTTTTTGGCGGAGACGGTGATGGTTTCTTCGGGGCATCAATAGTGCGCTTCGCACTCGCCGGATCTATCTTCTGCTTTGGAGGTACATGTTTCTTTGCAAATAAGTCCTTCACTTCGGCTTTACAAATCTCCGCGTTCTCCTCGTCGGTCCTCTCGTATGGAAGCTTCTCTAAGGGCCTGAGAGATGGACTGTATCTGTATTGCCTCCTGCCTCTGGTTGTATTGCTAGACGCCTGAGCAGTCCCAGCGGTTGCCTTCTTTTGTTGCTTACGAGGCGGAGGAGGAGGCAGGGTGCTACCACGCGCCGGAGTAGCCGGAGCGTCGGAGGCTCTCTTCACGCCTTGCTGACGAGACGGAGGAGGAGGCGGGCTGCTCGGATGCGTCGACGCAGGCGGAGGAGTCGGGCTGCTCGGACGCGCCGGCACATGCGGAGGAGGAAGCGGGCTGCTCGGACGCGCCGGCACAGGCGGAGAAGGAGGCGGGCTACTCTGATGTGCCGGTGCAGGCGGAGAAGGAGGCGGGCTGATCGGATGCGCCGGCGCAGGCGAAGAAGGAGGTGGAGTGCCGCCACGCGCCTGATCACCCGAAGAAGGAGATGGAGTACGTTGATCCCTTGCCGGAGGAGGAGGCGGAGGAGGAGGCGGAGTGCGCTGACTCACCGGAGGCGTCCTGTTCACAAGGTTGATGAGGTCCTTCCGCCATAGGCATGGAGTCTTCAGAGAAGAACCCAGCCGAGTCTCCCCTTCATCGGTAGGGTGGTCAAGCTTGAGATCCTCAAACCGCTCCGTTATTTGATCCACCATCACCCTAGCATATCCTTCTAGAATCGGACGGCAGTGAAAAGTTGCGCCGGGTTCAGAAGGAAAAACAGAGCCTACAGCCGCCTTGACTTTGAATTGCATCCATTGCGTCATAAGGTGGCAATGTTGAGACTCCATGATAGCATCCATGGGGTAGCTAGCACGAGCATCCAAGACAGGCTCCTCAGGCAGCTCGGTGGAAGCCACACTGCTTTTTTGCTGAGATGGCGGGGTAGCTTCGAGGGTAGCTTCGACAAGTTGCTTGCTGCGAGATACTTCTCGTTCGTCCTCTAGCGCTTTTACTCTTGCGTGCAGCGCATGCAAAGTGGTCTCATCCACTTTCTTCTTCCTCTCTCGGCATTTGTAACCGCCTGCGTCGGGAAACCCGGCCTTCCACGAAAGGGAGCCTGGCTTGCCTCGTGTCCGTCCAGGGTGCTCAGGATTACTGAGGGCCATTGTGAGCTCGTCGTTCTCTCGGTCGGGAACGAACGTCACTTGCTGCGCTGCTTCGATATAAAACTGAAGCTGCGTGATGTGTATTGCAAGTTGCTCGTCCGTCCAAACGCACTTCCCTGTTACAGGGTCCAAGGTTCCCCCAACTCCAAATAACCAACTCCTTGAACGGTATGGTCAGTGTAATGTTCGTGGTTCGACCCCTTTAGCAAGCAGGTCATTCTCGGCCTTGTCCCACAACGGCCAGGCTTTGAGGCAGCCACCTGACCCCGTGCGTTGGTGATACAGCTTCTTCGCAGCATTTTTCTTGTTTCTCTCTGACATCTCCTTACTCTTTTCCGATTTCTTGTGGGCCACAAATGCATCCCAGTGATCTCTGATCTTCTCAAACCGGCCGGTGAATTCTGGAGTCTTGTTTTTTCGACAAACTTTGAATTCAGCTCATTCTTCCACCTCCTGAATAGTTGCCCCATCTTCTTAAGAGCGGCCGCCTTGACCAATTGATCTATAACTGGTGGCTGCTCTTCCGGATCCTCCTCCGGCGGTAGGGTGAAATTGGACTTCATCGTGGTACAAAAATCATTTTCTGCATATGGTTGACATAAAAACACCGAGAGTCTTCGTTCTTAGGCTTGTACCATAGGTGGATGCTGATCGGGATCATGTCCCTAACAACAACCTCGCACTGAGCAGTAAATGCATCCTTGGCCTTGCTGGGTTTACTCGGTAGGCCATCGCGCCCGATTTCTTCGATGATGAACTTTTCATCCTGGTGCAACCTTTTCTTCGGGCCTAGTGTCTTTACCGAACTTTGGCTCGATCCGGGGGGCTAGAAAATAAGAAAGAAGAGAGTTAATACATGTACATATATACCAAAATAATCAATGCATCAATTAGCTATAGTGTCAGCACATGCTTAATGAATACATATATACCTGGTCGGACTCCGTTCGGTCACTAGAGCCGTCATCACCGTGTCCTTCTTCCACCGGTAATCGGTCACCGGAGCCGTCATCACCGTGTCCTTCTTCCACCGGTAATCGGTCACCGAAGCCATCATCATGTGTTTCCTCCTCCATTCGACCATCATAATCATGTGTTATCTCCTCCATTGGTTCACCGTAGCCTACCTCTTCATCACCATGTCCTTCCAAATTACCATCGTAGTCGACGTTCATATACAATTCGACAACAGCTCCGTCTGCGATTATGTCCCCCAACACATGTTCTGCTACCTCGTCTCGTCCTATGTCCATAGTTTCTGCAAATATTACGACATGGCAATTATTATACAAACATGATAGAATGGATATATTAGTGGCCTCGACGCTTCTCTAGGGTTTGCGGTGGCCTTGGCGACCCTCGACCCCCTCCACCCTCGAACCCTCAGCAACCCTCGACCCCTCGGCTACCCCTTCCCCCCTCATGTCGAAGTTATCAGGGAGGGGGTATATATATCGAGAACGACGACATATACATAGAAAAAAATGTTATAGGGTAGGGGGTAGATATCGATCGACCCTCCTCATGTCGAAGTTATCGGGGAGGGGGTATATCGACAAAATTACTTCATCATATATCATCCAATGCCTACGAGCTTTACCTATATTGCTTGTTGCTTATTTACTTTTCCGCTGCTATTATCTTAAAAACTACAAAAACACTATCGTTACTTTTATTGCTGCTACCGCCACTATCATATTACTTTGCTACTAAACTATCTTGCTGCAGATACTAAGTTTCCAGGTGTGGTTGAATTGACAACTCAACTGCTAATACTTAAGAGTATTCTTTGGCTCCCCTTGTGTCGAATCAATAAATTTGGGTTCAATACTTTACCCTCGAAAACTGTTGCGATCCCCTACACTAGTGGGTTATCCAGACTATTTTCTGGCGCCGTTGCCGGGGAGCACAGCTCTATTCTTTGAGTCACTTGGGATTTATATCTGTTGATCACTATGAAGAATTTGAAGGACTCAAAAACCAAGATCTTACCCTCAAGTACGAGGGGAGGTAAGGAACTGCCATCTAGCTCTGCACTTGATTCTCCTTCTGTTATGAGTAAACTTGCGACACCAACTCCTGCTATTGAATCTGATATGTCATATGTTCTTGATGATGCTACTTCTGCTATGTATGATGAAACTACCTCTATGCCTGATACCATGCCACTAGGTGAATTTCTAGATGAACAAATTGCTAAGGTTAGGGAGAGTGCAAATGTTGAAATTGATGATTGCTACCTCTTGAGCTTGCGTTGTATTCCCTTGAAGAGGAAAGGGAGATGCAACACAGTAGCGTAAGTATTTCCCTCGGTTTTTGAGAACCAAGGTATCAATCCAGTAGGAGACCACACACGAGTCCCTCGCACTTGCACAAACAAATAAGAACTTCGCAGCCAACGCGATAAGGGGTTGTCAATCCCTTTACGGTCACTTACGAAAGTGAGATCTGATAGAGATGATAGTTGATATTTTTGGTATTTTTGGTTTAATAAAACAGCAAATAAAAGCGGTAAAAGTAAAGTAGATGTAGATTGATATGTTGAGAATAGACCCGGGGGCCATAGTTTTTTCTAGTGGCTTCTCTCATGATAGCGATATTCTACGGCGGGTAAACAAATTACTGTTGAGCAATTCATAGAAAAGCGAATAACTATGAGACTATCTAGGCATGATCATTGTATATAGGCATCACGTCCGAGACAAGTAGACCGACTCCTGCCTGCATCTACTACTATTACTCCACACATCGACCGCTATCCAGCATGCATCTAGTGTATTGAGTTCATACGAACAGAGTAACGCCTTAAGCAAGATGACATGATGTAGAGGGATAAACTCAAGCAATATGATGTAAACCCCATCTTTTTATCCTCGATGGCAACAATACAATACGTGCCTTGCTGCCCCTACTGTCACTGGGAAAGGACACCGCAAGATTGAACCCAAAGCCAAGCACTTCTCCCATTGCAAGAACTATAGATCTAGTAGGCCAAACCAAACCAATAATTCGAAGAGACTTCAAGGATATTATGAGCACACATAAAAAGTTCAGAAAAGAACCAAATATCTATCATAGATAACCTTGATCATAAACTCACAATTCATCGGATCTCGACAAACACACCGCAAAAAGACATTACATCGAATATATCTCCTCGAAGACCGAGTAGAACTTTGTATTGAGATCCAAAGAGAGAGAAGAAGCCATCTAGATACTAGCTATGGACCCGAAGGTTTGTGGTAAACTACTCACCACTCATGGTGAGGGCGATGATGGTGATGATGAAGGCCTCCGTGATGGATCCCCCTCCGGTGGAGCTCCGGAACAGGCTCCAAGATGGGATCTCCACGGGAATAGAAGCTACGGCGATGGAATTAGGGTTTTCTCTCTGTTCTCGGAATTTCTGGGTTACGTGGACTTAATTATATAGGAAGAAGCAGGGCACCGGGGGCCACTTGAGGGGGCCTCGAGGCAGGGGGCGCGCCCTGGGAAGGGGGGCGCGCCCAGCACCCTCGAGGGCCACCTCTTTGTCCCCTGACTTGGTCCTCAAGCTCCGCGTGCGTGATTTTCTCCAAAAATATCTCTCGCGAAGGTTTCATTCCATTTGGACTCCGTTTGATATTCCTTTTCTGCAAAACCCTGAAATAGGCAAAAAATATCAATCTGGACTGGGCCTTTGGGTTAGTAGGTTAGTCCAAAAAATGATATAAAAGTGAATGATAAAGCCCATTAAACATCCAAGACTTCATAAATAATAGCATGGAACAATAAAAAATTATAGATACGTTGGAGACGTATCAAGCATCCCCAAGCTTAATTCCTGCTCGTCCTCAAGTAGGTAAATGATAGAGAAAGAATTTTTTGATGTGGAATTCTAACCAATATAGTTTTTCAATGTAATTCTCTTAATTGTGGCATGAATGTTCAGATCTGAAAGATTCAAGATAAAAGTCTATATTGACATAAGAAATAATAATAGTTCATGCAATACTAACAAAGCAATCATGTCTTCTCAAAATACTATGGCTACAGAAAGTTATCCCTACAAAATCATATAGTCTGGCTATGCTCCCTCTTCATCACACAAAATATTAATATCATCCACAATCCCAATTTCAGCCAAGCATTTGTTTTTATACTCTATCTTTGGCCTTTTTTGGAGGGGCTTTATTGATTTAGCCTTTCCTCACATGCGACAATGCTCTAATAATGATAATCATCGCACTTTCATTGAATTACAACTCGATATTACAACTCGATACTAGAACAAAGTATGACTCTATATGAATGCGTCCGGCGGTGTACCAGGATGTGCAATGAATCAAGAGTGACATGTATGAAAAATTATGCATGGTGGCTTTGGCACAAAAACGATGTCAACTACATGATCATGCATGGCAATATGACAATATGATGCGTGTCATATGAACGGAATGGTGGAAAGTTGCATGGCAATATATCTCGGAATGGCTATGGAAATGCCATGATAGGTAGGTATGGTGGCTGTTTTGAGAAACAATATGGTGGCTGTTTTGAGGAAGGATATATAGTGGATTTATGGCACCGGCGAAAATTGCGCGGTACAAGAGACGCTAGCAATGGTGGAAGGGTGAGAGTGCGTATAATCCATGGACTCAACGTTAGTCATAATAACTCATATACTTATTGCAAAAATCTACGAGTCATCAAAACAAAGCAATCAACTCATGCTCCTAGGGGGGAGGTTGGTAGGAGTTAACCATCGCGCACCCCCGACCTCCACACAAAGGTTGGCACTCTACAAATACCTCATGCTCTAACTTCGTCACATAGCGGTTCACCATACGTGCATGATACGGGAATCACTAAACTTAACACAAGTATTTCTCAATTTCATAATAACTCCACTAGCATGACTCTAATATCACTATCCTCATGTCTCAAAACAACTATCAAGCATCCAACATCTCATTCTAGTCAATGCACTTGGTGTGATTTTTTTTACTACATTGACATTGGATGTCTATCGTGTGAAGACTAGTTCTTTTAGCCTAAACACATTACCATGCTATTTTAATAGACTCTCAAATAGATATAAGTGAAGCATGAGAGTTCAACAATTTCTACAAAATATTATCACCACCGTGCTCTATAAGATATAAGTGAAGCACTAGAGCAAAAACTATTCAACTCAAAAGATATAAGTGAAGCACATAGAGTGTTCCAATAATTTCTAGGCTATATTTAACTCTATCAAATAGGTGTGTCCAGCAAGGATGATTGTGGCAAACTAACAAGCAAAGACTCAAATTATACAAGACGCTCCAAGCAAAACACATATCATGTTGCGAATAAAATTATAGCTCCAAGTATAGTTACCAATGGATGAAGACGAAAGAGTGGATGCCTTCCCGGGGCATCCCCAAGCTTAGGCTTTTGATTATCTTGAATTTACTTGGGGTGCCATGGGCATTCCCAAGCTTAGGCCTTTGCTACTCCTTGTTCCATAGTCCATCAAAGCAATACTCAAAACTTGAAAACTTCACAACACAAAACTTAGACAAAAATTCTCATGAGCTCCGTTAGTATAAGAAAGCAAACCACCACTCAAAGGTACATAAATGAATTCATTCTCTGTTTATATTGGTGTTAAACCTACTATAATCCAACTTCTCTATGGTTCATATCCTCCAATACTACTCATAGATGCATCGGAATAAGCAAACAACACACGAAAAACAGAATATGTCAAAGACAGAACATTCTGTAGTAATCTGTAGGGTTCGTGTACTTCTGGAACTCCAAAAACTTCAAACTAAATTTTTAAATTTGCGCAATTTGTCTACAAATCATATGCAAAAAGAATCAACTAAAATGCACGCTCCAGTAAAATCCCACGACTACTTTAGCCAGCGCTAACGATTCTGTTTTTTCACAGCAAGATCATATAAACTTCACACAAGTCTTCCCAAAGGTTCTACTTGGCACAAACATTAAACAAAATAAGAAACAACATCTAATCAGAGGCTAGATGCAATATTTATTCCCTAACAGCAACAAAAACAAAAAAACAAAAAATTGGGTTGCCTCCCAACAAGCGCTATCGTTTTACGCCCCTAGGTAGGCACGATACAAGATAGATCTAGGTATTGCCATCCTTGGAAGGCAATCCATAAGTGGCTCTCATAATAGATTCATATGGTAATTTGATTTTCTTTCTAGGAAAGTGTTACATGCCTTTCCTTAACGTAAATTGGAATCTAATATTTCCTTCCTTCATATCAATAATTGCACCAATCGTTCTAAGGAAAGGTCTACCGAGAATAATAGGACACGAAGGATTGCAATTCATATCAAGAACAATGAAATCTACGGGCACATAATTCCTATTGGCAACAATAAGAACATCATTAATTCTTCCCATAGGTTTCTTAATAGTGGAATAAGCAAGATGCAAATTTAAAGAACAATCATCAAGCTCATGGAACCCTAGCAAATCACACAAAGTTTTTGGGATAGTGGAGACACTAGCACCCAAATCACACAAAACATAGCATTCATGATCTTTTATTTTTATTTTGATAGTAGGTTCCCACTCATCATAAAGCTTTCTAGGTATAGAAACTTCCAACTCAAGTTTTTCTTCATAAGATTGCATCAAAGCATCAACTATATGTTTAGTGAAAGCTTTATTTTGACTATAAGCATGCGGAGAATTTAGCACGGATTGTAATAAGGAAATACAATCAATCAAAGATAAATTATCATAATTGAATCCCTTGAAATCCAAAGTAGTGGGTTCATCACTATGCAAAGTTTTAATCTCTTCACTCCCAGTTTTAGCAATTTTAGCATCAAGATCTAAAAATTCCGAATCATTGGGACACCTTAAAGCAGAATCATCTCCAATCCAATTATCATCAAGATTAATACTAGAAAACAAGGATCTAATAGGAGACACATCAATAACTTTCAGATCTTCATCTTTATTTTCATGATAACTAGAAGAACACGATTTAATATAATCTTCTCTTTTAGCACGCATTCTAGGGGTTCTTTCTTTGCATTCATCAATGGAAATTCTCATGGCTTTGAGAGACTCATTGATATCATGCTTAGGTGGGATAGATCTAAGTTTCAAAGAATCAACATCAAGAGTAATTCTATCCACACTTCTAGCCAATTCATCAAACTTAAGCAATTTCTCTTCAAGCATAGCATTGAAATTCTTTTGCGAGATCATAAACTCTTTAACACTAGTTTCAAATTCAGAAGGCATCTTTCCATAAGAGTTGTTGTAGGAATTACCATAATTATTAGAATAATTAGTAGGAAAAGGCCTAGGATTAAAATTACCTCTATAAGCAATGTTACCAAAATTATTCCTACCAAAAAAATTCGTATCCAAAGATTCATTGTTATTCTCAATGAAAGTGGACAAAGGCATATCATTAGGATCAGAAGAAGCACTCTTAGCAGCAAACAATTTCATAAGTTCATCCATCTTTCCACTCATAACACTAATTTCTTCGATAACATGCTCTATTTTACTAGTAGATCTTTCGGTGTGCCATTGAGAATAATTAACCATAATAATGTCTAGGAGTTTGGTAGCTTCTCCTAAGGTAGTTTCCATGAAAGTGCCTCCGGTGGCTGAATCTAAAAGATTTCTAGAAGCAAAATTCAAGCCAGCATAAAAGTTTGGAATAATCATCCATAGATTCAAACCATGTGTAGGGCAATTACGTATCATCAATTTCATTCTCTCCCAAGCTTGTGCAACATGCTCATGACCTAGTCGCTTAAAATTCATAATATCGTTTCTAAGAGAGATGATCTTAGTAGGAGGGAAATACTTAGAGATAAAAGCATCTTTGCACTTATTCCACGAATCAATACTCTTTCTAGGCAAAGAGGAAAACCAAGTTTTAGCACGATCTCTAAGTGAAAACGGAAATAACTTCAATTTAACAATATCGTTATCCGTATCCCTTTTCTTTTGCATATCACACAAATCAACAAAGTTGTTTAGATGGGTAGCGGCATCTTCACTAGGAAGGCCGGAGAATTGATCTTTCATGACAAGATTCAACAAAGCAGCATTGATCTCACAAGATTCCGCATCGGTAATAGGAGCAATTGGAGTGCTAATAAACTCATTGTTGTTGGTATTGGAGAAGTCACACAATTTGGTATTGTTCTGAGCCATAGTGACAAGCAAGCAATCCAACACACATAAGCAAACAAGAAGCAAGCGAACGAAAAACACACGGCGGAAGAAGGGCGAATAAAACGGCCAGGGTGAAGTGGGGGAGAGGAAAACGAGAGGCAAAAAATGTAATGCGAAGGATAAGGGTTTGTGAGAGGTACTTCGTATATGACTTTTGCGTAAGCCTCCCCGGCAACGGCGCCAGAAATTCTTCTTGCTACCTCTTGAGCTTGCGTTGTATTCCCTCGAAGAGGAAAGGGAGATGCAGCACAGTAGCGTAAGTATTTCCCTCGGTTTTTGAGAACCAAGGTATCAATCCAATAGGAGAGCACGCGCGAGTCCCTCGCACCTGCACAAACAAATAAGAAATTCGTAGCCAACGCGATAAGGGGTTGTCAATCCCTTTACGGTCACTTACGAAATTGGTATTTTTGGTTTAATAAAACAACAAATAAAAGCGGTAAAAGTAAAGTAGATGCAGATTGATATGTTGAGAATAGACCCGGGGCCATAGTTTTCTCTAGTGGCTTCTCTCATGATAGTGATATTCTACGGCGGGTAAACAAATTACTGTCGAGCAATTGATAGAAAAGCGAATAATTATGAGACTATCTAGGCATGATCATTGTATATAGGCATCACGTCCGAGACAAGTAGACCGACTCCTGCCTGCATCTACCACTATTACTCCACACATCGACCGCTATCCAGCATGCATCTAGTGTATTGAGTTCGTACGAACAGAGTAACGCCTTAAGCAAGATGACATGATGTAGAGGGATAAACTCAAGCAATATGATGTAAACCCCATCTTTTTATCCTCGATGGCAACAATACAATACGTGCCTTGCTGTCCCTACTGTCACTGGGAAAGGACACCGCAAGATTGAACCCAAAGCCAAGCACTTCTCCCATTGCAAGAACTATAGATCTAGTAGGCCAAACCAAACCAATAATTCGAAGAGACTTGCAAGGATATTATGAGCACACATAAAAAGTTTAGAGAAGAACCAAATATCTTTCATAGATAACCTTGATCATAAACTCACAATTCATCGGATCTCGACCAACACACCGCAAAAAGAGATTACATCGAATAGATCTCCTCGAAGACCAAGGAGAACTTTGTATTGAGATCCAAAGAGAGAGAAGAAGCCATCTAGATACTAGCTATGGACCCGAAGGTCTGTGGTAAACTACTCACAACTCATGGTGAGGGCGACGATGATGATGATGATGATGATGAAGGCCTCCGTGATGGATCCCCCTCCGGTGGAGCTTCGGAACAGGCTCCAAGATGGGATCTCCACGGGAACAGAAGCTACAGCAGTGGAATTAGGGTTTTCTCTCTGTTCTCGGAGTTTCTGCGGTACGTGGACTTATATAGGAAGAAGGAGGGCACCGGGGGGCACTTGAGGGGCCCTCGAGGCAGGGGGCGCGCCCTGGAAAGGGGGACACGCCCCCACCCTCGAGGGCCACCTCTTTGTCCCCTGACTTGGTCCTCAAGCTCTGCGTGCGTGATTTTCTCCAAAAATATCTCTCGCCAAGGTTTCATTCCGTTTGGACTCCGTTTGATATTCCTTTTCTGCAAAACCCTGAAATAGGCAAAAAAAAACAGCAATCTGGACTGGGCCTTTGGGTTAGTAGGTTAGTCCCAAAAATGATATAAAAGTGAATGATAAAGCCCATTAAACATCCAAGACTTCATAAATAATAGCATGGAACAATAAAAAATTATAGATATGTTGGAGACGTATCAATGATATTTATGAAAGTGATGATGAAACTACTCCCAATAGATATGAATTGCCTGTTGTGCCTGAGGGTTATGTTATGGCTGAAGAAACTGCTAGAGACTTTCTTGCTTGCAATGATAGATATGATCTTAAGAAATTATTAGCTAAGCTGAAAGAAAAGTCCTTGAATGCTATAATGAAACATGACCCTACTTTTGCTACTTCACCCATCTGCGTTACTGATAAGGATTATGAATTCTCTATTGACCCTGAGTTAATTACGTTGGTTGAATCTGATCCTTTCCATGGCTATGAGTATGAAACTGTTGTGGCACATCTTACTAAGTTGAATGATATAGCCACCCTGTTTACCAACGATGAAAAGATTCGTTATAACTATAGCCTCAAGTTATTTCATTTCTCGTTAAAAGGGTGATGCTAAGACTTGGTTTAATTCTCTTAATCCTGGTTGTGTGCGTAGTCCCCAGGATATGATGTATTACTTTTGTGCTAAATATTTTCCCGCTCATAAGAAACAAGCTGCCTTACGGGAAATATATAACTTTGCTCAATTTGAAGAAGAAAGTCTCCCACAAGCTTAGGGGAGGCTTCTCCAATTACTTAATGCTTTGCCTGATCATCCTCTTGAGATGCATGATATACTTGATGTCTTTTATAATGGACTAACCGATGCTTCCAGAGACCACCTGGATAGTTGTGCTGGTTGTGTTTTCAGGGAAAGAACAATTGAACAGGCTGAACTACTATTGAATAATATGTTGGCCAATGAAAATAATTTGACACTTCCTGAACCAGCCCCGAAGCCAACCCCGAAGAAAAGAGGTGTTCTATTTCTCAGTCCTGAAGATATGCAAGAGGCAAAGAAATCTATGAAAGAAAAAGGTATTAAAGCTGAAGATGTTAAGAATTTACCTCCTATTGAAGAAATACATGGTCTTGATAACCCGACACAGGTAGTAAAGGTAAATACTCTTTATAGATTTGATGAAGGTGATATCCCTCGTTATAAGTCTGCTAGCCAATGCTTAGATGAGTTTGACAATTTTATTGTGAAACAAGAAAACTTCAATGCTTATGTTGGTAGATAATTACAACACAATGCTTATATGATTGAACGCTTGAGTGATTATCTATCTAGAGCTAAATGTGAACTGAAACTCATTAGTATACATGCTTCGATGGTCACCACTCAAGTAGAACAAGTACTTAAGGCTCAGAATGATTTGCTCAATGAATTAAATAGTAAGAATAATGATAATGCCATTAGAGTTGTGACTAGAGGTGGTAGAATGACTCAGGAACCTCTGTATCCTCAAGGCCACCCTAAGAGAATTTAGCAAGATTCTCAGAGAGCTAATTTATATGCACCTAGTTCTTCTAAGAAGAAGAAAAAGAAAAATGATAGGACTTTGCACGCTCCTAGTGAACCTGTAGCTGACACACCTAAGAATCCCAATGATATATCTGTTTCTGATGTTGGGACACAATCTGGTAATGAACATGAACCTAGTGATAATATTAATGATGATGTTCATGATGATGCTCAACCTAGCAATGATAATGATGTAGAAATTGAACCTGCTGTTGATCTTGATAACCCACAATCAAAGAATCAACGTTATGATAAGAGATACTTTGTTGCTAGGAAGCATGGTAGGGAAAGAGAACAATGGGTTCAGAAACCCATGCCTTTTCCTCTGAAACCGTCCAAGAAAAAGGATGATGAGGATTTTGAGCGCTTTGCTGAAATGATTAGACCTATCTTTTTGTGTATGCGTTTGACTAATGTGCTTAAAACAAATCCTTATGCTAAGTATATGAAAGATATTATTACCAACAAAAGAAAGATACCTGAAGTAGAAATTTCCACCATGCTTGCTAATTACACTTTTGAGGGTGGAATGCCTAAGAAATTAGGAGATCCAGGAGTACCAACTATACCTTTCTCCATTAATAGAAACTATGTTAAAACTGCTTTGTGTGATCTTGGAGCTGATGTTAGTGTTATGCCTCTCCCTTTATATCGTAGACTTGACTTGAGTAAGTTGACACCTACTGAAATACCTTTGCAAATGGCTGATAAATCAACTGCTATACCTGTCGGTATTTGTGAGGATGTGCCTGTTGTAGTTGCAAATGTTACTATTCTAACGGACTTTGTTATACATGATATTCCCGAGGACGATAGTATGTCTATTATTCTTGGAAGACCCTTTTTGAATACTACAGGGGCTGTTATTGATTGCAACAAAGGCAATGTCACTTTTCATGTCAATGCTAATGAGCATACGGTACACTTTCCGAGGAAACAACCTCAGGTCCATAGTATCAATTATATTGAAAAAATTTCAACTATTACTATTGGAGGTTTTGAGTTTCCTCTTCCTACTATCAAGAAGACATATGACATCCTTATTGTTGGGGACATACGTATCCCCACTGAGGTAACCTAGTGTTATTCGAAAATTCTCCGGTTTCATGTTACTCGGAAAGAGTTTATTAACAAGACCTGATCAACCTTGTTAATGGATTCCTTTTAATGAACATGGGATAGGTGAATCTAGATAGCATCACCTTCTGTACCCTCCTTTTACTTTCTGTTAATTAAGATAAATAAAGCAAAATCAGTATTTTCTGTCTGTTTCCAGACTTATCCGTGCAATAAAAAAATATCTCGAAAATAAAAGTACTCCAAATGCCATGAAAATGAAATATGATTTTTTTCGAGAATAATTGAGGAAATATGGCACTGAACACACGGCGAGGGGAGCCAGCACATGTCCACGAGGGTCCAGGGCGCGCCCCCCTTCCTCGTGGGCCCCACATGGCCCCCTCCACTTATTCATGCACCCATGCTATTCTTCTTCCTCCAAAAAAATCCCCAACCAGCTCAAACCCGAGTTCTAGCTCATCTTGCTGCCATTTTCGATCTCCTTGCTCAAAGCACCATTCACCAAACTGTTTGGGGAGATTGTTCCTTGGTATGTGAATCCTTCATTGGTCCAATTAGTTATTTTTCTAGTGCTTTATTTGTTGCAAATTAATGCTATTGCGGTGACCTTGTTCTTGAGCTTGCATGTCAAATTTTCGTGGTCCCAAGTAGTTCTAATGCATGATATGGCCTCTAGGCACTTATAGGAGTTGCTGCTATCAATCTTGTTGAGTTTGGTTAACTTTTATTGTGAGTTACTAAAAATTTCAGAAATTTTCAGAAAAGGAAAATGTTAAAAAGATTGTTGAGGGGCTCCTCCAGCAAGAGCTCAGAGGAGAAGAAGGGAGAAGAAAATAAGAAGCCCAAGTATAATCTTCCTCGCATGGCGGAAGTTCGACCGTGTGAATGGCCTTGCAATGATTTCATGGTGTCCGCCGGGATTTACGAAGACTTTTAGTGGTTGGCAAATAATGCATGCCTCACCGACTTCCTCCACGACCAGAAAGAACAGTATCTCTTACTCACCAATATTTTCACGCAAAGTTTTCATTTTTATTCTTGGAAAACACCACCTACGATGGAGTTTTGTTTATATGATGTGATTAAGGAGATATCACTCTTAGACTTTTGTGAAATTTGCAAAGTATCCTTTGGAGGTAGACTTGATGAACCACGCCGTGAAGACATAGAAGGGTTCATTGACATGATAGCCGTAGGGTAAATGAGACAAGTTTCAGGGGCAATAATCACTAGTATACACTTCCCTGTTATGCGCTACTTTGCCTTCTTTGCTAGTAGATGTTTAATTGGTCGCGGGAACAGTGGGATTCTCAGTGCCCCTGATATTATCATTTTACGACATGCTTTGTTTCAAGACACAAATTTTAGCTTGGGCGCCGTTGTTGCCAAATGTTTGAGTCTGAACCGCTCAAAGGGGCCCGTCTTTGGAGGCATCTTTGCTTCTCACCTTGCTGAATATTTTAATATACCTATTAGGCATCATGAGAAGGAAGAAAAATTGCTTGCCCCTATTTATCTAGACTACAAGAGCATGGTAGCTCATGACTTTATTGTTAAGGACAAGAACATGCTAGCTTAATTATAAATTAAGGTTTGATGAAATATACTATGAAATTGTTACCTTGCCTGCACCATTTTTGTTTGATCTGTCCATAGGCAAGTATCTCATCACATCACATGCCCTCTACAAGTACCAGGGCCAGGAACAAGCTTCAGAGCCTGAGCCTGAACCACCACTTGATCCTTCCCGTCAATCTGTTTATGGGTGGGAGCTGGACGAGATCGCCAACCAGTGGCACCCAGAGGATGCATCTCAGTACACTGGAGGGAGTGGCTTCGATCCGTGGCCATAGACCAACTTAGGCCAAAAGCCTAAGCTTGGGGGAGTACGTGTTTCTCACCGACTTACACTCATGTTCACACACTTATTCTAGTTGTCGGTGCTCACACTCTTTCACTATACCATCCATGTTTAGTTTCAATTTCTTTTTCTTAGTCTTTTTCTTGTGTGCCAGAAAAACCCAGAAAAACAAAAAAATATTAGTTGTAGCTTCTAGCTAGTTTACTTTCTTTGTTTGTAGTAGTATTTAAAATGAAAACCCCAAAAGATTTCTCGTTCTTCTTTTGCTTGTTGGGAGCTTTCCTGTGTAAATAGTTTATTTTTCTTTTCTTTGGGGGTTAAGAGTAGAATACCATGATTGAAAATGCTTAGTGGCTCTCATATGCTTTATCGTTGATTTAACCTTGAGCCATATTACCTTGTCTTCTCTCTTGTATTAAATGTCTGCATATTCCAGCTTAGTCCAATGCACGTGCACTGTTATTATTATCCACACCGTTCGGCCGTGCAAGTGAAAGGCAATAAGGATGATATATGATGAACTAATTGAGATGAGAAAAGCTGGTATGAACTCGACCTCTTTTGTTTTTGTAAATGTGATAGCTCATCGTTCTTGATTCAGCTTGGTATGAATGAAACATGTTTGCAATGACAATTAGAGATCATAGCTGCTTATGCCATGCTTAATTAGCGGAGAGTTTATAATGGTCTATCTTGCGTGCCAACATGATATTAAAATGGTTGTGATGTGGTATGATGGGTGGTATCCTCCTTTGAAAGATTTACGTGATCTAACTTGGCACATGTCCATGCATGTAGTTGAAACAAATCAACATAGCCTTCACAATATTTATGTTCATGGTGATTTATATCCTACTCATGCTTGCATTCATTGTTGATTAATTTTAATGCATGTTCATGATCATTGTTGCTCTCTAGCTGGTCGCTTGCGAGTCTCTTTCTAGCCTTCACCTGTACTAAGTGGGAATACTGCTTGTGCATCCACTTCCATTAACCCCAAAGTTATTCCATATGAGTCCACCATACCTTATTATATGCGGTATTTACCTGCCGTTCCAAGTAAATTTATATGCGCCAAACTCTAAACCTTCAAATGAAATTCTGTTTTGCATGCTCGAACAGCTCATGTATCAACTAGGACTGTCTATATCTTCCATGCTAGGTGGGTTATTCTCATGATTAGTGGACTCCGCTCATCATTCATGAAAAAATGGCTGGTAACCGTGTGATGGCCTGGCTTATTAGGGATGATAGACTACTCATATCAATAAGGAATTCCTTCTTTTTCGAAAGCCCATTCAGACAGAACTCCAAAGTTAAGCGTGCTCAGCTTTGAGTAGTTTCAGGATGGGTGACCGACCGGGAAGTTGCTCCCGGGTGCGCATGAGTGAGGACAAAGTGCGCAGAAAAGACTAGTATTGATATGTGAGGCCAGTCTAGATCCCGCCAGGTGTAACGACCACCGGCGGGTGTGTCCGGGGCGTTACAAGTTGGTACCAGGGTCGACCCTCATGGTTACACGGATGTTTGCGGATAGCTTCGCGGTCATGTTGTTCATGACGTTTGTGACCCGTCGTGGCACACGGCACGGCACATGTATCGGACTGGATGCACAGACGTTTGTGCCAAGAGGGAACGTTCCTGTGGCCCGACGAGGACGTCGGTTCCTCTGAGTGAGGGTGTATGTGATGGCCTGGCTTATTAGGGATGATAGACTACTCATATCAATAAGGAATTCCTTCTTTTTCGAAATCCCATTCAGACAGAACTCCAAAGTTAAGCGTTCTCAGCTTGGAGTAGTTTCAGGATGGGTGACCGACCGGGAAGTTGCTCCCGTGTGCGCACGAGTGAGGACAAAGTGCGCATAAAAGACTAGTATTGATATGTGGGGCCAGTCTAGATTCCGCCAGGAGTAACAACCACCGGCGGGTGTGTCCGAGGCGTTACAAACCGGGATGCCCAGTCCCATGCTCAAAATCATAATAATTAAACAAAACTCCCCCATGGTTGTTGCTTGTTTGGACGGTACCCCGTGGATTCGGATGGCCGTCGAGTGTGCTTGTTGGTGGTTGGGGGAGTATAAACTTTACCATTCTATTTGGGAACCGCCTATAATGTGCGTAACATGGGAGATATCGAGATTCTTGGTTGTTATGTTGACAATGAAAGTATACCGCTCAAAATGTTATTCAATCTCTATTTAGAAATCGAGCTCTGGCACCTCTAGAAATCCATGATTCCCTCTACGAAGGGCCTATCTATTTACTTTTATGCAGAGCCATCACCCTCTTATCAAAGAGCACCAGTAGGAGAGCACCCATGTCGTTGCATGTATTACAATTAATTTGCATTGAGTATGATCATGACTGGATCTCTTTTACCATGAATTACAATGTCTAGTCAGTCCTTGATCTTTAAAGGTGCTCTGCATTTATGTTTTGCGGTCTCAGAAAGGGCTAGTGAGATACCATCTTGTTATATCATATCATGATTGTTTTGAGAAAGTGTTGTCATCCAAGGTTTATTATTATTGCTCGCTAGTTGATTATGCCATTGATGTGACTAGTCTTGAGACCTGAAAGTTATTGCGAATGTGGTTAGTTCATGTAATGCCCCAGATGTAACACTTTCCCTATATGGCAATATTAAACTTTGGCTTCATCATTTTCCTTCGGGGTTCTTCTTTCATTTCGGGTTTCTCTATTTTGTCATGTGCGTGTGTGCATTTCATCCATGTCATGTTGTCATGTGCATTGCATTGCATTACATTTGTGTTGTCACTTGCATCCGGTCCCACTCGTCTCTTCCCGTTGTCCGTTTCGAGTTCCGACGCTCTCACACGTGCCCGTGGCATCCCCGAGTCCTTCTTTCGTGTGTGACCGTGTAACGTTTCCGGAATGACGTGAGACTTGTCGTGCGATGTTGTTTTGGTACGTGTAGGCCGCCTATCAAGTTTCATCGCGTTTGGAGTTCGTTTGGTACTCCAACAGGTAACCTAGTGGGCTAAAAGTACCTCCTCTTTGAGGCCCAAGACCTCCTCCACATCAGCCCGTCAACCCAGCACAACCCTTCCCATCATCTCGGTCGTCGAATTGTGATCGCGTGGCCGAAAACCGCTCCCCATTTGGAGTCTCCTAGCTCCTTGTGCCTATAAAAACGTCCCCCATGCCATTTTTGTCTAAAAAACCCTAGCTCCACTCCTCCTTCGCCGCGCCGGACACGTCCGTACGCCACCGGACGTGTCCAGCGACCTCCGCACCACTCGCGTGATGACATGTGGCACCGTCGCCGCTCCCCACCGCGCCGGCCCGCGCGGCCCGTGTTGGGGAACGTAGTATTTTAAAATTTTCCTACGATCACGCAAGATCTATCTACCAGATGCATAGCAACGAGAGGGAAGAGTGTGTCTACGTACCCTCGTAGACCGGAAGCGGAAGCGTCAAGTGATGCGGTTGATGTAGTCGAACTTCTTCGCGATTCAACCGATCAAGCACCGAACGTACGGCACCTCCGCGTTCAGCACACGTTCAGCTTGATGACGTCCCACGAGCTCTTGATCCAGTTGAGCTTCACGGGTGAGTTTCGTCAGCATGACGGCGTGGTGACGGATATGATGTATTTACCGGCGCAGGGCTTCTCCTAAGTACTGCGATCGTATGACCGAGGTGTGTTTCTATGGAGGGGGGCACCGCACACGGCTGGAACAATTCAACTTGTGTGTCTTTGGGTGCCCCCCTGCCCCCGTATATAAAGGAGCAAGAGGGGAGGGTCGGCCGGCCTCCTATGGTGCGGCTAGGGCAATCCTACTAGGAATAGGATTGCAATCCTATTCCTAGTAGGAGTCCACCAAGAAGGAAGAGAGGGAAAGGAAAAGAGGGAGAGGTGGCGCCCCCCCCCAATCCTAGTCCAACTAGGATCCCTAGGTGGGGCGCCGGCCAGCCTCTATTGGCTGCCTCTCTCCTTTCCTCAAGGCCCACTATGGACCATCCCCCCTCGTGGGGGTTTCCGGTAACCCCCTCCGGCAATCCAGTTAAATCTGAAACTTTTCCGGAACACTTCCGGTGTCCGAATATAGTAGTCCAATATATCAATCTTTATGTCTCGGACATTCCGAGACTCCTCGTCATGTCCGTGATCTCATCCGGGACTCCGAACTACCTTCGGTACATCAAAACTCATAAACTCATAATACCGATCGTCATCAAACGTTAAGCGTGCGGACCCTACGGGTTCGAGAACTATGTAGACATGACCGAGACTCATCTCCGATCAATAACCAATAGCGGGACCTGGATGCTCATATTGGTTCCTACATATTCTACGAAGATCTTTATCGGTCAAACCGCATAACAACATACGTTGTTCCTTTTGTCATCGGTATGTTACTTGCCCGAGATTCGATCGTCGGTATCTCCATACCTAGTTCAATCTCGTTACTGGCAAGTCTCTTTACTCGTTCCGTAACACATCATCTCATGACTAACTTATTAGTCTTTTGCTTGCAAGGCTTATTGTGATGTGTGTTACCGAGAGGGCCCAGAGATACCTCTCCGACACTCGGAGTGACAAATCCTAATCTTGATCTATGCCAACACCACGAATACTTTCGGAGACACCTGTAGAGCATCTTTATGATCACCCAGTTACGTTGTGACGTTTGATAGCACACAAGGTGTTCATACGGTATTCGGGAGTTGCATAATCTCATAGTCATAGGAACATGTATAAGTCATGAAGAAAGCAATAGCAGTAAAACTAAACGATCATAGTGCTATGCTAACGGATGGGTCTTGTCCATCACATCATTCTCCTAATGATGTGATCCCGTTGATCAAATGACAACTCATGTCTATGGTTAGGAAACATAACCATCTTTGATCAATGAGCTAGTATAGTAGAGGCATACTAGGGATACTCTGTTTTGTCTATGTATTCACACATGTACTAAGTTTCCGGTTAATACAATTCTAGCATGAATAATAAACATTTATCACGATATAAGGAAATATAAATAACAACTTTATTATTGCCTCTAGGGCATATTTCCTTCAGTCTCCCACTTGCACTAGAGTCAATAATCTAGCTCACATCGCCATGTGATTTAATACCGATAGTTCACATCGTTATGTGAATAACACCCATAGTTCACATCACCATGTGACCAACACCCAAAGGGTTTACTAGAGTCAATAATCTAGTTCACATCGCTATGTGATTAATACCCAAGTGTAATAAGGTGTGATCATGTTTTGCTTGTGAGAGAAGTTTAGTCAACGGGTCTGCCACATTCAGATCCGTATGTATTTCGCAAATTTCTATGTCTACAATGCTCTGCATGGAGCTACTCTAGCTAATTGCTCCCACTTTCAATACGCATCCAGATTGATACTTAGAGTCATCTGGATTTAGTGTCAAAGCTTGCATCGGCGTAACCCTTTACGACGAACTCTTTATCACCTCCATAATCGAGAAATATTTCCTTAGTCATCTAATTACTAAGGATAATTTTGACCGCTGTACAGTGATCTACTCCTGGATCACTATTGTACCTCCCTGTCAAACTCATGGCAAGGTACACAACGTGTTTTGTACACAGCATGTCATACTTTATAGAACCTATGGCTGAGGCATAGGGAATGACTTTCATTCTCTCTATATTTTTCTGCCGTGGTCTGGCTTTGAGTCTTACTCAATCTTCACACCTTACAAGTCAGGCAAGAACTCCTTCTTTGACTGATCCATTTTGAACTACTTCAAAATCTTATCAAGGTATGTACTCATCGAAAGTCTTATCAAGCGTCTTGATCTATCTCTATAGATCTTGATGCCCAATATGTAAGCAGCTTCACCAAGGTCTTTCTTTGAATAAACTCCTTTCAAACACTCCTTTATGCTTTCCAGAAAATTCTACATCATTTCGGATCGACAATATGTCATTCACATATACTTATCAGAAAGGTTGTAGTGCTCCCACTCACTTCTTGTAAATACAGGCTTCACCGCAAGTCTGTATAAATCTATATGCTTTGATCAACTTATCAAAGCGTATATTCCAACTCCGAGATGTTTGCACCAGTCCATAGATGGATCGCTGGAGCTTGCACATTTTGTTAGCACCTTTAGGATTGACAAAACCTTCTGGTTGCATCATATACAAGTCTTCTTTAATAAATCCATTAAAGAATGCAGTTTTGTTATCCATTTGCCAGATTTCTTAAAAAGCGGCAATTACTAACATGATTCGGACAGACTTAAGCATCGCTACGGGTGAGAAAGTCTCATCGTAGTCAACTCCTTGAACTTGTCGAAACCCTTTCGCAACAAGTCGAGCTTTGTAAACAGTAACATTACCGTTTGCGTCGGTCTTCCTCTTGAAGATCCATTTATTTTCGATGGCTTGCTGATCATCGGGCAAGTCAACCAAAGTCCATACTTTGTTCTAATACATGGATCCCATCTCAGATTTCATGGTCTCAAGCCATTTTGCGGAATCTGGGCTCATCATCGCTTCCTCATAGTTCGTAGGTTCATCATGGTCTAGTAACATGACTTCCAGAACTGGGTTGCCGTACCACTCTAGTGCGGAACGAACTCTGGTTGATCTACGAAGTTCAGCAGAAACTTGATCTGAAGTTTCATGATCATCATCATTAGCTTCCTCACTAACTGGTGTAGGAATCACTGGAACGAGTTTCTGTGATGTACTACCTTCCAATTCGGGAGAAGGTACAATTACCTCATCAAGTTCTACTTTCCTCCCACTCACTTCTTTCGAGAGAAACTCCTTCTCTAGAAAGGATCCACTCTTAGCAACAAAGACCTTGCCTTAGGATCTGTGATAGAAGGTGTACCCAACAGTTTCTTTTTGGGTATCCTATGAAGATTTACTTCTCCGAATTGGGTTCGAGCTTATCATGTTGAAAATTTTTCACATAAGCATCGCATTCCCAAACTTAAAGAAATGACAGCTTAGGTTTCTCGTCAAACCACAGTTCATACGGTGTCATCTCCACGGATTTAGATGGTGCCCTATTTAACGTGAATGTAGCTGTCTCTAATGCATAACCCCAAAAGCGATAGTGGTAGATCGGTAAGAGACATCATCGATCGCACCATATCTAATAAAGTACGGTTATGACATTCGGACACACCATTACACTGTGGTGTTCCAGGTGGCGTGAGTAGTGAAACTATTTCACATTGTTTTTATTGAAGGCCAAACTCGCTAACTCAAATATTTTACCTCTACGATCATATCGTAGAAACTCTTATTTTCTTGTTATGATGATTCTCCACTTCACTCTGAAATTCTTTGAACTTTTCAAATGTTTCAGACTTGTGCTTCATTAAGTAGATATACCCATATCTGCTCAAATCATCAGTGAAGGTCAGAAAATAACGATACCTGCCGCGAGCTTCAACACTCATTGGTCCGCATACATCAGTATGTATGATTTCCAACAACTCTGTTGCTCGCTCCACTGTTCCGGAGAACGGAGTTTTAGTCATCTTGCCCATGAGGCATGGTTCGCAAGCACCAAGTGATTCATAATCAAGTGATTCAAAAAGTCCATAACTATGGAGTTTCTTCATGCGCTTTACACCAATATGACCTAAACGGCAGTGCCACAAATAAGTTGCACTATCATTATTAACCTTGCATCTTTTGGCTTCAATATTATGAATATGTGTATCACACGATCGAGATCCAACAAACCATTTTCATTGGGTGTATGACCATAGAAGGTTTTATTCATGTAAACAGAACAACAATTTTTCTCTAACTTACATGAATAATCGTATTGCAATAAACATGATCAAATCATATTCATGCTCAACACAAACACCAAATAACACTTATTTAGGTTCAATACTAATCCCGAAAGTATAGGGAGTGTGCGATGATGATCATATCAATCTTGGAACTACTTCCAATACATATCGTCACTTCATCCTTTAACTAGTTTCTGTTCATTATGCAACTCCCATTTCGAGTTACTACTCTTTAGCAACTGAACCAATATCAAATACCGAGGGGTTGCTATGAATACTAGTAAAATACACATCAATAATCTGTATATCAAATATACCTTTGTTCACTTTGCCATCCTTCTTATCCGCCAAATATCTAGGGCAGTTCCACTTCTAGTGACCATTTCCTTTGTAGTAGAAGCACTTAGTTTCAGGCTTGAGTTTAGCTTTGGGTTTCTTCACGGGAGTGACAACTTGCTTTTCATTCTTCTTGAAGTTCCCCTTCTATCCCTTTGCCCTTTACTTGAAACAAGTGGTCTGGTTAACCATCAACACTTGATGCTCTTTCTTGATTTCTACCTTCGCCGATTTCAGCATCGTGAAGAGCTCGGGAATTACTTTCGTCATCCCTTGCATATTATAGTTCATCACGAAGTTCTACTAACTTGGTGATAGTGTCTAGAGAACTTTGTCAATTACTATCTTATCTGGAAGATTAACTCCCACTTGATTCAAGCAATTGTACTACCCAGACAATCTGAGCACATGCTCACTGGTTGAGCTATTCTCCTCCATCTTGTAGGCAAAGTACTGTCAGAGGTCTTATACCTCTCGACACGGGCATGAGTATGAAATACTAATTTCAACTCTTGGAACATCTCATATGCTCCGTGGCGTTTCAAAACGTTTTTGAAGTCCCGGTTATAAGCCGTAAAGCATGGTGCACTAAACTATCAAGTAGTCATCATATCGAGCATTTGTCAAAATGTTCATAACGTCTACATCTGCTCCTGCAATAGGTCTGTCACCTAGCGGTGCATCAAGGACATAATTCTTCTGTGCAGCAATGAGGATAATCCTCAGATCACGGAACAATTCCGCATCATTGCTACTAACATCTTTCAACTTGGTTTTCTCTAGGAACATATAAAAAATAAACGTGGAGCAACATCGCGAGCTATTGATCTACAACATAGATATGCTAATACTACCAGGACTAAGTTCATGATAAATTAAAGTTCAATTAATCATATTACTTAAGAACTCCCACTTAGATAGACATCCCTCCGGTCATCTAAATGATCACGTGATCCAAATCAACTAAACCATGTCCGATCATCACGTGAGATGGAGTAGTTTCAATGGTGAACATCTTATGTTGATCATATCTACTATATGATTCACGCTCGACCTTTCGGTCTCCAGTGTTTCGAGGCTATATCTGCATATGCTAGGCTCGTCAAGTTTAACCCGAGTATTCTGCGTGTGCAAAACTGGCTTACACCCGTTGTATTTGAACGTAGAGCTTATCACACCCGATCATCACGTGGTGTCTCGGCACGACGAACTTTCGCAACGGTGCATACTCAGGGAGAACACTTATACCTTGAAATTTAGTAAGGGATCATTTTATAATGCTACTGTCGTTCTAAGCAAAATAAGAAGCATAATAAGATAAACATCACATGCAATCAAAATATGTGACATGATATGACCATCATCATCTAGTGGTTTTGATCTCCATCTCCAAAGCACCGTCATGATCACCTTCGTCACCGGCGCGACACCTTGATCTCCATCGTAGCATCGTTTTCGTCTCGCCAACTATTGCTTCTACGACTATCGCTACCGCTTAGTGATAAAGTAAAGCAATTACATGGCGATTGCATTTCATACAATAAAGCGACAACCATATGGCTCCTGCCAGTTGCCGATAACATTACAAAACATGATCATCTCATACAAAACCGTATAACTCATCATGTCTTGACCATATCACATCACAACATGCCCTGCAAAAACAAGTTAGACGTCCTCTACTTTATTGTTGCAAGTTTTACGTGGCTGCTACAGGCTTAGCAAGAACCGTTCTTACCTACGCATACAAAACCACAACGATGTTTCGTCAAGTATGTGATGTTTTAACCTTCACAAGGACCGGACGTAGCCACACTTGATTCAGCTAAGGTGAGAGAGACAGACACCCGCCAGTCACCTTTAAGCAACGAGTGCTCATAACGGTGAAACCATTCTCGCGTAAGCGTACGCGTAATGTCGGTCCGGGCCGCTTCATCTCACAATACCGCCGAAGCAAAGTATGACATGCTGGTAAGCAGTATGACTAGTATCGCCCACAACTCATTGTGTTCTACTCGTGCATATCATCTACGCATAGACCTGGCTCTAATGCCACTGTTGGGGAACGTAGTATTTTAAAATTTTCCTACGATCACGCAAGATCTATCTACCAGATGCATAGCAACGAGAGGGAAGAGTGTGTCTACGTACCCTCGTAGACCGGAAGCGGAAGCGTCAAGTGATGCGGTTGATGTAGTCGAACTTCTTCGCGATTCAACCGATCAAGCACCGAACGTACGGCACCTCCGCGTTCAGCACACGTTCAGCTTGATGACGTCCCACGAGCTCTTGATCCAGTTGAACTTCACAGGTGAGTTTTGTCAGCACAACGGCGTGGTGACAGATATGATGTATTTACCGGCGCAGGGCTTCTCCTAAGTACTGCGATGGTATGACCGAGGTGTGTTTCTATGGAGGGGGGCACCGCACACGGCTGGAACAATTCAACTTGTGTGTCTTTGGGTGCCCCCCTGCCCCCGTATATAAAGGAGCAAGAGGGGAGGGTCGGCCGGCCTCCTATGGTGCGGCTAGGGCAATCCTACTAGGAATAGGATTGCAATCCTATTCCTAGTAGGAGTCCACCAAGAAGGAAGAGAGGGAAAGGAAAAGAGGGAGAGGTGGCGCCCCCCCCCCCCAATCCTAGTCCAACTAGGATCCCTAGGTGGGGCGCCGGCCAGCCTCTATGGGCTGCCTCTCTCCTTTCCTCAAGGCCCACTATGGACCATCCCCCCTCGTGGGGGTTTCCGGTAACCCCCTCCGGCAATCCAGTTAAATCTGAAACTTTTCCGGAACACTTCCTGTGTCCGAATATAGTCGTCCAATATATCAATCTTTATGTCTCGGACATTCCGAGACTCCTCGTCATGTCCGTGATCTCATCCGGGACTCCGAACTACCTTCGGTACATCAAAACTCATAAACTCATAATACCGATCGTCATCAAACGTTAAGCGTGCGGACCCTACGGGTTCGAGAACTATGTAGACATGACCGAGACTCATCTCCAATCAATAACCAATAGCGGAACCTGGATGCTCATATTGGTTCCTACATATTCTACGAAGATCTTTATCGGTCAAACCGCATAACAACATACGTTGTTCCTTTTGTCATCGGTATGTTACTTGCCCGAGATTCGATCGTCGGTATCTCCATACCTAGTTCAATCTCGTTACTGGCAAGTCTCTTTACTCGTTCCGTAACACATCATCTCGTGACTAACTTATTAGTCTTTTGCTTGCAAGGCTTATTGTGATGTGTGTTACCGAGAGGGCCCAGAGATACCTCTCCGACACTCGGAGTGACAAATCCTAATCTTGATCTATGCCAACACCACGAATACTTTCGGAGACACCTGTAGAGCATCTTTATGATCACCCAGTTACGTTGTGACGTTTGATAGCACACAAGGTGTTCATACGGTATTCGGGAGTTGCATAATCTCATAGTCATAGGAACATGTATAAGTCATGAAGAAAGCAATAGCAGTAAAACTAAACGATCATAGTGCTATGCTAACGGATGGGTCTTGTCCATCACATCATTCTCCTAATGATGTGATCCCGTTGACCAAATGACAACTCATGTCTATGGTTAGGAAACATAACCATCTTTGATCAATGAGCTAGTCTAGTAGAGGCATACTAGGGACACTCTGTTTTGTCTATGTATTCACACATGTACTAAGTTTCTGGTTAATACAATTCTAGCATGAATAATAAACATTTATCACGATATAAGGAAATATAAATAACAACTTTATTATTGCCTCTAGGGCATATTTCCTTCAGCCCGTAGCGGGCCCGCCGCCGCCGCCGAACGGGTCTCTCCGCCCGCGCCCCTCCGCTCCTTCGTCTCCGCCGCCGAGGTCTGCCGCCCGCGCGCGCTCGCCGGCCGTCGGCCCGCAGCTCGCCGGCGCCCGGGTCGCCGCCGGCCGCATCTCGCCGGTCCGAGCTCACACGCCGCCGGCCTAGGCCCTAGTCACCGCCGCCCTTCAAGACCACCCCGCCGCCGGCCCTCACCGTCCTCGCCGTCGGGCGCCCAGGGACCGCCGCCGGCCGCCGGCGTCGTCCCACCGGCCGGGATCGAGGCGCAGCGCCGCCGGATCGAGGGCAGCAGCCCGATCCGATTGGATCTCCAGCGGACGAACCCTAACGGGTCCCGCGACCCGGTACCCGCATTGACCCGGCGCCCGATCTGCAACCCGTTTGACCCGACCCGCTCCGCGTTGACCCTCTGAGGTTGACCCTATTTTTCCCCTAAGTCATTTTTCTATTTTGTTGTCTGATGCATTCTTGTGATGGCAATAACTTTTACTGTGCTTGTCCGATTTGTGCATATGATATGTCAAAATGATCGTGGTGATGAGTACTATATTTTGTTCCATTGTGTCATGCTTGTTTGAGTCCATCTAGATGTCTTAATCCTCATGACAAGAGTGCTACTTGATATAAACTGCTCCTACTTGTTATTTTCATGCCATGTTTGAGATGTGATAACTTGGTGCATGTTTATCCAAATGAAGCAAATGATATGTCCAAATGTTCATCATGAGTTTCTCTACATGTTGGTTGCTATAGCATGTATGTTAGAGTTCATATTGCCATTTTTATCTCTGTTGCAAAAGTGCATGTGGCTGTTAGGTTTTGTAACTTGTTACGAGATGCCTAGTTGAGGAGCCCGTTGCTATTGATGTGTTTGTCCTCATGTCACATGCTCATATGTTTTAGATTCTCCATCATGTCATCTTTGCTGTGGTGCAAACCACTTGCCATGATATGCTTTGAGGTGACTTAAACATGCTCACAAACATGCCATGATAATGTTACTGTTTTAACACTTAGTGAAATTTCATTAAGTCTGGAATCTGTAATATCCTGATGCTATGTTTGCTTGTTGTCCTAGGCAAATCCATGTTAGTTTTGGGGTGGCCATTGACCATTCCGTGCTGTATATGTTGTTGTCTATCCATCCATGCCCTCACATGCTCATTTGGATTGTTGTAGCCTATTTAATTCTTGCTCCCAAGTTGCTATAAAATATTACTGTCAGGTTTTTAGTGTCATGATCAAAATGTTGTAGCTTGTTGCTATTGATCCATGCCTCCTATGGAGATGCTCCAATGGAGTTGTTTGCTGTAGGATATGTCTACTTCATGTCCATGCTTCTTGTCACCATGTTTGAGTGCTGTAGAGTATATATTTCTTGCTCCAAAGTTGCTATGTGGCTGTTAATTTCAGCTTTGCATTGTTTCTTGTTTCGGGTGTATCTTTTAGTCCGTTGCTCCGTTTTGAGCGTTCCCTACATGAAACTTGTGTGATTTTGCATGTAGATTCATAATATCATATTGTTAACATGTTTGGAGTATGTTTTCTTGATGTTTGGATGCATTTTGCACCGTTGCCATGCTTATCTTGTTGTGATCATATCATCTAGACCGTAGCTCCGTTTTAAACAAACTTTATATGAAATTTCGCTAGAATTTCGTGTAGATCATCATGGTGCATGTTAACTTGCTGTATAACAACTTTAAATTAAGGTTTGTTCAGATCTGTACTAATTTCAAACTATGCACATGAGGACTTACCGGATTTGTCTTAAGTAGTTTCTGGCCTCATTTAAACTTGTTGTTCCTATGTTGTTTCTCTGTGCTTCCTACCTTGTCATGTTTTGCATCCTATATAGATCTATCTTGCATCCTACTTGCTAGAGCATATTGTCTTGTTCTTGTGATTGTTCTGGTGTGCTTCCTATGTTGTCATGTTGTGCATCCTAAGTGCATCTGTAGTGCTTCCTAAGTGCATCATACATGCATCCTGTAGTTTGCGCATTGCACCTTGTTTGATTTCGTGTCTCGTGTGTTCTTGTGTTGAGTAGAGCCGGAAGCCGAGACCGAGTACGAGAACGAGGTTACTACCGAGGTTGAGAACGAGGAGCCGTCTTACGATCCCATCGACGACTCGACAGGCAAGATGACCTGACCCAGATAGCATTACTATCTTTGCCTATTGCTAGAAGTCTCGCTCATTAGCTTATTGCCTCGATGCCCATGTTTGTCTGTCAGCCTCCTATTGTAACCATTAATCTGTCTAACCACCCAACCTATGCAAACATTTGATTGGCTAAGTAAGCTTAGCTCAGCCCCTCTTATAGCATTGCTAGTTGCAGTAGAAGATTTGAAGATTCTTGCTTCATGTTGAAGCTTGTTGGGATATCACACTATATAAACCTCTTTAATGAAATCATCTATATATTGGTAATGGGTGGAAGGCTAAGCCTCTTGCTTGGTGATTTGTTCCACTCATGCTGCCCTAGGAACTGTATAAACCGGTGTTATGTTCCTTGATTATGCGTTCCTCACACGGTTGGGGTTATGGGACCCCCTCAATAACCCGCATAGTGCTAAACCTTTTCCAGCAAGGCCCAACTTTGGTACTCCATTTGCCTAATAACTACAACTTGCATAGGGACTAGCTATCCCCTTTTATTATTCAACCCCCGGGCCAGTGCTCCACATGAGTGTTGGTCCAAACTAGAGCACTGTGTGGGTCCGCCCCTTGGAAACTTGGGGTATCTGGTACCTGTATGCTTCGCTCATCCGATCGTGGCCTGAGACTAGATACGCGCGGTGTGACGCCCCCGATTTGACCGTACACTAATCATGCACGCAAATGTGTACGACCAAGATCAAGGACTCGCTTGAAGATATCACAACACAACTCTAGACACAAATTAAAATAATACAAGCTTTATATTACAAGCCAGGGGCCTCGAGGGCTCGAATACATAAGATCGAATACAAAAGAGTCAGCGGAAGCAATAATATCTGAGTACAGACATAAGTTAAACAAGATTGCCTTAAGAAGGCTCGCACAAAACATCAATGATCGAAAAGGCAAGGCCTCCTGCCTGGGACCTCCTAACTACTCCTGGTCGTCAGCTGTCTCCACATAGTAGTAGGCCTCGTCGGGGTAGTAGCAGTCGTCAATGGTGGCATCTGGCTCCTGGACTCCACCATCTGGTTGCATCAACCAGCAAGAAGAAAGAAGGGGGAAAAGGGGGAGCAAAGCAACCGTGAGTACTCATCCAAAGTACTCGCAAGCAAGGATCTACACTACATATGCATCGGTATCAATGAAAAGGGGTAGTATCTGTGGACTAGGCTGCAGAATGCCAGAATAAGAGGGGGAGAAGCTAGTCCTATCGAAGACTAGCATCTTCTGGAAACCACCGTCTTGCAGCAAGAGGGGGAAGTAGAGTAGTATAACATAAGTCATATTTATGTTGTTGTTCCAACGCTCCGGGATCCTTTCTCAAATCCTGAAGCAACATATCCACACAATGCCTCAGCATCCAGTTCTAGTTGTAGCGATCGGGATACAATTCCAAGTGTCCATTACCATAGGACAGGCTATCGATAGATGTTTTCTTCCCTGCAGGGGTGCACCAACTTACCCATCGCACTTGCTTAACTGCGGCCGGACACACCATCAGGTCATGCCCGCCCTCGGCCAAACAATACGCCGCAACCCGACCTAGGCTTAATAGAGAGGTCATGCACGCCGAACTAAACCCTATTCCCCCAGGGGTCGTGGGCCAATCGCCCCGGGAACTCCTGCACGTTGCGTACGCGGCCGGTGAGCAGACCTAGCAACCTCCTTTAAAAAGGTAGGAGCCTAACCAGTCCAACCCGGCACGCGCCGCTTAGTCGCAATGATGTCAGTTAAGCTTCGGCTGATGCATACGACGTAGAACGCCCATACTATGCCCAGGTGATGGTTAGCGCTATCAGGCCAAAGGCCTCTCGGATCAAATATCCAAACCGTTTAGTGTCTTGGGAACGCGCAGTAACGAGCAGAGACTCACGAAAGATGTGACCCCATCGCCCCGTCTCGAGAACTTGCGACAAGGGCGAGTGCCCGGCCACACCTCGTATTATCTCGCGGGCACCTTCCAGGTCAACCCGACTACACATCACTCGCAATTAAGCTCGCGCAGGTACCCCTCTGGGTCGACCCGACTTTAGTAACCAGGTTCGGTGTAAGGTCATAGTAACCATAGTAACTGTGTGTCTAACACCAAAGGAAAACATGAGGAAATCACCCTCGATGGAATTCCACCTGATGTTTATCGTCAAGGTGAACGAAAGAGGAGTCATCCTCGAGGTCCACTTTTGAGGAGTTGCATGACAGTGTCGTTATCGCGAGTGGAGAAAGAGGAATCACCCTCGATGACCACAACCGATGAACTAACCTACAAAGTTAACATCAGAAGTGCTGATGAGGTCTCACCCTCAGCACTCGATAGTAACCTAGTAGTGTCGAGCAACTAAGGGGAAAGTGATGTGCGGTGCCGGGTCCTGGCCTTCGATCCCGTTGATCGGGTCTTCTGATAATCCAGCGGGGCAGTCGGGACAAGGTAGGGGGTCACTGGTGGATCTCTAACCAGCCTATACTAAGCAGTTTAGTATAAACATGTAAGGTATGAAAGCAGGTATCAATAACAGGCTATGCATCAGAATAGGATCATACAAAAAGCAGTAGCAGTTCTAATGCAAGCATAAGAGAGAAGAGAATGGGCGATATCGGAATGATCAAAGGGGGTTGGCTTGCCTGGTTGCTCTGGCAAGAAGGAGGGGTCGTCAACACCGTAGTCAATCACTGGGGCATCATCGGTCTCGGGGTCTACCGAAGAGAAGAGGGGGAAGAAACAGTAAATAAAAAGCAAACAGTAGCAACAGAGAAGCACGACTAGTCAGCACACAGTGCTAGGGTGCTCTAACGCGGTGGTACACGGTACCGGCGAAGGGGGATAACACTCGGAAAAGTATCCCCGGCGTTTCGTGTTTTCGGTCAGATGAATCGGAGGGGGAAAGTTGCAGGTTCACTAAGCTAGGGACGTGTGGCGGATGAACGGACCGCGTATTCGGATTCGTCTCGTCGTTCTGAGTGATTTTCATATATAAAACATTTTCATCCGAGTTACAGATTATTTTATATGATTTTCTAAAGTTTTAAACATTTTTAGGAATTTATTTAATTAATTTAATCAACATTATCCATAATAGTAAAAGGTGATGTCAGCATGACATCACCACGACGTCAGCAGGTCAAACCCAGTTGACCAGAGTCAAACCTGACGTGTGGGGCCGTGCTGTCATTGGCTCATTTAATTAACCAGGTTAATTAGACTAATGTGTAATTAGTTCAATTAAAAATAATTAATTAGGGTAATTATCAGGATTAATTAAGTTAATTATTAATTAATTAATTAACTTTTTATTATATATATTTTTAAACCTTTTTTTAAACCCTTTTTTTAGGGGCTGGGCCCCATTCGCCATAGGCCTAGGGCCTTAGCGGGGCGGGCGTAACGGGCGCGAGGGGTTCGGGCGCCCGACCTCTAGGCGTTGGCCAAGGCCGCTGGGCGTGGCCGCCCGGCATGGCGGGCCGAGCTCCACCGCGCCGGCCGGCCAAGGGCGAGGGAGGGCCGCGTCGGCGGGCGTCTGGCCGCGGCGGTAGGCGGTGGCGCCTGGCCGGCAAAGGTAGGAGGCGGCGCGGGTAGGCCACGATCGGGCGAGGCAAGTGATGGCCGAGGCCATGGCCACGATGCGGGGAGGTCGGGTTCCGGCGTCCGGTGAGGCCTCTGGCGGCAGTCGACGACGAGCGGAGGCGGGGCGTGGTTCGTGCGCGTGCCTGCAGCGGCGTGGGTTGCAGTGCAGCAGGCGAGCGGGAGGGGGCTAGGCTAGCGCGCACGCCAGGTGATGCGACGTCAGGCGGCTGCGGCCATGGGTGTAGGGCGACCGCGGGGGAGGAGGCGTGCGGACATGGGCGGCTGCCGGCGGGTATGGCGCGCTTGAGGACGGTGGCGAGGCCAGCGAAGCGCGTTGTGAGCACGAGAAGGGGGAGTACCGAACGCAGGGAGCAGCAACAGTGGCGACACAGACGCAAGCTACGATGGCGACTACGGCGAAGGCTACGGTTACACAACAAAGGGGAAAAACGGGGGAATTGGTCGAGGGCCTCACCGTGCAGCTCGTGGGCGCGTTCGGGGAGGCCCGGCCGGTTCGGTGGTCGAGGACCCGACGGCGGCGACCAGCGGTAGAGGTTGAAGAAGGCGATCAATTCGGTCGAGGTGGGTGCTCCGAGCTCGAGTTGATCCGCGTAGGGGAAGCAGGGGAGTCTGGTGGAGCTCCTGACGCAGGCTCGGCCGGAGGGGACGACGGCGGCCGCGGAGACGATGAGGCGGCGGCGACGGCAGCAACTTGGACTCAGTGAAACGGGAGAGGGAAAAAGGGACAAGGGGAAGAACAGAGGCTAGGGTTTCGGGAGGGGGCGCTGGCGACGTCTTAACCAAGGGGGAAACCGCGGGATGGACGCCGCGTGTGCATCTGCGATTTGAACGAGCGCTCTGTCTCCAGCGCGATGGGGATGAACAGGAGGTAGAAGGAGACTAGAGATGGGCTGGGCTGTACTGTTCATTGGGCCGTTTAAGCGCACAGTTCTGGACTTTCCCTTATATATAATCTCTCTACGTTTTCTGCTTTAGTTATTGTTTTGTATTTTCAATTTGTACCAAATGATTTTTGTTGAACGAGAGACGTGTCACTAAATACTTGGCGATACTATGGAGTTGCTCACAAGGTTTTTGGGGCGTTTTGTTTCAATCCATCCAAATTATGTTTGAATTTAAAAGCTCCCCATAGGTGTTATTGGGCCATTTCATCATTTACGAGGGAATTATTGGTGAGTCAAATGATGTTGGTTTTAACATGACAAAGATTATGTGATTTATACTAAAATGCGAACATTTTAGTATTATTGTGTGGAGAAACAATATTTTGACTTGCCTTTTAAATTTGAATTTGAGGTCTATTTGGGACAAGTGATGATTAGCAAAATTTAAACATGATGACGTGGCACCATTAACAGGAGTCTACTGTAGCATGATTCTCGGGGTGTTACAAATCTCCTCTACTACAAGAAATCTCGTCCCGAGATTTAAGAGGTGGAGTAAGCGGGAAAGATGTGGTTACGAAATTCTAACGGATCTTCTTGGTTTTGGCTGCCCTTTCGAAGAGATCGATCCATTACATTGATGTCTTCATTTCCCCGCTTTAGCTCATCATGATGAAGTCGGTAACCTTTCTTCGAGAACTCCATCGTACTTACGAGAGATAAAAGAGTGGGTATTCCAAGAGAACGGACCTCTGCAAGGTTGACCATATGGTTGACAACATCAAGGAAGGTGGCGAAAAGTAACCCTCAAATTGAAACTTAAGAAAATATCGAGAGCAAAGTAAGGAGGTATCCTGTGAAGTTTCGAGTGAGAAGGCAATCGTTCGATGCCCGTTACTGGGCATGAAAAGGGGTTCAAAGCAATGGTAATAAGTATTGTGTCTCATACAAGAATTTGGTAATCTCTCGGGAGGTGGCTCGTGAATTACCTACGAGGCCACGGGCAAGGAATAACTTTGGGAATAGGGGGGTATACAGGAGAGTCAAGTTTTGATCCTGTGGAACTATGGGTTATGGGCCCACCAGGTGGATTAACAGTAGGAAGGGCGATGACGTCTTGCACGATCATGTAAGCAAGGCATGTCAGAAGATAGCATGTCAGTTATGCCGGCAACAACATCGGTACCAAGTGCGAGGGACGAAGAGAACCATTTTCCTGCTCGTTGAAACGAGGCGGACCAATAGGCAAAGTTCTCGTCCATCGGTGGTTACCGGAATGTTATCAACAAAAATAACAGGGTTTTACTGACAAATTTGTACATCAAGGTGTTTACCTCGGCAGGAAATTATTACTGCTTAAATTATATGTAGAACAACGAAAGGTTAAACAAACAAATGGAAAGGAAAAAATGTGTTTAAACACAATGAATAGGAGTAAATCATCCCCAAGATTAAGCAGGGCATGATATACGTGTCAGGAGATCAAAGTCATGAACATATTGGTAAAAGAGGTAAGAAGAATTATGATATGTACCCACACAACGATGTTGGATAGATGATCAAGAAACATTTAGCCTTGCGCTTACCATGTTCTTGTGGATCTTCGGAGTATCACAGACATGCTTCGAGATAGCACCGACATGATCATTGGTTAAAGATCCGATTTTGAATACACAAAGGATCCATCAGGAACAACTTATGGAATAAGTCTTACATTTTCAGCAAGGAAAAGATGAGGATGTGGCCGACAAGTTCGGTGCATTCTGTCGTCATGTCAAAAAGGATGTAATCCCAAAATTATAGAACATGTTCGTGTTGGGGCGATGGCATAAATGTTGTCGAGGATAACACAAATCATCGAGGGGCAAGGATGGTATCTCCCATCATGAATTCGACTCCCAACTTGGAAGAATGCAAATCATTGTTGATGGTGATCACAACACATTTGTCAAGAGATTTCATTAGGATGTAATCGATCGGCGATGACATCAAGTCAAATGAATGATGGAGCGAAAGGTTATTGAAACCAATAGTACAATACAAACTTGAAATCAAGCTAGTTGTTCGAGGCGAAATGATATACCGAGGAAGATCGGCGTAAGCTTAGCTCATTGCCGAAATTGTGCTCCGTGAAGAAGGACCAGGTAGCACAGTTAAAAAGATGCACGATAATGATTAGCCGATGAGGCTAGATATAACTTGAAGAATTAATAAACTCATAAGCAATGGAGATTACTTAGAGCTACTGAATCGGAGTGTGGAATTGATTCACTTATTGGGGTCCTTGAGTGTCAAACATCTCAGAACCCGAGGAAAATTGCAGTCAGTGAAAATGTAACACATAATGAAGAACTCGTAAGAAGCTATGCAGTTCCTTGATAATCTTGAGATACCAGGAGGGTGATACTTGACGACAGCTCAAAGTAGAGGTTGTGCTGGGGGTATTGCTCTGTAGGAGACAAGTGGTTAATTCTGCACAAGAAGTGGTATTTAAAGAAGAACATGGTCGGAACCACGATTAAAAACGCCAGATCCCAGATATAAGATGCACTTATATCAATGGGGTAATTAATTTAAGAGAAGCTTTGATGATAAGACCTACATCGTGTCCATGGGCATGAACAGAAAGTTCAAGGTTGACTCCCAATTCTTCAATGCGTAACCTTTCATTCACTACTCTATTCAAAATGAATTGATTGCGAAGACTTGCTTGGTGAATTACCAGAGAAGTATGAACCTTGGAAAACTTTCGGGTTCACAAGATTAAGGAAGGCATAAGTTCAACCCATCGGGGCATCTTAGGATCATACTACGCAAACTTCAGGAGCAAAATATACAAGCTCAAAAATAGAGCATGGTTGAGAAAGCAGATGATACAATTTATCGAAGGCTTTATGTATCAGGGCAGGAACTCACAATGTTAATGAATAAGAAGGACATTGTCGGATAATAATCCAACTAAAGATATGGCGGTCCACATGGGATCTGATGTGAGCTTCGATACTCAACCAGAAGAAGAAACAATGCAGGGGGTCGGATTATAGAAACAACTGACTAATTGAAGCTCGGATGCAAGGAATTATGATTTCCAAACCAAGGGATCAGAAGCAAAAGCTCTGATAAAGGATGCATAAATTGAATAGACTTAGGGGTACAATCGACGATAAACAGATTGGTCGAGAACTAGCTCATGTTCAAAATGGCGTTTGGGCTGGAAAGATAATTTAAAAGGATCAACTGATGATTGTGTGCATTCGCACACATGTTGAATCAACGAGCTCAAAATGATAATGACAAAGGATGTCAGTAAGATTACTAGACTTATAGGGTTAACCATAATGTAAGCAAGCAAGAATTTCAAGAGCATTAGGCTGCTCAGGATTTTCCGAAGGTCGAATGGTATTTCCAAGACTTGTGAAACACATGAACAAATAAGGATGAACGAATCCTCGCTAAGTGTGAGGAATTATTCATAGGGGTTGACCGTGGAAGGGAATTGCAAACGCGATGAGCACAAGTTATCGGGATAACATCAGAGAGTATCTTCGGGGTCTTTTGATGAAACAAGGCATCATTTGGAATGAAGGGGCTCTCCGGGAGGAAGTATGTACGAGAACCTAGTGTTAGAGTTTGCAAAATTATTTAACCCGAATAGAAGAGAGTTCAGAGTCCCTGAGTAAAGACGAGGAATAAAAGATCCTAATACCACCCAATGGCGACGTGGGCCCGTAAGACACACAGCCATGTTAGTAAAAGTTTTGTAGTGACTAGACATGACTTCGGCCAAGGAGTTTGAAAGGGGTTCCTATAGGCAGTCGGCTCTGATACCAACTTGTGACGCCCCCGATTTGACCGTACACTAATCACGCACGTAAATGTGTACGACCAAGATCAAGGACTCACTGGAAGATATCACAACACAACTCTAGACACAAATTAAAATAATACAAGCTTTATATTACAAGCCAGGGGCCTCGAGGGCTCGAATACATAAGCTCGACTACACAAGAGTCAGCGGAAGCAATAATATCTGAGTACAGACATAAGTTAAACAAGATTGCCTTAAGAAGGCTAGCACAAAACATCAATGATCAAAAAGGCAAGGCCTCCTGCCTGGGACCTCCTAACTACTCCTGGTCGTCAGCTGTCTCCACGTAGTAGTAGGCCCCGTCGGGGTAGTAGCAGTCGTCAATGGTGGCATCTGGCTCCTAGACTCCACCATATGGTTGCATCAACCAGCAAGAAGAAAGAAGGGGGAAAAGGGGGAGCAAAGCAACCGTGAGTACTCATCCAAAGTACTCGCAAGCAAGGATCTTAACTACATATGCATCGGTATCAATGAAAAGGGTAGTATCTGTGGACTAGGCTGCAGAATGCCAGAATAAGAGGGGGAGAAGCTAGTCCTATCGAAGACTAGCATCTTCTGGAAACCACCGTGTTGCAGCAAGAGGGGGAAGTAGAGTAGTATAACATAAGTCATATTTATGTTGTTGTTCCAACGCTCCGGGATCCTTTCTCGACTCCCGAAGCAACATATCCACACAATGCCTCAGCATCTAGTTCTAGTTGTAGCGATCGGGATACAACTCCAAGTGTCCATTACCGTAGGACAGGCTATCGATAGATGTTTTCTTCCCTGCAGGGGTGCACCAACTTACCCATCACGCTTGCTTAACTCTGGCCGGACACACCATCAGGTCATGCCCGCCCTCGGCCAAACAATACGCCGCAACCCGACCTAGGCTTAATAGAGAGGTCATGCACGCCGGACTAAACCCTATGCCCCCAGGGGTCATGGGCCAATCGCTCCGGGAACTCCTGCACGTTGCGTATGCGGCCGGTGAGCAGACCTAGCAACCTCCTTTAAAAAGGTAGGAGCCTAACCAGTCCAACCCGGCGCGCGCCGCTCAGTCGCAATGACACCAGTTAAGCTTCGGCTGATGCATACGACGCAGAACGCCCATACTATGCCCACGTGATGGTTAGCGCTATCAGGCCAAAGTCCCCTTGGATCAAATATCCAAACCGTTTAGTGTCTTGGGAACGCGCGGTAACGAGCAGAGACTCACGAAAGATGTGACCCCATCACCCCGTCTCGAGAACTTGCGACAAGGGCGAGTGCCCGGCCACGCCTCGTATTATCTCGCGGGCACCTTCCAGGTCAACCCGACTACACATCACTCGCAATTAAGCTCGCGCGGGTACCCCTCTGGGTCGACCCGTCTTTAGTAACCAGGTTCAGTGTAAGGTCATAGTAACCATAGTAACTATGTGTCTGACACCAAAGGAAAACCTGAGGAAATCACCCTCGATGGAATTCCACCTAATGTTTATTGTCAAGGTGAACGAAAGAGGAGTCACCCTCGAGGTCCACTCTTGAGGAGTTGCATGACAGTGTCGTTATCGAGAGTGGAGAAAGAGGAATCACCCTCGATGACCACAACCGATGAACTAACCTACAAGGTTAACATCAGACGTGCTGATGAGGTCTTACCCTCGGCACTCGATAGTAACCCAGTAGTGTCGAGCAACTAAGGGGAAAGTGATGTGCGGTGCCGGGTCCTGGTCTTTAATCCTGTTGATCGGGTCTTCTGATAATCCAGCGGGGCAGTCAGGACAAGGTAGGGGGTCACTGGTGGATCTCTAACCAGCCTATACTAAGCAGTTTAGTATAAACATGTAAGGTATGAAAGCAGGTATCAACAACAGGCTATGCATCAGAATAGGATCATACAAAAAGCAGTAGCAGTTCTAATGCAAGCATAAGAGAGAAGAGAATGGGCGATATCGGAATGATCAAAGGGGGTTGGCTTGCCTGGTTGCTCTGGCAAGAAGGAGGGGTCGTCAACACTGTACTCGATCACTTGGGCAACATCGGTCTCGGGGTCTACCGAAGAGAAGAGGGGGAAGAAACAGTAAATATAAAGCAAACAGTAGCAACAGAGAAGCACGACTAGTCCGCACGCAGTGCTAGGGTGCTCTAACGCGGTGGTACACGGTACCGGCGAAGGGGGATAACACTCGGGAAAGTATCCCCGGCGTTTCGTGTTTTCGGTCAGATGAATCGGAGGGGTAAAGTTGCAGGTTCACTATGCTAGGGACGTGTGGCGGATGAACGGGCCGCGTATTCGGATTCGTCTCGTCGTTCTGAGCGATTTTCATATATAAAACATTTTCATCCGAGTTACATATTATTTTATATGATTTTCTAAAGTTTTAAACATTTTTAAGAATTTATTTAATTAATTTAATCAACATTGTCCAGAATAGTAAAAGCTGATGTCAGCATGACATCACCACGACGTCAGCAGGTCAAACCTAGTTGACCAGAGTCAAACCTGACGTGTGGGGCCGTGCTGTCATTGCCTCATTTAATTAACCAGGTTAATTAGACTAATGCGTAATTATTTTAATTAAACATAATTAATTAGTGTAATTATCAGGATTAATTAAGTTAATTATTAATTAATTAATTAACTTTTTATTATATATATTTTAAAACCTTTTTTTAAACCCTTCTTTAAGGGGCTGGGCCCCATTCGCCATAGGCCTAGGGCCTTAGCGGGGCGGGCGTAACGGGTGCGAGGGGTTCGGGTGCCCGACCTCTAGGCGCTAGCCAAGGCCGCTGGGCGTGGCCGCCCGGTACGGCGGGCCGAGCTCCATGGCGCCGGCCGGCCAGGGGCGAGGGATGGCCGCGCCGACGGGCGTCTGGCCGCGGCGGTAGACGGTGGCGCGTGGCCGGCGAAGGTAGGAGGCGGCGCAGGGAGGCCACGGTCGGGCGAGGCAAGTGATGGCCGAGGCCATGGCCACGACGTGGGGAGGTCGGGTTCCGGCGTCCGGTGAGGCCTCTGGCGGCAGTCGAAGGCGGGCGGAGGCGGGGCGTGGTTCGTGCGCGTGCGTGCAGCGGAGCGGGTTGTAGTGCAGCGGGCGAGCGGGAGGGGGCTAGGCTAGCGCGCACGCCGGGTGAGGCGACGTCTGGCGGCTGCAGCCATGGGTGTAGGGCGACCGCGGGGGAGGAGGCGTGCGGACATGGGCGGCTGCCGGCGGGTATGGCGCGCTTGAGGACGGTGGCGGGGCCAGCGAAGTGCGTTGTGAGCACGAGAAAGGGGAGTACGGGACGCAGGGAGCAGCAACAGTAGCGACACGGACGCAGGCTACGGTGGCGACTACGGTGAAGGCTACGGTTACACAACGAAGGGGAAAAGCGGGGGAATTGGTCGAGGGCCTCACCGTGCAGCTCGTGGGTGCGTTCGGGGAGGCCCGGCCGGTTCGGTGGTCGAGGACCCAACGGCGGCGACCAGCGGCAGAGGTTGAAGAAGGCGATCAATTCGGTTGAGGTGGGTGCTCCGAGCTCGAGTTGATCCGCGTAGGGGAAGCAGGGGAGTCTGGTGGAGGTCCTGGCGCAGGCTCGGCCGGAGAGGACGACGGCGGCCGCGGAGACGATGAGGCGGCGGCGACGGCAGCAACTTGTACTCAGTGAAACGGGAGAGGGAAAAAGGGACAAGGGGAAGAACAGAGGCTAGGGTTCCGGGAGGGGGCGCTGGCGACGTCTTAACCAAGGGGGGTACCGCGGGATGGACGTCGCGTGTGCATCTGCGATTTGAACGAGCGCTCTGTCTCCAGCGTGATGGGGATGAATAGGAGGTAGAAGGAGACTAGAGATGGGCTGGGCTGTACTGTTCATTGGGCCGTTTAAGCGCACAGTTCTGGACTTTCCCTTATATATGATCTCTCTACATTTTCTGCTTTAGTTATTGTTTTGTATTTTCAATTTGTACCAAATGATTTTTGTTGAACGAGAGACGTGTCACTAAATACTTGGCGATACTATGGAGTTGCTCACAAGGTTATTGGGGCGGTTTGTTTCAATCCATCCAAATTATGTTTGAATATAAAAGCTCCCCATAAGTGCTATTGGGCCATTTCATCATTTACGAGGGAATTATTGGTGAGTCAAATGATGTTGGTTTTAACATGACAAAGATTATGTGATTTATACTGAAATGCGAACATTTTAGTATTATAGCATGGAGAAACAATATTTTGACTTGCCTTTTAAATTTGAATTTGAGGTCGATTTGGGACAAGTGATGATTAACAAAATTTAAACATGATGACGTGGCACCATTAACAGTAGTCTACTGTAGCATGATTCTGGGGGTGCTACACGCGGCTACTGTCAGGGTGTCGGCACGCCGGGAGGTCTTGCTGGATTAGTTTTACCTATGTCGGTATATCTTGAGCACGGGATTCCGAGAATACTCGGGCCTTCCCACCTTGGAGTTGTGACTCCGCGGATCGTGGGCTTGTAATGCGCCAAGTTGGAACACCCCTGCAGGGTTTTGAACTTTCGAAAGCCGTGCCCGCGATTATTTGGCAGATGGGAATTTGTTAATATCTGGTTGTAGAAAACTTGACACCATGTTCAGAACACACTACCAGCGTGAGTAACCGTGACGGTCATTTTCCGAAAGGGGTTCGGGAAGTGAACACGGTGGGGTTATGTTTGACTTGTTTAGATAGGATCACTTCGTGATCACCTTGACGCTCGTGGCACTTCTCTTCTCGCTCTTAACACGTAAGCTAGTGCTAGTGCAGTTGCAGCCTTTTATTCTTTCTTCAGCCTTGTTCCACATCCAAGGCTTTGATAGTTTTGCTACCCGGGAACGGGATTGCTGAGTCCTCCGTGGCTCACAGTTTCTACATCACACCAGATGCAGGTACCATGGTGAACTACTCAAGTGACGGCACAGAGCTGTACTGGGAGTATGATGAAGAACGTAGCCGATACTATGTGCACTATCCTGATGATTAGTAGTGGTTTCTACTAGGGGCGATTCGAACCTGTGGCTTTATGTATTTGGTATCTTTCATTTGGATCTTCACCTGTAGTCGGGTTGTGATGTTATTTGGTTGATGATTTGCTTATGTTATGTATTGTGTGACGTGGCGAGTGTAAGCCAACTATCCTTTGCAATTTCATCCCTATTTTTAAATGATTCGTGCAAAGATACCGAACTTGAGATAATTCCAGAATGGGCTTATACCTTTAAGTCATGCCTCGACATGTAGGAGGTATAGTCCCATCCTGGGCATTACAGTTCATGATCTTGTTGAAAACCTGGATGCTAGCATACATATTTACAACAACAAGAGCAAACTGAGTTTGTCAAAGTTTTTCTTTATCAATTTTAGTTTATCAACTGAATTGCTTGAGGACAAGCAAAGGTTTAAGCTTGGGGGAGTTGATACGGCTCCAACGTATCTCTTTTCCAAACCCTTTTGCCCTTGTTTTGGACTCCAACTTGCATGATTTGAATAGAACTAACCCGGACTGACGATGTTTTCAGCAGAACTGCCATGGTGTTGTTTTTGTGCAGAATAAAAAGTTCTTGGAATCGTATGAAAATCAGCGGAGAATTATTTCGGAAAATATAAAAAATACCTACAAGAAGATCCACACCAGGGGGGCAGGGCCTGTCCACGAGGGTGGGGGGCGTGCCCCCTGCCTCGTGGGCCCCCTGGTGCCTTATCGACGTACCCCCAGATCCTATATCTTCACTTTCGGGGAGAAAAAAATCAAGGAGAAGGAATTATCGCGTTTCACGAGACGGAGCCGCCACCAAGCCCTAATCTCTATCGGGAGGGCTGATCTGGAGTCCGTTCGGGGCTCCGAAGAGTGGAGATCGTCTCCATCGTCATCATCAACCTTCCTCCATCACCAATTCCATGATGCTCACCGCCGTGCGTGAGTAATTCCATCGTAGGCTTGCTGGACAGTGATGGGGTGGATGGGATCTATCATGTAATCGAGTTAGTTTTATTAGGGTTTGATCCCTAGTATCCACTATGTTCTGAGATTGATGTTGATACGACTTTGCTATGCTTAATGCTTGTCACTAGGGCCTGAGTGCCATGATTTCGGATCTGAACCTATTATGTTTTCATGAATATATGTGTGTTCTTGATCCTATCTTGCAAGTCTATAGTCACCTACTATGTGTTATGATCCGGCAACCCCGAAGTGACAATAATCGGGACCACTCCCGGTGATGACCATAGTTTGAGGAGTTCATGTATTCACTATGTGTTAATGCTTTGGTCCGGTACTCTATTAAAAGGAGGCCTAAATATCCCTTAGTTTCCAATAGGACCCCGCTGCCACGGGAGGGAAGGACAAAAGATGTCATGCAAGTTCTTTTCCATAAGCACGTATGACTATATTCGGAATACATGCCTACATTGCATTGATGAACTGGAGCTAGTTCTGTGTCACTCTAGGTTATAACTTCTACATGATGAATTGCATCCGACATAATTTCCCATCACCGATGCAATGCCTACGAGCTTTACATATATTGCTTGTTGCTTATTTACTTTTCCGCTGCTATTATCTTAAAAACTACAAAAACACTATCGTTACTTTTATTGCTGCTACCGCCACTATCATATTACTTTGCTACTAAACTATCTTGCTGAAGATACTAAGTTTCCAGGTGTGGTTGAATTGACAACCCAGGTGCTAATACTTAAGAGTATTCTTTGGCTCCCCTTGTGTCGAATCAATAAATTTGGGTTGAATACTTTACCCTCGAAAACTGTTGGGATCCCCTACACTTGTGGGTTATCACGGCTCGGGGCCGGAAAACACGATCTGCGTGAGGACCTGAACAAAAAGGCTGGCAAGACTAGATCCATCTACGGATCCAGGGACCGTGCTCCCACACGGGACGACGGTGTCGGGGTTTTGGTGCGACATATGCCAAAGGATGGCTTATCATGCATGGGGACAATAGAACATCGCCGGGCCCTGGAAGCGGCATAAGGCGATACTTAGGACGCCTACGAATCTTACCCAGGTTTGGGGCTCTCCGTGGAGATAACACCCCTAGACCTGCTCTGCGGGGACTCCGCGTCGTGACTAATGTCAATATGGTAGCTACAAGGTTGCTCCTTGAGCTGTGTCGTCTAGAGGAAGAAGAAGGGTAAGGCTAGCTCTCTATCTTCTCTCTAGGGAATGAGAATTGTCGCTAGGGTTTTCCCCTATCGGTGTGCTTCTCTCTCTATGTCTCTCTTCTTCTTCTTAGGGTCCAACCCCTCCATATGGAGGACCCTGGGGATTTATATAGGCCTACCCCCCAGGGGTACAATAGTAATCTAGGCTGAATGGCCCCCGGTTGTCAGCGTCTTTGGGTGCCGGCCTTCCCGCCTGCTTGCTGGGGCCTACCTTCTGCGGGCCCTCGTGATTGCTATTCACTGTGGGCGCTCTTCTGCTGACCGCAGCATCGTTAGGAGGGGAATGGCTACAGTGCCGCCGCCTTCTACCCTACACTGCCGCCATGTCATGTCTTGTCGTCTTGATGGGGTTCAGAGTCCTAGGGCACGGTTGGCCGCCTGCTACCAGGCGGCCCGTCTCCCAGGCTGTCTGCCAAAGGTCACTTGCTTCTTGTTCACCCACTGGCTGGTGGGGCCAGCCGCCTGCTGGCCCTGTCGCCTGTGGGTAATGGGATCATGGCTTCCTCTGACCAAGGCTAGGTCACTGGCAACATGGCTACAGTGATATGCCGCTTAAGGAGCGTCCGTAAGATACACCCTCACTGGAGCCATGGCCTTATAGATTCTCTAAGGACATGCTCAACTGTAGCCATGCCTTAGCCTTGTCGTGGTTCCCCAGCAAGCGTACCAAGGGGGAGGCGTGGGGCCATCTTATGGATGCTGGCCATGAGGCTGCCGCCTGTCCAGGCCCCCGCCGCCTGCTAGCAGCCGGCTCCTGGGCGTTGCTGCCCCAGGAGGCGGCCCGATGAGCAGGCGGCCGGGGGCAACTGGCGGCCCCCAGTTGTCTTGAAATACCATGGGTGGTCGATGAGGACACCCGTGGTCAATATCTTCGACAGACGGCTATCAAGCCAATTGTGTCGGTCACATGCCAGTTCGGGGTCAGTACCGAACATCACAACCGTCGGACATACGCCATGACATAGCAAAATACAGGGGCGCCGCACCCCCTCTGTGCTTCACCGATGAGGTGCTGGATCATGACTTTCAAGAGGGGTTTAAACCCGTAAATATCGAGGCGTATGATGGAACGACGGATCCTGTTGTCTACATAGTAGACTTTATTCTTCACATCCACATGGCTCGCGGAGATGATCTCCACGCCATCAAATACTTACCCCTCAAGCTGAAAGGACCAGCTCGGCACTGACTAAACAACCTCCCAGAAAACTCCATTGGAAGTTGGGAAGAACTTGAGGATGCTTTTCGGGCCAATTTTTAAGGGACCTATGTCCGCCTCCCGGATGCAGACGATCTAAGTCACATCATCCAACAACCTAGGGAGTTAACCCGCAATCTTTGGAATCAGTTTCTCACTAAGAAAAAACAAATCGTCGAATGTCCGGATGCCGAAGCCTTAGCGACCTTCAAACACAGTGTCCGGGATGAATGGCTAGCTAGACACCTCGGACAGGAAAAGCCGAGGACAATGGCAGCTCTAACTACACTCATGACCCGTTTTTGCGCGGGCGAGGATAGCTTGCTAGCTCGTAGCAGCACCAGCGACCCTAGAACATCTGAAGTCAGGGTCAGAAATGGAAAGCCATGATGTAATAAAAACAAACGTCGAAATAATGTTGGAAGCCCAGATGATATAGCGGTAAACGCCGGATTCAGTGGCTCCAGAGCCGGTCAATGGAAGAAGCCATTTAAAGGCAACAAAGACGGTCCATCTAGCCTGGAAAAATATTAGATAGGCCCTGCCAGATCCTCAGCACCCAAGATAAACCTGTAAACCATACCAACCGTAATTGTTGGGTCTTCAAGCAGGCCGGCAAGCTCAATGCCGGACACAAGGGAAAGGGACCTCAAAGTGAATACGAGGATGAACCTCAGCAGCCAAACATAGGGGGACAGAAGAAATTTCCATCGGAAATCGAAACAGTGAACATGATCTATGCCACTCATATCCCAAAGAGGGAGCGCAAGCGCACACTCCAAGATGTCTATGCCATGGAGCCTGTTTCCCCCAAATTCAACCCATGGTCGTCCTATGCGATCACTTTTGATCGCAGGGATCATCCGAATACTATCCTTCATGGGGGTTCGGCTGCCCTAGTGCTCGACCCAATAATCGATGGATACCATCTCACTCGAGTCCTTATGGACGGCGGTAGTAGTCTCAATCTGATATATCGGGACACTGTCCGCAAGATGGGGATAGACCTGTCAAGAATCAAGCCAAGCAGCATGACCTTTAAAGGAGTGATACCGGGTGTAGAAGCCCGCTGCACAGGCTCTTTAGCATTGGAGGTCGTATTCGGCTCTCCCGATAACTTTCGAAGCGAAGAGGTAATATTCGACATAGCTCCATTCTGAAGTGGCTATCATGCACTACTTGGAAGAACGGCCTTCGCCCGCTTTAATGCAGTGCGGCATTATGCTTATTCAAAACTCAAAATGCCTGGACCACGTGGATTCATCACAGTCAATGGAAATATGGAGCATTCTCTCCGTACAGAGGAGGACACTGCGGCCCTAGCAGCCGAAGTTCAAAACGCCCTATTCAAGACGAACAACTCATTGGTCTTTAAGACCGCAGACACAGTTAAACGTGTCCGGCATACGCCTCAGTGCGGCATCTCGGATGAACCTGAGCTAGATTAGCAGTTACACTCCCACCGACTTCCCCATAAGGTGGTAGCATACGTGCCTCGTGCACACAATTATGCCCTTAAAATTCCTTGGGAGGCGCTGGGAGCACCCTGCAGAAAATAGTCCATAGTTAGGCTCGATCCTGTTCGGACTCTAAAATTATCTTTCAAGGTTCATTAAACGAACCAGCTTTGTTTACGGCCACACTGGATTCTTTTTATTTTCCAGGTTTTTTCTTTTTCTTTCTTTTTTACAGATGGCCATCACACTGCCCCCTTCAAGGACACATCACAAAGGAGAAAACGGCGCAGATGTGCAGCAGGGGCCTGCACTAAGGTTTATTTTTAGATTAAGATACTGTGTAAACCTTTTTTCTCGTTTCTGTTTTATACCTTTCTGACATGTAAAATGTCCAAGGAAGTTATCGGAATTATCTGTGAACATACGGCTCGTCGTACTATAATGGGATATTATAGAAACATCTTGGTTTATATTATATTTAGAGTTTTATTCTCTCACCACCAGTGTTCTCTCCCCACGTCAGATTTCCACATGTGCCTTGACAACAGGGTCCATTACTAGGGGCTGTATCTAGCCCGGTATATGTTGAAAATTCCGAACACCTATAGGGAGTGTTCGGCGTCCTGGATATTTGCTTTATATGCATCAGTTCCGAATCATGTCTTGGGTCAATAGTGAAGGAAATATGCCCTAGAGGCAATAATAAAGATGTTATTTGTATTTCCTTATATCATGATAAAAGTCTTTTATTCATGCTAGAATTGTATTAACCGGAAACTTAGTACATGTGTGGATACATAGACAAAACAGTATGTCCCTAGTATGCCTCTACTAGACTAGCTCATTGATCAAAGATGGTTATGTTTCCTAGCCATAGACATGAGTTGTCATTTGATCAACGGGATCACATCATTAGGAGAATGATGTGATGGACTAGACCCATCCGTTAGCATAGCACTATGATCGTTTAGTTTTACTGCTATTGCTTTCTTCATGACTTATACATGTTCCTATGACTATGAGATTATGCAACTCCCGAATATCGTAGGAACACCTTGTGTGCTATCAAACGTCACAACGTTACTGGGTGATCATAAAGATGCTCTACAGGTGTCTCCGAAAGTATTCGTGGTGTTGGCATAGATCAAGATTAGGATTTGTCACTCCGAGTGTCGGAGAGGTATCTCTGGGCCCTCTCGGTAACACACATCATAATAAGCCTTGCAAGCAAAAGACTAATGAGTTAGTCACGAGATGATGTGTTACGGAACGAGTAAAGAGACTTGCCGGTAACGAGATTGAACTAGGTATAGAGATACCAACGATCGAATCTCGGGCAAGTAACATACCGTTTGACAAAAGGAACAACGTATGTTGTTATGCGGTTCGACCGATAAAGATCTTCGTAGAATATGTAGGAGCCAATATGGACATCCAGGTTCCGCTATTGGTTATTGACCGGAGAGATGTCTCGGTCATGTCTACATAGTTCTCGAACCCGTAGGGTCCGCACGCTTAAACATTCGTTGACGATATAGTATTTAATGAGTTATGTTTGTTGGTGACCGAATGTTATTCGGAGTCTAGGATGTGATCACGGACATGACGAGGAACTCCGGAATGGTCCGGAGATAAAGATTAATATATGAGATAATAGTGTTTGACCTCCAGAATGGTTCCGGAATTCACCGGAAGAGGTTCCGGATGTTTCCCGAAGTGTTTGGGTACGAGAACACGTTATTTGGGCCAAAAGGGAAAGCACACAAGGTTTTTGGAAAGCGCAAAAGGAAGTTTTGCGGAGTCCAGGGGCCAGACGCCAGGGTCCCTGGTGTCTGGGTCCAAACGCCGGGAACCCTGGCGTCTGGCCCTGGAGTCCGAGAAGGACTCTTGCCTTTCGGGTGAAACCGACTTTGTGAAGGCTTTTACTCCAAGTTTCGACCCCAAGGCTCAACATATAAATAGAGGGGTAGGGCTAGCACCCTGGACACATCAAGATACACCAAGCCGTGTGCCGGCTACCCCGACCCTCTAGTTTATCCTCCGTCTAGTTTCTGTAGTGCTTGGCGAAGCCCTGCAGAGATTGTTCTTCATCAACAACCGTCACCACGCCGTCGTGCTGCCGGAACTCATCTACTACTTCGCCCGTCTTGCTGGATCAAGAAGGCGAGGACGTCATCGAGCTGAACGTGTGCTGAACGCGGAGGTGCCGTACGTTCGGTACTAGATCGGGACGGATCGTGAAGGTGCACGACTACATCAACCGCGTTGATAAACGCTTCCGCTTTCGGTCTACGAGGGTACGTAGACACACTCTCCCCTCTCGTTGCTATGCATCTAGTAGATAGATCTTGCGTGATCGTAGGAAAATTTTGAAAATACTACGTTCCCCAACAGTGGCATCATGAGCCAGGTCTATGCGTAGATGATATGCATGAGTAGAACACAATGAGTTGTGGGCGATACTAGTCATACTGCTTACCAGCATGTCATACTTTGCTTCGGCGGTATTGTGAGATGAAGCGGCCCGGACCGACATTACGCGTACGCTTACGCGAGACTGGTTTCACCGTTACGAGCACTCGTTGCTTAAAGGTGACTGGCGGGTGTCTGTCCCTCTCACTTTAGCTGAATCAAGTGTGGCTACGCCCGGTCCTTGTGAAGGTTAAAACAGCACATACTTGACGAAACATCGTTGTGGTTTTGTATGCGTAGGTAAGAACGGTTCTTGCTAAAGCCCGTAGCAGCCACGTAAAACTTGCAACAACAAAGTAGAGGACGTCTAACTTGTTTTTGCAGGGCATGTTGTGATGTGATATGGTCAAGACATGATGAGTTATACGGTTTTTGTATGAGATGATCATGTTTTGTGAGGGTGATCATGACGGTGCTTTGGAGATGGAGATCAAAAGCACAAGATGATGATGGCCATATCATGTCACATATTTTGATTGCATGTGATGTTTATCTTATTATGCTTCTTATTTTGCTTAGAATGACGGTAGCATTATAAGATGATCCCTTACTAAATTTCAAGGTATAAGTGTTCTCCCTGAGTATGCACCGTTGCGAAAGTTCGTCGTGCCGAGACACCACGTGATGATCGGGTGTGATAAGCTCTACGTTCAAATACAACGGGTGTAAGCCAGTTTTGCACACGCAGAATACTCGGGTTAAACTTGACGAGCCTAGCATATACAGATATGGCCTCGGAACACTGGAGACCGAAAGGTCGAGCGTGAATCATATAGTAGATATGATCAACATAAGATGTTCACCATTGAGACTACTCCATCTCACATGATGATCGGACATGGTTTAGTTGATTTGGATCACGTGATCATTTAGATGACCAGAGGGATGTCTATCTAAGTGGGAGTTCTTTAAATTAATATGATTAAATTGAACTTTAATTTATCATGAACTTAGTCCTGATAGTTTTTGCATATCTATGTCGTTGTAGATCAATGGCCCGTGCTTCCGTTCCTTTGAATTTTAATGCATTCCTAGAGAAAGCTAAGTTGAAAGATGATGGTAGCAATTACACGGACTGGGTCCGTAACCTGAGGATTATCCTCATTGCTGCACAGAATAATTATGTCCTTGAAGCACCGCTAGGTGACAAACCCCCTTCCGCTAATGCAGACGCTGTGAACGTCTGGCAGTCGCGGTCTGATGACTACACGATAGTTCAGTGTGCCATGCTTTACGGCTTAGAACCGGGACTTCAACGACGTTTTGAACGTCATGGAGCATATGAGATGTTTCAGGAGTTGAAGTTAATATTTCAAGCAAATGCCCGAATTGAGAAATATGAGATTTCCAATAAGTTCTATAGTTGCAAAATGGAGGAGAATAGTTCTATCAGTGAACACTTGCTCAGAATGTCTGGGTACTACAATCATATGACTCAACTTGGTTGCAATGTTGACGAAGATAGTGTCATTGATAGAGTTCTTCAATCACTGCCACCAAGCTATAAAGGCTTCGTGATGAACTATAACATGCAAGGGATGCAAAAGACAATTCCCGAGCTCTTCGCTATGCTCAAAGCTGCGGAGGTAGAAATCAAAAAGGAGCATCAAGTGTTGATGGTTAATAAGACCACTGGTTTCAAGAAAAAGGGCAAGGGAAAGAAAGGGAACTTCAAAAAGAATAGCAAATCAGTTGCTACTTCAACGAGGAAACCCAAATCTGGAGCCAAGCCTGAAACTGAGTGCTTCTACTGCAAGGGAACTGGACACTGGAAGCGGAACTGCCCCAAGTATTTGGCGGATAAGAAGGATGGCAAGATGAACAAAGGTATATATGATATACATGTTATTGATGTGTACCTTACTAATGCTCGTAGTAGTACCTGGGTATTTGATACCGGTTCGGTTGCTAATATTTGTAACTCGAAACAGGGACTACGGATTAAACGAAGATTAGCTAAGGATGAGGTGACGATGCGCGTGGGAAACGGTTCCAAAGTCGATGTGATCGCCGTCGGCACGCTACCTCTACATCTACCTTCGGGATTAGTTTTAGACCTAAATAATTGTTATTTGGTGCCAGCGTTGAGCATGAACATTATATCTGGATCTTGTTTATTGCGAGACGGTTATTCATTTAAATCAGAGAATAATGGTTGTTCCATTTTGATGAATAATATCTTTTATGGTCATGCACCCTTGAAGAGTGGTCTATTCTTATTGGATCTCGATTGTAGTGATACACATATTCATAATATTGAAACCAAAAGATGCAAGGTTAATAATGATAGTGCAACTTATTTGTGGCACTGCCGTTTAGGTCATATTGGTGTAAAACGCATGAAGAAACTCCATAATGATGGACTTTTGGAATCACTTGATTATGAATCACTTGGTGCTTGCGAACCATGCCTCATGGGCAAGATGACTAAAACTCCGTTCTCCGGAACTATGGAACGAGCAACAGATTTGTTGGAAATCATACATACTGATGTATGTGGACCAATGAGTGTTGATGCTCGCGGCGGGTATCATTATTTTCTGACCTTCACTGATGATTTGAGCAGATATGGGTATATCTACTTAATGAAACACAAGTCTGAAACATTTGAAAAGTTCAAAGAATTTCAGAGTGAAGTAGAGAATCATCGTAACAAGAAAATAAAGTTCCTACGATCTGATCGTGGAGGAGAATATTTGAGTTACGAGTTTGGTCTTCATTTAAAACAATGTGGAATAGTTTCACAACTCACGCCACCTGGAACACCACAGCGTAATGGTGTGTCCGAACGTCGTAACCGTACTTTATTGGATATGGTGCGATCTATGATGTCTCTTACCGATTTACCACTATCGTTTTGGGGTTATGCTTTAGAGACAGCTGCATTCACGTTAAATAGGGCACCATCTAAATCCGTTGATACGACGCCTTATGAACTGTGGTTTGGCAAGAAACCAAAGTTGTCGTTTCTTAAAATTTGGGGCTGCGATGCTTATGTGAAAACACTTCAACCTGATAAGCTCGATCCCAAGTCGGAAAAATGTGTCTTCATAGGATACCCAAAAGAAACTGTTGGGTACACCTTCTATCACAGATCCGAAGGCAAAATATTCGTTGCTAAGAACGGATCCTTTCTAGAAAAAGAGTTTCTCTCGAAAGAAGTGAGTGGGAGGAAAGTAGAACTTGATGAGGTAATTGTACCTTCTCCCATATTGGAAAGTGGTACATCACAGGAAATTGTTCCAGTGATTCCTACACCAATTGGTGAGGAAGTTGATGATAATGATCATGAAACTTCGGATCAAGTTTCTACTGAAAGTCGTAGATCAACCAGAGTACGTTCCGCACCAGAGTGGTACGGCAACCCAGTTCTGGAAATCATGTTACTAGACCATGATGAACCTACGAACTATGAGGAAGCGATGATGAGCCCAGATTCCGCAAAATGGCTTGAAGCCATGAAATCTGAGATGGGATCCATGTATGAGAACAAAGTATGGACTTTGGTTGACTTGCCCGATGATCGGCAGGCCATCGAAAATAAATGGATCTTCAAGAGGAAGACCGACGCAGACGGTAATGTTACTGTTTACAAAGCTCGACTTGTTGCGAAAGGTTTTCGACAAGTTCAAGGAGTTGACTACGATGAGACTTTCTCACCTGTAGCGATGCTTAAGTCTGTCCGAATCATGTTAGCAATTGCCGCATTTTATGATTATGAAATCTGGCAAATGGATGTCAAAACTGCATTCCTAAATGGATATCTCAAAGAAGAGTTGTATATGATGCAACCAGAAGGTTTTGTCGATCCAAAAGGTGCTAACAAAGTATGCAAACTCCAGCGATCCATCTATGGATTAGTGCAAGCATCTCGGAGTTGGAATATACGCTTTGATGAGGTGATCAAAGCATATGGTTTTATACAGACTTCTGGAGAAGCCTGTATTTACAAGAAAGTGAGTGGGAGCTCTGTAGCATTTCTAATATTATATGTAGATGACATATTATTAATTGGAAATGATATAGAATTTCTGGATAGCATAAAAGGATACTTGAATAAAAGTTTTTCTATGAAAGACCTCGGTGAAGCTGCTTACATATTAGGCATCAAGATCTATAGAGATAGATCAAGACGCTTAATTGGACTTTCACAAAGCACATACCTTGATAAGATTTTGAAAAGGTTCAAAATGGATCAGTCAAAGAAAGGGTTCTTGCCTGTTTTACAAGGTATGAAGTTGAGTAAGACTCAATGCCCGACCACTGCAGAAGATAGAGAGAAAATGAAAGTCATTCCCTATGCCTCAGCCATAGGATCTATCATGTATGCAATGCTGTGTACCAGACCTGATGTGTGCCTTGCTATAAGTCTAGCAGGGAGGTACCAAAGTAATCCAGGAGTGGATCACTGGACATCGGTCAAAAACATCCTAAAGTATCTGAAAAGAACAAAGGATATGTTTCTCGTATATGGAGGTGACAAAGAGCTCGTCGTAAACGGTTACGTCGATTCTAGCTTTGACACTGATCCGGATGACTCAAAGTCACAAACCGGATATGTATTTTTATTGAACGGTGGAGCTGTCAGCTGGTGCAGTTCCAAACAGAGCGTCGTGGCGGGATCTACGTGTGAAGCGGAATACATAGCTGCTTCGGAAGCAGCAAATGAAGGAGTCTGGATGAAGGAGTTCATATCCGATCTAGGTGTAGTACCTAGTGCATCGGGCCCAATGAAAATCTTTTGTGACAACACTGGAGCCATAGCCTTGGCGAAGGAATCCAGGTTTCACAAGAGAACAAAGCACATCAAAAGACGCTTCAATTCCATCCGCGATCTAGTCAAGGAGGGAGACATAGAGATTTGCAAAATACATACGGATCTGAATGTTGCAGACCCGTTGACTAAGCCTCTTCCACGGGCAAAACATGATCAGCACCAAGACTCCATGGGTGTGAGAATCATCACGTTGTAATCTAGATTATTGACTCTAGTTCAAGTGGGAGACTGAAGGAAATATGCCCTAGAGGCAATAATAAAGATGTTATTTGTATTTCCTTATATCATGATAAAAGTCTTTTATTCATGCTAGAATTGTATTAACCGGAAACTTAGTACATGTGTGGATACATAGACAAAACAGTATGTCCCTAGTATGCCTCTACTAGACTAGCTCATTGATCAAAGATGGTTATGTTTCCTAGCCATAGACATGAGTTGTCATTTGATCAACGGGATCACATCATTAGGAGAATGATGTGATGGACTAGACCCATCCGTTAGCATAGCACTATGATCGTTTAGTTTTACTGCTATTGCTTTCTTCATGACTTATACATGTTCCTATGACTATGAGATTATGCAACTCCCGAATACCGTAGGAACACCTTGTGTGCTATCAAACGTCACAACGTTACTGGGTGATCATAAAGATGCTCTACAGGTGTCTCCGAAAGTATTCGTGGTGTTGGCATAGATCAAGATTAGGATTTGTCACTCCGAGTGTCGGAGAGGTATCTCTGGGCCCTCTCGGTAACACACATCATAATAAGCCTTGCAAGCAAAAGACTAATGAGTTAGTCACGAGATGATGTGTTACGGAACGAGTAAAGAGACTTGCCGGTAACGAGATTGAACTAGGTATAGAGATACCGACGATCGAATCTTGGGCAAGTAACATACCGTTTGACAAAAGGAACAACGTATGTTGTTATGCGGTTCGACCGATAAAGATCTTCGTAGAATATGTAGGAGCCAATATGGACATCCAGGTTCCGCTATTGGTTATTGACCGGAGAGATGTCTCGGTCATGTCTACATAGTTCTCGAACCCGTAGGGTCCGCACGCTTAAACGTTCGTTGACGATATAGTATTTAATGAGTTATGTTTGTTGGTGACCGAATGTTATTCGGAGTCTAGGATGTGATCACGGACATGACGAGGAACTCCGGAATGGTCCGGAGATAAAGATTAATATATGAGATAATAGTGTTTGACCTCCGGAAGGGTTCCGGAATTCACCGGAAGAGGTTCCGGATGTTTCCCGAAGTGTTTGGGTACGAGAACACGTTATTTGGGCCAAAAGGGAAAGCACACAAGGTTTTTGGAAAGCGCAAAAGGAAGTTTTGCGGAGTACAGGGGCCAGACGCCAGGGTCCCTGGCGTCTGGGTCCAGACGCCGGGAACCCTGGCGTCTGGCCCTGGAGTCCGAGAAGGACTCTTGCCTTTCGGGTGAAACCGACTTTGTGAAGGCTTTTACTCCAAGTTTCGACCCCAAGGCTCAACATATAAATAGAGGGGTAGGGCTAGCACCCAGGACACATCAAGATACACCAAGCCGTGTGCCGGCTACCCCGACCCTCTAGTTTATCCTCCGTCTAGTTTCTGTAGTGCTTGGCGAAGCCCTGCAGAGATTGTTCTTCATCAACAACCGTCACCACGCCGTCGTGCTGCCGGAACTCATCTACTACTTCGCCCGTCTTGCTGGATCAAGAAGGCGAGGACGTCATCGAGCTGAACGTGTGCTGAACGCGGAGGTGCCGTACGTTCGGTACTAGATCGGGACGGATCGTGAAGGTGCACGACTACATCAACCGCGTTGATAAACGCTTCCGCTTTCGGTCTACGAGGGTACGTAGACACACTCTCCCCTCTCGTTGCTATGCATCTAGTAGATAGATCTTGCGTGATCGTAGGAAAATTTTGAAAATACTACGTTCCCCAACAAATAGTTGGGTCGCCCGGCTCGTGTGCTTACCCCTACGTTCCCGATTGTTCGGCCAGGTGTAAAGGGAGAAATACTACGATTGTACTTCTGGCTCGTTCGGTCAATTACCTCAGTAGAGAAAGCCGAAAACTGAATGTCATGATAGGCGAGAATCTGGTCTGCGATCCGGTGACTTAGTGTTATACTACGATCGATGGAGATCTACCATGTGTTATACCAAGGGTTGCTTTTTTGCCCAGCCGCGTACAAATGGATAACTTAATTCGGAAATACCATATTCGCACCAGGGGCTAGTACCTAGCCCCACTTGTCAAACTCCTATGGATAAGTGAAAGCAATAATGCCGCATACTTTGGTTGCCTGGTTCGTTCCGCATACACCTCCTACATGGACCAAGATGTCGGATAAAGAGTGTTTATGCATATGACCGAACACCCCAGTAATATTTAGATGGGCGCTGAAGCCGACGACTAGAAACTTTCAGATTTAAATAAATGGCCGCACAGGAGGCGAAAGTCGCTCACATTATAATAGCGCAAAATTTATATACATCGGTTCATACTCTTAAGTCTTTATAACCGGATACAATTACTCAAAAAATTATCTTTTGAGCACTGGCCTTCTACAAGGCAGGCGCCTTCTATGACGTCCTCGAAGTATCTCTCCGGCTTGCGGTGCTCCTTGCCTTCAGGCGGGCCAGCAGTGGCTATGTCAAGCGCCTTCATCTTCGCCCAGTGCACTTTTACACAGGCGAAGGCCATCCGAGCACCCTCTATGTAGGCCGAACGCTTCAACGCGTTGACCCGCGGACTTGCTTCGATGAGCCGCTTCACCAATCCGAAGTAGCTACTTGGGATTGGCTCGGTGGGCCTCATCCGGACTATCAAGTCCTTCATGGCCGAACCCGCCATGTTGTGCAGCTCGACCAGCTGCTTCATCTGGTCATTGAGGGGCATCAGATGTTTTGGAGCATAAAACTGTGACCAGAATAGCTTATCCGTGTCGCTCCCCTCCTGGGCTCGGAAGTATTGGGCGGCGTCAGCACTGCTCCTCGGATGATCAGCAAACACGCCTGGAGAACTCCAAAACCGTGTTAGCCCAAGATACTTCCGCCCTCCAAAGATGCTCTGTAAGAGAAAAGTCTTACCAGATGCTATCTCCCGGGCTTGTTTGATTTCTTCATAGACGTTGCGCGACTCGCTTCGCGCATCCTGGGCAAACTAAACTGCCGCAGTGAGCTCGGATGCTTGTTCCGAAGTCTTCAACTCCAACGCCTCGCAGTTGCGAATAGCATCCTGATACGTCTCCAACGTATCTATAATTTTTTATTGTTCCATGCTATTATATTATCCATCTTGGATGTTTTATATGCATTTATATGCTATTTTATATGATTTTTGAGACTAACCTATTAGCCTAGAGCCGAGTGCCAGTTTCTCTTTTTGTCCTTGTTTTTGAGTTTTACAGAAAAGGAATACCAAACGGAGTCCAATTGACGTGCCAATTTTTGATGATTTTTTATGGACCAAAAGAAGCCCCCGGAGTAAAAGAGTTGGGCCAGAAGAGTCCCGAGTCGTTCACGAGGGAGGACGGCATGCCCTACCCCCCTGGGCATGTGCCCCTATCTCGTGGACGACTCGAAGACCCCCCTGACGTGAGACCAACGCCAAAAATTCCTATAAATACATAAACCCCCCAAAAGAAACCTAGATCGGGAGTTCCGCCGACGCAAGCCTCTGTAGCCACCAAAAACCAATCGGGACCCTGTTCCGGCACCCTGCCCGAGGGGGGGATCCCTCACCGGTGGTCATCTTCATCATCCCGGTGCTCTCCATGACAAGGCGGGAGTAGTTCACCCTCGGGGCTGAGGGTATGTACCAGTAGCTATGTGTTTAATCTGTCTCTCTTGTGTTCTTGATGTGGCATGATCTTGATGTACCGCGAGCTTTGCTACTGTAGTTGGATCTTATGATGTTTCTCCCCCTCTACCATCTTGTAATGGATTGAGTTTTCCCTTTGAAGTTATCTTATCGGATTGAGTCATCAAGGATTTGAGAACACTTGATGTATGTCTTGCATGTGCTTATCTATGGTGACACTGGGATATTCACGTGATCTACTTGATGTATGTTTTGGTGATCAACTTGCGGGTTCAATGCCCTTGTGAAATTATGCATAGGGGTAGGCACACGTTTTCGTCTCGACTCTCCGGTAGAAACTTTGGGGCACTCTTTGAAGTTCTTTGTGTTGGTTGAATAGATGAATCTGAGTTTGTGTGATGCATATCGTATAATCATGCCAATGGATACTTGAGGTGACAATGCAGTATCTAGGTGACATTAGGGTTTTGGTTGATGTGTGTCTTAAGGTGTTATTCTAGTACGAACTCTAGGATAGATCAAACAGAAAGAATAGCTTCGTGTTATTTTACTACGGACTCTTGAATAGATCGATCAGAAAGAATAAATTTGAGGGGTATTCGTACCCTACAATAATCTCTTCGTTTGTTCTCCGCTATTAGTGACTTTGGAGTGACTCTTTGTTGCATGTTGAGGGATTGTTATATGATCTAATTGTGTTATCCTTGTTGAGAGAACTTGCACTAGTGAAAGTATGAACCCTAGGCCTTGTTTCGAAGCATTGCAATACCGTTTGTGCTCACTTTTATCATTAGTTACCTTGCTGTTTTTATATTTTCAGATTACAAAAACCTATATCTACCATCCATATTGCACTTGTATCACCATATCTTCACCGAACTAGTGCACCTATACAATTTGCCATTGTATTGGGTGTGTTGGGGACACAAGAGACTCTTTGTTATTAGGTTACAGGGTTGTTTGAGAGAGACCATCTTCATCCTACGCCTCCCATGGATTGATAAACCTTAGGTCATCCACGTGAGGGAAATTTGCTACTGTCCTACAAACCACTGCACTTGGAGGCCCAACAACGTCTATAAGGAGAAGGTTTCGTAGTAGACAGCACATCCTTGAGTTCATCCTCAACTTCGGACACCCGAGCCACGTGTTGTTGGCACGCGGCCTTTTCGGCCTCGATATCGGCAACCGCTTTGTCAGCGATTGCCTTACCCGCCTCGGCCTCCTTCTTAGCCTTCGCGAGTTCGCCCTTGAGGGCCTCGAGCTCAGTGGCACCAACTGTTTAATACAGAATATCATAAAGAGTTTATACTCATACTCAATTACTTAGTCTTCTTGACATCTTAATTTTTCAAATCCGCATACCTTGCGTTTCATCTAAACGCTGGTTGACGCGGTCAAGGTCCGTGTTGGCCAACAAAAGCTTCCTATTTAGTTCAGCGACTTTTGCATCTTGTGCAGTTGCCGCAACTAGTGAATCATATTCGAATACAAAGGCATATAGTTCATCTCTATAATATGATATACTACGGATACTTCGTCCGATTTTGTTCAGAATCACACAAAGCATCAGGGGCTACTGGCTATATATGTGCATATAAAACAAATAAAGTTCCATAAAGAACATTACATTGCTTACCTCAAAGCATATTAGCAGGCTGTTGAAAGCTTCATTCAGTCCGCCTTTGATGTACTGAATCTTCTTCATCACCGCACCCATCACGGTGCGGTGCTCCTCCACGACGGAAGCACTCTGTAGTGCTCCCTCCAGAGGGTCCTGCGCCTCCGGATTAACCCCGGGCGTCGTCGTATCCTCTCCCGCCTTGGGGGTATGGTCTTCAAACACCGGAGCCGCGCTAGGCTCCGGATCAGTATTCGGCGAGGCCCCGGATTGCTTGGGCCCCCTGTCTTCGCTCTCCATGGGAATTGTTTCCCCATGGTTAGCGGCAGCCAAGATTTTACCCTCAGTCTCTCTGTCACTTGCCCCGCCCCCATCTCCTTGAGCGGAAGACGCACACTAAGAGGACACTTCAGTGTCCCCGCGGGCCACGAGCAATGGAGCTTGGACCGGCGGGTCACTCTCCGTCTCTCCAGACGGCAAAGAGTTCCCCTCCGATAAGAAGGCGTCAGGGTGTGCTAGGGGAGGGTTGTAGGTCAGTACATGAAAAATACTTAAAGGGCATTGAAATGCTAAACAAACAAGGTGCAGCAATTAATATATCTGAACAAACTCACATTTCGGTTGGGGGCTTCTCCTTAGGCTTCACCCCAAAGCTATGTTCGAACGATGAGTTCGAACGAACGGGGAGGTTCAGTCTCCTCCGGGGTGCGGCCTTGCTTGCATAAGCAGCGGCCGCCCTCTTCTTCCCCCTGCCTTGCACATGGGGCTCTTCTTCTTCTTCGTCATCCTCCTCCTCTTAGGAGGAGAGGATGTTGATCTCCTCGGACTTCGCGTCCACAGGGCGGGGGCCACTCTCGGCCTCCTTGCTCTTCTTCTCGGACTTCTTGTCCGATGCCCAGTACGGCGCCGTGCTACCTCTTGAGCTTGCGTTGTATTCCCTCGAAGAGGAAAAGGAGATGCAGCACAGTAGCGTAAGTATTTCCCTTAGTTTTTGAGAACCAAGGTATCAATCCAGTAGGAGACCACGCGCGAGTCCCTCGCACCTGCACAAAGAAAAATAAGAACTTCGCAGCCAATGCGATAAGGGATTGTCAATCCCTTTACGGTCACTTACGAGAGTGAGATCTGATAGAGATGATAGTTTATATTTTTGGTATTTTTGGCAGAAGTCCATAAGCCTTCGTTCAAGGGAGAAGCCTAACCCATTATTTTGAACAGCAAAGTCATCGTTTATCTCAGAAATTCTATCAATCAAGATCTCAACAGGAACCTTTTTTCTAAGGTTTTCATTAAAAGAAACATGATCAGGAGATCGCAACCGCATAAGGTCTTCTTGATTGAACAAGATAGCCTCTATAGGAGGTCGACCGGCATCTACTCCGTAATGAGCAAAGATTTCTCTGGCCTCTTTCATGATATATCTAAATTCATGAGCCAAAAAGATAGTAGTTGCACGCTTAACGAAAGAATGCTCAATATTGGATAACTCCAAAAATACTCTCTGAATACAGGGGTGCATATGGATAAATTGCCTTTCAATTTCTACTATAAGCATAGATACAGCATCCGCAAGGTTACTAGTTCTGCGAAGAATAGAGCCACCCATAGTGGGTAAAGCACCGGCACAAGTAAAGAAGTTTTGAAGAACCCCTTTTCCAATAATATTACCACTACCAACCCGGAACTTCTTAATATGTAAAGTGGTAGCTTCATCCGGGGGGTCAACATGAATGTTGCCCTCGGCAATGCTTCCTTTCTTGATAAAAGCGTCCCCCATCTCAGACATGAGGGCAAGCAAGCAAGCAACACACAAGCAAACAAGAAGCAAGCAAACGGAAAACACAGGCAGAAGAAGGGCAAATAAAACGGCAAGGGTGAAGTGGGGGGAGAGGAAAACGAGAGGCAAAAAATGTAATGCGAAGGATAAGGGTTTGTGATAGGTACTTGGTATATGACTTTTGCGTAAGCCTCCCCGACAACGACGCCAGAAATTCTTCTTGCGACCTCTTGAGCATGCGTTGCATTCCCTCAAAGAGGAAAGGGAGATGCAGCACAGTAGCGTAAGTATTTCCCTCAGTTTTTGAGAAATAAGGTATCAATCCAGTAGGAGACCATGCGTGAGTCCCTCGCACCTGCACAAACAAATAAGAACTTCGCAGCCAACGCGATAAGGGGTTGTCGATCCCTTTACGGTCGCTTACGAGAGTGAGATGTGATAGAGATGATAGTTTATATTTTTGGTATTTTTGGTTTAATAAAACAGCAAATAAGAGCGGTAAAAGTAAAGTAGATGTAGATTGATATGTTGAGAATAGGCCCGGGGGCCATAGTTTTCTCTAGTGGCGGGTAAACAAATTACTGTCGAGTAATTGATAGAAAAGCGAATAATTATGAGACTATCTAGGCATGATCATTGTATATAGGCATCACGTCCGAAACAAGTAGACCGACTCCTGCCTGCATCTACTACTATTACTCCACACATCGATCGCTATCCAGCATGCATCTAGTGTATTGAGTTCATACGAACAGAGTAACGCCTTAAGCAAGATGACATGATGTAGAGGGACAAACTCAAGCAATATGATATAAACCCCATCTTTTTATCCTCGATGGCAACAATACAATACGTGCCTTGCTGCCCCTACTGTCACTAGGAAAGGACAGCGCAAGATTGAACCCAAAGCCAAGCACTTCTCCCATTGCAAGAACTATAGATCTAGTAGGCCAAACCAAACCAATAATTCAAAGAGACTTGCAAGGATATTATGAGCACACATAAAAAGTTCAGAGAAGAACCAAATATCTTTCATAGATAACCTTGATCATAAACTCATAATTCACCGGATCTCGAAAAACACACTGCAAAAAGAGATTACATCGAATAGATCTCCTCGAAGACCGAGGAGAACTTTGTATTGAGATCCAGAGAGAAAGAAGAAGCCATCTAGATACTAGCTATGGACCCCGAAAGTCTGTGGTGAACTACACACAACTCATGGTGAGGGCGATGATGATGATGATTAGGGCCTTCGTGATGGATCCCCCTCCGGTGGAGTTCCGGAACATGCTCCAAGATGGAATCTCCACGGGAACAGAAGCTACGGCGGTGGAATTAGGGTTTTCTCTCCGTTCACGGAGTTTCTGGGGTACGTGGACTTATATAGGAAGAAGGAGGGCACCGAGGGACGCTCGAGCGGGCCTCGAGGCAGGGGGCGCGCCCCCCACCCTCGAGGGCCACTCGAGGCTCCCCTGACGTGGTTCTCAAGTTCCTCTGGCGAGATTTTCTCCAAAAATATCTCTCGTGAAGGTTTCATTCCGTTTGGACTTCGTTTGATATTCCTTTTCTGCAAAACCCGGAAATAGGCAAAAAAACAGCAATCTGGACTGGGCCTTTGGGTTAGTAGGTTAGTCCCAAAAATGATATAAAAGTGAATGATAAAGCCCATTAAACATCCAAGACTTCATAAATAATAGCATGGAACAATTAAAATTATAGATACGTTGGAGACGTATCACGCCGGGACCAGCATCGCCGTCACTTGAGGCGTCTCTAGGTCTTCTCGCAAAGGCGTTAGACACTTAATCTGAATTTCCTTCTTCGTCCAGCCCTGTATATCAAGCAAAAGTTCCAATTCATGTTATTATTAAAATAAGAAGGGGATATATGTTCGGCAGAAATTTTTGATTACCCCTTGTGCGGTAAACGTAGTGTTGTAGCCTGTGTCCTCCGTTTCCTTTGGCCACTCCTTCTGGCTCTTGGAGAGATGCTTCCAGATCTCTTTGTGCGTGAAGCTGAAGAGATGCTTCAGGGGCCGGTCTCCAGCCGGATCGAACTCCCATAGGGAGGAGCCCCGGTGTTGGTAGGGAAGAACAAGTCGGGCCACCATTACCTGGACCATGGTTGTGAGTTGGTAGCCCTTGGAGATCATGTGGGACACACGGCCTTGGAGTGCCGTCACCTCAGTCTGAGACCCCAGTTCGAACCCTTATCGGTCCAAGAGGTTAGCCTTTCCAGGGGTCCAGATCTGAAGGCAGGCGCCACCACCCATTTGGCGTTGCGGGGCTCCGTGACGTAGAACCACTCCTGCTGCCAAGCCTTGTTCGTCTCCACGAATGACCCCTTTGGCCATGTTGTACTCGGGATCTTGCTTATCACAGCGCCCCCGCACTCCACGTGTTGCCTGTCCACCACCTTCGGCTTCACATTGAAGGTCTTGAGCCATAGGCTGAAGTGTGGGGGAACGCGGAGGAAAGCTTCACACACCACTATGAAAGCGGAGATGTGAAGAATCGAATTCGGGGCTAGATCATGGAAATCGAGCTCGTAGAAAAATAGCAAACCCCGTACAAAGGGGTAAAGAGGATATCATAGCCCCCTAATGAAGTGCGAGAGGAACACGACTCTCTCACCCGCCTCTAGGACGGGAACCACCTGGTCCTTGGCGGGGACTTGATGCGCAATGTTGGCAGCGATATAGCCTGCAATCCGAAGATTCTCCACGGCTTTCTCAGTAACCGTGGAGGCCTCCCACTTGCCCTTGGCGCCAGATCCGGCCATTGCTGGGGAAGGAAGTAGTGATTGAGGAACGGAGAACTGTGGGCACAAGGTATGAGGATGCTGGGGCTAGGGGGATTGGAGGGCTCGGGCTTGAGGAAGGTGTGGGGTTGATGGAAGGGATTGATGTCCTTTTATAATGCTGTGAATACAACTCCCCACTTGAGCCGCAAACCTCGCCGGTTCCCAGAGCGGTCGTGCGTAATGCGCTGTTTGGATGCTCACGTCACAAGCGGGCACGATCTCTGCATTGATAGGACATGCCAAGGGGAGTTATGCCTCGAAACACTAAACTAGGACCAAATAAAATGGTCTGGTATATTAGTGGGATCGACGCGACGCTTCACAAAAAAGTTGTCAGTAAAGACACATTATTAATTTTCTTTCAAAAGCCTTGCCTTCGAGGCTAAGGGTTGTACTAACCATGCAGAGCTGAACATAATACACTTTTTGCAGAATATATATTCGGAAGAAGGAACCCGCCTTGCAATGCCGAAGATAATACGGAAGCCGGACTCGTCGTCATCGAAGATAGGTTCAGGGGCTACTGAGGGAGTCCTGGATAGCGGGGTCCTCATGCGGCCGGATAACTCGTGATGGGCCAGAATGGTGGGCCGTGAAGATCATTGCTGAAGATCGTCTCTTGTATCCGGATAGAACTCATGTATACATATAATGACAGGTTTTAGGTTCGGGTGTAATCTTTCCTTCCTCTGCAAGATGGTTATGTACAAACCCAAGGGCCCTCCGGTGCATATATAAACCGGAGGGTTTAGTCTGTAGAGGCTAAGGTAGAAGAGAAACAACAGAATCATAGGCTAGACTCCTAGGGTTTAGCCATTACGATCTCGAGGTAGATCAACTCTTGTAATCATATTCACCAAGATCAATCTAGAAGGAAGTAGGGTATTACCTCGATCGAGAGGGCCTAAACCTGGGTAAACATCGTGTCCCTAGTATCCTGTTACCATCGATCCTCAGACGCATAGTTCGGGACCCCTTACCCGAGATCAGCCGGTTTTGACACCGACACCAGGCCTCCACAATATGCGACTTGGCGTCCGACTCCCTCAATTGAAGATTCCGTGTATTCATCTTCGGCTGCAACTATTTTTGCTCGTGTCATCGATGAAGAAGACGACGCCACTTCTCCAGCAATCGCTTCACTGCATCACGACTCTGTGTTAGGCCCTTCTGCACCGCCCAACTCCAACGTCGACCCGGCTGCACCAACATCTTCACCGCCTGGGAACGCATAGATACTCTATGTCTTCAAACCTTTTTGGTCCTTACTGACAAAAGGGGGAGAAGCATATGAGTTGATAGTCTTAAAGCGGGTCTATATATGGGTCGGGTGCCTTATTTTTGATAAGTTCTTACAACTCTCATTTTGAAACATTTGGCTCTTGAGTTGTAACACTTAAACTTGGTGGTCATCTGCTACATTTGCTGTTGTTTCTTCTGCTTGGTTAAATATCTATCCTATGCACATGAAGTCATTCAGCAGACGCCCATTTTTCATTATGCATATCATTATCTTCACTACATCTGTGTATGCATGATGGATTGTCTTCGTAAGATTGAGGGAGATCTCCACAAAGCAAAACCTGCCATGTGCCTTTGCATTCAAAAGCAAATTTCATATATGCACATCTTCAGGGGGAGCCCTCTCAATCTCATGAAGTCAATGACCGTGTTATCTACATTTTCACCTATTTTATCCCCATTGAAAACTTCAACATGTTTGTCATCAATCACCAAAAAGGGGGAGATTGTAAGTGCATATAGTGCCCCCTAGTTGGTTTTGGAGTATTGACGACAAACGTGGTTGGGGTACTAACGTGTTTGTGAGAATTGCAAGATAACATAGGTAATAGTCCCTCACTGATTCAGTTTACCTTCCAGAGATGACCACTAAAAATGTGTGAAGACATTGAAGACAGTGGTGGCTCGTGAATACATTCATGTGAAGATAATGGCCTATGAAGACATTCATTGAAGACTATAGAATGCGAAGACATAGTTTCTTTCATAGTTATTTTTACTCTTTCTTGAGTCATAGGAACCACCGTACTTTTAAGTGGGGTCCAAGTGAACATAGTCATATGACTGAAGTGATGCTCAACCAAAATCCTATGTCTTCGAACAATGATAATGAGAGCAAATCTTATCCAGAGTTAGATAAGTCGGCTTTACTTGGAGCTCAAGCAAAGTTGCCTCATGTGTTCAAAATCTGACTGTTGGACACGTGTCAGTTCCTTAGTGACCAATGGTCATTTCGGACATATCATGTCGGGTTGCCTCTTGGCTATAAATAGCCCACCCCCTACACCATAAATTTGTGGCTGCTCAAAGTTAGTGCACGACTTTTGTTGTTTGAGAGCAACCCACCTCCGAAGCCTTTGAGAGAAAAGATCCTTTCGAGGACAAAGCCCAAAACACCCAGAGCCAAAGAGTGTTAGGTATCACTGAAGTCTTTCTGTCTGTGTGACCTGAAGACTTGTTACACTTGAGGATTGTGTATCCTCCAGCCGGTTAGGCATCATGTTCTGAGCATCCAAGAGTCATTGTGGATCACCAGTGAACGAAGCCTGTGAAGGTTTATAAGTCTACCTTGAAGACTTACCAGAGTTATTGGGCGAGGACTGGGTGTCCTTAGCTCAAGGGGAATAAGGTGAAGACACGGTCTTTAGAGTTCAATCTCAGCCTCCCTAACCATACGTAAAGTTTTCACACCAACTGGAACTAGTCTACCAAATTCCTCTCGTCTCCAAGCTACTGGTTCTATCTTCCAACCCATTTTCATTCCAGTTTGTCTTCTTGAAGTCATTGCTTGTATGTCTGATCTGTTTGACTTCACGGTGTGAAGACTGTTCCCCATTTGGCTTCATTTCTATCTTCCATCTTGATCCATGTTATCTAGCTATCAATAGTCTTCGTATTTTCTTCATGATTCTTACTTGACTATTGTGTGTCTAGAGTCTTTTATCTTCCGTTGCTTGTCATATAGGTTCTATTCATCCGTTTGTCTTTAAAAGATATAGTGTTTTGAAGACTTTCGTAAAAATCGCCTATTCACCCCCCTCTTGTCGATAACTTGCACTTTTAGTATGTATCGTTGCTACTAAGGATAAAATTATGGGGCCTATTTCTATATAAATAGATCTTGTTTACATCATGTCATCATTCTTATTGCATTATTCTATTTGTCCATGAACTTAATACACTAGATGCATGCTGGATAGCGGTCGATGTGTGGAGTAATAGTAGTAAATGCAGGCAGGAGTTGTTCTACTAATCTTGGACGTAATGCCTATATAATGATCATTGCATGGATATCGTCATGAATATTTGAAGTTCTATCAATTGCCCAACAGTAATTGTTCACCCACCGTTTGCTATTTTTCTCGAGAGAAGCCACTAGCGAAATCTACGGCCCCTGGGTCTCTTCCTTATATTATTTGACTTTGCGGTCTATTTTCCATTGATTTTATTTTCAGATCTATTAAACCAAAAACCCAAAAATACCTTGGTGCAATTTATATTATTTGGCATTCGATCTATCAAAATTTACAACTCTCTCACGTCCGTTACCCGAAAGGGATTGACAACCCCTTTTACACGTCGGGTTGCGAGTATTTGTTATTTGTATGCAGGTGCCGTTTACGTTGTGTTGCTTGGTTCTCCTACTGCTTTGATAGCCTTGGTCTCATCACTGAGGGAAGTACCTACCGCTGCTATACTACATCACCCCTTCCTCTTTGGGGAAATACCGACGTAGTCCTAGCGAGTCATCAAAAGGAATTTCTGGCGTCGTTGTCGGGGAGGATCTTCAACATATACCAGGTTCCTAATCACAAATCTCATCTCCTCGCAATTTCCATTATTTTCCATTTGCCTCTCATTTTCAACTCCCCCACTTCACAAAAAATTGCCATTTTTATTCGCCTTCTTTTTCGTTCGCCTTTTTCTCGTCAGACCTATCTTTTTGCTTGCAATCTTGTTTGCTATATTTGCTTGTGTTGCCATGTGCCTTCTATTTGCTTGCATCTTTGCTTGCTAAAAATATATTGATATGGATCCTCATCCACTTGGTAATATTTTCAAAAGATCCAATTATGATGAACCAATTGCTAGTGAATTCAGTGCACTTGATTATCTCTATGAATTTTTGCTTGAAAATCATGAATCTGAAAGTTGTGATGAAGTGTTAGAAGAAGAAATTTACAAAGTTATTCGTGGTAGCTCCTTGAATGAAAAGCATGATTCCAATGGTATTACTATACATTATATTCATCTGAATGGTTTTAATGACATGCAAAACTACGATCTTGGGGACGATAATTTTGCGATGTCTACTACTTGTTGCAATGATCATGATTGGGGTGATTCTTCTTACGATCTTGAAAATTTATTTATGCCTCATGATGAATATGTTTGCGATAATATTGAAAGTGGGTTTGGGGAGGTCAAGACTTTATTCGATGATAATCCCAGTATTTTGGAAGAGTGTCAACTTTTTATGCATGTGGACCATGAAGAGAAAATTTTATACGATAGATATATTGTTGAATTTGAGTATTGTAAGGGCATGTCATCCCTAAGTGGTTTTAGTGATTGATAACAATGCGTTTGCGGACTAATCGTGTGTGCTGAGTATTTCAGAGATTAATCCTTTGGCACAAGACGGTAACTTCCCCTTGAAGCTATAAGCAGAAGACGTGTCGTCTCCTTTGTTTTTGGTTTTGGTTGAATTGAGTCGTAGGGGACACCATACTATCAAGAGGGGGGGTCCTCAATGGAAAGGCTAGGGTGGAATCATCACGTACACTTACTTTTCGCACCCTCAGCTCCTTTCCTTGTCTTGGAGCTTTCCGTTTCATCCGGAGTGGAGGTTAGTTGGTGGGAGCAGTAGTACCACCGCTGGCGCGGTAGTACCGTTTATGGCCACCAAGCGGTAGCCCGTTGCTCACCGCAGTAGTACCGCTTGGGGGCATATGCGGCAGTTCCGCCCCGGTCTGGCTCAGCTACCGTTTCGACTCGAGGGGGCATTTTCTCGTGTCGGTCATTGCGGTAGTAGCAGAGGTAGTACCGCTTATAAGCGGTAGTACCGCTTCCACCATCGTGGCTACTACCGCTCCCCTCTCCTCCACCTCAGTGTTTCTACATCGCAGTAGTACCACTGGGGGTCGCGGTAGTACCGCTGTGTCCTGCGGTAATACCGCTCTGTGCGGGCATAAATGGGGATAACGGTTCACTTATCCCCCCTCTATATAAAGAGGTCTTCTTCCTCAAGAAGACCTACCTCTTCTCCCCCAAGCTCCATTGTTGCTCCAAAAGCTCATTTTCGCCTGATCTCTCTCCCTAGCCAATCAAACTTGTTGATTTTCTAGGGATTGGTTGAGAAGGCCCAGATCTACACTTCCACCAAGAGAAATTTGATTCCCCCCACTAATCCCTTGCGGATCTTGTCACTCTTGGGTGTTTGAGCACCCTAGACGGTTGAGTTCACCTCGAAGCCATATTCCATTGTGGTGAAGCTTTGTGGGATCATGGGGAACCTCCAATTAAGTTGTGGAGAAAGGCCCGACCTTGTTTGTAAAGGTTCGGTCGCCGCCTTCATGGGCACCAATAGTGGAATCACGGCATCTCGCATTGTGTGAGGGCGTGAGGAGAATACGGTGGCCCTAATGGCTTCTTGGGGAGCATTGTGCCTCCACATCGCTCCAACAGAGACATAGTTCCTCTCGAAGGGAAAGAACTTCGGTAACATATCTTCGTCTCCACCGGTTCCACTCTTGGTAATCTCTTAACTTTACTTGTGCAAGCTTTATTGTGTTAGTTCCTTGCTTACTTGTGTGCTTGTTATTGTTGCATCATATAGGTTGCTAACTTAGTTGCACATCTAGACAACCTATTTTGTTGCTAAGTTTAATTTGGTCAAGAAAAGCTAAAAAATGTTAGTTGTCTATTCACCCCCCCCCCTCTAGTCAACCATATCGATCATTTCAATTGGTATCAGAGCCACGTCTCTTTATTAAGGATTCTACCATCCAAAGAGTATGGGAGACACCGTAGTCCAAACAGAGGAGCACTCTGGTGGGAACCCGTCTCTGTCTACGGCCGATGGGGGACCCTCGATCTCTCGGGAAGAGTTCAATGTGGCTTTGGACAGTTCAAAGAATTTCTTGATGGGCTTAAATTATCCACTGCGCCGTTGGAAGTGGCTCGTCCCACTAACAAGGTGTCGGATGCTCTTCCCGATAAGGGAGCAGCTAGTAGTGATCAAGCCCCCGTGACTATGAATGTGAGTGGAATCTTTGCTCATGTAGCACCTCCCATTACTTATGGAGGACCCGTTCCCTCCCCGCATCTAAATTTTGTTGGTCCTCCCCCTAAGTATGTGAAAAATGCTGATTTTGCTACTTGGACTTTTTGCTTTAAACGTCATTTAAATCATTGTTCTACTAATCTTTGGAGAATCATTGAGCAAGGTTTCTACCCGCATGATCCATACAACTTAACTCCAAGAGAAGTCGTGGATCATCAATTCAAAGAGTCTGTTCTTTGCATTCTTCAAGAAGCCATCCCTCCCGAGGATATTGCCCATCTCCGACCCTTCTCCATGGCCAAGGAAGCATGGGAGCATGTTGTCTCCTTGTACAAGGGAAGCGCAAGCATTCAACGCTGAAACTATGAAGTTGTGCAAGATGAAGCCGATGAGTTTGCCATGATCGAAGATGAAGACCCCATGAACCTTATTGGAGATTAACCACTCTTGCGGTTTCACTCCGAGATCATGGGAGCAAGCATACGGATGAAAACTGGATCAAGCTCAAGTTTCTCAAGGCCGTGATGGCTTATCAAAAGGCCATGTCCACCATCATCCATCAAAGGCCAGACTTCCACACCTTGTTCTCAAGTGAAGTGTTTGATGAGTTTGTTGCTATGAGGATCTTGGACAAGACTGTCGACAATGCGGTGTTGCGGGCTCAACGATCAAAGAAGCCCAACCTTGCGTTGAATATCAAGGCTTGTGTGGAAGAAGAGGATGAAGAGGAAGAAGAGGAGTGTTGCCCCAAAGATACCAAATATGCATATCATGAGCACATGGCTCTCGCTTCCCGGCAATTTTGGGGCAACAAGAAGAATTCAAGACCCAACTTCAACAAGAATAATTCAAGTGGCTCCAAGGGCAAGCAACGAGTGAGGACGTGCTACAATTGCGGCAATGTGAGTCATTTCGTTCTGGATTGTCTTTATGAGAAGAGGATACACAATGGTGGCAATCTTATCCGAAAAGGGTTGGTGGCACAAGAAGAGTATGATGAGGATGATGATGATGATGATGATGATGGCAAGACGGTTGCCATGGCCTCAGTTGCTATTGTATCAACTCCTCGGGTGTCCCTCTTCGACTCACCCAACGAGAACATCACCGCCAAGTGCCTCATGGCTAAAGCCACGAACAAGGTAACCTCCAACGTCACAACTACCATCTCTACTAATCCTTCATTAACAGATTGCATTGATGAAAGTGAGTAGGCGGAGGAGGAGGAAAATGAATTTAAGTCTTTTATGAGTAAGCTCAAAGGTAAATCCAAGAAGCACTTCGTTGCTCTCTTGGAACAACTTGGTGAAGCCAATGACATGATCGAGGCTCACAAGAGACCATCTCTAAGATGGAAGGACATAGTCGTGACTATGCCGATGAGATATCGGAACTCTCTAATACTCTTGAGGAAGATGATACGTCCATTTTGCATCATGCTTACAAGTTGATATTTATTGCATTATGGGCTGTTCATACATGTTTTGTCACAATACTTATGCCTTTTCCCTCTTATTTTGCAAGGTTTACAAGAAGAAGGGGGAATGCCGGCAGCTAGAATTCTGGGCTGGAAAAGGAGCAAACTCTGGAAACCTATTCTGCACAACTCCAAAAGCCCCAAAACTCCACACAACATTTTTCTGGAAAATATAAAAAATATATGGCGGAAGAAAACCACGAGAGGGGCCACTGGCTAGCCTCGAGGGTGGGGGGCGCCCCCCTTCCCAGGGCGCGCCCCCTACCTCGAGGGCCAGTCGGTGGGCCCCAGGTGCCCATCTTCTCCTATATGAAGCGTTTTGACCTGGAAAATATCAGAAGGAGGCTTTCGGGACCAGACGCCGCCGTCTCGAGGCGGAACCGACGTGGAAACCAATCTAGGGCTCCGGCAGAGCTTATCTGTCGGGGATACTTCCCTCCGGGAGGGGGAAATCGTCACCGCCGTCATCACCAACAACTCTCCCATCTTGGGGAGGACTATCTTCATCAACATCTTCACCGGCACCATCTCCTCTCAAACCCTAGTTCATCTCTTGTATCCAATCTTTGTATCCAAACCTCAGATTGGTACCTGTGGGTTGCTAGTAGTGTTGATTACTCCTTGTAGTTCATGCTAGTTGGTTTATTTGGTGGAAGATCATATGTTCAGATCCATTATGCATATTAATATACCACTGATCATGAACAATATTATTTCTTGTGAGTAGTTACTTTTGTTCCTCAGGACATGGGAGAAGTCTTGCTATTAGTAGTCATGTGAATTTGGTCTTTGTTCGATATTTTGATGAGATGTATGTTGTCTCTCCTCTAGTGGTGTCATGTGAATGTCGACTACATGACACTTCACCATTATTTGGGCCTAGAGGAAGGCAATGGGCGGTAATAAGTAGATGATGGGTTTCTAGAGTGACAGAAGCTTAAACCCTAGTTTATGCGTTGCTTCGAAAGAGGCTGATTTGGATCCATATGTTTCGGGCTACGGTTAGGTTTACCTTAATACTTCTTTTGTAGTTGCGGATTCTTGAATTAGAGGTCAATCATAAGTGGGAGGCTTGTACGAGTAAGGGAAGCACCCAAGCACCAGTCCACCCACATACCAAATTATCAAAGTACCGAACGCGAATCTGATGATCGTGATGAAAACTAGCTTGATGATAATTCCCATGTGTCCTCGGGAGCGCTTTACCTTGCATAAGAGTTTGTCCAGGCTTATCCTTTGCTACAAAAAGGATTGGGCCACCTTGCTGTACCTTATTTACTTTTACCGTTTGTCACTTGCTACCAATTATCTTATCACAAAACTATCTGTTACCTATAATTTCAGTGCTTGCAGAAAATACCTTACTTAAAACTGCCTATCATTTCCTTCTGCTCCTCGTTGGGTTCGACACTCTTACTTATTAAAAGGACTACGATAGATCCCCTACACTTGTGGGTCATCAAGACTCTTTTTTGGCGCCGTTGTCGGGGAGTGAAGCGCCTTTGGTAAGTGGAATTTGGTAAGGAAAAATTTATATAGTGTGCTGAAATTTATTGTCACTTGTTACTATGGCTCAGAATCCTTTGAGGGGCTTGTTCGGGGTATCTTCACCCCGAGCAGAAGAGCAAAGCGTTGCTCCTCAACCTACTGCACCTATTGAAAATGTTTGCTTTGAGATTCCTTCGGGTATGATAGAGAAACTTCTTGAAAATCCTTATACAGGAGACGGAACACTTCACCCCGATTTACATCTAATCTATGTGGATGAAGTTTGTGGATTGTTTAAGCTTGCAGGTATGCCCGAGGATGTTATCAAGAAGAAGGTATTACCTTTATCTTTGAAGGGAGATGCATTGACATGGTTTAAGCTATGCGATGATATGGGATCATGGAACTATAATCGTCTGAAGTTGGAATTTCATCAGAAGTTCTACCCTTTGCACCAGGTTCATCGTGATCGTAATTTTATTTATAATTTCCGGCCTCACGAAGGATAAAGCATCGCTCAAGCTTGGGGGAGGCTTAAGTCAATGTTATATTCATTCCCCAATCATGAGCTCTCAAGAAAGATGATCATCCAAAAAAAATATGCTCGGCTTCTCTCAATAATCGCACCATGCTCGATAATTCTTGTTCTGGCTCTTTTATGATGAAGACTATTGACTTCAAATGGGATTTATTGGAAAGAATTAAGTGCAACTCTGAAGATTGGGATCTCGAAGAAGGTAAGGAGTCAGGTATGACCCCTAAGTTGTATTGTGTTAAAGCTTTTATGGATACCGATGTTTTCCGTGAGTTTAGCACTAAATATGGACTTGACTCTGAGATAGTAGCTTCTTTCTGTGAATCTTTTGCTACTCATGTTGATCTCCCCAAGGAGAAGTGGTTTAAATACCATCCCCATATTTAAGTAAAAGTAGTTGCACCTATTAAAGTTGAAGAAAAGACTATCACTTATAATGTTGATCCCGTTATTCCTACTGCTTATATCGAGAAACCACATTTCCCTGTGAGGATAAAGGATCATGCTCAAGCTTCAACTGTAGTCCGTAAGAGTAATACTAGAACACCTACACCCTCTGAGCAAATTAAAGTTGAACCTAGTGTCCTTATGGTTAAGGACCTCTTGGTAGAAGATTTAGATGGACATGTTATTTATCTCCAAGAAGAGTCTGCTAGAATAGCCAAACCCAATGCTAGGAATAAACATAAACCTGTTGTAGGCCTGCCTGTCATCTCTGTTAAGATAGGAGATCATTGCCATCATGGTCGATGTGACGTAGGTGCTAGTGAGAGCATTATCCCTTTTGATTTGCATAACGAAATTATGCATGATATTGCACCTGTGGAGTTAGAAGGGATTAATGTCACTATTAAGCTTGCTAATAGAGATACTATTTCACCAGTTGGGATCGTTAGAGATATTGAAGTCTTGTGTGGGAAGGTTAAATACCCTGCTGATTTTCTTGTTCTTAGTTCCCCACAAGACGCTTTCGGTCCCATTATATTTGGTAGACCCTTCTTGAATACTGTTAATGCCAAGATAGACTGTGTGAAAGACATTGTCACTGTTGGATTAGGGGATATGTCTCATGATTTTAACTTTGCTAAATTCCGTAGACAATCCCTTGAAAAGGCACCACCCAGTAAGGATGAACTTATTGGTCTTGCTTCTATTGTCGTGCCACCTAATGATCCTTTAGAACAATACTTGCTAGACCATGAAAATGATATGCAAATGAATGAGAGAAGGGAGATAGATGAAATATTCCTTACACAAGGACCCTATTGAACTTGCCTGTTGAAATCCTAGGGGATCCTCCTCCACCCAAGGGTGATCCCGTGTTTGAACTTAAACCTTTGCCTGATGATCCTAATTATGTTTATCTTGATGAAAAGAAGATATATCCTGTTATTATTAGTGCTAACCTTTCATAGCACGAAGAAGAAAGATTATTGAAAACTCTGAAGAAGCACCGAGCTGCTATTGGATATACTCTGGATGATCTTAAGGGCATTAGTCCCACTATATGTCAACACAAGATAAAATTGGAAGAAAATGCTAAACCTGTTATTGATCATCAGCGATGGTTAAATCCTAAGATGAAAGAAGTGGTAAGGAAGGAAATTCTAAAGCTTCTAGAGGCAGGTATTACCTATCCCATTGCTGATAGCCAGTGGGTAAGTCATGTTCATTGTGTTCCTAAGAAAGGAGGTATGACTGTAGTCCCTAATGATAAAGATGAATTGATCCTACAAAGAATAGTTACGGGATATAGGATGGTAATTGATTTCCATAAGTTAAATAAAGCTACTAAGAAAGATCATTACCCCTTGCCATTTATTGATCAAATGCTAGAAAGGTTATCCAAACATACTCATTTCTGCTTTCTAGATGGTTATTCCGGTTTCTCTCAAATACCTGTGTCAAAAGGGGATCAAGAAAAGACCACCTTTACCTGTCCTTTCGGTACCTTTGCTTATTAACGTATGCCTTTTGGTTTATGTAATTCACCTGCTACCTTTCAAAGATGTATGATGGCTATATTCTCTGACTTTTGTGAAAAGATTGTTGAGGTATTCATGGATGATTTCTCCGTTTATGGAACTTCTTTTGATGATTGCTTAAGCAACCTTGATCGAGTTTTGCAGAGATGTGAAGATACTAACCTTGCCTTGAGTTGGGAGAAGTGCCACTTTATGGTCAATGAAGGCATTGTCTTCGGACATAAAATTTCTGAAAGAGGTATTGAAGTTGACAAAGCTAAGGTTGATGCTATTGAAAAGATGCCATGCCCTAAGGATATCAAAGGTATACGAAGTTTCCTTGGTCATACCGGGTTTTATAGGAGGTTCATTAAGGAATTCTCCAAAATCTCCAGGCCTCTGAAAGATATTCCTTTTGTCTTTAATGATGATTGTCCAAAAGCATTTGAAATACTTAAGAAAGCGTTGATCTCTACACCTATTGTCCAGCCTCCTGACTGGAATTTGCCCTTTGAGATTATGTGCGATGCTAGTGATTATTCTATAGGAGCTGTTTTAGGGCAAAGAGTTGATAAGAAATTGAATGTTATCCAGTATGCTAGTAAAACTCTAGATAGTGCTCAAAGAAATTATACTACCACTGAGAAAGAATTTTTAGCAGTTGTGTTCGCTTGTGATAAGTTTAGACCCTATATCGTTGATTCTAAAGTAACTATTCATACTGGTCATGCTGCTATCAAATACCTTATGGAAAAGATGCTAAACCTAGACTTATTAGACGGGTTCTCTTGCTGCAAGAATTTTACTTGCATATTATTGATAGAAAGGGAGCTGAGAACCCCGTAGCAGATAACTTGTCTAGGTTAGAGAATATACTTGATGACCCACAACCTATTGATGATAGCTTTCCTGATGAACAACTAGCTGTCATGAGTACTTCTCGTACTGCTCCATGGTATGCTGATTATGCTAATTACATTGTTGCTAAGTTTATACCTCCTAGCTTCACATAGCAGCAAAAGAAAATGTTCGTCTATGATTTAAGACATTACTTTTGGGATGACCCACATCTTTATAAAGAAGAAGTCAATGGTATTATTAGATGTTGTGTGCCTGAGCATGAACAGGAACAGATCTTACGCAAGTGCCACTCCGAAGCTTATGGAGGACACCATGCGGGAGACAGAACTGCACACAAGGTATTGCAATCCGGTTTTTATTGGCCTACTCTCTTCAAGGATGCCCGTAGGTTTGTCTTATCATGTGATGAATGTCAAAGAATTGGTAATATTAGTAGACGTCAAGAAATGCCTATGAATTACTCACTTGTTATTGAACCATTTGATGTTTGGGGCTTTGATTATATGGGACCTTTTCCTGCCTCTAATGGGTACATACATATTCTAGTTGCTGTTGATTACGTTACTAAGTGGGTAGAAGCTATTCCAACTAGTAGTGCTAATCATAACACCTCTACTAAGATGCTTAAAGAACTTATATTTCCGAGGTTTGGAGTCCCTAGATATCTAATGACTGATGGTGATTTACACTTTATTCATGGTGCTTTCCGTAAGATGCTTTCTAAGTATGATGTCAACCATAGAATTGCATCACCTTATCATCCACAGACTAGTGGTCAAGTTGAATTAAGTAATATGGATTTGAAATTAATCTTGCAAAAGACAGTTAATAGGTCTAGAAAGAATTGGTCGAAGAAACTAGATGATGCATTATGGGCCTGTAGAAGTGCATACAAAAATCCTATGGGTATGTCTCCATATAAGGTGGTATATGGAAAAGCTTGTCACTTACCTCTTGAGCTAGAACATAAGGCATATTGGGCTATCAAAGAGCTCAATTATGATTTCAAACTTGCCGGTGAAAAGAGGCTATTTGATATTAGCTATCTCGATGAATAGAGAACCCAGGCCTACGAGAATGCCAAGTTATTTAAAGAAAAAGTTAAAAGATGGCATGACAAAAGGATACAAAAGCGTGAGTTCAGCGTAGGTGATTATGTTTTGATATTCAACTCTCGTTTAAGATTTTTTGCAGGAAAACATCTCTCCAAGTGGGAAGGACCTTACGTCATCGAGCAGGTCTATCGTTCCGATGCCATAAAAATCAATAACTTTGAGGGCACAAATCCGAAGGTGGTGAATGGACAAAGGATCAAACATTATATCTCAGGTAATCCCATAAATGTTGAAACTAATATTATTGAAACCATAACCCCGGAGGAATACATAAGGGACACTTCCCAGAATGATTCAGCCTCCGAAAAGGAAGAGGTACGTGATATGGTAAGTAAACCGACTCCAAAACAATTCTAAAGGCAATATTTCTCCGTTTTGGAATATTTAGAAAAATAGGAAAATAAACCGCAGTCCGGAGGAGACACGGGGCCTCCTCGAGGGTAGGGGGCGCGCCCCCTTCCCAGGGCACGCCCCCTTGCCTCGAGGGCACCCCGCGTGTCCCCTGGACTCTGTTTCTTGTGGGTTACTCCTTTTGTTTGGGAAAAATTCATTATATATACTCCCGAAGGTTTTGACCTCTGTATCACGCAGAATTCCTCTGTTTTCGTTTCGAGCTGTTATTTATTAAGGTTTGCGAAGCCAGGCATCATGTCGTCTCCCTCCTCCAACAACGAAGGCAATGATGCTTGGCTAATGAAGATAGTTCTGAAGAGGGAAGGACCCGAGGAGATCCACAAGGAGAAGAAGATCAAGATGGAGGTGGAAGATCCGGCTCCGGCAGCGGGAGGAGAAGACATCCCCAAATCCCTTCCTAGTCTCTTTACCTCAACTGAGCTAGAAGCTTTCAGGATGCTTGAGTTAACTCAGATGCGCCACAAGCATCTCACAAGTGAAAAATCTTTTGTTGAAGGATTACATAGCTTCTCTGAAAGGTATTATCCGCAAGCTGGAAGATCTCCTACGCTCAATCTATGAGGATCCCCCGTCACTACTTGCAACTCCATCATCACCAATCCCGAAGAAGGAGACATAATCATATGGGTATGGGCACTCCCCTTGGCAACTGCCAAGCTTGGGGGAGTGACCCCGGTATCGTATCACCATCATTTCTATCTTTACCGTTTTACTTAGTTTGATCCTTTTGGTAGTATCTTGATCTATCAGAAAAAAGTTAGCATGATCTAGTCGTGAGCTTTTGCCTTGTGAGCTTTATCCTTTGTAATCGAGTCCGTGAGCTATATAATAAAGATTAGTGTGAGTCAAGGGCTTGATTTCCTCACTTGGGTCATGATAAAAAGAAAGAAAACAAAAAGAGTATCAAAGAGGTTGTACCGATTTTATGGGAAGTAATGACTTCACATACAAGAGTATGATAAATAAAAATTGTTGGGAGGTGACAAACATAGTTTTGGTCATCGTTGAAATTAATAGGAAGTAATAAAAGAAGAGAGGCTTCACATACAAATATACTATCTTCGACATCTTTTATGATTGTGAGCACTCATTAACGTATGACATGCTAAAGAGTTGATGTTGGACAAGGAAGACAACATAATGGGTTATGTCTTCTTATATCCGAAATAAAGTATATTGTCATGGATCTTCCAACATGTCGAGCTTGCCTTTCTCCCTCATGCTGGCCAAAACTCCTTGCACTAAGTAGAGATACTACTTGTGCTTCCATATATCCTTAAACCCAGTTTTGCCATGAGAATACACCATACCTATCTATGGATTGAGAAAGATCCTTCCAAGTAAGTTGTCATGTTGTAAATCCGCTAAAATATGTATGATTTATTAGTGTGGGAGAAATTAGCTTTATACGAGCTTGTGATATGGAAGTAATAAAAGTGACAGACTGCATAATAAAGGTCCTTATCACAAGAGGCAATATAAAGTGAAGTTCTTCTATGCTAAGACTTTGTGCATCCAACCATAAAAACACATGACAACCTCTGCTTCCCTCTGCGAAGGGCCTATCTTTTATTCTTGTCTTATAAGTGTCAAGGTGAGATCCACCTTTCCTTTTTCATTTTATCCTTTGGCAAGCACATTGTGTTGGAAATATTCTAACATATATACCCACTTGGATGTAAGTTTTCATGATCTATTACTGTTGACATTACCCTTGAGGAAAAAAGTTGGGTGGCAACACCATAAGCCCCTATCTTTCCCTGTGTTCGATTAAAACTCCATAAACAAAAGTATTACGTGAGTGTGAGCAATTGTGAAAGACTATATGATAGTTGAGTATATAGGCTTGCTGAAAAGCTCTTATATTGACTCTTTTCGATGTTACGATAAATTGCAATTGCTTCAATGACCGAGACCAAAGTTTGTTAGTTTCCAATGAAGTTTATGATGCATACTTGATATTGTGGATGAATTATTACTTTAGCATAATGATCATATGACTATATTGATATAAGTTTCTATTATGAGAATGATCATGATGCCCTCATGTTCGTATTCTGTTTTTATCGACACCTCTATCTCTAAACATGTGGACATATTTTTCGATATCGGCTTTCGCTTGAGGACAAGCGAGGTCTAAGCTTGGGGGAGTTGATACGTCCATTTTGCATCATGCTTACAAGTTGATATTTATTGCATTATGGGTTGTTCATACATGTTTTGTCACAATACTTATGCCTTTTCCCTCTTATTTTGCAAGGTTTACATGAAGAAGGGGGAATGTCGGCAGCTGGAATTCTGGGCTGGAAAAGGAGCAAACTCTGGAAACCTATCTTGCACAACTCCAAAAGCCCCGAAACTCCACAGAATATTTTTTCGGAAAATATAAAAAGTATCTGGCGGAAGAAATCCACGAGAGGGGCCACTTTCTCGCCCCGAGGGTGGGGGGCGCGCCCCCTGCCTCGAGGGCCAGCCGGCGGGCCCCAGGTGCCCATCTTCTCCTATATGAAGCGTTTTGACATGGAAAAAAATAAGAAGGAGGCTTTCGGGACCAGACGCCGTCGTCTCGAGGTGGAACCGAGGCGGAAACCAATCTAGGTCTCCGGCAGAGCTGTTCTGCCGGGGATACTTCCCTCCGGGAGGGGGAAATCGTCACCGCTGTCATCACCAACAACTCTCCCATCTTGGAGAGGGCTATCTTCATCAACGTCTTCACCAGCACCATCTCCTCTCAAACCCTAGTCCATCTCTTGTATCCAATCTTTGTATCCAAACCTCAGTTTGGTATTCGTGGGTTGCTAGTAGTGTTAATTACTCCTTTTAGTTGATGCTAGTTGGTTTATTTGGTGGAAGATCATATGTTCAGATCCATTATGCATATTAATATACCTCTGATCATGAACAATATTATGTCTTGTGAGTAGTTACTTTTGTTCCTGAGGACATGGGAGAAGTCTTGCTATTAGTAGTCATGTGAATTTGGTCTTCTTTCGATATTTTGATGAGATGTATGTTGTCTCTCCTCTAGTGGTGTCATGTGAACGTCAACTACATGACACTTCACCATTATTTGGGCCTAGAGTAAGGCACTGAGAAGTAATAAGTAGATGATGGGTTGATAGAGTGACAGAAGCTTAAACCCTAGTTTATGCGTTGCTTCGTAAGGGGCTGATTTGGATCCATATGTTTCAGGCTATGGTTAGGTTTACCTTAATACTTCTTTTGTAGTTGCGGATGCTTGAATTATAGGTTAATCATAAGTGGGAGGCTTGTCCAAGTAAGGGCAGCACCGAAGCACCGGTCCACCCACATACCAAATTATCAAAGTACCGAACGCGAATCAGATGATCGTGATGAAAACTAGCTTGACGATAATTCCCATGTGTCCTCGGGAGCGCTTTACCTTGCATAAGAGTTTGTCCAGGCTTATCCTTTGCTACAAAAAGGATTGGGCTACCTTGCTGCACCTTATTAACTTTTACCGTTTGTCACTTGCTACCATTTATCTTATCACAAAACTATCTGTTACCTATAATTTCAGTGCTTGCAGAAAATACCTTACTAAAAACTGCCTATCATTTCCTTCTGCTCCTCGTTGGGTTCGACACTCTTACATATCGAAAGGACTACGATAGATCCCCTACACTTGTGGGTCATCAGAAGAGTGTGGTCATTGTTTGGCTCTTGAGGAGTCATACAACGATGATCATGCTAAATTAAAGAAAGATCTCGATCATGCTCTTGTTCTTTCTAGTGTGCTCAATTCCGAGAAGGCCAAACTTGGGGTTGACCATGCTAGACTCAAAGAGTAGTTTGATACACTTGACAAGGCCCATAAGTTCTTGAAGAGTGTTCATGCTAGCCTCAGGGAGTCTCATGATCAACTCCAAGTATCACTGACCAAGGAGAAAGCCACTTTTACTCATATGGTCTTAATTGATAATGCAAATGCTACTAACCCTTGTTGTGAGCATGTGCATCTTGTGGAAGAGAATGCCAAGTTAAAGAAGCAACTTGAGAAAGGCATTGTGTCTTTCATACAAGGTGAGAAGAACCTCAACGACCTTTTGAGCAATCAAAAGGAAGTTGTTGCCAAGGAAGGAATTGGGTTTGCACCCAAGCCCAAGAAGAAGAAGAATGACAAGACCAAGCAACCTCATCCTCTCAAGCAAACCTTTGTGAAGGAGGGAGAGGGTACTCCTAAGGAGAAGAAGAACAATGTGAAGGGTGGTGGAGTCAAGAAGGGCATCGCCACTCCTTCCAACAAAGCCGGCGACTTTAACCCGTCTTATGTGTTATGTCGTGCTAGTGATGGACATGTTTATGATAAATTTGATGGTTCTTCTTATGAGTACATTGAATGGTCTATTTGGGTTCCTAAGAACCTTGTTGCTAACATAAAAGGACCCATTACAAAATGGGTACCTAAAACCAAGCATTGATTTCTTGTAGGAGTTTGCTTCCGGTGGGGGATCATGGTTGCTCGGTAGTGGAGCCACAAATCATATGACCGGAAGCAAAGACTTGGTGGTGGACGTGCACAAAGGTTCATCTATGCCCACCAATGTCGAATGGGGTGATGCTTCATCTTCTAAGGTATTGGGTCTTGGCAAGGTTGTTGTTTCTCATGATCTCACGATCGAGAAAGTCATGCTTGTTGAGTCCCTTGCATACAATTTACTTTCCATTCTTCAACCTGCACTCATGGGTTTTGTCACTTTCCTTGATATTGGTTTCGTGGCCCTCTTGTGGAGCAAGACTCTTAAAGTAGCCTTTGTTGGGCATGTCGAGAACAGTCTCTATGTGGTTAACTTTCGGAGCGACCCACTAGGACCGCGACATACCTAATGGCTAAAGTTGACGTGGGATGGCTTTGGCATCGCCGTTTAGCTCACGTCAATATGAGATCTTTGCAAAGTCTTCTCAGGGGGGACCATGTCCGTGGACTAACAAATGTTAGTTTTGCCAAAGATCGTGCTTGGAGTGCTTGTATTGAAGGAAAGCTACATGAGAAAGCTCACCCTCCCACGAGTATCATCTACTCGATGAGGCCTTTGGAGCTCCTTCACATGAATCTCTTTGGGCCTCCATCCTTTGATAGTCTTGGGGGTAGAAAGTATCGCTTGGTGATCGTGGATGATTATTCAAGATACACTTGGGTATATTTCTTCAAGAGGAAGAGTGAGACCCAACAAACTGTCATCAACTTTGCGAATGAAGCTCAACGTCAACATGATGCAAATATATTGATGATTCGAAGTGACAACGGCACCGAGTTCAAGAACTACACCTTGGATGAGTTCCTTAGTGAAGAGGGGATCAAGCACCAATATGCCGCACCTTATACCCCTCAATAAAATGGTGTGGCGCAGAGGAAGAACCGGACATTGATGAACGCGGCAAGGACCATGATGGCGAAATTCAAGTCTCTGTACAACTTTTGGGGCGAAGCCATCAACACCACTTGTCATGCATCCAATCGGCTCTATCTCCGCAAAGGCTTGAACAAGACTCCATATGAGATACTTACCGGTAACAAGCCCAACCTCAAGTACTTCCAGGCGTTCGGTTGTAAGTGTTTCATACTCAAGAAAGGTGTTCGTTTGTCTAAATTGAGGCTAGAGCTCATGAGGGCATATTTGTTGGTTACGCTACAAACTCTCATGCTTATCGTGTCCTCAACAAGTCCACCAGACTCATTGAGGAGACGTGTAACATGGAGTTTGATGAGAATAATGGCTCCTAAGTGGAGCAAAGTGGTACTTGTGATGTACGTGATGAAATTCCTCCTCAAGCCATAAGAAGAATGGGTGTTGGTCATACCCTACCCATTGAGGAACCCCTTGTGGCCTAAGGAGAAGGACAATGTTCTACTCAAGTAGAACCATCACCAACCCAAGACCCACACGCTTCCGAAGAACAAAGTGAAGGCCCTCAACCAAATGAACAATTCCAAGTGCAAGATCAACCGCAAGGTGGAGATGATCCACCAAGTGATGCACAAGGCCAAGTTCCTTCTACCGAGCAAATTCAAGATCAAGAGAAAGCTCAAGATCAAGAATAAGCTCAAGACGACACTCATGATGATCAATTTACGGCACCTCAACTCTCACTTGAGGAGCAATTGGAGCATCGTGCCGCCAAAGTTGCTTCCAGGCTCACTTCTAGAGAGCACGACATGGAGAATATCCTTGGAAGCATCACAAAGGGGGTAAGCACTCGTAGACAATTAGAAAATTATTGTGCTCATCATGTGCCTGTCTCTTGTGTTGAACCCCAAAAGGTCTATGAGGTGCTCGAAGATCTAGATTGGCTCAATGCCATGCATGAATAACTCCATAACTTTGAACGCAACAAAGTGTGGCGATTGGTGCCAAGGCCGAAGGAGAACCATAATATCGTTGGAACCAAATGCATCTTTAAGAACAAGCAAGATGCTCATGGGATAGTCATTCGCAAAAGGGCTCGTTTGGTGGCACAAGGCTACTCCCAAGTCGAGGGTATCGACTACGGTGAAACCTTTGCCCTCGTTGATCGCCTTGAATATATTCGTTTGTTGCTTGCCTATGCTTCTCATCATAACTTTAAATTGCAAAAAATGGATGTGAATAGTGCTTTTCTTAATGGTCCTCTTAATGAGTTGGTGTATGTCAAACAACCCCCGGGGTTCGAGGATCCTAAGTTCCCCAATCATGTGTATCAACTCGATAAGACACTCTATGGCCTTAAACAATCCCCACGTGCGTGGTATGAGCATCTTACCGAGTTGTTACAAGATCGTGGGTTTGAAATTGGAAAAATCAACCCCACTCTTTTTACCAATAAGGTCAAAGGGGAGTTGTTTGTATGCCCACTATATGTTGATGATATTATTTTTGGTTCACCTAACTGAGCTGTCAATGATGAGTTTGCCGCACTCATGACCGCGGAGTTTGAGATGTCCACGATGGGAGAGTTGAAGTTCTTTCTCGGGTTCGAAGTCAATCAAAGACGAGAAGGAATCTTCATCAAACAAGCAAAGTATACTCAATACATGCTCAAGAGATTCAATCTAAGTGATGTCAAGCCGGCTACTACTCCTATGCCTACCAAGTGCTAACTTGACATTGATCCCAATGGTAAAGCGGTGGATCAAAAGGTATAACGTTCTATGATTGGATCATTGCTTTACCTTTGTGCATCTAGAACAGATATCATGTTGAGTGTGGGAATTTGTGCTCGGTTTCAAGCCTCACCTAAGGAAAGTCACTTTGTGGCGGTCAAGCGAATCTTTCGATATTTGGCTCATACCCCAAACTTTGGCTTATGGCACCCAAGAGGAGAAAACTTTGATCTTGTTGGTTTCTCGGATTCAGATTGGGCGGGAGACAAGGTGGATAGGAAGTCAACCTCCAGAGGATGCCAATTTCTTGGTTGCTCTTTGGTAAGTTCGTCTTCCAAGAAGCAAAGTTGTGTATCTCTCTCCTCCACCGAAGCCGAGTATGTGGTCGCTGGTAGTTGTTGTGCTCAACTTCTTTGGATGAGGCAAACTTTAAAGGATTACAGTGTCATTTGTGACAAAGTTCCTCTTTGGTGTGACAATGAAAGTGACATCAAGATTTCTCTCAACCCGGTGCAACACTTCAAGACGAAGCATATTGAGATTCGGTATCACTTCATCCGGGACCTTATCAGATGAGGCAAGATTGATCTTCACTATGTCAACACTCATGATAACCTTGAAGATATCTTCACGAAGCCCTTGGATGAAGCAAGATTTCGCGAGTTAAGGCATGAGCTAAATATCTTTGATTTGAGAAATGTGGTTTGAAACTGTGCACACCTCTTTACACTCATCATGCTATATTGTTTAGGTGTAGGCATGGACATAGGGGGAGTGTTGTTCTCTCAATGAACTTTCCCTCCCCCCATTATGCATAAATTGACCAACTCTTTCACATTCACCATTGTTGATGGTATATGTGCTTCAAAGATGAGTAGTGGTCTGTAGGGGAACGTAGCAGAATTCAAAAAAATTCTACGCTTTCAACAAGATCCAACTAAGGAGACATCTAGCAACGAGCAAATAAGAGTGCATCTACATACCATTATGTAGATCGAGAGCGGAAGCTTTCGAAGAAGCGTGGATGAAGTAGTCATACTCTTCGCGTTCTTCGTCACCGATGATCTAGCGCCGAACGGACGGCACCTCTGCGTTCAACACACGTCTGGTGCAGCAACGTCACCTCCTTCTTGATCCAGCAAGGGGGGAGGAGAGGTCGTCAGAGATCCAGCAACACGACGGCGTGGTGGTGGATGCAGTGGAGAATCCTGCAGGGCTTCGCCGGGCGCCCTGCGTAAGGAGATGGAGGTGTGACGGGAGGTGGAGAGGCGCCAGGGGCCAGGGGGGTGCGCCATGCCCTGCAGATGGCATCTGCAGGGGGGGCGGCGGCCTGGGGGGAGTCTTGCCCCCCAAGGCAAGGGGGGCGCCCCCTCACCCTAGGGTTTCAACACTAGGCGCATGGGGAGGGGGGCCCATGTGGTGCGCCAGCCCACCAGGGGCTGGCCACTTCCCCCACGCAGCCTAGGGGCCCCACCGGGATGGGTGGCCCCACCCGGTGGACCCCCGGGACCCCTCCGGTGGTCCCGGGACACTCCCGGTGACACCCGGAGATCACCCGATGGCCGAAACTGGACTTCCTATATATCATTCTTTACCTCCGGACCATTCCGGAACTCCTCGTGACATCCGGGATCTCATACGGGACTCCAAACAACTTTCGGGTTTCCACGTGCATGTATCTCTACGACCCTAGCGTTACCGAACCTTAAGTGTGTAGACCCTACGGGTTCGGGAGACACGCAGACATGACCGAGACGACTCTCCGGTCAATAACCAACAGCGGGATCTGGATACCCATGTTGGTTCCCATGTGTTCCTCGATGATCTTCATCGGATGAACCACCGTGTCAAGGATTCACTCAATCCCATAGTTATTCCCTTTGTCCATCGGTACGGTACTTGCCCGAGATTCGATCGTCGGTATTCCCGATACCTTGTTCAATCTCGTCATAGCAAGTCTCTTTACTCATTCCGTAATCCATCATCCCGTGACTAACTCCTTAGTCACTTTGAGCTCATTATGATGATGTCTTACCGAGTGGGCCCAGAGGTACCTCTCCGTCATGCGGAGTGACAATATCCCAGTCTCGGTTCGTACCAACCCAACTGACACTTTCGGAGATACCCGATGCGTACCTTTATAGCCACCCAGTTACGTTGTGACATTTGGCACACCCAAAGTATTCCTACGGCATCCGGGAGTTGTACAACCTCATGGTCTAAGGAATAAATACTTGACACCAAAAAACTTATGCATTACGAACTATACGATCTCGTGCTATGCTCAAGATTGGGTCTTGTCCATCACATCATTCTCCTAATGATGTGATCCCGTTATCACTGACATCCTATGTCCATGGTCAGGAAACCGTGACCATCTGTTGATTAACGAGCTGGTAACTAGAGGCCTACCAGGGACTCATTGTGGTCTATACATTCACACATGTATCGATGTTTCCGTACAATACAATTCAAGCATGAATAACAGACAATTATCATGAACAAGGAAATATAATAATAATTTTATTATTGCCTCTAGGGCATATTTCCAACAGTCTCCCACTTGCACTAGAGTCAATAATCTAGTTACATTGTGATGAATCGAACACCCATAGAGTTCTGGTGTTGATCATGTTTTGCCCGTGGAAGAGGTTTAGTCAACGGGTCTGCAACATTCAGATCCGTATGCACTTTACAAATATCTATGTCTCCATCCTGAACATAATTCCGGATGGAGTTGAAACGGCGCTTGATGTGCTTGGTCTTCTTGTGAAACCTGGGCTCCTTGGTAATGGCAATAGCTCCAGTGTTGTCACAGAAGAGAGTCATCGGGCTTGACGCGCTTGGAATGACTCCTAGGTCGGTGATGAACTCCTTCATCCAGACTCCTTCCTGTGCTGCTTCAGAAGCAGCTATGTACTCCGCTTCACATGTAGATGCCGCCACGACGCTTTGCTTGCAACTGCACCAGCTGACTTCCCCACCATTCAAAATATACACGTATCCGGTTTGAGACTTAGAGTCATCCAGATCTGTGTCGAAGCTAGCATCGATGTAACCCTTTACGACGAGCTCTTCGTCACCTCCATAAACGAGAAACATATCCTTAGTCCTTTTCAGGTACTTCAGGATGTTCTTGACCGCTGTCCAGTGTTCCATACCTGGATCACTTTGGTACCTCCCTACCAAACTTATGGCAAGGTTCACATCAGGTCTGGTACACAGCATGGCATACATGATAGAACCTATGGCCGAGGCATAGGGAATGACACTCATCTTTTCTCTATCTTCTGCCGTGGTCGGCGACTGAGCCTTGCTCAATCTCATACCTTGCAAAACAGGCAAGAATCCCTTCTTGGACTGATCCATATTGAACTTTTTCAATATCTTGTCAAGGTATGTACTTTGTGAAAGACCAATGAGGCGTCTTGATCTATCTCTATAGATTTTGATGCCTAATATGTAAGCAGCTTCTCCAAGGTCCTTCATTGAAAAACTTTTATTCAAGTAGGCCTTTACATTTTTCCAAGAATTCTATATCATTTCCCATCAGCAATATGTCATCCACATATAATATGAGAAATGCCACAGAGCTCCCACTCACTTTCTTGTAGATACAGGCTTCTCCATAAGTCTGTATAAAGCCAAATGCTTTGATCACATCATTAAAGTGAATATTCCAACTCCGAGATGCTTGCACCAGCCCGTAGATCGAGTGCTGGAGCTTGCATACCTTGTTAGCGTTCTCTGGATCGACAAAACCTTCCAGCTGCATCATATATAACTCTTCCTTCAGGAAGCCATTCAGGAATGCTGTTTTGACGTCCATTTGCCATATCTCATAATCATAGAATGCGGCAATAGCTAACATGATTCTGACTGACTTCAGCATCGCTACGGGAGAGAAAGTCTCATCGTAGTCAATCCCTTGAACTTGTCGATAACCCTTAGCGACAAGCCGAGCCTTATAGATGGTCACATTACCATCCGCGTCTGTCTTCTTCTTAAATATCCATTTGTTTTCTATGGCGTGCCTATCATCAGGCAAGTCCACCAAAGTCCATACTTTGTTTTCATACATGGATTCTATCTCGGATTTCATGGCTCCAAGCCATTTATTGGAATCCGGGCCCGCCATCGCTTCTTCATAGTTCAAAGGTTCACCGTTGTCTAACAACATGATTTCCAGGACAGGGTTGCCGTACCACTCTGGTGCGGAACGTGCCCTCGTGGACCTTCGAAGTTCAGTAGTAACTTGATCTGTTTCTTCATGATCATTATCATCAACTTCCTCCCTTGTCGGTGCAGGCACCTCAGGAACGATTTCCTGCGCTGCGCTACTTTCAGGAGGGGTGACTGTCACCTCATCAAGTTCTACTTTCCTCCCACTCACTTCTTTCGAGAGAAACTATTTCTCCAGAAAGCATCCATTCTTGGCAACAAAGACTTTGCCTTCGGATCTGTGGTAGAAGGTGTACCCAATCGTTTCCTTTGGGTATCCTATGAAGACGCATTTTTCCGATTTGGGTTCGAGCTTTTCAGGTTGAAGTTTCTTGACATAAGCATCGCAACCCCAAACTTTTAGAAACGACAACTTCGGTTTCTTGCCAAACCAAAGTTCATACGAGGTCGTCTCAACGGATTTCGACGGAGCCCTATTTAAAGTGAATGCGACAGTCTCCAAAGCATAACCCCAAAACGATAGCGGTAAATCGGTGAGGGACATCATAGATCGCACCATGTCCAACAGAGTACGATTTCGACGTTCAGACACACCGTTGCGTTGAGGTGTTCCGGGCGGTGTCAATTGTGAAACAATTCCACATTTCCTTAGGTGCGTGCCAAATTCATGACTTAAATATTCTCCCCCACGATCTGATCGTAAGAACTTTATTTTTCTGTCACGTTGATTCTCAACCTCATTCTGAAATTCCTTGAACTTTTCAAAGGTCTCAGACTTGTGTTTCATCAAATAGATATACCCGTATCTACTCAAGTCATCTGTGGGTGAGAACATAACGATAGCCTCCGCGAGCCTCAACACTCATTGGACCGCACACATCGGTATGTATGATTTCCAATAAGTTGGTTGCTCGCTCCATTGTTCCTGAGAACGGAGTCTTGGTCATCTTGCCCAATAGGCATGGTTCGCATGTGTCAAATGATTCATAATCAAGAGACTCTAGAAGTCCATCTGAATGGAGCTTCTTCATACGTTTGACACCAATATGACCAAGGCGGCAATGCCACAAGTATGTGGGACTATCATTATCAACTTTACATCTTTTGGCATCTACACTATGAATATGTGTATCATCACGTTCGAGATTCATCAAAAATAAACCATTGACCAGCGGGGCATGACCATAAAACATATCTCTCAAATAAATAGAACAACCATTATTCTCCGATTTGAAAGAGTAGCCATCTCGCATAAGACGAGATCCAGATACAATGTTCATGCTCAAAGCTGGTACTAAATAACAATTATTAAGGTTTAAAACTAATCCCGAGGGTAGATGTAGAGGTAGCGTGCCCACGGCGATCACATCGACCTTGGAACCATTCCCGACGCGCATCGTCACCTCATCCTTTGCCAGTCTCCGCTTATTCCGCAGCTCCTGCTTAGAGTTACAAATATGAGCAACTGCACCGGTATCAAATACCCAGGAGCTACTACGAGCGCTGGTAAGGTACACATCAATAACAAGTATATCGAATATACCTTTGACGTTCCCGGCATTCTTGTCTGCTAAGTATTTGGGGCAGTTCCGCTTCCAATGACCCGTTCCCTTGCAATAAAAGCACTCTGTCTCAGGCTTGGGTCCATGCTTTGGCTTCTTCCCGGCAATAGGCTTACCGGGCGCGGCAACTCCCTTGCCGTCCTTCTTGAAGTTCTTCTTACCCTTGCCTTTCTTGAACTTAGTGGTTTTATTGACCATCAACACTTGATGTTCTTTCTTGATGTCCACCTCCGTTGATTTCAGCATCGAATACACCTCGGGAATGGACTTCTCCATCCCCTGCATATTGAAGTTTAACACGAAGCTCTTGAAGCCTTGTGGGAGCGACTGGAGGATTTTGTCAACGACCGCTTCATCTGGGAGATTCATTCCCAGCTGAGACAAGCAGTTGTGCAATCCAGAAATCTTGAGGATGTGCTCACTGACAGAACTGTTTTCCTCCATCTTACAGCTGTAGAATGCGTCGGAGACATCATATCTCTCGAATCGGGCATGAGCTTGGAAAACCATTTTCAGCTCTTCAAACATCTCATATGCTCCGTGGTTCTCAAAACGTTTTTGGAGCCCCGACTCTAAGCTGTAAATCATGCCGCACTGAACCAGGGAGTAATCATCACTACGCGACTGCCAGACGTTCAAAACATCTTGGGCCGCATCGGGAGCAGGTGCATCACCTAGCGGTGCTTCAAGGACATATGATCTCTTGGCAGCTATGAGGATAATCCTCAGGTTACGGACCCAATCCGTATAGTTGCTACCATCGTCTTTCAGCTTGGTTTTCTCTAGGAACGCGTTGAAGTTGAGGGAAACTTGAGCGTGGGCCATTTGATCTACAAGAGATATTGTAAAGAATTTAGACTAAGTTCATGATAATTAAGTTCATCTTAATCAAATTTTAATGAACTCCCACTCAGAATGACATCTATCTAGTCATCTAAGTGATACACGATCCGAATCGATGAGCCCGTGTCCGATCATCACGTGAGACAGACTAGTTATCAACGGTGAACATCTTCATGTTGATTGTATCTTCTATACGACTCGTGTTCGACCTTTCGGTCTTCCGTGTTCCGAGGCCATGTCTGTACATGCTAGGCTCGTCAAGTGAACCCGAAGTGTATTGCGTGTGTAAATCTGGCTTACACCCGTTGTATGCGAGCATTAGAACCTATCACACCCGATCATCACGTGGTGCTTCGGAACAACGAACTTTAGCAACGGTGCACAGTTAGGGGAAACACAATTCTTGAAATTTTAGTGAGAGATCATCTTATTTACTACCGTCGTTCTAAGTAAACAAGATGCATTAACATGATAAACATCACATGCAATCAATTAAAGTGACATGATATGGCCAATATCATCTTGCTCCTTGGATCTCCATCTTCGGGGCACCATGATCATCTTGCCACCGGCTCGACACCATGATCTTCATCATCATGATCTCCATCATCGTGTCTTGAAGAAGTCGTCACGCCAACTATTACTTCTACTACTATGGCTAACGTTTAGCAATAAAGTAAAGTAATTACATAGCGTTTATTTAGTGACACGCAGGTCACACAATAATTAAGACAACTCCTATGGCTCCTGTCGGTTGTCAAGTTCATCGACATGCAAGTCGTGATTCCCTATTACAAGAACATGATCAATCTCATACATCATATATATCATTCATCACATCTTCTTTTGGCCATACCACGTCACATAGCACATGCTGCAAAAACAAGTTAGACGCCCTCTAATTGTTGTTGCAAGTTTTACGTGGCTTCTATAGGTTTTCTAGCAAGAACGTTTCTTACCTACGCCAAAACCACAACGTGATTTGTCAATTTCTATTTACCCTTCATAAGGACCCTGTTCATCGAATCCGATCCGACTAAGGTAGGAGAGACAGACACCCGCCAGCCACCTTATGCAACTAGTGCATGTCTGTCGATGGAACCAGTCTCACGTAAGCATACGTGTAAAGTCGGTCCGGGCCGCTTCATCCCACAATACCGCCGAATCAAGATTGAATATTAACGGCAAGAAAGTTGAACAAACTCAAACGCCCACAACTGCTTTGTGTTCTACTCGTGCAAGATGCTACGCATAAGACCTAGCTCAGATGCCACTGTAGGGGAACGTAGCAGAATTCAAAAAATTTCTATGCTTTCACCAAGATCCAACTAAGGAGACATCTAGCAATGAGCAAATAAGAGTGCATCTACATACTGTTATGTAGATCGCGGGCGGAAGCTTTCGAAGAAGTGTGGATGAAGTAGTCGTACTCTTCGCGTTCTTCGTCACCGATGATCTAGCGCCGAACGGATGGCACCTCCGCGTTCAACACACGTCTGGTGCAGCAACGTCACCTCCTTCTTGATCCATCAAGGGGGGAGGTGAGGTCGTCGGAGATCCAGCAGCACGACGGCGTGGTGGTGGATGCAGTGGAGAATCCTGCAGGGCTTCGCCGGGCGCCCTGCGTAAGGAGATGGAGGTGTGACGGGAGGGGGAGAGGCGCCAGGGGCAAGGGTGCAGCTGCCCTCTCCCCCCCCCCACATATATATATAGGGGGCTAGGGGGTGCGCCATGCCCTGCAGATGGCATCTGCAGGGGGGCGGCGGCCTGGGGGGGAGACTTGCCCCCCAAGGCAAGGGGGGCGCCCCCTCCCCCTAGAGTTTCAACCCTAGGCGCATGGGGAGGGGGGCCCATGTGGTGCGCCAGCCCACCAGGGGCTGGCCACTTCCCCCACGCAGCCTAGGGGCCCCACCGGGATGGGTGGCCCCACCCGGTGGACCCCCAGGACCCCTCCGGTGGTCCCGGGACACTCCCGGTGACCCCCGGAGATCACCCGATGGCCGAAACTGGACTTCCTATATATCATTCTTTACCTCCAGACCATTCCGGAACTCCTCGTGATGTCCGAGATCTCATCCGAGACTCCGAACAACTTTCGGGTTTCCACGTGCATGTATCTCTACGACCCTAGCGTTACCAAACCTTAAGTGTGTAGACCCTACGGGTTCGGGAGACACGCAGACATGACCGAGACGACTCTCCGGTCAATAACCAACAGCGGGATCTGGATACCCATGTTGGTTCCCACGTGTTCCTCGATGATCTTCATCGGATGAACCACCATGTCAAGGATTCACTCAATCCCGTAGTTATTCCCTTTGTCCATCGGTATGGTACTTGCCCGAGATTCGATCATCGGTATTCCTGATACCTTGTTCAATCTCGTCATGGCAAGTCTCTTTACTCGTTCCGTAATCCATCATCCCGTGACTAACTCCTTAGTCACTTTGAGCTCATTATGATGATGTCTTACCGAGTGGGCCCAGAGGTACCTCTCCGTCATGCGGAGTGACAATATCCCAGTCTCGGTTCGTACCAACCCAACAGACACTTTCGGAGATACCCGATGCGTACCTTTATAGCCACCCAGTTACGTTGTGACGTTTGGCACACCCAAAGTTTTCCTACGGCATCCGGGAGTTGTACAACCTCATGGTCTAAGGAATAAATACTTGACACCGAAAAACTTATGCATTACGAACTATACAATCTCGTGCTATGCTCAAGATTGGGACTTGTCCATCACATCATTCTCCTAATGATGTGATCCCGTTATCACTGACATCCTATGTCCATGGTCAGGATACCGTGACCATCTGTTGATTGACGAGCTGGTAACTAGAGGCCTACCAGGGACTCATTGTGGTCTATACATTCACACATGTATCGCTGTTTCCGTACAATACAATTCAAGCATGAATAACAGACAATTATCATGAACAAGGAAATATAATAATACTTTTATTATTGCCTCTAGGGCATATTTCCAACATGGTCATGGGCCCAAGGTTCAAATATTCGCGGTGCCATACCATTTCACTCAAACATAGGTGGCCTTGGCCACCGCTCTCTTCTTTGAGAGGTGTGTGGTTGTTGTCTCATGTTCTCTCTTTCCGTGTGTTTGTGTCTGTGTTTGTGCTTGTGTTTTGTTCTCTTCTCTCTTGTGTTCTCCTTTGTTTATGCTAAGTCATTTTCTTTCTTAAGAAATATAGAGAAAAAGAGAGTTTAGAGATCGAGTTCCTGGCTGGGCGGTACTACCGCTGGGTGCGTGCGGTACTACCGCTTACTAACTTAAGCGGTACTACCGCCCGCTCGAGCGGTACTACTGCTACGGGGCGGGGCTGCGGGGTTAAGTGGGGGTCGGGGAGTTTTCTTCTCCCCATACCCATTCGCCCTTGTCTTCTCTTCATGCTCCAGCGATGAACTCACCGCGAGGGGACGCCGGTGGGCTGCCTCCTCCGGGCCGTTGTTCACCTTTTCCTTCAGTGGGATCAATCCCCACCCCTTCCTCAAGCCATGGATGCTGGTATTGCCCCCCATCTCTTTATCTTTGCTTCTACATTTCAGATCTAGGATTTAGGTTCTTCGATTTTTGGCCAAATCAAGGCTTGAGTAGGATAGTGAAGGCTTCTAAACTGCTAGGATTGATATTTTGGTAGGCCAATTTTTGAATTTGGCATCCCGGTAGTATCGGAGTTGGTCATGGCAGCAAGGGAACCACCGTTCCCCGCCTGGAGCGGTACTACCGCTTAAGCGGTACTGTCGTCTACCAACGGTGGTACTACCGCTGGATACCAAAGTCCATCATATTCCTACCAAATATTGATCCGTATGACTTTTTCTCTTGACTTATGCTCGTTCTTTCATGTTGCTCGTCGTGTTTGTGTGTTTGGCTCCAGGTGATGGCTCTTCAGAACATCATACCCGTCGTATCAACCCCGGGCACACTGGGTCAAAGCGCTATCGCACCTCTGAGGCAGCAGGTGGTTCTGCAAGTATTCCTTCCTCAAGTGTTCCACCAACTCAGTCTCCGCAGTCGTCCAAGAATACTGCAAAGAAGCCCAAGGCGAAGCCCAAGATCATCACTGATATGTTTGGCAAGGAGTTCTGGGATAGGCGTCGACGCAATCCCTATGAGTATGAGCAAGAGCCCAACCTTGTCAACCGTCCTTTCTGGAACCGTTTTCAGTACGCAACCTAGTTTGATGTGATCAAGGCCAAGAGGAATCTCTTTGTTGATGTCCGCTCCATCGACATTGCTCATTTGGAAAAGGATCCTTCTTATTTTGGTGAAGCTCTGGAGATGTGTTCTCAGTTGAATATTCTCGGCATCATGACATTCAACAAGGACTTTGATGCAGACTTGGTGCCTCAGTTTTATGCCACGGTCCATCTTGGCACCAATGCAGAAAGAAGTTTGACATGGATGCCCAATGGCAGACGTCTTGTGGTCAAATCGAAAGCATTCATGGAGCTTCTTGGTGTTAAAGATCAAGGGCTTCAGCATCCGATTGGGTTTCGACCTCACTGCAATACTACTTCCACTCACAAGCAATCCCTCTGACCTTACTGTACCGTGAAGGTTAACCTCGAGACGCAGAAGGAGACTTATGAGCTACCTGTGTTTCTAGACATCCTTCATCGCATCTTCAGGGAGACTCTCTTTCCTCACATTGGGAACCTTGATATGGTTCACTCATACCTTGTGGACATGCTACTTTTCTGCCAACGTGAGAAGTAAGAAAACACTAGAGAAACCCTGGATATCTCTCATGTCATGTGGTCTCAGCTTTTGTCTGCCATCTCTGAGCGCAAGTGTCCAATCTATGCTCCTTTTATCGTGCTGCTAATTGAGAAGGCTTGGGAGCACACCTATTCTGGTTACAAGCTGGACACTGGAGAGTTGGTCTCTCACGAGGTTAAGAGGCTAAGGAAGATGGATCTCTAGAACACTCAAGTTTCTCGATCTGGTGTTTCATCCAGGGCTGATGAGGTTGAGGCAGAGGCTGATGCTGATGGTGATGAGGATTATATTCCCTCTAGTGCGGAGCCCTCTTGGGCAAAGAAACTCAAGCGCAAGATGAAGAAGCTTTTCTGCATGGAGTCTCACGGTCAGTACTTCGCTCATGTGTCTGAGAAGAAGGCCAGGAGCCGTCATAAGGAGCTTATGCGTTAGGTGGGTGCGACTATTGTCAGCGGCTCTGAAGGCCGGATCGATGATGAGGAGGAATGGGTTCAGCAGCACTGTCATTGGACAGACTCTCACCCCGAGCAGCTGCTACTTCTCGAGCTTGCGTTGTATTCGCTCGAAGAGGAAAGTATGATGCAGCACAGTAGCGTAAGTAGTTCGCTTTGTTTTTGAGAACCAAGGTATCAATCCAGTAGGAGACGACGCGCGAGTCCCTCGCACCTGCACAAACAAATAAGAGCTTCGCAGCCAACGCGATAAGGGGTTGTGAATCCCTTTACGGTCACTTACGAAAGTGAGATCTGATAGAGATGATAGTTTGATATTTTTGGTATTTTTGGATATAAGAACAGAAAGTAAAAGCGAAAAAGTAAAGTAGATTGTAGATTGATATGCTGAGAATAGACCCGGGGCCATAGTTTTGTCTAGTGGCTTCTCTCATGATAGCGATATTCTACGGCGGGTAAACAGATTACTTTCGAGCAATTGATAGAAAAGCGAATAATTATGAGACTATCTAGGCATGATCATTATATATAGGCATCACGTCCGAGACAAGTAGACTGAAACGATTATGCATCTACTACTATTACTCCATACATCGACCGCTATCCAGCATGCATCTAGAGTATTAAGTTCATAAGGACAGAGTAATGCCCTAAGCATGATGACATGATGTAGAGGGATAAACTCAAACATAGTGATATAAACCCCATCTTTTTATCCTCGATGGCAACAATAAAATATGTGCCTTGCTGCCCCTACTATCACTGGTAAAGGACACCACAAGATTGAACCCAAAGCCAAGCACTTCTCCCATTGCAAGAACTATAGATCTAGTAGGCCAAACCAAACCAATAATTCGAAGAGACTTGCAAGGATATTATAATCATACATAAAGAGTTCAGAAAAGAACCAAATACTTCTCATAGATAATCTTGATCATAAACCCACAACTCATCGGATCTCGACAAACACACCACAAAAAGAGATTACATCGAATAGATCTCCTCGAAGACCGAGGAGAACTTGGTATTGAGATCCAAAGAGAGAGAAGAAGCCATCTAGATACTAGCTATGGACCCGAAGGTCTGTGGTAAACTACTCACAACTCATGGTGAGGCGATGATGATGATGTAGAAGCGCTCCGTGGAAGATCCCCCCCTCCGGCGGAGCTCCGGAACAGGCCCCAAGATGGGATCTCACGGGAACAGAAGGTTGCGGCAGTGGAACTAGGGTTTTCTTTGTTGTTTTGATGGTTTCGAGGTACGTAGATATATATAGGAAGAAGGAGGGCACCGGGAGCCAGACGTGGAGCCCACAAGGCAGGCGGCGCGCCCTGTAGGGGGGGCGCCCCCACCCTCGTGCACGCCACGTGTGCCCTATTCCGTGGTTCTGAAGGCTCCCGTGCGTATTTTGCTCCAAAAATATATCTCCCGAAGTTTCGTTACGTTTGGACTCCGTTTGATATTCCTTTTCTGTAAAACCCTGAAATAGGCAAAAACAGCAATCTAGACTGGGCCTTTGGGTTTATAGGTTAGTCCCAAAAATAATATAGAAGTGTATAACAAAGCTCATTAAACATCCAAAACATCATAAATAATAGCATGGAACAATAAAAAATTATAGATATGTTGGAGACATATCAAGCATCCTCAAGCTTAATTCCTGCTCGTCCTCGAGTAGGTAAATGATAAAAAAAGAATTTTTGATGTGGAATGCTAAGCAACATAGTTTTCAATGTAATTCTCTTAATTGTGGCATGAATGTTCAGATCTGAAAGATTCAAGACAAAAGTCTATATTGACATAAGAAATAATAATACTTCAAGCATACTAACAAAGCAATCATGTATTCTCAAAATACTATGGCTAAAGAAAGTTATCCCTACAAAATCATATAGTCTGGCAAATACAATCATGCAGTCGTTTACACATTCCCGAAGGAAGAATACGACATACATCCAAACACAACAAAAGCAAACACTAGGTGGTTTCATATGAACTATACAAGGACTCGACTGCGCATAGGGGTTACACGACCTATCCTATCGTAGAGGTCACGAACTGGCATATCCGAGCAGCGAATAATGCCTAAGCGGTGGAATGCTCGGTCGCGTATTCTGGCTCTTCGGGGTCTTCCTCCTTGTCTTCATCTGTCTAGGCCCCCTTGTCGCTTGAGGGTGTGGGGGAGTGGAGGAGTTGGATACGACGGTGCTTTGCCGGCGGTGCAGGGAAAAGCTTGCGATATACCCTTGCCGTCATACGGCGTCGCCGAGGTGGTTCTTCATTTTTGGAAGATACATCTCCGGAGGGCCTTCCGCCTCGATATGCGATAACGGTCTGTCCGGAAGGCGCTCCTTCTTTCTTGATCCTATTTGTCTTCTCTTGAGCTCGACGAAGAAGTGCCTTGGTCTTGTGAAGCTCTTCTCGGAGCTTCATCGATTCCGAGGCCAAGTCTTGTGCCAAGCTGTCGGCACATAGACTGAAGTAGGTCTGGAATCGAAGCGAGAGTCCTTCCTTCAGTGGAGGGGCTAGTGCGCTGCTTTCATCTTCACCTTCCTTCCGGTAAGGCAAGAAGTGGGTTGTCGTCTTGGCTACCATCTCCGGAAGAAGTTCGCGGAGACGGGTTAGTGCCTTGAGTGCAGCAGCCTCGACAGCGAGAGGAAGTGTTGCCATCTGGGGTCCCTCGAAGAACCAACTTGTGGGAGGATCGTTTGCCTTCACGATCACTTCCACATGCTATTCCACCTCAGTGTCGCTAACCCAATGCTCAAGGTAGGTGAGGATGGGTGGTCGGTGGAACTGGCACTCCTGGAGGCTATCATCGAGAAGCAGGGGAAACCCAGTGGTCAGGTGCTCTTCAGGTACAGCGACCATCTACAAAGGTGGAATAGGAGAGGTTAATAAGTTGATGAAATCTCAGGTTGGTAAGGGTTAGAAAAGAAGAGAGGTTCAGAAGGTTTTTGAAAAGGGGTCTCATCTAACTAACGCCCATGCTAACTAAGGCTTCCAACAGTCAGGATGGCTCTGATACCAGCTCTATGGGGACCCCGACTTAGAAGTCGAGATCACCGAATGCACGTGTACAGTGATCCCACAGATCAATGCTCACTGAACACACATAAGCTGAATAACAAGAGTCTTACATCCATACATACCGTCTTACACAAATTAAGGCCATTATGGCCAAGTCTTACATAGATAAAGCCTCACGGTCTGAATAGCAAATAACTCAAGTAGCGGAAGTCTTCGATGCTAGGTAGAACCCATGCCATCTGCCTTAACCCTACAGGCATTCTGACTGGGATAGCGTCCTAGTTCGCATGTTCGTCTCCATTGAACTCTTCTTCATATTCCTATTCCTCCATGCCTGGCCAATTAAATAACCAGTGGCAAGCCAATGAGTACTTTGAATGCACTCGCAAGCAACCCATGATTTGGTTCAAAGTAACAATGCAATTGAACAACAATGAGCGATCAAGCAACAAGCTAGAATAAATATTCTACCATCAAGTATATGCATCAATGACTTCACGTAACCTCGAGAACAGGTTACCGATATCAACATGAATATGATTCAACTCAATGAGTCAAGTCACCACCTTGACTCATCACACACATACTTTCACCGATGTAGTAAAATTCTTGACATAGTTTAAGTAACACCACCCAACTGTCCATGACCGTGGACACGGCTATTCGAATAGTTTTACACTATGCAGAGGTTGCGCACTTTACCCACAAGATCCGGGAAGCTTTCGTGTCACCCACGATCCCGCAGTACCTCAAGTACTCGGGGGAAGCACCCGGTCATTATCTTTCCCTAGACGACACTAACATAGATTCCACTCGTTGCTACACGACCCTCGAGTACAAACAATAGATCATGGGACTTGCCCTAATTTCAATGTCACGCGTACCCGAAGGGACCAACGGTGTGTCCTGTTCCCTGTAAAAACAGTCATGGTCGTCTATCCAAGCACGACCCCGTCCCGGGAAAGACCTCAAGTCTTCCCGTCACTAGTAATGCGGGCACCATGCTAGTATCGGCCTAAGTAATCAATAAAGCCCCGTCCCATAAGGGGTAGAGTGGTTGCACATGTTTGGTTGGGACGGTAGTCACACATAAATCTAATCCATCATTTCACCCATGCACAAGATCTTTACCGGCACATCACTTCTTCCTCAAGTGATGACCTAACTCAACATCAACCTCGGGCATTAGGGGCACCCGATGGGGTTTATGAAAAGATTTGAACCATGAAGGTTTCATGACACACATGCATCACTAAGCATCACTACTAACCATTTGCATGACATCTAGCACATAGCAAGATCATGAGTAAGCATGCATCATGTGGTGGTTTCAAAATAGGTCACCACCATAACTCTTATCATCATGCATTCGGAAACAAACGAGTTCCGAAGAACCCAAGTGTATCATGGTAAAAGGGCTGCTTGCCTGGATTGTCTTGGTCTTCAAAGTCTTCAAATCCTTCTCCACCTTCTTCCTTAGCAACCTCGTCAAATACGGTATCTAATCGTGGCAAAATAACAACGGGAAAATAAGACCACAATAAAAACAGAAAAATCAAAGTGCTCAGAAAAATGTCAACTTATTTTTGTTAAATACTAGAGGGAAAACTAAGATGGCAAAAATTCTTAGTTGGAGTTTTGGAGTTGCAGAATGGAATCTAAGGATTTTTGTACATAAGTTTTATTGTTCAAATTTGAATTTAAATTCGAACAGAACAGAAAATGTTCATGTATATGTGTGAAAGTGACACCATTAAATATGTTGGAATTTTACAAGATTTTAGGAGTTGGAATTAATTCATTTGGACAATTATTTATTTCTGTGAAATTATTTGAAATATTCACAGAAAGGAAAAAGAGAAAAGGCACTGTGTCACTAAGCCAGAACGGCCACAGTGCACGGCCCAGGGCGAATAGCCCACCGCTCGGGCGCCAGCGCGCGCGCGTCAGGGTTTTCAAACCTGACAGGCGGGGCTCGGCGGTCAAGGGCTGCGAGGGGAGAGAGAGAGCGGTGAGGATGACAGGCGGGGCCCGCCTGTCATCTTCAACCTCACGGCCAAAGCGACGGCGAGCTCATCGGCGGCGATTCCGGGCACGGCGGGGCAAACGGAGGGCAGGAACAGGCTCAGCGAGGAGTCACCGTTCCAGTGGTGGTGGTGCGACTCGCTGGAGAGGCCTGGTTCGCCGGCGGCAAGGACACGCGGTGGAGGAACGTCGGGAAGATCCTGGCTGGCTCGCTCCGGGCTGCAATAGGAGTGGAAGAAGGAGGGGAACGAGTCAGTGGGGTACGGCGGTTCCAGATCGAGCAAGAATCGGGGCGGAGAGGGGCTGTACTGCGAGATCTTCGGTTGCCCGACGCAACGGAGCTCCGGTCGATCCCGAGCACTGAGGCCCTCTGGGGGCGAATGAGTGGTGCTGGCGTGCTACTAGGAGTGTGGTGAGGCTGTTGGTGAAGAGAGGAGGGGCTCGGGGGCCCTATTTATAGGGGAGCGGCGAGGTCCCGTGGACCTGTGCACCGGCGAGCTTCTGCTCGACGCCACAGTGCACGGGAGGCGATGGGGACGCGTCTGTGGCGTTGCTGGATGAATTCCAGGGCGGAGGGAAGGAAGAGGGGGAGCGGGGAAGCATCCAGAGAGCGCGCGCGTGTGAGGCCGATGAGTGGAGCTTGCGGGCGGCCGGCGCGCGTGCGAGAGCGGTCACTAGAGGGAGGAAAAGGAGGGGGACAGCGTCGGGGAGGGTCGCAGACGTCGAGGCGCATCGGTAGGCGTGAGGGAGGAGCACGAGGTGGTCGGGGGCCAGCCATTGGGCGAAGCTACAGTGCGGGTGCGCACTATAGCGCGCTCTGGAGCGAGCTTATCGCATGCCATGGCATGCCATTGGCCCTCTGGGCGTATTCGCCGTGTCTAGGGGGTCCAGGGCGACGTAAACAACCCAGCTGAGGCCTTGGATGCTCTGGATGATCAATGAGAGAGAAGGGAAGCTGGTAACTAGGTAGAATTTGGCTGTCCAGCAAGGTGAATTGGGGTTTTCACCCCTCAATCATGGAGCTGTGGACATGGGGGAGTTACTGGAGGTAGAATGTAACTAGATGAAGCTGTGGTAGAAAGTTGAGGCAAAAGTAAATAGTAAAAGAGGCCAAGATGATGGTTTTGGTAAAATGGCAGAAGGTGTTTGATCATGTTTTGGGTAAGCAAATGATTACCACTAACCATGACACTTAACAGGATTGAATGTCATATGGAAATAGGGTGTTTCACCAAATTTGGGCTCATTTGAAGAAACTAGCCAATGTAACTTTGGTGAACCCTAGAAATCAACAGAAATGGCTTCATCTTGTTTAAGTCAAGATAATCATCTCCCCTTGATGCACCACTTGATGTAGTTTCATCATTTGGGGTATTGATCATGCCCACAAAGTTTGAAGCTCCAGGTAAAAAGTTGGTAATGTAAAGTTGTTCAAATTTGCATTTGAACAAAAATGGTTTTGGGGTGTTCTGATCAAGTTACCCTACTCCAAATCTTGTGCCATTTGGTCTAGATGCCTTATTAGGCCATTCTAGCATGTGCACCAAGTTTGAGAGCATTTGGATAAGTTTGGCAATGTAAAGTTGCTCAAACTTCAAATATGGACAGAATGGTTTTGAAGGGTTTTGAGGATGATATCTTGCTTCCCACGGCATGGTGCTTGGCAAGATCATCAAATATGTCATATGTGACATGATAGAATTTCCCTGAATTTTCAGAGAATATTTCCTTTGTAATCATTTCAAAAGCTTGAAATGTCCAGAAAGGGTTTTAGAGGGATTAGCCCATTATTTTGAACATGACCAAGTGTTTAAACTCTTATATATGGACAATATATGTCCTATGAGTCTCCCTGAATTTTGGCAAATAATTTGGAAACACTTAAATAATTTTTCCCTATTAAAGACCATTTCTGGCCTTAAGAAAAAGCTTTTAAATAAAATAGGAAAATAACTTTTAAAATTATACTTTTGTGGTTTCTGGGAGTCATATGTCTACTAGGTCTCAAATATACTTTTTGAAATAATTTTCTCACCCTAAATCAAGCACTTGCAGTGCAAACCTCAATTCAGGGGTTTTTGGAATACTAAATTTTAAAAATACATTTTGGCCAAATTAATTTTATAAGAAAATACTATACTGCTATATAACACTTGGCATGATCATTGGGTAGAAGTTTTGGGTAAGGAGATGAATTCTACAAGAGGTAATAGTTGACTTTAATGAGCACATGAAGAGCATAGGAAGAAAAACTCAATTCCAAATAAAAGCCAAATGATGCCAAATAAATTTGCTGGTCCAAATTTTCATGCTTCATTGATGCAAATAACATGTTACAAAATGCAGGGTGTGACAGACCTACCCCCCTTACAAAAATCTCGTCCCCGAGATTTCTAAACTAGGTCTTAAAAGAGATCGGGAAACTCGGATCTAAGATAGTCTTCACGTTCCCAGGTTGCTTCTGCTTCCGTGTGGTTGCTCCACTGGACCTTGAAGTACTTGATGGTACGGCTTCGCGTCCGTCGTTCTGCTTCGTCCAGAATGCGAATGGCCTTCTCGCGGTAGGTCAAATCAGGCTGCAGATCAATGGCTTGGTGATCAACATCCTTGTAGAGATCAGGCTTGTTCGGAACTTGGAGACATTTCCGGAGTTGTGACACGTGGAATACGTTGTGCACATCGGATAGCTCAGGTGGTAGTTCCAACTAGTAAGCCACTTCTCCTTGTCGTGCAGTGATCTCAAAGGGTCCAATGAACCTTGGTGCGAGCTTCCCCTTGACGTGGAAATGTTTGGTTCCCTTTAGAGGAGTTACCCGCAGGTACACATGGTCCCCGACATGGAAACTCATGTCCCGACGGTGAGTGTCAGCATAGCTCTTCTGCCTTGACTTGGCTGCCTTCAAACACTCTCTGACTAGTTGGACTTGCTCTTCTGCTTCGCGGAGAATATCCGGTCCAAAGACTAGCCCTTCTCCAGTCTTTGACCAGTTGAGGGGTGTGCGACATCTGCGTCCGTACAATGCCTCAAATGGTGCCATCTGAAGGCTCGACTGATAACTGTTGTTATAGGAGAACTCGGCAAAAGGGAGACACTATTCCCACTTGGCTCCATATGCCAAGACACAGGCTCGGAGCATGTCTTCGAGAATTTGATTTACTCGTTCTGTCTGACCTCCGGTCTGTGGGTGAAAAGCCGTGCTGAAAGATAACTTGGTTCCCAAAGCTTCATGGAACTTCTTCCAGAACCTTGACGTGAACTGGGTTCCTTGATCTGACACAATCTCCTTGGGAACGCCATGAAGGCTTACGATTCTGTCGATGTAGAGAGCTGCCAGCCGGTTGCCATCATAAGTAGTTTTGACAGGAATGAAATGGGCCACCTTGGTCAAATGGTCGACTATGACCCAGATGGAGTCATGTCCTCTATTTGACCTTGGTAATCCAGTGATGAAGTCCATTCCGATTTTATCCCACTTCCACTCGGGAACCTTGAGTGGTTGAAGCAATCCAGCGGGTCGCTGATATTCAGCCTTGACCCTTTGGCACACATCACACTTTGCAACATAGGTTGCAATCTCTCTTTTCATCCCGTGCCACCAGAATCTTTCCTTCAAGTCTTGGTACATCTTGGTTCCTCTAGGGTGGATGGAATACGGAGTGTCGTGGGCTTCTTGCAGGATCAGGTTCTTCAGCTCCATCTTGTTTGGTACGCAGATGCGGCCTTTGTACCAAACAATCCCGTGCTCGTCTTCGGAGAATCCTGGGGCCTTGCCTAGCATCATCTTCTTCTTGATGCCTTCAATGCTTGCATGTCCGCCTTGCGCCTTCTTGACTTCGTCCATCAGGGTTGGTTTGACTTCCAAATGATCCAGAAATCCAGGGGTGACCAATTCCAAACTGAATTGTTCGAGTTCCTTAAACAAGGCTGGCTGCCTCTCTTGAATTATGGCATTCAAGGAGAAAGCCTTCCTGCTTAAGGCATCGGCCACCACGTTAGCCTTCCCGGGGTGATATTGAACACTGAGGTCATAGTCTTTGATGAGTTCCAACCATCTTCGCTGCCTCATGTTCAATTCCTTTTGGGTGAAAATGTACTTCAGACTTTTGTGGTCTGTGTATATCTCACACCGTTTCCCTAGGAGGTAATGCCGCCATGTCTTCAAGGCATGAACCACTGCCGCTAACTCAAGATCGTGAGTAGCGTAGTTCTCTTCATGAGGTCGTAGCTGCCTGGAGAGGTAAGCTATGACTCGGCCTTCTTGCATCAGAACGCTTCCAAACCGGTTAGAGAGGCATCACAATATATCACGAACTCCTTGTGAATATCAGGTGTTGCCAGAACTGGGGCGGTGGTCAACCTCTTCTTGAGCTCTTGGAAGCTCTCTTTGCATTTTGGCGTCCACTCAAACTTCTTGTCCTTCTTGAGGAGCTGAGTCATCGGCCGGGCAATGCTAGAGAATCCTTCCACGAATTTGCGGTAGTAGCCCGCAAGTCCGAGGAAGCTTCTGACTTCCTTGACGGTCGTTGGAGATTGCCATTGGGTCACAGCTTCGATCTTCGCGGGATCAACTGATAATCCTTCTTCGGTCAAGACATGACCTAAGAATCCAACTTTATGCAGCCAGAACTCACACTTGCTGAATTTGGCATATAGTTGGTGCTCCCGAAGCTTGTCTAGGACCATCCTCAAATGTTGCTCGTGCTCTTCCTCCTTCTTCGAGAAGACAAGAATGTCATCGATGAAGACAACAGCGAACTTGTCCAAATATTCCATGAAGACTTTATTCATGAGATACATGAAGTAAGCTGGGGCATTGGTTAACCCAAAGGACATGACCGTGCACTCGTACAGGCCATATTGGGTTACAAATGCCGTCTTCGGAATATCTTGGGGTCTGATCTTTAGCTGGTAGTACCCAGATCTGAGGTCGATCTTGGAGAACACCTTGGCTCCGCTGAGCTGATCAAACAGATCTACAATATTGGGAAGTGGATATTTGTTCTTGATTGTAACTTCATTGAGGGAACGATAGTCAATGCATAAGCGGATGGTACCGTCCCTCTTTGCCACAAACAGAACGGGTGATCCCCAAGGGGAGGTACTTGGGCGGATAAATCCCTTCCTCAGCTGCTCTTCCAGCTGCTTCTTCAACTCGGCTAATTCTTCCGTCCCCATTCTATAAGGCTTCTTATAGATGGGTCCTGCCCCGGGCACGAGCTCGATGATGAACTCAATGTCACGGTCAGGGGGCATTCCTGGTAGTTCATCCGGAAAAACATCAGGATACTCGCATACCACCGGTACTTGCTCTAGCCCAACTTCATACAGACAGTTGACTTGAATGGCTTGAGCGGAAGAGGAGTTGGGAGCAAACTTGACTTAGACTCCCTGGTCATTGGTCACAGTGACTGTGCGATTGGCACAGTCTAACAAGCCTTGGTGCTTGCTGAGCCAATTCATGCCTAGGATCACATCCAAGCCTTGTGACCTCAGGACGATAAGGTCTGCTAGGAAATCTACACCGTTAATGGTAATACTGACTCCCTTACAGCCTATCTTGGCTCTCATCTCTGCTCCGGGGGTTTGTACCACCATGGGGTTATTCAGGGGTGTAGGGGTCATGCCACTTTTTAATGCAAATCTTCGAGTGACAAATGAATGCGTTGCTCCAGAATCAAACAAGACAGTTGCAGGTGCTGAGTTGACAAGGAACGTACCCAGCACGACGTCCGGGTCTTCCTGGGCTTCTTCAGCAGTGACGTGATTCACACGCCCCTTCCCATGGTTAGGCGGGTTGCGAGGAGCTGGGTTCCTTGGTGGCAACCCGCGGCCTTGTCCTGGGTTCTGCGCATTGGGGCGGGGGGCATCAGGCTTCTTGTTGGGGCACACCCTTGAGATGTGTCCTGACTGACCACATCCAAAGCAAGTGACTTGGTTTGGATTGTTGATCTTGTTGCCACCACTGTTATTGGGGTTGAAAGCTGGCCTTGGGTTGGCATATTGTTGAGGCTGATAGTTGGCGCGAGGTGTAGGAGCTCTTGGTTGCTGGTAGGTTGGCTTGGCCGGGGCTGACTGCCACGGACGAGGCTTCTGGTTGCTGGAACTTCCCTTACTGATCATCTTGCGCTTGCGAGTGTCTTCCAAAGCACATCGCTTGTCTTCAAGCATGAGTGCTTTGTTCACCAGGTCAGGGAAGGTTGGGCAGTCGCACACGACAAGCGAGTATTGCAGAGTCTGCCTTCAATGAAGCGCTCCCTTTTTGCAGCATCAGTGCCGACATCTTCAGGGGCATACCTTGACAGAACACTAAACTTATGCATGTACTCCTTGACAGTGCCACTTCCTTGCTTTAGGGCTCGGAATTCACGCTTTTTGATAGCCATGATTCCGGAAGGAATGTGGGCTTTGCGGAATTCTGCCTTGAAGTTGTCCGAAGTGATGTCTTGTCCAGCATGCATGACCTTGAATCCATCCCACCAAGCTCTAGCAGTCCCCCCGAGGCAGTGGGCTGCATAAGCGACCTTCTCGCGGTCTTCGGTGCATCCGACTAGATCCAGCAAGTCCTCAATGGTGCGGACCCAGTCTTCTGCATCCAGGGGTTCAGCAGTCTCGATGAAAGTTGGCGGTGCATGCTTCTCGAACTCTGCCAACGTGGAACGTCCATTGCAATTCCCCGCCGGCTGGCGGTTGTTGGTGACAGCTTGAGCAATCAACTGAAGGGCTGCGGTGTTGGCTTGTTGTTCCTCTCGGAAAGCTTGGAGAAGCTGAGCCATGTCCATGTTCGGAGGAGGTGGTGGTGGTGGAGCTTGGTCGTTGGTTTGGTCGTGGCCGGCCTCTGACTGAGCGGATGCTCCGGCTTCAGGCTGCTGGGTAGAGGTACCAGTACGAGTTACAATAGGCATCCTGTTGGAGCGGTAAAAGGTCTCATGACTTGGAAGAGGGAAAGCAATATAGATGGGTGCCTAGTAAGGGGGGTGGGTGTGACACTAATCAAATCATGTAAGGGCCGAAAGGCCAAAACACATTCATTAAAATCCAAACGGGTGATGCAGTCGTTTACACATTCCCGAAGGAAGAATACGACATACATCCAAACACACCAAAAGCAAACACTAGGTGGTTTCATATGAACCATACAAGGACTCGACTGCGCATAGGGGTTACACGACCTATCCTACCGTAGAGGTCACGAACTGGCATATCCGAGCAGCAAATAATGCCTAAGCGGCGGAATGCTCGGTCGCGTATTCTGGCTCTTCGGGGTCTTCCTCCTTGTCTTCATCTGTCTGGCCCCCTTGTCGCTTGAGGGTGTGGGGGAGTGGAGGAGTTGGATACGATGGTGCTTTGCTGGCGGTGCAGGGAAAAGCTTGCGATATTCCCTTGCCGTCATACGGCGTCGCCGAGGTGGTTATTCATTCTTGGAAGATACATCTCCGGAGGGCCTTCCGCCTCGATATGCGATAGCGGACTGTCCGGAAGGCGCTCCTTCTTTCTTGATCCTATTTGTCTTCTCTTGAGCTTGATGAAGAAGTGCCTTGGTCTTGTGAAGCTCTTCTCGGAGCTTCATCGATTTCGAGGCCAAGTCTTGTGCCAAGCTGTCAGCACATAGATTGAAGTAGGTCTGGAATCGAAGCGAGAGTCCTTCCTTCAGTGGAGGGGCTAGTGCGCTGCTTTCATCTTCACCTTCCTTCCGGTAAGGCAAGAAGCGGGTTGTCGTCATGGCTGCCAACTCCGGAAGAAGCTCGCGGAGACGGGTTAGTGCCTTGAGTGCAGCAGCCTCGACAGCGAGAGGTAGTGTTGCCATCTGGGGTCCCTCGAAGAACCAACTTGTGGGAGGATCGTTTGCCTTCACGATCAATTCCACATGGTATTCCACCTCAGTGTCGCTAACCCAATGCTCAAGGTAGGTGAGGATGGGTGCTCGGTGGAACTGGCACTCCTGGAGGCTATCCTCGAGAAGCAGGGGAAACCCAGTGGTCAGGTGCTCTTCAGGTACAACGGCCATCTACAAAGGTGGAATAGGAGAGGTTAATAAGTTGATGAAATCTCAGGTTGTTAAGGTTTAGAAAAGAAGAGAGGTTCAGAAGGTTTTTGAAAAGGGGTCTCATCTAACTAACGCCCAAGCTAACTAAGGCTTCCTACAGTCAGGATGGCTCTGATACCAGCTCTGTGGGGACCCCGACTTAGAAGTCGAGATCACCGAATGCACGTGTACAGTGATCCCAGAGATCAATGCTCACTGAACACACATAAGCTGAATAACAAGAGTCTTACATCCATACATACCGTCTTACACAAATTAAGGCCATTATGGCCAAGTCTTACATAGATAAAGCCTCACGGTCTGAATAGCAAATAACTCAAGTAGCGGAAGTCTTCGATGATAGGTAGAACCCATGCCATCTGCCTTAACCCTACAGGCATTCTGACTGGGATAGCGTCCTAGTTCGCATGTTCGTCTTCATAGAACTCTTCTTCATATTCCTGTTCCTCCATGCCTGGCCAATTAAATAACCAGTGGCAAGCCAATGAGTACTTTGAATGCACTCGCAAGCAACCCATGATTTGGTTCAAAGTAACAATGCAATTGAACAACAATGAGCGATCTAGCAACAAGCTAGAATAAATATTCTACCATCAAGTATATGCATCAATGACTTCACGTAACCTCGAGAATAGGTTACCGATATCAACATGAATATGATTCAACTCAACGAGTCAAGTCACCACCTTGACTCATCACACACATACTTTCACCGATGTAGTAAAATTCTGGACATAGTTTAAGTAAAACCACCCAACTGTCCATGACCGTGGACACGGCTATTCGAATAGTTTTACACTCTGCAGAGGTTGCGCACTTTACCCACAAGATCCGGGAAGCTTTCGTGTCACCCACGACCCCGCAGTACCTCAAGTACTCGGGGGAAGCACCCGGTCATTATCTTTCCCTAGACGACACTAACATAGATTCTACTCGTTGGTACACGGCCCTCGAGTACAAACAATAGATCATGTGACTTGCCCTAATTTCAATGTCACGCGTACCCGACGGGACCAACAGTGTGTCCGGTGCCCTGTAAAAACAGTCATGGTCGTCTATCCAAGCACGACCCCGTCCCGGGAAAGACCTCAAGTCTTCCCGTCACTAGTAATGCGGGCACCATGCTAGTATCGGCCTAAGTAATCAATAAAGCCCCGTCCCATAAGGGGTAGAGTGGTTGCACATGTTTGGTTGGGACGGTAGTCACACATAAATCTAATCCATCATTTCACCCATGCACAAGATCTTTACCGGCACATCACTTCTTCCTCAAGTGATGACCTAACTCAACATCACCCTCGGGCATTAGGGGCACCCGATGGGGTTTATGAAAAGATTTCAACCTTGAAGGTTTCATGACACACATGCATCACTAAGCATCACTACTAACCATTTGCATGACATCTAGCACATAGCAAGATCATGAGTAAGCATGCATCATGTGGTGGTTTCAAACTAGGTCACCACCATAACTCTTATCATCATGCATTCGGAAACAAACGGGTTCCGAAGAACCCAAGTGTATCATGGTCAAAGGGTTGCTTGCCTGGATTGGCTTGGTCTTCAAAGTCTTCAAATCCTTCTCCACCTTCTTCCTCAGCAACCTCGTCAAATATGGTATCTAATCGTCGCAAAATAACAACGGGAAAATAAGACCACAATAAAAATAGAAAAATCAAAGTGCTTAGAAAAATGTCAACTTATTTTTGTTAAATACTAGAGGGAAAACTAAGATGGCAAAAATTCTTAGTTGGAGTTTTGGAGTTGCAGAATGGAATCTAAGAAATTTTGAACAGAAGTTTTATTGTTCAAATTTGAATTTAAATTTGAACAGAACAGAAAAGGTTCATGGATATGTGTGAAAGTGACACCATTAAATAGGTTGGAATTTTACAAGATTTTAGGAGTTGGAATTAATTCATTTGGACAATTATTTATTTATGTGAAATTATTTGAAATATTCACAGAAAGGAAAAAGAGAAAAGGCATTGTGTCACTGGGCCAGAACGGCCACAGTGCACGGCCCAGGGCGAATAGCCCACCGCTCGGGCGCTAGCGCGCGCGCGTCAGGGTTTTCAAACCTGACGGACGGGGCCCGGCGATCAGTGGCTGCGAGGGGAGAGAGAGAGAGCGGTGAGGATGGCAGGCGGGGCCCGCCTGTCATCTTCAACCTCACGGCCAAAGCGACGGCGAGCTCACCGGCGGCGATTCCGGGCACGCCGGGGCAAACAGAGGGCAGGAACGGGCTCAGCGAGGAGTCGCCATTCCAGTGGTGGTGGTGCGACTCGCCGGAGAGGCCTGGTTTGCCGGCGGCGAGGACACGCGGCAGAGGAACGTCAGGAAGATCTTGGCTGGCTCGCTCCGGGCTGCAATAGGAGTGGAAGAAGGAGGGGAACGAGTCAGTGGGGTACGGCGGTTCCAGATCGAGCAAGAATCAGGGCGGAGAGGGGTTGTACTGCGAGATCTCCGGTTGCCCGACGCAGCGGAGCTCCGGTCGATCCCGAGCACTGAGGCCCTCTGGGGGCGAATGAGTGGTGCTGGCGTGCTACTAGGAGTGTGGTGAGGCTGTTGGTGAAGAGAGGAGGGGCTCGGGGCCCTATTTATAGGGGAGCGGCGAGGTCCCGTGGACCTGTGCGCCGGCGAGCTTCTGCTCGACACCACAATGCACGGGAGGCGATGGGGACGCGTTTGTGGTGTTGCTGGACGAATTCCAGGGCGGAGGGAACGAAGAGGGGGAGCGGGGAAGCATCCAGAGAGCGCGCGCGTGTGAGGCCGACGAGTGGAGCTTGCGGGCGGCCGGCGCGCGTGCGAGAGCGGTGACTGGAGGGAGGAAGAGGAGGGGGACAACGCCAGGGAGGGTCGCAGACGTCGAGGCGCATCGGTAGGCGCGAGGGAGGAGCACGAGGTGGTCGGGGGCCAGCAATTGGCCGAAGCTACAGTGCGGGTGCGCACTGTAGCGCGCTCTGCAGCGAGCTTATCGCATGCCATGGCATGCCATTGGCCCTCTGGGCGTGTCCGCCGTGTCTAGGGTGTCCAGGGCGACGTAAACAACCCAGCTGAGGCCTTGGATGCTCTGGATGATCTATGAGAGAGAAGGGAAGCTGGTAACTAGGTAGAATTTGGCTGTCCAGCAAGGTGAATTGGGGTTTTCACCCCTCAATCATGGAGCTGTGGACATGGGGGAGTTACTGGAGGTAGAATGTAACTAGATGAAGCTGTGGTAGAAAGTTGAGGCAAAAGTAAATAGTAAAAGAGGCCAAGATGATGGTTTTGGTAAAATGGCAGAAGGTGTTTGATCATGTTTAGGGTAAGCAAATGATTTCCACTAGCCATGACACTTAACAGGATTGAATGTCATATGGAAATAGGGTGTTTCACCAAATTTGGGCTCATTTGAAGAAACTAGCCAATGTAACTTTGGTGAACCCTAGAAATCAACAGAAATGGCTTCATCTTGTTTAAGTGAAGCTAATCATCTCCCCTTGATGCACCACTTGATGTAGTTTCATCATTTGGGGTATTGATCATGCCCACAAAGTTTGAAGCTCCAGGTAAAAAGTTGGTAATGTAAAGTTGTTCAAATTTGCATTTGAACAGAAATGGTTTTGGGGTGTTCTGATCAAGTTACCCTACTCCAAATCTTGTGCCATTTGGTCTAGATGCCTTATTAGGCCATTCTAGCATGTGCACCAAGTTTGAGAGCATTTGGATAAGTTTGGCAATGTAAAGTTGCTCAAACTTCAAATATGGACAGAATGGTTTTGAAAGGTTTTGAGGATGATATCTTGCTTCCCAGGGCATGGGGCTTGGCAAGATCATCAAATATGTCATATGTGACATGATAGAATTTCCCTGAATTTTCAGAGAATATTTCCTTTGTAAATATTTCAAAAGCTTGAAATATCCAGAAAGGGTTTTAGAGGAATTAGCCCATTATTTTGAACATGACCAAGTGTTGAAACTCTTATATATGGACAATATATGTCCTATGAGTCTCCCTGAATTTTGGCAAATAATTTTGAAACACTTAAATATTTTTTCCCTATTAAAGACCATTTCTGGCCTTAAGAAAAAGCTTTTAAATAAAATAGGAAAATAACTTTTAAAATTATACTTTTGTGGTTTCTGGGAGTCCTATGTCTACTAGGTATCAAATATACTTTTTGAAATAATTTTCTCACCCTAAATCAAGCACTTGCAGTGCAAACCTCAATTCAGGGGTTTTTGGAATACTAAATTTTAAAAATACATTTTGGCCAAATTAATTTTATAAGAAAATACTATACTGCTATATAACACTTGGCATGATCATTGGGCAGAAGTTTTGGGTAAGGAGATGAATTCTACAAGAGGTAATAGTTGACTTTAATGAGCACATGAAGAACATAGGAAGAAAAACTCAATTCCAAATAAAAGCCAAATGATGCCAAAAAAAATTGCTGGTCCAAATTTTCATGCTTCATTGATGCAAATAACATGTTACAAAATGCAGGGTGTGACAGACCTACCCCCCTTACAAAAATCTCGTCCCCGAGATTCCTAAACTAGGTCTTAAAAGAGATCGGGAAACTCGGATCTATGATAGTCTTCACGTTCCCAGGTTGCTTCTGCTTCCATGTGGTTGCTCCACTGGACCTTGAAGTACTTGATGGTACGGCTTCGCGTCCGTCGTTCTACTTCGTCCAGAATGCGAATGGGCTTCTCGCGGTAGGTCAAATCAGGCTGCAGATCAATGGCTTGGTGATCAACATCCTTGTAGAGATCAGGCTTGTTCGGAACTTGGAGACATTTCCGGAGTTGTGACACGTGGAATACGTTGTGCACATCGGATAGCTCAGGTGGTAGTTCCAACTGGTAAGCCACTTCTCCTTGTCGTGCAGTGATCTCAAAGGGTCCAATGAACCTTGGTGCGAGCTTCCCCTTGACGTGGAAACATTTGGTTCCCTTTAGAGGAGTTACCCGCAGGTACACATGGTCCCCGACATGGAAACTCATGTCCCGACGGTGAGTGTCAGCATAGCTCTTCTGCCTTGACTTGGCTGCCTTCAAATGCTCTTTGACTAGTTGGACTTGCTCTTCTGCTTCGCGAAGAATATCCGGTCCAAAGACTAGCCCTTCTCCAGTCTTTGACCAGTTGAGGGGTGTGCGACATCTGCGTCCGTACAATGCCTCAAATGGTGCCATCTGAAGGCTCGACTGATAACTGTTGTTATAGGAGAACTCGGCAAAAGGGAGACAATCTTCCCACTTGGCTCCATATGCCAAGACACAGGCTCGGAGCATGTCTTCGAGAATTTGATTTACTCGTTCTGTCTGACCTCCGGTCTGTGGGTGAAAAGCCGTGCTGAAATATAACTTGGTTCCCAAGGCTTCTTGGAACTTCTTCCAGAACCTAGAGGTGAACTGGGTTCCTTGATCTGACACAATCTCCTTGGGAACGCCATGAAGGCTTACGATTCTGTCGATGTAGAGAGCTGCCAGCTGGTTGCCATCATAAGTAGTTTTGACAGGAATGAAATGGGCCACCTTGGTCAAATGGTCGACTATGACCCAGATGGAGTCATGTCCTCTATTTGACCTTGGTAATCCAGTGATGAAGTCCATTCCGATTTTATCCCACTTCCACTCGGGAACCTTGAGTGGTTGAAGCAATCCAGTGGGTCGCTGATATTCAGCCTTGACCCTTTGGCACACATCACACTTGGCAACATAGGTTGCAATCTCTCTTTTCATCCCGTGCCACCAGAATCTTTCCTTCAAGTCTTGGTACATCTTGGTTCCTCCAGGGTGGATGGAATACGGAGTGTCGTGGGCTTCTTGCAGGATCAAGTTCTTCAGCTCCATCTTGTTTGGTACGCAGATGCGGCCTTTGTACCAAGCAATCCCGTGCTCGTCTTCGGAGAATCCTGGGGCCTTGCCTAGCTTCATCTTCTTCTTGATGCCTTCAATGCTTGCATGTCCGCCTTGCGCCTTCTTGACTTCGTCCATCAGGGTTGGTTTGACTTCCAAATGATCCAGAAATCCAGGGGTGACCAATTCCAAACTGAATTGTTCGAGTTCCTTAAACAAGGCTGGCTGCCTCTCTTGAATTATGGCATTCAAGGAGCAAGCCTTCCTGCTTAAGGCATCGGCCACCACGTTAGCCTTCCCGGGGTGATATTGAACACTGAGGTCATAGTCTTTGATGAGTTCCAACCATCTTCGTTGCCTCATGTTCAATTTATTTTGGGTGAAAATGTACTTCAGACTTTTGTGGTCTGTGTATATCTCACACCGTTTCCCTAGGAGGTAATGCCGCCATGTCTTCAAGGCATGAACCATTGCCGCTAACTCAAGATCGTGAGTAGCGTAGTTCTCTTCATGAGGTCGTAGCCACCTGGAGAGGTAAGCTATGACTCGGCCTTCTTGCATCAGAATGCTTCCCAATCCGGTTCGAGAGGCATCACAATATATCATGAACTCCTTGTGAATATCAGGTGTTGCCAGAACTGGGGCGGTGGTCAACCTCTTCTTGAGCTCTTGGAAGCTCTCTTCGCATTTTGGCGTCCACTCGAACTGCTTGTCTTTCTTGAGGAGCTGAGTCATCGGCCGGGCAATGCTAGAGAATCCTTCCACGAATTTGCGGTAGTAGCCCGCAAGTCCGAGGAAGCTTCTGACTTCCTTGACGGTCGTTGGAGATTGCCATTGGGTCACAGCTTCGATCTTCGCGGGATCAACTGATAATCCTTCTTCAGTCAAGACATGACCTAAGAATCCAACTTTATGCAGCCAGAACTCACACTTGCTGAATTTGGCATATAGTTGGTGCTCCCGAAGCTTGTCTAGGACCATCCTCAAATGTTGCTCGTGCTCTTCCTCCGTCTTCGAGAAGACAAGAATGTCATCGATGAAGACAACGACGAACTTGTCCAAATATTCCATGAAGACTTTATTCATGAGATACATGAAGTAACCTGGGGCATTGGTTAACCCAAAGGACATGACCGTGCACTCGTACAGGCCATATCGGGTTACAAATGCCGTCTTCGGAATATCTTGGGGTCTGATCTTTAGCTGGCAGTACCCAGATCTGAGGTCGATCTTGGAGAACACCTTGGCTCCGCTGAGCTGATCAAACAGACCTTCAATCTTGGGAAGTGGATATTTGTTCTTGATTGTAACTTCATTGAGGGAACGATAGTCAATGCATAAGCGGATGGTACCGTCCCTCTTTGCCACAAACAGAACGGGTGATCCCCAAGGGGAGGTACTTGGGCGGATAAATCCCTTCCTCAGCTGCTCTTCCAGCTGCTTCTTCAACTCGGCTAATTCTTCCGTCCCCATTCTATAAGGCTTCTTATAGATGGGTCCTGCCCCGGGCACGAGCTCGATGATGAACTCAATGTCATGGTCGGGGGGCATTCCCGGTAGTTCATCCGGAAAAACATCAGGATACTCGCATACCACCGGTACTTGCTCTAGCCCAACTTCAGACAGACAGTTGACTTGAATGGCTTGAGCGGAAGAGGAGTTGGGAGCAAACTTGACTTCGACTCCCTGGTCATTGGTCACAGTGACTGTCCGATTGGCACAGTCTAACAAGCCTTGGTGCTTGCTAAGCCAATTCATGCCTAGGATCACATCCAAGCCTTGTGACCTCAGGACAATAAGGTCTGCTAGGAAATCTACACCGTTAATGGTAATACTGACTCCCTTACAGCCTATCTTGGCTCTCATCTCTGCTCCGGGGGTTTGTACCACCATGGGGTTATTCAGGGGTGTAGGGGTCATGCCACTTTTTAATGCAAATCTTTGAGTGACAAATGAATGCGTTGCTCCAGAATCAAACAAGACAGTTGCAGGTGCTGAGTTGACAAGGAACGTACCCAGCACGACGTCCGGGTCTTCCTGGGCTTCTTCAGCAGTGACGTGATTCACACGCCCCTTCCCATGGTTAGGCGGGTTGCGAGGAGCTAGGTTCCTTGGTGGCAACCCGCGGCCTTGTCCTGGGTTCTGCGCATTGGGGCGTGGGGCATCAGGCTTCTTGTTGGGGCACACCCTTCATATGTGTCCTGACTGACCACATCCAAAGCAAGTGACTTGGTTTGGATTGTTGATCTTGTTGCCACCACTGTTATTGGGGTTGAAAGCTGGCCTTGGGTTGGCATATTGCTGAGGCTGATAGTTGGCGCGAGGTGTAGGAGCTCTTTGTTGCTGGTAGGTTGGCTTGGCCGGGGCTGACTGCCACGGACGATGCTTCTGGTTGCTGGAACTTCCCTTACTGACCATCTTGCGCTTGCGAGTGTCTTCCAAAGCACGTCGCTTGTCTTCAAGCATGAGTGCTTTGTTCACCAGGCCAGGGAAGGTTGGGCAGTCACACACGACAAGCGAGTATTGCAGGGTCTGATTGAGGCCTTCCATGAAGCGCTCCCTTTTTGCAGCATCAGTGCTGACATCTTCAGGGGCATACCTTGACAGAACACTGAACTTCTGCATGTTCTCCTTGACAGTGCCACTTCCTTGCTTTAGGGCTCGGAATTCACGCTTTTTGATAGCCATGATTCCGGAAGGAATGTGGGCTTTGCGGAATTCTGCCTTGAAGTTGTCCCAAGTGATGTCTTGTCCAGCATGCATGACCTTGAGTCCATCCCACAAGCTCTAGCAGTCCCCCCGAGACAGTGGGCTGCATAAGCCACCTTCTCGCGGTCTTCGGTGCATCCGACTAGTTCCATTAAGTCCTCAATGGTGCGGACCCAGTCGTCTGCATCCAGGGGTTCAGCAGTCTCGATGAAAGTTGGCGGTGCATGCTTCTTGAACTCTGCCAACGTGGAACGTCCATTGCAATTCCCTGCCGGCTGGCGGTTGTTGGTGACAGCTTGAGCAATCAACTGAAGGGCTGCGGTGTTGGCTTGGCGTTCCTCTCAGAAAGCTTGGAGAAGCTGAGCCATGTCCATGTTCGGAGGAGGTGGTGGTGGTGGAGCTTGGTCGTTGGTTTGGTCGTGGCCGGCCTCTGACTAAGCGGATGCTCCGGCTTCAGGCTGCTGGGTAGAGGTACCAGTACGAGTTACAACAGGCATCCTATTGGAGCGGTAAAAGGTCTCATGACTTGGAAGAGGAAAAGCAATATAGATGGGTGCCAAGTAAGGGGGGTGGGTGTGACACTAATCAAATCATGTAAGGGCCGAAAGGCCAAAACACATTCATTAAAATCCAAATGGGTGATGCAGTCGTTTACACATTCCCGAAGGAAGAATATGACATACATCCAAACACAACAAAAGCAAACACTAAGTGGTTTCATATGAACCATACAAGGACTCGACTGCGCATAGGGGTTACACGACCTATCCTACCGTAGAGGTCACGAACTGGCATATCCGAGCAGCGAATAATGCCTAAGCGGCGGAATGCTCGGTCGCGTATTCTGGCTCTTCGGGGTCTTCCTCCTTGTCTTCATCTGTCTGGGCCCCCTTGTCGCTTGAGGGTGTGGGGGAGTGGAGGAGTTGGATACGAAGGTGCTTTGCCGGCGGTGCAGGGAAAAGCTTGCGATATTCCCTTGCCGTCATACGGCGTCGCCGAGGTGGTTCTTCATTCTTGGAAGATACATCTCCGGAGGGCCTTCCGCCTCGATATGCGATAGCGGACTGTCCGGAAGGCTCTCCTTCTTTCTTGATCCTATTTGTCTTCTCTTGAGCTCGACGAAGAAGTGCCTTGGTCTTATGAAGCTCTTCTCGGAGCTTCATCGATTCCGAGGCCAAGTCTTGTGCCAAGCTGTCGGCACATAGACTGAAGTAGGTCTGGAATCGAAGCGAGATTCCTTCCTTCAGTGGAGGGGCTAGTGCGCTGATTTCATCTTCACCTTCCTTTCAGTAAGGCAAGAAGCGGGTTGTCGTCTTCGCAGCCATCTCCGGAAGAAGCTCGCGGAGACGGGTTAGTGCCTTGAGTGCAGCAGCCTCGACAGCGAGAGGTAGGGTTGCCATCTGGGGTCCCTCGAAGAACCAACTTGTGGGAGGATCGTTTGCCTTCACGATCACTTCCACATGGTATTCCACGTCAGTGTCGCTAACCCAATGCTCAAGGTAGGTGAGGATGGGTGCTCGGTGGAACTGGCACTCCTGGAGGCTATCCTCGAGAAGTAGGGGAAACCCAGTGGTCAGGTGCTCTTCAGGTACAGCGGCCATCTACAAAGGTGGAATAGGAGAGGTTAATAAGCTGATGAAATCTCAGGTTGTTAAGGTTGAGAAAAGAAGAGACGTTCAGAAGGTTTTTGAAAAGGGGTCTCATCTAACCAACGCCCATGCTTACTAAGGCTTCCTACAGTCAGGATGGCTCTGATACCAGCTCTGTGGGGACCCCGACTTAGAAGTCGAGATCACCGAATGCACGTGTACAGTGATCCCAGAGATGAATGCTCACAGAACACACATAAGCTGAATAACAAGAGTCTTACATCCATACATACCGTCTTACACAAATTAAGGCCACTATGGCCAAGTCTTACATAGATAAAGCCTCACGGTCTGAATAGCAAATAACTCAAGTAGCGGAAGTCTTCGATGATAGGTAGAACCCATGCCATCTCCCTTAACCCTACAGGCATTTTGACTGGGATAGCGTCCTAGTTCGCATGTTCGTCTCCATAGAACTCTTCTTCATATTCCTGTTCCTCCATGCCTGGCCAATTAAATAACCAGTGGCAAGCCAATGAGTACTTTGAATGTACTCGCAAGCAACCCATGATTTGGTTCAAAGTAACAATGCAATTGAACAACAATGAGCAACCTAGCAACAAGCTAGAATAAATATTCTACCATCAAGTATATGCATCAATGACTTCACGTAACCTCGAGAACAGGTTACCGATATCAACATGAATATGATTCAACTCAACGAGCCAAGTCACCACCTTGACTCATCACACACATACTTTCACCGATGTTGTAAAATTCTGGACATCGTTTAAGTAGCACCACCCAACTGTCCATGACCGTGGACACGGCTATTCGAATAGTTTTACACTCTGCAGAGGTTGCGCACTTTACCCACAAGATACGGGAAGCTTTCGTGTCACCCACGATCCCGCAGTACCTCAAGTACTCGGGGGAAGCACCCGGTCATTATCTTTCCCTAGACGACACTAACATAGAGTCCACTCGTTGGTACACGGCCCTCGAGTACAAACAATAGATCATGGGACTTGCCCTAATTTCAATGCCACGCGTACCCGAAGGGACCAACGGTGTGTCCGGTGCCCTGTAAAAACAGTCATGGTCGTCTATCCAAGCACGACCCCGTCCCGGGAAAGACCTCAAGTCTTCCCGTCACTAGTAATGCGGGCACCATGCTAGTATCGGCCTAAGTAATCAATAAAGCCCCGTCCCATAAGGGGTAGAGTGGTTGCACATGTTTGGTTGGAACGGTAGTCACACATAAATCAAATCCATCATTTCACCCATGCACAAGATCTTTACCGGCACATCACTTCTTCCTCAAGTGATGACCTAACTCAACATCACCCTCGGGCATTAGGGGCACCCGATGGGGTTTATGAAAAGATTTCAACCATGAAGGTTTCATGACACACATGCATCACTAAGCATCACTACTAACCATTTGCATGACATCTAGCACATAGCAAGATCATGAGTAAGCATGCATCATGTGGTGGTTTCAAACTAGGTCACCACCATAACTCTTATCATCATGCATTCGGAAACAAACGGGTTCCGAAGAACCCAAGTGTATCATGGTCAAAGGGCTGCTTGCCTGGATAGGCTTGGTCTTCAAAGTCTTCAAATCCTTCTCCACCTTCTTCCTCAGCAACCTCGTCAAATACGGTATCTAATCGTCGCAAAATAACAACGGGAAAATAAGACCACAATAAAAACAGAAAAATCAAAGTGCTCAGAAAAATGTCAACTTATTTTTGTTAAATACTAGAGGGAAAACTAAGATGGCAAAAATTCTAAGTTGGAGTTTTGGAGTTGCAGAATGGAATCTAAGGATTTTTGAACAGAAGTTTTATTGTTCAAATTTGAATTTAAATTTGAACAGAACAGAAAAGGTTCATGGATATGTGTGAAAGTGACACCATTAAATAGGTTGGAATTTTACAAGATTTTAGGAGTTGGAATTAATTCATTTGGACAATTATTTATTTCTGTGAAATTATTTGAAATATTCACAGAAAGGAAAAAGAGAAAAGGCAACATGTCACTGGGCCAGAACGGCCGCAGTGCACGGTCCAGGGCGAATAGCCCACCGCTCGGGCGACAGCGCGCGTGTGTCAGGGTTTTCAAACCTGACGGGCGGAGCCCGGCGGTCAGTGGCTGCGAGGGGAGAGAGAGAGAGCGGTGAGGATGACAGGCGGGGACCGCCTGTCATCTTCAACCTCACGGCCAAAGCGACGGCGAGCTCACCGGCGGCGATTCCGTGCACGACGGGGCAAACGGAGGGCAGGAACGGGCTCAGCGAGGAGTCGCCGTTCCAGTGGTGGTGGTGCGACTCGTCGGAGAGGCCTGGTTCGCCGGCGGCGAGGACACGCGGCGGAGGAACGTCGGGAAGATCCTGGCTGGCTCACTCTGGGCTGCAATGGGAGTGGAAGAAGGAGGGGAACGAGTCAGTGGGGTACGGCGGTTCCAGATCGAGCAAGAATCGGACGGAGAGGGGCTGTACTGCGAGATCTCCGGTTGCCCGACGCGGCGGAGCTCCGGTCGATCCCGAGCACTGAGGCCCTCTGGGAGCGAATGAGTGGTGCTGGCGTGCTACTGGGAGTGTGGTGAGGCTGATGGTGAAGAGAGGAGGGGCTCGGGGGCCCTATTTATAGGGGAGCGGCGAGGTCCCGTGGACCTGTGCGCCGGCGAGCTTCTGCTCGACGCCACAGTGCACGGGAGGCGATGGGGACGCGTCTGTGGCGTTGCTGGACGAATTCCAGGGCGGAGGGAAGGAAGTGGGGGAGCGGGGAAGCATCCAGAGAGCGCGCGCGTGTGAGGCCGACGAGTGGAGCTTGCGGGCGGCCGACGCGCGTGCGAGGGCAGTCACTGGAGGGAGGAGGAGGAGGGGGACAGCGCCGGGGAGGGTCGCAGACGTCGAGGCGCATCGGTAGGCGCGAGGGAGGAGCACGAGGTGGTCGGGGGCCAGCGATTGGGCGAAGCTATAGTGCGGGTGCGCACTGTAGCACGCTCTGGAGCGAGCTTATCGCATGCCATGGCATGCCATTGGCCCTCTGGGCGTGTCCGCCGTGTCTAGGGGGTCCAGGGCGACGTAAACAACCCAGCTGAGGCCTTGGATGCTTTGGATGATCAATGAGAGAGAAGGCAAGCTGGTAACTAGGTAGAATTTGGCTGTCTAGCAAGGTGAATTGGGGTTTTCACCCCTCAATCATGGAGCTGTGGACATGGAGGAGTTACTGGAGGTAGAATGTAACTAGATGAAGCTGTGGTAGAAAGTTGAGGCAAAAGTAAATAGTAAAAGAGGTCGAGATGATGGTTTTGGTAAAATGGCCGAAGGTGTTTGATCATGTTTTGGGTAAGCAAATGATTTCCACTAGCCATGACACTTAACAGGATTGAATGTCATATGGAAATAGGGTGTTTCACCAAATTTGGGCTCATTTGAAGAAACTAGCCAATGTAACTTTGGTGAACCCTAGAAATCAACAGAAATGGCTTCATCTTGTTTAAGTCAAGCTAATCATCTCCCCTTGATGCACCACTTGATGTAGTTTCATCATTTGGGGTATTGATCATGCCCACAAAGTTTGAAGCTCCAGGTAAAATGTTGGTAATGTAAAGTTGTTCAAATTTGCATTTGAAGAGAAATGGTTTTGGGGTGTTCTGATCAAGTTACCCTACTCCAAATCTTGTGGCATTTGGTATAGATGCCTTATTAGGCCATTCTAGCATGTGCACCAAGTTTGAGAGCATTTGTATAAGTTTGGCAATGTAAAGTTGCTCAAACTTCAAATATGGACAGAATGGTTTTGAAGGGTTTTGAGGATGATATCTTGCTTCCCAGGGCATGGGGCTTGGCAAGATCATCACATATGTCATATGTGACATGATAGAATTTCCCTGGAATTTTCAGAGAATATTTCCTTTGTAAATATTTCAAAAGCTTGAAATATCCAGAAAGGGTTTTAGAGGAATTAGCCCATTATTTTGAACATGACCAAGTGTTGAAACTCTTATATATGGACAATATATGTCCTATGAGTCACCCTGAATTTTGGCAAATAATTTTGAAACACTTAAATAATTTTTCCCTATTAAATACCATTTCTGGCCTTAAGAAAAAGCTTTTAAATAAAATAGGAAAATAACTTTTAAAATTATACTTTTGTGGTTTCTGGGAGTCCTATGTCTACTAGGTCTCAAATATACTTTTTGAAATAATTTTCTCACCCTAAATCAAGCACTTGCAGTGCAAACCTCAATTCAAGGGTTTTTGGAATACTAAATTTTAAAAATACATTTTGGCCAAATTAATTTTATAATAAAATACAATACTGCTATATAACACTTGGCATGATCATTGGGCAGAAGTTTTGGGTAAGGAGATGAATTCTACAAGAGGTAATAGTTGACTTTAATGAGCACATGAAGAGCATAGGAAGAAAAAGTCAATTCCAAATAAAAGCCAAATGATGCCAAAAAAATTTGCTGGTCCAAATTTTCATGCTTCATTGATGCAAATAACATGTTACAAAATGCAGGGTGTGACATCTCTTTTCTCTCATTTTTTTGGAGAGGCTTTCTCTTTATTTTTATTTAGCCCCTCTCTATTTTTTTGGGCCATCTCTTTTTTATTGGCCTTTCCTCACACGGGACAATGCTCTAATAATGATGATCATCACACTTTTATTGATTTACAACTCGATACTAGAACGAAGTATGACTCTATATGGATGCCTGATCCCGCGGTGTATCGGGATATGCAATGAATCAAGAGAGACATGTATGAAAAATTATGCATGGTGGCTTTGCCACAAATACGATGTCAACTACATGATCATGCATGGCAATATGACAATATGAACCGTATCATATGAATGGAACGGTGGAAAGTTGCATGGCAATATATCTCGTAATGGCTATGGAAATGCCATGATAGGTAAGGTATGGTGGCTGTTTTGAGGAAGATATATGGTGGCTATTTTGAGGAAGGATATATTGTGGGTGTATGGTACCAGCGAAAGTTGCGCGGTACAAGAGAGGCTAGCAATGGCGGAAGGGTGAGAGTGTGTAATATCCATGGACTCAACATTAGTCATGAGAACTCATATACTTATTGCAAAAATTTACGAGTCATCAAAACAAAGCAATCAATGCATGCTCCTAGGGGGAGGTTGGTAGGAGTTAACCATCGCGCGCCCCCGACCTCCACACAAAGGATGACACTCTACAAATACCTCATGCTCTAACTTCGTCACATAGCGGTTCACCATACGTGCATGCTACGGGAACCACAAACTTTAACACAAGTATTTCTCAATTCCATAATAACTCCACTAGCATGACTCTAATATCACTATCCTCATATCTCAAAACAATTATCAAGCATCTAACTTCTCATCATATTCAATGCACTTAGTGTGAAAGTTTCTACTACATTGATCTTGGATGTCTATCATGTGAAGGCTAGTTTTATAGCCAAAGCACATTACCATGCTGTTCTAATAGAATCTCAAAATGATATAAGTGAAGCATGAGAAATCAAAAATTCCTACAAAATATAATCATCACCGTGCTCTAAAAGATATAAGTGATGCACTAGAGCAAATACTATTCAACTCAAAAGATATAAGTGAAGCACATAGAGTGTTCTAACAATTCCTAGGCCTTATTTAACTCTCTCAAAAAGGTGTGTCCAGCAAGGATAATCGTGGCAAACTAACAAGCAAAGACTCAAATTATACATGACGCTCCAAGTAAAACACATATCATGTGGTGAATAAAAATATAGCCCCGAGTATAGTTACCGATAGATGAAGACGAAAGAGGGGATGCCTTCCCGGGGCATACCAAAGCTTAGGATTTTGGTTGTCCTTGAATTTTACCTTGGGGTGCCTTGGGCATACCCAAGCTTAGGCTCTTGCCACTCTTTGTTCCATAGTCCATCAAAGCAATACTCAAAACTTGAAAACTTCACAACACAAAACGAAGACAAAAAGCTCGTGAGCTCCGTTAGTATAAGAAAACGAACCACTACTCAAAGGTACTGTAATGAATTCATTCTTTGTTTATATTGGTGTTAAACCTACTGTATTCCAACTTCTCTATGATTCATACTTCCCAATACTACTCATAGATGCATTCAAATAAGCAAACAACACACGAAAAACAGAATCTCTCACAAACAGAATAGTCTATAGTAATCTGAAGCTTTCGCATACTTATGTAACTCCAAAAAAGTTGAAATAAATTGGTAAATGTGAGGAATTTGTATATTAATCATCTGCAAAAATAATCAACTAAATAGCACACTCCAGTAAAATCTGGTGACCATTCTAGCGAGCGCTAATGATTCTGTTTTTCACAGCAAGATCATATAAACTTCATACAAGTCTTCCCAAAGGTTCTACTTGGCACAAACACTAACTAAAACACAAAACCACACCTAAACAGAAGCTAGATGCAATATTTATTCCTAAACAAAAGCAAAATAATAATATAAAATTGGTTTGCCTCCCAACAAGTGGTACCGTTTTACACCCCTAGCTAGGCACGATACAAGGATATATCTAGGTATTGCTCTTCTTGCCTTATCTTATTCAAATAAAGGTTAAACTCTACTTCCTTACCTTCTTATTTATAGTAGTGAAACCCTTTTTCCCCATGCATTGTGTTGAAAAGTCAAAAGCTTCACAAGATGTGCCTAGAATTTCAACATAACTTCAACCCTTGAAGCTCTGAGTAGCCACATCTTGCCGAGAGAAGACACCTCGAGACGTCAAGTGATCAACAACCTCCGATCATGATCCAATCGTCAACGCCGAAGTTTTGCCCCATGATTTATTGTGACCGGCCATATAGGATTAGGTTGGTTAACACCCATGTCGTGATAGAACTCGTAGCTTGTAGACGCAAAACCTTTCTTGTGTGAGTATTGTCTGCATGTTTTTTTGGTGTTTTCCTATGCAGTCATACTAAAACCCTATTTTCCAAAATTAGTTTCTTTTGAGTTTTATTTCGATAGCTTCATGGTTATCTCGGTGTTATCTTGTGTTTATCTTCTGGGGTATCTCTGCCTTTGGGTAGGATTCTTTAACTCATCTTCATGCTTTCCCTCTTCTCTATAAACCATGCAAGACACTCTGAGAGCAAGGAAGCCGCAACAACCATTTGGAGGTCTATTATCAAAGTGAGCCTTATGGAAAACCTCTTTTAAGGGGGGTAGTAGACGGTGATTCGTGTAGAGATCGAAGATTTGAAGACCTTCGTTTGCAAAGAATAAGAAGATTCGAAGACCTTCACCGCACGAGTCCAACCGCACCAAAGCTTGATCTAAATAACAAGCACCGAAGAACGTTATCTACTCAGAGAAGCTATTAGATTACCATCACGACCTATAGACTACTTCAAAACCTTTAGCAAGCTTGAGATAATACCAACAATGGAAGTATCTCCAACCAAGACCCCAAAGTTGTATGTCACCAAGTTCAGAATCGACCGTGGTTCCACAAGTTTCTCAGAAGAACTATGTCGAAGACGAAGCTTATCCAAACCCATTCTCTTCAGTCAACCCGAATCTCGGGAACGAGATTCCTTTTAAGGGGGGTAGATTTGTAACATCCTGATTCTCGGAATGTTTAGGAAAAAGTTTTCCAAAATTCAGGACAAAAAAATTTCGTTTGTTTATTTGGTAACAAAGCTTAAATTGGACATTTAAAATTTGAAGGATTTTATTTGAACTAGTGCCAACTTAAATATAATTGAGTTTTGTTGTTTTCTTTTAGTTGGATTTTTTTGGCATATTTAAATATGCGAGTCTACCTTTTCTTGGATCTTTATGTTCATTTGATCTTGTTGGAGGCCTTATCCATTTTCTAGATTTTTCTAAAATGGAAAATTGATTTCTTTCTCTCTCACAAACTACAAGTCAAATCCTAGGGCTATCACCTACTCTCTAACTTTCTTTTTCATGGACGCAGCCCAACAACAGTCGTATGTTTTGTTTGTTGAAGTAGACCAAGTTTTTGTTTTTCTCCATTCAACATATTAAATTATGTGAGTGTGTACATTTCTTTGGAGTTTCCAAAGTCATTTTTTGTTTGAGCCTCTATTCTGTTTCTACTTTTTACATAAAAGAAACTCATTTTTCTCCTCACATTAGAAGTCTCTCTTCTTGGGTGCGGCCCAAGTCTCTCTCTTCTTGGGTGCAGCCCAACTTCTTCCTCTCCCTCTTTTTTTTCTTTGCTTCACTTCCTCTCTCTTGGGCCTAGCCGAATTGGCCCATCTATCTATCAAGCTAGCTCCTCCCCTCCTTCCTCTGTACGTTCACAATCTCCAGAGACTAGGAACATACATGCACTATGGAAACCCTCCTCTGACTCCCCTTTAATTTCTACCGTTTCCTGATCTGAAGATATAGACTTGGTTCGCCTCCCAGTGACAGCCCCAAGCACTTCATCTCCCTCCTCCACCCACGCCTTCACACACACATGTACAGAAACCAAAAGCTAACAGCCATGAGTCAGCCCCTCCTCTTAACTCGCTTGATCTCTGATGGCCTCCACATCCGACGATATTTAGACGTGCTCCACCATCTCTCTCATTCCCATTAGTCCTCGGGCCCTCTCTCTTTCTCCTCTACTCTGCCAAGAACTCTCACATAAATTTGGAAGATCCATGGACGGCGGTGCTCGTTCCCGGTGACGTATACCATCTCCATCAGCACCCTTGCGCCCCAAGGTCCATCTCCACACCACGAATCCATTCAGAGAAGAAAGAACACGATTCGTCAACCACACGCGAAGAATTATGCATGTCCGCGTACACTGCTCATCAAGTTTGTCGTGTCGTTCCGTGAAACTCGATGAGCCTCTACCAAATTCCTTTTGCACGTGTACTCTCCATCATCTATTCTATTTCATAGACATTCTGATTCAACCTATCTCTGTCGTTGCTCGCGCCGATGCATGAACGGATCCCATCGACATGTCCACGTACTTTTAGTTCCTCGGATTATCTTGTAGTCAACATATGAAATGTTTCTTGTGACTGTCGAAACTCAGTGGTGAAGTTAGATTGTTGGTTCTATCTTGTGAACGATGGAATAGATATAATCATACTCGTTTTTTTAGAATTCAACAGTCTTTAGGGTATGGGTAACTTTATATTACTATGTCATTTTCATGTGTTCTTGATATGCCTAGGAGTGCATGGTATTCGCCTTGTAATTTTGGTGTCATGCCACTTGCTTGATTTATTTACCGATTATAGTTAATTGAAAATTGTTGAACATGTTGTCCCATGTGACACTTTTCTTTGGTGCGGCACATGGTCATATCATATGTGTGTGTACAAGTTTTTGTGAACGATTACCAAGTGTAGAACTTGATTGGTGTATCGGATTATCGTTGTTCCTACATGTGTGGCGAGTGTTATTATTTTAATTAGATTTGGATAATCATTAGGATAATCTCATTATTATTGTTGTTTTGGTAATGTTCGATACTTATTGTTTGCGTGTGTACAAATTTGGTGAATGTTGCCATGTTTATAATTCTTTAGAATTGTTTTAGGAGTTGCTTCTATTTATCTAATCATGGAAGAATTTATGTTTGATTCTTTAGTTTTTGTTCAGCATGACTATACCTTAGGTTTGTTGTATAGATAATTCTATGCCATGTTGCACATGTGCTGATAGACTAGAATTGTGCGAAGTCTATGGTATATGTGTATCTACTTATAATAGTGTTGTGTGCTGGTGCCATACTTGATCTTCATGTTAGTTGATATCAACTAAGTTATCTCATAGTAACGAGTTGTATTCCATTGGTAGCCTAGTGTGGTATCTCGATCATCCATGTTTAGACATTACATTTGTTTACCTCACTAATGTGTTATTCTATGCATTGACATCTTTCATGCCTTATGATGTTTGGTGTATTACAATTTCCTAGTTCAGTTCTTTCTTATAGATGTTTTCCTCTGTATCATGTTAGTATTATGAGTGTTTAATACTTGTTTCATTAGTTCATCACATGGTTTGGATAATTTACCATTCATTAGTTGAGTTGTACCTTTCTCATATGCTCAGTGTGCATAGTTTGCCATGTTATTACAAGCATGTGGTGATAATATTATTGCTAGTGGTTATTGGTATTAGTTGTTCTTTATTATTAAGACCATGTCATAGTATAGAATCTTTTTGCGAACACTTGTATGTTGAATGCTTGTGTTAGTTAATACATATTTATGATCCTATACTCACATGCCGTGGGTGAGATATGTATTATTGTTAAGTTGTCCAATTAGTTTTGCGATAGCATTGATTTGTCATTCATTATAGAAATGCTTGCTAATAGTTGTTATGATTGGTGTTTAGTCTTTGCTTGTTGTTAACCACTATAAATATTTGGATTCATTTAAATATTTAATTGTGGTTGATTATTACTCTTAATCATGTCTAGGATAGTTGTTCATCCATTTGTTCCATGCGTTGTATGGTTTCTGTTAATTGTTTTACAAATGAATTGGTTTGATATAGTAGAGTTGATCCTATTTCCTTTTAATAATATTATGACTAGTCCTAGATCAATTCAATTCATATTGTTGTATGATGTTTCATTTCTTAACTAGTATGGTTTGTAATGTTGGTTTATTTATCCCGTGGAACAAGTGCTTTTGAAATATTATACAATTGATGTATATGTTTGGATTCTATTGACCATTATAAATATTTAGACTCTATCTAAATATTTATTTGTGGTTAACTTTTACCTTCATCATGCCATGTTGTGATTGTGTAGTTAAATGCATATGTTGGTTTCATTATATGTGTATTGATGTCATTGTGTTTGTTATATGGTTTTCCTATTTAGCTGAAATGTGTAGTGGGAACTACAAATAGTTAGTAGCATAGTTCACATCTAAAGGTTAGTCTTGTTGGCAAACCTTCCTTAGCCATTTTCAACCTAAACCCTATCACTTCATTGAATCCTATCTCTTACCTCCCAATGATGATACCGCATTTCAGAATCTTCATCTGAGCAATATCTTGTTATCCATCCTCTCTTAATTTGTTTTGGATGCTATTTGGATTTACTATTGCTTTGGTATTTATTTGATGTTCATTTCCTATCGTTACGATGAGTAGGGAGTGACAACGATGTTGGACATGGACAGAAATAGGTTACCCGAAGAAGGACTCAACAACGAAGGCATGCCTCCTTCTTTGATCATACCTATCCTATGTTTACAAAATTGCATTGTGTTTTATGGTTACTATATGCATGCTTTTACTCTTGTAGCTAGCGTGTCGATTGACACATTACCTTGATCCGCTTGTCGCCTATTTAGTTGACACCTGAGTAGAATTATAGTATTCTGGTAGAGTCGAAATGCTTAGCCATGCTTATTACCCTATAGGTGCTTTGTTGAATGACCTTTGAGTCATTGACATTTGAAACTTACTGCTGAGCTAGCCCGGTTGGCCCTTGTTGACCTTCTCTATCCTCTTCTACTCTGGGTGAAACTTACCATCTGAATACTGGCGCGGGCGACAGCTGAATCAAGGATTGAAGGAGCGATTGGCTGCCCTTCACGAGTTGGAGGGGTAATCAGTCGTCCGTGCCGCATGAGGCCTAATAAGTCTTGGATTTGAAGATCGTGATAACAGTACAGCCACATGCTATATAGGCACTGGCTTGGTTAATTAGTTAGTTCACTCTTATTGTCGTCATCGCCATATCGCAGATGGGATAGCTGCCTTGCGAGGAGTGTCCTCGGCACAAAAGGGGGGCTCGGACTGTGAACTGCGATTACTTCCGTGTTGAAACCTAATGGGCTTGGCACAGTAAGTTTGGTCTAATGAAAGACCTCGTCACAATCCCCCTGACGGTACAACAAATGGAGTACTATGCCAGCGGCCACTGGTGGCAACAAGTCGGGATTGTGTCGTGTGGGTAAAGTGTACAACCTCTGTAGAGCGTAAAACTATTCGAATAGCCGTGTCCACGGTCATGGACAACACATGAATCTTTCTTGACATACGGGACATGACTTTCTTATTCCCTCTTTCCCTATTCTTGGAACCTATGAAGAGTGTGAGTTGATCGAGGATCCTCACGTGATGGAAGTTATTCTGGAGACAAATCATGTTTTCATCTAAAACTGCTATTATCCAAGTACTATGTTATTTCAAACAAAATTAGCTTTTATGCAAATGAGCCATACAACCTTCCTTTGAAGCCACATGTAGCTATTAGGTCCTTCCCCGTGGGAGGCATGTTGAGTACGTAATGTACTCATGGCAATAATGTTGTTGAACAACAGAGTTCCATGAAGACGAAGGTGATGACTACGACAATTATGGCGATTTATAGGAGTGAGGTCACGTGGACTACATCGACTGCCTGTGGCTGAGATGGAGTCGCTATGCATTATACTTTCCGCTGTTTTCTGATTGTAAATGTCAAGAGACAATTCGCTAGGTATGTCTTATGACAAATATACTACTTGTAATACTTTTATGTATTGTGCAATGATATCATTTTGCTGTGTTGTCAACAATGATCCTGGGGTCGACAAATATACACAATAGGGTCTGGAAGCTAATTCCAGGTTCTCACATGTTCCATGCCTTTCCTTAACGGAAATTGGAATCTAATATTTCCTTCCTTCATATCAATAATTGCACCAATCGTTCTAAGGAAAGGTCTACCAAGAATAACAGGACATGAAGGATTGCAATCTATATCAAGAACAATGAAATCTACGGGCACATAATTCCTATTGGCAACAATAAGAACATCATTAATTCTTCCCATAGGTTTCTTAATAGTAGAATCCGCAAGATGCAAATTTAAAGAACAATCATCAAGCTCATGGAAACCTAACAAATCACACAAAGTTTTTGGGATAGTGGAAACACTTGCACCCAAATCACACAAAGCAAAGCATTCATGATCTTTAATTTTAATTTTAATAGTAGGTTCTCACTCATCATAAACCTTTCTAGGGATAGAAACTTCTAATTCAAGTTTTTCTTCATCAGATTGCCTCAAAGCATCAACTATGTGTTCGGTGAAAGCTTTATTTTGACTATAAGCATGCGAAGAGTTTAGTACGGATTGCAACAAGGAAATACAATCAATCAAAGAGCAATTATCATAATTGAATCCATTGAAATCCAAAGTAGTGGGTTCATCACTATGCAAAGTTTTAATCTCTTCACTCCCACTTTTAACAATTTTAGCATCAAGATCTAAAAACTCTGAATCATTGGAACACCTTAAAGTAGACTCATCTCCAATCCTATCTTTATCAAGATTCATACTAGAAAACAAGGATCTAATAGGAGACACATCAATAACTTTCAGATCTTCATCTTTATTTCCATGATAACTATTGCGCCTGATACCAGAATATATCATTAGGAAGGTGGCTCATAAATTACACACGAAGCCAAGCGTGAGGAATAACCTTGAAAACGGGGGATGTAGTGTCAGGTTTCGATCTTGTGGAACTGTGGGTTATGGGCCCACCATGTGGGTTAACAGTAGGAAGGGCGGTGACGTCTTGCACAATCATGTAAGCAAGGCATGTTAGAGGATATCAAGTCATTATGTCGGCAACAACATCGGTACCAAGGGCGAGGGACTAAGAGAACCATTTTCCTGCTCGTTGAACGAGGCGGACCAATAGGCAAAGTTCTCGTCCGTCGGTGGTTACCGGAATGTTATCAACAAAAGTAACAGGGTCTTACTGACAGAGTTGTACACCAAGGTGTTCACTTAAGCAGAAAATTTTTACTGCTTAGATTATATGTTGATTAAAGAAAGCTTAAACAAACAATTGGAAAGGAAAATGTGTTTAAACACAATGAATAGGAGTAAATCATCCCCAAGATTAAGCAGGGCATGATATACATGTCAGCAGATCAAAGTCATGACCATTAAGATAAGAGGGGTAAGAAGAATCATGATATGTACCCACACACGATGTTGCATAGTTGATCAAGAACACTTAGCATTGTGCTTACAATGTTCATTGGGATCTTTGGAGTACCACAGACATGCTTCGATATAGCACTGACATGGTCATTGGGTAAAGATCAGACTTTGAAAACACAAAGGATCCATACGGAACTGCTAGAACAGCTCGTACCATTTTATCATGGAAAGGGGTGAGGATGTGGCCGATGGGATCAGCAACAACCCATCGTGATTTCCATAAGCACAAATTTCCACAATTAAGTGAGCGAGGTGATAGCATCGGACAACCCATAGCATATAATGAATTAAGTTCAAGGAGAACATCCATAATTAAACATTGAACGAAAGTGCACTTGGTAATATGGAACAAGTAACACGATCAATGTTAGAATGGAGATGCTTATAACCAAGGACTTAGAGTGAAACAATCGACCATTCACTTCAAAGCAATAGGGTTGCTAGAAGGGCAGAATCCAATCAGCACCGTTCACTTGTTGGTATTCCGGTTAGGACCAACACGGGGACCAAGAAAGAATGGTGATGGTCATAAGTATCACTTGTATCAAGGATTCTTAAGGGGTGGTGAAACTCTCACGACATTCTTGACATGAAAGATGGTAGTACTCCAACGTAGAGCATATCATAAGCCGGATAACAAGGAACTCAAGGTATAACACAAAACAAGAACAAGTTTGTGTTGGAGGGAATGCAAGAATGTTGTCGATGTGAATACTAATCATTGAGGGGAAAGGATGGTATTTCCCATCATGAATTCGATTCACAACTTGGAAGAAGGCAAATCATTGTTGATGGTGATCACGACACATTTGTCGAGAGATTTCATTAGGACGTAATCGATCGGCGATTACACCAAGTCAAATGAATGATGGAGCGAAAGGTTATTGAAACCACTAGTACAATACAAACTTGAAATCAAGCTAGTCCTTCAAGGCGAAATGATATGCCGAGGAAGATCGGCGTAAGCTTAACTCATTGCCGAAATTGTGCTCCGGGAAGAAGGACCAGGCAGCACAATTAAAAAAATGCACGATAATGATATAGCCGATCAGGCTAGATTTGACTTGAAGAATTAATAAACTCATAAGCAATGGAGATTACTTAGAGTTATTAAATCTGAGTGTGGAATTGATTCACTTATCGGGGTCCCTGAGTGTCTAACAACTCAGAACCCGGGGAAAATTGGAATCGGTGAGAAGTAATACTTGAAGAAGAACTCATAAGAAGTAATATGGTTCCCTGACATTATCGAGATACCACGAGGTAATACTTGAAGGTAGATCATAATAGAGGTTGGACAGGTGCATTGACCTGTAGAGGACAAGTGGTTTAACTTGTCCGAGAAATGGTATTTATAGGAGAGCATGGTCGGAACCACGATTGCAAAAGGTCAGATAGTATTTTTAAGAATTTTGTGAAACACATAAACAACTGGGGATGAACGAATCCTCGATAAGCATGAGGAATTATTTATAGGGGTATTCATGTGGCAAAGAACTGTAAAGTAGTGGCACAATTGATATACGGAAATCCCGGAAGATGTTTCAGGGTATCTTGTAATAACAAGAGCAATGGAGAATTGATTGTAAGAATGACAAGTGTAATTATTTATCCACGGGGATATTTCGGTGGTAGGGAATCGCAAAAGCATTGGGCACAAAGTCTCAAGAGAACATCGGATAGTATCTTCAGAATCTTCTGGTACAGCAGCCGATCATCTGGAATGAAGGGCTCTCCGAGAGAAGTATTTACGAGAACCTAAAGTTAGATTTTAGCAAAATCATTTAACCCGAATAGAAGAGAGATCAGAATCCCAGAGTAAAGACGAGGTATAAAAGATCCTAATACCACCCAATTGGTGACGTGGGCCCGTAAGCCACACAGCCAAGTTAGTAAAAAAGTTTTTCAAAGACTAGACTGAACTTCGGCCAAGGAGTTGGAAAGGGGGATTCCTACAAGCAGTCGGCTCTGATACCAACTTGTGACGCCCCCGATTTGACAGTACACTAATCATGCACGCAAACGTGTACGACCAAGATCAACGACTCACTGGAAGATATCACAACACAACTCTAGACACAAATAAAATAATACAAGCTTTATATTACAAGCCAGGGGCCTCGAGGGCTCGAATACATAAGCTCTAAAACACAAGAGTTAGCGGAAGCAATAATATCTGAGTACAGACATAAGTTAAACAAGTTTACCTTAATAAGGCTAGCAAAAAACATCAACGATCGAAGAGGCAAGGCCTCCTGCCTGGGACCTCCTAACTACTCCTGGTCGACGGCAGTCTTCAAGTAATAGTAGCCTCCATTGGGGTAGTAGCAGTCGTCAAAGGTGGCTTCTGGCTCCTGGACTCCACCATCTGGTTGCATCAACCAGAAGGAAGAAAGAAGAGGGAAAAGGGGGAGCAAAGCAACCGTGAGTACTCATCCAAAGTACTCGCAAGTAAGGATCTACACTACATATGCATCGGTATCAATGAAAAGGGTAGTATGTGTGGACTAAGCTGCAGAATGCCAGAATAAGAGGGGGAGAAGCTAATCCTGTAGCGACCAGACCTCAAACAATCCGATCTCTGTGCATCAGTGTCATCCCTGGATCAGTAATACTGACACACACAGTACTTGAAGGATTTATAACAGAGTAGCAATCACACACTTATTACATCGATAGTCCAACGATGAACTTATTACAAATAATATGGCTGAAGGCCATCTAACACGATAACAGCGGAAGACTTGGAAGATAAGTGAGTCCATCAACTCCAGCGGCATCACTGAGTATAGAACCACGACCTAAAAGGGCATCTTACTCGTCGTCTGAAAAGTCTGCAACATGAAACGTTGCAGCCCGAAAACGGGTCAGGACATGGAATATGCTGGCAAGGTAACACAAGAGAATGCAATGAAAGTAAAGCTATACTACATGCATATTTGGCTGGTGGAACGCTCTATGGTTACAGTTTTTGCGTAAATCCAAATTTTCCCTACTTCAAAGGAATAGATTTTAATTAACTATCATGGTAGTTGAAACATCGTTGAGAAGATAGACATCCTCTCAACCCCAATTAAAAATCATTTAACCCAACAAAATTAATTAAAGTAACATGATGAGATTCACATGATAATCCAAGTACTAGACACTCAGGACGTTCGTAACCGGGGACACGGCTAATCATGATCAGTTTGTACACTCTACAGAGGTTTGTGCACTTTTCCCCACAAGACTCGATCGCCTCCGTTTGGTTTCTCGCACTGCATGGTGTTTGAGAAACGGATGACCGAGACACAGTCTTTCTGAAGAGGCCCCCTTAACCAGATAGATAGGCTGGTACACCTACAAAACCCACTACATCTGCTAGCCCATCATGGAAAGGTTTCCCACAACTTACTCAACTATGCCAGAGCCCATATTGGCATGTGGCTGCACACATAAGTTTCTAGTATGAAAAATCTCATGATCCCTTTGAGCCTGGGTGGCGGTCCAAAAGAAAAACAGGCAATCACTGGAATACCCAGATGCCTCAATCCACCCAGATGTGTGTTAATGTTGCCACCTTAAGTTGAACCATTAATTAACAATCTCACATCTGTCATGGATTTCACTCACCCAATCCACGTCTACGAGCATAGCATGTCCTAACAGCAAACATAGAAGTAATTCCCAAAGGTTTGAATGTAATGCAGGTAATAGGTACTACCTCAATCTACTTCCCAATCCGACAAGTTAATTGATACTACTCATGCAATGTGTGAGGGTTGGACTAATGCAATGAAAACTGGGTAATTAGAAAGCATGATCAAAGTGTTACTTGCCTTGCTGATGATCCGCAAAACCTAGAGACTCAAAGTAGCAAGCGGCGCACTCCGGGTATTCTATCGCAAACAAACAAGCATACAATAAGTACTTAACTAATGCACGGGTAAAACTCAAATAAGAGATCTAACCAGAAAGTTCAACTTAAGAACTCCGGTTTGCAAAAGAATCAACTCGAAAGAAGCAACGAAACTCAAACGGCGAAAGAAACGAGCTCCGGTTTACTAGTTGGCCTAAAGTCAAATTTTACAGTAGCCAAAACTTTGTTCAAGTTGATTAAACGTAAATAGGGCGTAGAGACGAAGATCTGGGCTTTTGAATCACCTGATTCCGACTCTCGAGCAAAAAGAAAAACGCGAAACAAGATCAGGGCAGAAATCGCCATCGGAATAATCGCGGATAAATGCCCCGAAAAAGAAAACGGACGAACAGGCTAACGAACGAACGTTCGCTGTCTGCGGCTAACTAACGAAAACCATTCGTTAAAACGAACGTACGGACGAACGGCCGCTAAATAACTAAACCGGCAAAAAAAATGAACCGATCTAATCTAATAAAACAGATCTACGGTTTTTTAAAAAAACTGGATGGTTCTTTAAAAAATACCGTAACTACCTCGACGATGAACTCCGGCGAAGTCCGGCGGCTGCGGGCGGCGGGTCCGGGCCGGCGAGGCGGCGGGGCGACGGCGCTGGGCGGCGGGGCTTGCGGCGTGCGGCGGCGGCGGCGCTAGGCGGCGGCGGCGGCTAGGGCGAGGGGCGGCGGCGGCTAGGGCAAGAGGCGGCGGGGCTGGCGGCTTGGGGCGAGACGGGCCGGCTCGGGCGACTTATAAAGCCCAGAGTCCTGGGCTAGTAAGACTCCAAGTCGGTTTCCTCTTCTTCTTTTTAAATAGAGTCCTAGCGCAGAAAAACTAACGAAAGAAATACCAAACGGACTCCAAAATTCCCGAAATAAATTTTCACCGTCCTCTAATAATATCTAGGACAAAGTGAACATTTTTCCTGGACCTAAATGCAATTTTGAAAAAGGTGCATTTTTCCTATGCAAATAAATCCGTAAATAAATCCAGAAAAATACCAAAAGTGATTTTAACATTTTTCCTCCAATATTTCTGTTATTTTGGAGAAGTCATATTATCTCCGCTCATTTTTTGTATTTAGAAATATTTTTAGGAGAGAAAAATAATTAGAATCACACTGTCCTCGTACCGGTATTCGAGCGAACTCAAATACGAAAACGGTAAAATTCCCAACTCTCTTTGTAGGTCCTTGAGTTGCTTAGAATTTTGAGGGACACCACGAACAAAAATGCAAAAGCATGAAATGCAAATATGATCTATGTATAACATTCCAAATTGAAAATTTGGGATGTTACAAACCTACCCCCCTTAGAATGAATCTCCCCCTCGAGATTCGACTTGGCTAGAGAACAGGTGTGGTGGTCCTTGCGTAGATCATCTTCTCGTTCCCAGGTGGCTTCTTCCTCGGTGTGGTGACTCCACTGAACTTTGCAAAACTTGATAACCTTACTGTGAGTAACTCTGCTCGAAAATTCGAGAATCTTAACCGGCTTCTCCTCGTAGGTCAGATCACTGTCCAACTGAATTGCTTCCAGGGGTATTGTGTCTCTAAGCGGTATATCTGCCATCTCTGCATGACACTTCTTAAGCTGCGATACGTGAAACACGTCGTGCAATCCTGACAATCCTTCGGGCAATTCCAACTTATAGGCAACCTCTCCCATGCGTTCCAAAACACGGTAAGGTCCCACAAATCTCGGAGCTAACTTCCCTTTAACTTCGAAACGTTTGACTCCTCGCAGAGGCGATACTCTCAAGTACGCTCTGTCTCCGATCTCATAGGTTATCTCCTTCCGCTTCGAGTCTGCATAACTCTTCTGTCTGGACTGAGCTACCTTCAGTCTATCTCGGATCAACTTAACCTTCTCTTCAGACTCTTTGATTAAGTCTGGTCCAAAGTGGGCTACCTTCGTCAATCGGTCTACTACTACCCAGATTGAATCATATCCTGCTTTGGTCCTGGGCAATCCGGTGATAAATTCCATGCCAAGCTTCTCCCACTTCCATTCGGGTATTGGCATAGGTTGTAACAATCCTGCTGGCTTCTGATGTTCTGCCTTTACTCTCTGACATACATCACAAACTGCTACATACTCCGCAATATCCTTCTTCATACCGGTCCACCAGAAAATATCCTTCAAATCCAAATACATCTTAGTATTTCCTGGGTGAATCGAATATGACGAATCATGGGCCTCCTGTAAAATCAACTTTTTGATCTCCGGGTCATTAGGCACATAAACATGGTCCTCAAACCACAAGGTGTTGTGTTCATCCTCACGAAAACCTTTAGCTTTTCCTTCGCTCATCCTCTCCTTTATAGCGACAACCTCCTTGTCAGCTTTCTGAGCTTCTCTGATTTTATCCATCAGGGTAGACTGGATTTCTAATGTTGCTACATAGCCTCTCGGAACTATCTCCATACGTAGTTCTCGTAGGTCCTCGGCTAACTCCTTTGGAAATCCTTCCATCATTAGGGTATTGACATGGCTCTTATGGCTTAGCGCATCGGCTACTACGTTAGCCTTTCCGGGATGATAATGCAATCTCATGTCATAATCCTTAATGAGTTCCAGCCATCTCCTTTGCCTAAGATTCAGCTCCTTCTGAGTGAATATATACTTCAAACTCTTGTGATCCGTATATACTTCACAATGGTTCCCAATAAGAAAATGTCTCCACGTCTTCAATGCATGCACTATGGCTGCTAACTCCAAATCGTGGGTGGCATAATTCAGCTCATGAGGTTTTAGTTGTCGTGAAGCATACGAAACAACTCTTCCTTCCTGCATAAGAACAACTCCAAGTCCTCGACGTGAAGCGTCGCAGTACACCTCATAATCCTTGTGTTGATCTGGCAGAATCAACACAGGGGATGAGACCAACCTTTTCTTCAATTCCTGGAAACTGGCCTCACGTTCTTCTGTCCAACTGAACTTGGTGTCCTTCTTCAGCAACTCCGTCATTGGCTTTGCAATCCTCGAGAAATTCTTGATGAATCTCCGGTAGTATCCTGCGAGTCCAAGAAAACTCCGGATCTCTCCAACTGTTGTTGGGGCTTCCCAACGGGTCACAGTATCCACCTTAGCGGGATCTACTGCTATTCCTTCTCCGGATATAACATGTCCGAGAAATCCGACTTCCTTCAACCAAAACTCGCATTTGCTAAACTTGGCATATAACTGATGTTCTCTAAGCTTCTCCAACACCAAACGCAAATGCTCTGCATGCTCCTCTTCATCTTCGAGAAGATCAATATATCATCTATGAACACTACGACGAACTTATCCAAATACTCCATAAACACTTTGTTCATCAGGTTCATAAAGTATGCCGGTGCGTTCGTCAGACCAAACGACATAACAGTATACTCGTACAACCCATACCTAGTGGTAAAGGCCGTCTTAGGTATATCCTGCTCTCGGATCTTCAATTGATGGTACCCTGATCGCAGATCGATCTTGGAAAATATCTTAGCTCCTTGCAATCTATCGAACATATCATTGATCATTGGTAATGGGTACTTATTCTTGATAGTTACTTCATTCAATCCACGGTAATCAACAACCATTCTTAACGATCCATCCTTCTTCTCTACTAGAAGTACTGGCGAACCCCAAGGCGAAGAACTTGGGCGTATGAATCCTTTATCCAGTAACTCCTTAATCTGTTTCTTTAGCTCCTCCAAATCCTTTGCGAGCATCCTATATGGTCTCTTAGAAATTGGCCCGGTGCCTGGCAAAAGTTCAATCAAAAACTCTATATCTTTATCCGGTGGCATGCCAGGTAACTCCTCTGGAAACACATCCGGATAATCCTTTACTACTAGCACTTCCTCCTGAACAACTCCCGTGAGAGAATGTGCTTGAGTCCTTGTAGGCGAATGCCTAGATACATACTTAATCCTTTTTCCCTCCGGGGTGGTGAGCAAAATAGACTTACTGGCACAGTCTATGTTACCTCCATACTTCGATAGCCAATCCATACCTAATATCACATCCAATCCTTGTGACTCCAGAACTATTAGGTCACAGGGGAAAGTATGGCGTCCTGTGATCAATGGTGTCTGAAAACATCCTTGGTGTGCCATATAATCTGCTCCAGGTGAACTTACTAACATGGGGGTCTTAAGAACTCGGGTGGACATCCTATGTCTATTTACGAATCCCCTTGAAATATATGAATGCGATGCACCAGTATCGAAAAGAAGTATTGCGGTAAATGTCTTAACCAAAAACTTACCGACAACAGCATCTGGTTTCTCTTCTACCTCCTCCACGGTCACGTGGTTCACTTGTCCTTTGTTGAACGGGTTGGCCTTCTTCGCGGCGCTTCTATTGCCGTTCCCATTCTTAACTTCTGGGCATTCATCGGCATAATGTCCATTCTTCCCGCACTTGTAACAAGTGACATGGCTAAAATCCCTCTTGGTGGGTGTGGACGGTGTAGGGCGGCTCTGGTTTCCATTGGCTCCATTCCCATTTCCATTGCCATTCCTGTTGCCATTGTGATTGTGCGAGCTACCTCCTCCATGGGTATGCTGAAACTGTCCTACCGTTTTAGGGTAAAACGAGGCTTCTGCTGAGCTCCAGAATTATACTTTCCTTGCCCATACTTCCTCTTGCGACTCTCAATTTGTTGATGCTTCCTTTCAATCATTAGGGCGCGGTCAACCAACTCCTGGTAATTATTGAAAGTTGCCACCATCAACTGTACACTCATCTCATCATTCAGCCCTTCCATGAATCTCTCCTGCTTCTTGGCATCTATGGCCACATCATCTGGGGCATAACGACATAGGGTACTAAACTCATCCACGTACTGAGCCACAGTACGATTTCCTTGGCGCAAATTGTGATACTCCTGCTTTCTTCATACTCATGGCTCCAGTTGAGACATGGGCGGTACGAAAAGCTTGCTGAAACTGATCCCAAGTGACATTGGCTACGGGGTAAGTGGCTGTGTAGTTCTCCCACCATGCTGCGGCTGGTCCAGACAACTGGTGTGCGGCAAATCGCACCTTCTCAGCTTCCGAGCAATTGGTGGTGGTCAAATCCCTTCCAATCTTGCGTAGCCAGTCATCAGCCACTATTGGTTCGATGCTGCTAGCAAACACGGGTTGTTGCAACCTTAAGAAACGTGTCAGGTTGTCCATGGTTGGTGGTGGTGGAGGGTTGTTGTTGTTGTTCTGGTTGTTCTGAGTGTTCTGGACAAGAAAATGCATCAGGGTGTTCTGCTGCTGGATCAACTGAGTGAGCTCAGGGGAAAATTCAAATTCACGTCTTGGAGGCATCTGGTGGGTGTAGAGGGAAGAGATTAGAATAGAAAAGAGGTCTAAGGGAAAATCACTACCCATATGCACTTGAGACAAACACACAATCATATCACACCAATCAATTTCAAACAAGGTCTTACAAATCTAACGGTCGTTTACAAAAGTGCTCTAAAACTAATATATGGAGGTAAACTAATAGTCACAGGGTGGTCATCTAAAAATATTGATCGGTAGAGGATTCGATAATATCTGCTCCAGCTTCATCTTCATAGTCTTCCTCCTTGCTATCCTCAGCTTCTGAATCTGTGTCATCTATAATGATATAGTCTTCCGGTGGAATCTCCTTCGGTTCTTCTTCCTCGTCTTCTTCTCCCATGAGTATTCCTAACTTCCGGGTCAAATCATCATTCTTCTCCACAAGTATCTTCATTTCCTCCTCATAACCGTCGCGTGTAGACTTGAGTTCTTCCTCTAGCTCCAAATTCCTATTTAGGGCCTTCTTCAAATCTATCATCCCTGCACACATCTGGTGCTCCTGGCGACGAATGTGGTGGTTTAACTCCTGGATGAATGCTGGAATGGACCTATCCTTCCGGGTGCTAATCATATCCCAATTCTCATCTCGGCGTCCCCAAATCTGGTAGATAGTGTCCTTTAGCTCCTGCTTGTAGACTTCTCCAATCCTTCCCATAGCAATGTGGGCTGCCATAATCCTTCCTAGGCTCCATGTAGGCACATTAAAGGAAAATGCTATGAGTGAGGTGACAGGTGCGAACGTCCTTCCTGGAACTTGAGCTTGAATCAACCAACGCTCCTCCTCGGGTAGAGTGGCATTGTAGGTTCCGGTGAAACTTGGTAATCCAATGTTTAGATATCTTGTGACTTCCTTCAGGTGTCGTCCAAATGGCGTATCATCATCCGGTTGCATGAACTTGTGCTTTGCTTCCACCATCCTAAAGAGTAGAAAAGATGAGGAGTCAGAAAAGAGAAGAGTGAATAGTGCTCTAGGGCTTGTCTTAGTGGTCGTGTCCTATAGTCAGCGTGGGCTCAGATACCATCTTGTAGCGACCAGACCTCAAACAGTCTGATCTTTGTGCATCACTGTCATCCCTGGATTAGTAATGCTGACACGCACAGTACTTGAAGGATTTATAACAGAGTAGCAATCACACACTTATTACATCGATAGTCCAACGATGAACTTATTACAAATAATATGGCTGAAGGCCATCTAACACGATAACAGCGGAAGGCTTGGAAGATAAGTGAGTCCATCAACTCCAGCGGCATCACTGAGTATAGAACCACGACCTAAAAGGGCATCTTACTCGTCATCTGAAAAGTCTGCAACATGAAACGTTGCAGCCCGAAAACGGGTCAACACATGGAATATGCTCGCAAGGTAACACAAGAGAATGCAATGAAAGTAAAGCTATACTACATGCATATTTGGCTGGTGGAAAGCTCTATGGTTACAGTTTTTGCGTAAAGCCAAATTTTCCCTACTTCAAAGGAATAGATTTTAATTAACTATCATGGTAGTTGAAGCATCGTTGAGAAGATAGACATCCTCTCAACCCCAATTAAAAATCATTTAACCCAACAAAATTAATTAAAGTAACATGATGAGATTCACATGATAATCCAAGTACTAGATACTCAAGACGTCCATAACCGGGGACACGGCTAATCATGATCAGTTTGTACACTCTGCAGAGGTTTGTGCACTTTTCCCCACAAGACTCGATCGCCTCCGTTTGGTTTCTTGCACTGCATGGTGTTTGAGAAACAGATGACCGAGACACAGTCTTTCCGAAGAGGTCCCCTTAACTAGATAGATAGGCCGGTACACCTACAAAACCCACTACATCTGCTAGCCCATCATGGAAAGGTTTCCCACAACTTACTCAACTATGCCAGAGCCCATATTGGCATGTGTCTGCACACGGAAGTTTCTAGTATGAAGAATCTCATGATCCCTTTGAGCCTGGGTGGCGGTCCAAAAGAAAAATAGGCAATCACTGGAATACCCAGATGCCTCAGTCCACCCAGATGTGTGTTAATGTTGCCACCTTAAGTTGAACCATTAATTAACAATCTCACATCTGTCATGGATTTCACTCACCCAATCCACGTCTACGAGCATAGCATGTCCTAACAGTAAATGTAGAAGTAATTCCCAAAGGTTTGAATGTAATGCAGGTAATAGGCACTACCTCAGTCTACTTCCCAATCCCACAAGTTAATTGATCCTACTCATGCAATGTGTGAGGGTTGTACTAATGCAATGAAAACTGGGTAATTGGAAAGCATGATCAAAGTGTTACTTGCCTTGCTGATGATCCGCAAAACCTAGAGACTCAAAGTAGCAAGAGGCGCACTCCGGGTATTCTATCGCAAACAAACAAGCATACAATAAGTACTTAACTAATGAACGGGTAAAACTCAAATAAGAGATCTAACCAGAAAGTTCAACTTAAGAACTCCGGTTTGCAAAAGAATCAACTCGAAAGAAGCAACAAAACTCAAACGGCGAAAGAAACGAGCTCTGGTTTACTAGTTGGCCTAAAGTCAAATTTTACAGTAGCCAAAACTTTTTTCAAGTTGATTAAACGTAAAGAGGGCGTCAAGACGAAGATCTGGGATTTTGAATCACCTGATTCCGACTCTCGAGCGAAAAGAAAAACGCAACACAAGATCAGGGCAGAAATCGCGATCGAAATAATCGCGGATAAATACCCCGAAAAAGAAAACGGACGAACAGGCTAACGAACGAACGTTCACTGTCTGCGGCTAACTAACGAAAACCGTTCGTTAAAACGAACGTACAGACAAACGTCCGCTAAATAACTAAACCGGAAAAAAACGAACCGATCTAATCTAATAAAACAGATCTATGGTTTTTTTAAAAAACCGGACGGTTCTTTAAAAAAAACGTAACTACCTCGACGACGAACTCCGGCGAAGTCCAGCGGCTGCGGGCGGCGGGTCCGGTGCGGCGAGGCGGCGGGGCGGCGGCGTGCGGCGGCGGGGCGGCGGCAGCAGGCGGCGGCGGCGCTGGGCGGCGGGGCTGGCGGCGTGTGGCGGCGGCGCTAGGCGGCGGCGAGGCGGCGGGCGGCGGCGGCTAGGGCGAGGGGCGGCGGCGGCGGCTAGGGCAAGGGGCGGCGGGGCTGGTGGCTTGGGACGAGACGGGCCGGCTCGGGCGACTTATAAAGCCCAGAGTTCTTGGCTAGTAAGACTCCAAGTCGGTTTCCTCTTTTTTTTTTTTAAATAGAGTCCCGGCGCAGAAAAACGAACGAAAGAAATACCAATCTTTGTGCCATTAAAGTCTTAAGCCTATCTTAATGGCTATAAAGAAAGAGCTCTAGGGAGACAACCCTTGTTATCTTTGCTTTCAGCTTGTCCTTTCAGTTTTTGGTGGTCTTGATGTTGTTACTACAGTAGCATCATGATTGTATCTTCACTTTTCAGCTTTGTGCCAAGTGTAGCCTCTGATTGCAAAAAAGTTCAAAAGTTGTGACGTGCTGTCCAGGAAACAGATTCTGTCCTTGGACAGAAAAATTCGTATAAAATCACCAGATCATCTTTTTGGTCTGAATTGTTTCGACAGCGTGCTCTATACAATTGGCTTTCGGGCGTTTGTTCTAAGTTTTTTGATTTGAGTTGCAGAAGTGCCCCAAAAAAATCATTTACTACTTGCTGGTCTGTTTTTCACAGATTCTGTCCTGTTTTGCCTTTCCTTCATTTTGCAAACCTTGAGCTTGCTTTTTCTTTGCAAAAACCTTTTGGCAATCTTGAGAAACAGTAGACCTTCAAGAATATCCTTATTTCCAGCAAGGAACAATTATTTTATTAAGGGTACTAACCTCGCTAATCAGATTATGATGAGTTATGTATGAAGGGAGTTTTCAAGTGTGCGAGGGAAGATGATAAAAAGATTCAGGAGTGTCAAACGCTCAAGCTTGGGGATGCCCCCATGCACCCCCAAGAAATATTCAAGAAGACTCAAGCGTCTAAGCTTGCGGATGCCCCCGTGCATCCCCTTCTCCATCAACAATTATCAGTTCGTCTTTCGTTCCACTATATTTTTATCACTTCATGTGTTATGTGCTATGCTTGGAGCGTCTTGCTTTTAGTTTCCTTTTTAGTTTTCTTTAGCTTTGCTTGCTGTTCATAACGAGTTGGAACTCAGCTTTCTTTTGTGTGGGAGAGAAACACGCTCCACTTCAACCTAGAACATAACATAGAATTTTCATGTCTATCCTTGCTGTGTGTGTTCTTTGTCTTTCAATAGCTACTATCATGTTCAGCTCTTAGTTTTCACGCTTATCTTTTTAAAGAGCTTTTGTTTAGTTGGTCGCTGGAACTCTCTCTTTATTTATCATGCTTATCTTATTAAGAGAGTTGGCTTCTGTTGCACTGGTCGATATGTCTATGATAAAAATGCTATGTGCATAATGATGCTTAGTAGTTCATGTTTTCTTATGGTTAGTCTCAAATAGCTGGGGGGGTTCTCAATGTGTTATTGGAGTACCAACATGATTTGTTTGCCTATGATGTGGTATGGTCTAGTGATATCTTCCTCCAAGAATTTATTTTGATTGACTTGGCATATGCTCACGCATATTTAAGACTATAAAGAAGGTCCATCAAGCCTTGATGATCTTTAATTTCTGAGTAGCGATATAACTTCCATGCCCGATTCAATGTTGCTTTGTCGCTCTGCATGATTATGACCGTCATTGCTCTCTTAGTTGGTCGTTCCCAGTCTTTTGCTAACCTTCACCTATACTAAGCGGACTGACTGCTTGTGCATCCAAAATCCTTTAAACCAGTTATGCCATATGAGTCCACCATACCTTCCTATACATGGTATTTACCTGCCATTCCTAACGAAGACTTTCATGTACCATCTCGAAATTATTCAAAAAAGCATTTCTCTTTTGTGCCTCTGTTTTAGCTCATGAGGAAGCAGTAGTTAATTCATGATCTTTTTAAGTTGGACAAGCTTCACCCCAGGATTGCATGTCTAATGTGCAAACCCATAATACGAGAAGGAACTGGCATAGAGTGCGCCCGACTCATTAAAAAATTATACAACAAACAAACCCTCCTTCACGCTTTGTTCATGAGAAATCAGAAAACTTTGGCAGTGATAAACAAAGGAGATTAAGAGGATGTGATCGTCCTCATTCGGGAGCCGTTCCTCGAAACTTGTCCAGCTCAAGAAGTGATTGAGTTATCTGCTAGCATTCGTTGACGAATTATGCATAATCCAAAAAAAAATTATTACCTCTGTTTTTAAAACCAAGAGCTCTGGTACATGTTTTGTCTTTGTTTCCGACCACGGGTTTTCAACCTTGCCAACAAAAGCCACGGTTCGAGAGTCTCCACCTTCTTCAAAGCACCAACTATTTAGAGCATGATTGTCATTCTGAGTGTAATGTGCATTGTCCCAAAGTACCATTGTCTTTTGCATGATTATGATATCATTTATTCTGAAATCATTGTATCTAGTCGTCACTTAAACCTTGGAGGTGCCCCTGCATTTATGTTTTGCTTCACTAAAGGGGGCAAGCGAGATATCACTTTGTCATATTTGCACACCATGCTCACTACAAATCTATTGAGTATTTCAGTATCGTATTGTAAAACTTTCAGTTCTTTGTGATTTTCTCATGAGGCAACTTAATTACTACAGATTCATTGTCTCAGTAAGCACTTGTCATGTGACTATGAAAAGTTCTTATATGGTTAATAGCATGTCACCACAGAAATTATGCTTGTTATCATTTACCTACTCGAGGACGAGCAGGAATTAAGCTTGGGGATGTTGATACGTCCAAAACGTATCTATAATTTCTGCTTGCTCCATGCCTCTTTTGTGTGATATTGCTATGATATTTATACACTTCCATACACTTTTGATCATATTTGGACTAACCTACTAATGGTTGCAAAAGTGCACAATGTTCTTGTTTTACACTTTATTGTGTAGGAATTACTTGGAAATTGACAAAAACGCAAAAGGAGTCGTATTGGAGTAGGACTCTGACTTTCCTGAAATCTGTCTGAGAATGTTTTTTAAAGATGGTCACGTTCCTGCCCGAAGACTAAGTCAAACGGAAAAAGTCTAGTTGCGAAAGTTGTGGGGAATTTCGAGGCGATGCTTCTCGATATAAAATTCGTCCAAATCGGAGTCCGGACGGCCGAGTAAAGCCCGTTTTACTGAGGCCTAAAATCTGATGACGGGAATCCGAGAGTCTATATAAAGAGAGGAAACCTAGGTCACCATGGGCCACGAATTTTCCTCCTCCCGAGCCGCCGTCTTGGAGGGGAGGACCAGCACCATTGCAGCACCATCCACAAGGAAGAAGGGGGGCCAAGGAGCCGCTGCCCCCTAGGGCCACCGCCGCCCCGAGGGCCGCCGCCGCCCCCTAGGGCAGCCGCTGCCGCCGCGCCCCCAAGGGCCGCCGTCGCCGCCTCCGTGGCTGCCGTCGGCCGTCTCCTCCTCGCGGGGCTGCACCTCTCCATCAACACCATCATCAACCTCCTCCTCACCATGTCCATGTGTGAGTAGTCTTCTCCGGGGCCGAGGGCTCGTACGTGTAGCTATGTGGTTATCTCTCTCTCCCATGATGTGATCTTCGTTGTGTTTATAGGCTATGTTAATCTAGGGTGATCCCATGATATTCCCCTTCCTCTATGTATTGGATTGATGTACTCACTTGTCTTTATCTAGTATAATCCCCGAGACCAAGGTGACAGCGGTCTATTGGACATGGATTAGAAAAATATTTTCATGAGTGATTTCCTCTCTTGTGTGTTGATTGAAGATTGAGAGTCTCTTGGTGCTTGTCTTTGACTATCCTTTAGATATGTTGTCGTGATTGTGGGACTCTCTTTGGATGGCCGCGGTGACATTGGGAAATCTTTAGATTGAGAACTACGAACTTTGAGGTGTGCTTTTGTAGCCCTACATAATTCTCGTCCTCTCTTGACCACGAAGGAATGACCTCCGGGTGCGTCTCCATTGCATGTTTTATGGGAAATATCATGTGATTCGATTATGTTAATGTTGTTGGGAGTTGCCTCTAGTGAAAGTATGATCCCTAGGCCTTGTTTCCACCATTGCAATACCATTTGTGCTCACGTTTACCACTTGTTTGCTTGTTGCACTTTTTATTACAGATTTATATTACTTTGCTTTGCCACTCCTATCATCCATATTTTACCATCTCTTCGCCGAACTAGTGCACCTATAAAATTCCTAGTTGTATTAGGTGTGTTGGGGACGCAAGAGACTTCTTGTATCTTAGTTGCAGGGTTGCTTGAGAGAGACCATCTTCGACCTCTACTTCCCTGAGTTCGATAAACCTTAGGTCATCCACTTGAGGGAAATTGCAGCTGTCCTACAAACCTCTGCGCTTGGAGGCCCAACATAGTCTACAAGAGTAGAAGCGTGTGTAGACATCAACGTCAGTTAAGCTTCGGTTGATTCGTACGACGCAGAACGCCCATACTATGCCCATGTGATGTTTAGCGCTATCAGGCCAGAGGCCCCTTGGATCAAATATCCACACCGTTTAGTGTCTTGGGAACGCGCGGTAACGAGCAGAGACTCACGATCATGTGACCCCATCGCCCCGTCTCGAGAACTCGCGGCAAAGGCGAGTGCCCAGCCACGCCTCGTATTATCTCGCGGGCACCTTCCAGGTCAACCCGACTACACATCACTCACAATTAAGCTCGCGCGGGTACCCCTCTGGGTCGACCCGTCTTTAGTAACCAGGTTTAGTGTAAATTCATAGTAACCATACTAACTGTGTGTCTAACACCAAAGGGAAACCTGAGGAAATCACCCTCGATGGAATTCGACCTGATGTTTATCGTCAAGGTGAACGAAAGAGGAGTCACCCTCGAGGTCCACTCTTGAGGAGTTGCACGACAGTGTCGTTATCGGGAGTGGAGAAATAGGAATCACCCTCGATGACCACAACCGATGAACTAACCTGCAAGGTTAACATCAGAAGTGCTGATGAGGTCTCACCCTCGGCACTCGATAGTAACCCAGTAGTGTCGAGCAACTAAGGGGAAAGTGATGTGCGGTGTCGGGTCCTGTCTTCGATCCTGTTGATCGGGCCTTCTGATAATCTAGCTGGGCAGTCGGGACAATGTGGGGGGTCACTAGTGGATCTCTAACCAGCCTATACTAAGCAGTTACAATAAGCAGGTAAGGTATGAAAGTAGGTAACAACAACAGGCTATGCATCAGAATAGGATCATACAAAAATAGTAGCAGTTCGAGTGCAAGCATAAGAGAGAAGGGAATGGGCGATATCGGAATGATCAAAGGGGGTTGGCTTGCCTAGTTGCTCTGGCAAGAAGGAGGGGTCGTCAACACCGTAGTCGATCACCGGGGCACCATCGGTCTCGGGGTCTACCCGAGAGAAGAGGGGGAAGAAACAATAAATACAAAGCATACAAATGTAACAAAGAAGCATGACAAGTCAACACGCGATGCTAGGGTGCTCTAACGCGGTGCTACACGATACCAGTGAAGGGGAATAACATCCGGGAATGCATCCCCGGTGTTTCGTGTTTTCGGACACAAGAAACGGAGGGGGAAAGTTGTAGGTTCACTATGCTAGGGACGTGTGGCGAACGAACGGACCGCGTATTCGGATTCGTCTCGTCGTTCTGAGCGATTTTCATATATAAAACATTTTCATCCGAGTTACTGATTATTTTATATGATTTTCCGAAGTTTTAGACAATATTCCGAAATTAATATTAATTCGAAAATAAATAGCTAAATGCTAGGGGTACCCAGAAATGTACCCAACAGTTTATAACTAAGGCTGGCTGTGGGTCCGGGGGTTCCAGTTGACCAGTCAAAGTTTGACTGGTCAATAGGGGGTGGGCCCCCCTCGTCATGCACTGTTTAGCTATTTAGTGGCTTAATTAACCTAACCACATATTTAGTTTAATTAAACCAATTTTAATTAAGTTAATTATTATTATTATTATTATTATTATTATTATTTATCTATATTTTTTAAAACATTTTTTAAAGGGCGTTGGGCCCTACGTGTTGGGGCCCATAGGTCAATGGCACGAGCCACCGGGCAGGCGGTTAACGGGCGGGCGCCCGTGTGGCGCCCGGATGCTCGCGCAGCGGCGATAGAGGGCGCCGGCGGGGCATGGCCGTGGCCATGGCGCGGCCACAGGACGGCGCCAGCCGACCGGTGCGGTGGGGGCGCAGCGACGGTGGCCGGCCGGAGCTGGCTCGGTCGGGGCTGTAGCCAGGGCGCCGGTGCGGCGCGGGTGGCGGAGCAGGCGTGGCCGCATGGGGAGGAGGTCGTAGGGTAAGGCGGGGGCACGGCGGCCAGCCTGCGGGGCAGAGGGGGGCGCGGCTACTGGAGCGACGACGAGGAGCGAAGGACGGCGCGGCTTGCAGCAGCTAGATGCGCGGTCAGGCGAGGTCGCGCGCGCGGGTGTGGAGGATGCTGAAGGCGGGTGGCAGGCTGCGGTGGCCGCGGGGCAGTCGAGCGTGGCCAGACGGCGCTCGGCCACGGTGATCAGTGGGCTGTGGGGCGCGGTTAAGGCGGACGAGGCGCAGGGCGCGGAGGCACGGTCGCGTGCGTGTGGGGCCGCGTCCAGGGAGCGTCGGTCGTGAGCTATGCAAGTCCAGTGCACGGGCGGAGCACGGCGGATGTGCGCTGGCTACAGGTTGGAGGAGGATAAGATAAACAGATGAGGGAGGCCTCACCGGGCCCTGTAGTTGTGCAAAGGTGAGCTCGTGGAGGTGTCGAGGAGGCACCGGAGCAGCAAGATGAGGGGCGGGGTGTTGCAGAGCACGGCGACAGCGAACGGCGAGGTCTTCGGGCCGCGGTGATGGTCGGCGACGGCAGTTGGCGTCAGGTGGCGCGGTGGCCTTGGGCGCAGAGGCGAGGTGGAGGTTGACGGGGGGTGCGGCTTCGACGACGTTGGCGACGGGACGGCGAGGCGCGGTCGTTGCCCGATCCAAAACTGGATCGGGAGGGGGAAGGAGAGACGTGAGGAGGTGTGGGGGAGGCAGTTGGGTTAGGGTTTCGGGGTGGAGAGGCCATATAGGATAGGGGTGACTGGACCGGCCGGTTGGGCCGACTTCGGTCAGCTGGGGCATTCGGTCCAGGGGGGAAGGGGAAGCTTTTCAATTTTTTTAAATATTGTGTTTTACCGCTTTGCATTTCCTTAAATTTATTTCTGTTTATTAGTTTTCTTTATTTTAGAGCAGTTAAACTTTAAAATAGATCGTTCGCTCACCACCAATATTAACTAAAGATTATTTGCAACAATTTGAACATTTTAGATTGCACGTTTGACAAAATTTGAAATTTGACTTTAAACCCGATTTTGAATTTGAATCGATTTCAAAGAAAAGCGAGGTTAACAACAGTAACAGCGATGACATGGCACCATTAACATGGGATTATAGTAGTGTAGTTACACGGGCGTTACAAATCTCCTCCACTACAAGAAATCTCGTTCCGAGATTTAGGAGGGGAGCAAGGGGAAGGGATTTGGTTTTGCAATTTTTAACAGATCTCCTCATTCTTGGTGCTCTCATCGAAGAGATTGATCCATTATATTGATGCCTTCAATTCGCTGCATCAGGGCGTTATGATGAAGTCATCATCCTTCTTCGAGAATTACATCGCACTTACGAATAGGTAAGGGGCAGCTCTACATCAATAGAATGCTATAAGGGGTATTCATCGGGGGTTATCCCACGAATGAACCTATGAGTACCTCTAGAGTTGAACGAATAGAACACGCCGAGAGGAAAGTAATATTGTACAATAAGAAGTTTCAAACGGATAAACATTCGTTTGATGTCTGAAGCATGGTGTGGAAGGGGTCCAGAGCAACGAGAATAATTATTGCGCCTGATACCAGAATAGATCATTAGGAAGGTGGCTCATGAACTGGACACGAAGCCAAGCGTGAGGAATAACCTTGGAAACGGGGGATGTAGTGTCAGGTTTCGATCTTGTGGAACTGTGGGTTATGGGCCCACCATGTGGATTAACAGTAGGAAGGGCGGCGACGTCTTGCACGATCATGTAAGCAAGGCATGTCAGAGGATAGCAAGTCATTATGTCGGCAACAACATCGGTACCAAGGGCGAGGGACGAAGAGAACCATTTTCCTGCTCGTTGAACAAGCCGGACAAATAAGCAAAGTTCTCGTCCATCGGTGGTTACCGGAATGTTATCAACAAAAGTAACCGGGTCTTACTGACAGAGTTGTACACCAAGGTGTTCACTTAAGCAGTAAATTATTACTGCTTAGATTATATGTAGATTAAAGAAAGGTTAAACAAACAAATGGAAAGGAAAATGTGTTTAAACACAATAAATAGGATTAAATCATCCCCAAGATTAAGAAGGGCATGACATACGTGTCAGTAGATCAAAGTCATGACCATTTAGATAAAAGGGGTAAGAAGAATCATGATATGTACCCACACACGATGTTGGATAGTTGATCAAGAACACTTAGCATTGCGCTTACAATGTTCTTGGGGATCTTTGGAGTACCACAGACATGCTTCGAGATAGCACTGGCATGGTCATTGGGTAAAGATCAGACTTTGAAAACACAAAGGATCCATACGGAACTGCTAGAACAGCTTGTACCATTTTATCGTCGAAAGGGGTGAGGATATCGCCGATGGGATCAACAACAACCCATCGTGATTTCCATAAGCACGGATTTCCACAATTAAGTGAGCGAGGTGATAGCATCGGACAACCCATAGCATATAATGAATTAAGTTCAAGGAGAACATCCACAATTAAACATTGAACGAAAGTGCACCTGGTAATATGGAACAAGTAACACGATCAATGTTAGGATGGAGATGCTTATAACCAAGAACTTAGAGTGAAACAATCGACCATTCACTTCAAAGAAATAGGTTTGCTAGAAGGGCAGAATCCAACCAGCACCGTTCACTTGTTGGTATTCCGGTTAGGACCAACACGGGGACAAAGAAAGAATGGTGATTGTCATAAGTATCAGTTGTATCAAGGATTCTTAAGGGGTGGTGAAATTCTCACGACATTCTTGACTTGAAAGATGGTAGTACTCCAAGGTAGAGCATATCATAAGTCGGATAACAAGGAACTTAAGGTATAACACCAAACAAGAACAAGTTTGTGTTGGAGGGAATGCAAGAATGTTGTCGATGTTAATACTAATCATCAAGGGGAAAGGATGGTATTTCCCAGCATGAATTTGATTCACAACTTGGAAGAAGGCAAATCATTGTTGATGGTGATCACGACACATTTGTCGAGAGATTTCATTAGGATGTAATCGATCGGCGATGACACAAAGCCAAATGAATGATGGAGCGAAAGGTTATTGAAACGACTAGTACAATACAAACTTGTAATCAAGCTAGTCGTTCAAGGCGAAATGATATGCCGAGGGAGATCGGCGTAAGCTTAGCTCATTGCCGAAATTGTGCTCCGGGAAGAAGGACCAGGTAGCACAATTAAAAAGATGCACGATAATGATATAGCCGATCAGGCTAGATATGACTTGAAGAATTAATAATCTCATAAGCAATGGGGATTACTTAGAGTTGTTAAATCGGAGTGCGGAATTGATTCACTTATCGGGGTCCCTGAGTGTCTAACAACTCAGAACCCGGGGAAAATTGGAATCGGTGAGAAGTAATACTTGAAGAAGAACTCATAAGAAGTAATATGGTTCCGTGACATTATCGATATACCATGAGGTAATACTTGAAGGTAGATCATAATAGAGGTTGGACAGGTGCATTGACCTGTAGAGAACAAGTGGTTTAACTTGTCCGAGAAATGGTATTTAAAGGAGAGCATGGTCGGAACCACGATTGCAAAAGGTTAGATAGGATTTTTAAGAATTTTGTGAAACACATGAACAACTGGGGATGAACGAATCCTCCATAAGCGTGAAGAATTATTTATAGGGGTATTCATGTGGCAAAGAACTTCAAAGCAGTGGCACAATTGATATACGAAAATCCTGGAAGATGTTTCAGGGTATCTTGTAATAACAAGAGCAATGGAGAATTGATTGTAAGAATGACAAGTGTAATTATTTATCCACGGGGATATTTCGGTGGTAGGGAATCACAAAAGCATTGGGAAACAAAGTCTCAAGAGAACATCAGAGAGTATCTTCAGAATCTTTTGGTGCAGCAGGCGATCATCTGGAATGAAGGGCTCTCTAGGAAGAAGTATTTAAGAGAACCTAAAGTTAGATTTTAGCAAAATCATTTAACCCGAATAGAAGAGAGATCAGAATCCTAGGGTAAAGACGAGGAATAAAAGATCCTAATACCACCCAATTGGCGACGTGGGCCCGTAAGCCACATAGCCAAGTTAGTAAAAAAGTTTTTCAAAGAATAGACTGAACTTCGGCCAAGGAGTTGGAAAGGGGGATTCCTACAGGCAGTCGGCTCTGATACCAACTTGTGACGCCCCCGATTCGACTGTACACTAATCATGCACGCAAACGTGTACGACCAAGATCAGGGACTCACTGGAAGATATCACAACACAACTCTAGACACAAATAAAATAATACAAGCTTTATATTACAAGCCAGGGGCCTCGAGGGCTTGAATACATAAGCTCGAAAACACAAGAGTCAGCGGAAGCAATAATATCTGCGTACAGACATAAGTTAAACAAGTTTGCCTTAAGAAGGCAAGCACAAAACATCGACGATCGAAGAGGCAAGGCCTCCTGCCTAGGACCTCCTAATTACTCCTGGTCGACGGCAGTCTTCAAATAATAGTAGCCTCCATTGGGGTAGTAGCAGTCGTCAAAGGTGGCTTCTGGCTCCTAGACTCCACCATCTGGTTGCATCAACCAGAAGGAAGAAAGAAGGGGGGAAAGGGGGAGCAAAGCAACCGTGGGTACTTATCCGAAGTACTCGCAAGCAAGGATCTACACTACATATGCATCAGTATCAATGAAAAGGGTAGTATCTATGGACTAAGCTGCAGAATGCCAGAATAAGAGGGGGAGAAGCTAGTCCTATCGAAGACTAGCATCTTCTGGAAGCCACCGTCTTGCAGCAAGAGGGGGAAGTAGAGTACTATAACATAAGTCATATTTTTGTTGTTGTTCCAACGCTCCGGGATCCTTTCTCGACTCCCGAAGCGACATATCCAAACAATGCCTCAGCATCCAGTTCTAGTTGTAGCGATCGGGATACAACTCCAAGTGTCCGTTATCGTAGGACAGGCTATCGATAGATGTTTTCTTCCCTGCAGGGGTGCACCAACTTACCCATCACGCTTGCTTAACTCCGGCCGGACACACCATCAGGTCATGCCCGCCCTCGGACAAACAATACGCTGCAACCCGACCTAGGCTTAATAGAGAGGTCATGCACGCCGGACTAAACCCTATGCCCCCAGGGGTCATGGGCCAATCGCTCCGAGAACTCCCGCACGTTGCGTACGCGGCCGGTGAGCAGACCTAGCTACCTCCTTTAAAAAGGTAGGTGCCTAACCAGTCCAACCCGGTGCGCGCCGCTCAGTCGCAATGACGTCAGTTAAGCTTCGGCTGATGCATACGACATAGAACGCCCATACCATGCCCACGTGATGGTTAGCGCTATCAGGCCAGAGGCCCCTTGGATCAAATATCCAAACCGTTTAGTGTCTTGGGAGCGCGCGGTAACGAGCATAGACTCATGATCATGTGACCCCATCGCCCCGTCTCGAGAACTTGCGGCAAGGGCGAGTGCCCGGCCATGCCTCGTATTATCTCGCTGGCACCTTCCAGGTCAACCCGACTACACATCACTCGCAATTAAGCTCGCGCGCGTACCCCTCTGGGTCGACCCATCCTTAGTAACCAGGTTTAGTGTTAAGTCATAGTAACAATAGTAACTGTGTGTCTAACACCAAAGGGAAACCTGAGGAAATCACCCTCGATGGAATTCCACCTGATGTTTATCGTTAAGGTGAATGAAAGAGGAGTCACCCTCGAGGTCCACTCTTGAGGAGTTGCACGACAGTGTCGTTATCGGGAGTGGAGAAAGAAGAATCACCCTCGATGACCACAACCGATGAACTAACCTACAAGGTTAACATCAGAAGTGCTGATGAGGTCTCACCCTCAGCACTCGATAGTAACCCAGTAGTGTCGAGCAACTAAGGGGAAAGTGATGTGGGTGCCGGGTCCTGGTCTTTGATCCTGTTGATCGGGCCTTCTGATAATTTAGCGGGGCAGTAGGGACAATGTGGGGGGTCACTAGTGGATCTCTAACCAGCCTATACTAAGCAGTTACAATAAGCAGGTAAGGTATGAAAGTAGGTAACAACAACATGCTATGCATCAGAATAGGATCATACAAAAACAGTAGCAGTTCTAGTGCAAGCATAAGAGAGAAGGGAATGGCGATATCAGAATGATCAAAGGGGGTTGTCTTGCCTGGTTGCTCTAGCAAGAAGGAGGGTCGTCAACACCGTAGTCGATCACCGGGGCACCATCGGTCTCGCGGTCTACCGGAGAGAAGAGGTGGAAGAAACAATAAATACAAAGCATACAGATGTAACAAAGAAGCATGACAAGTCAACACGCAGTGCTAGGGTGCTCTAATGCGGTGCTACACGATACCGGTGAAGGGGAATAACATCCGGGAACATATCCCCGCTGTTTCATGTTTTCGGACAAATGAAACGGAGGGGTAAAGTTGCAGGTTCACTATGCTAGGATGTGTGGCGAACGAACGGACCGCGTATTCGGATTCGTCTCGTCGTTCTGAGTGATTTTCATATATAAAACATTTTCATCCGAGTTACAGATTATTTTATATGATTTTCCGAAGTTCTGAGCGAGGCGCGGTCGTTGCCCGATCCAGAAAAGGATCGGGAGGGAGAAGGAGAGACGTGAGGAGGTGTGGGGGAGGCAGTTCGATTAGGGTTTCGGGGTGGAGAGGCCATATAGGACAGGGCCGACTGGGCCGACCGGTTGGGCCGACTTCGGTTCAACTGGGCCATTCGGGCCAGTGGGGGGAGGGAGGGGGAAGTTTTTCATTTTTTTTAAATATTGTGTTTTACTGCTTTGCATTTCCTTAAATTTATTTCTGTTTATTAGGTTTCTTTATTTTAGAGCAGTTAAACTTTAAAACAGATCGTTCGCTCACCACTAATATTAACTAAATATTATTTGCAAAAATTTGAACATTTTAGATTGCATGTTTGACAAAATTTGAAATTTGACTTTAAACCCGATTTTGAATTTGAATCGATTTCAAAGAAAAGCGAGGTTAACAACAGTAACAACGATGACGTAGCATCATTAACATGGGATTACTGTAGCGTAGTTACCCGGGCGTTACATGGTTCTTTCATTGCATTCATCAATGGAAATTCTCATGGCTTTGAGAGATAGTTTGATATCATGCTTAGGTGGGATAGATCTAAGTTTCAAAGAATCAACATCAAGAGTAATTCTATCCACACTTCTAGCCAATTCAGCAATCTTAAGCAATTTTTCTTCAAGCATGGCATTGAAATTCTTTTGCGAATTCATAAACTCCTTAATACTAGTTTCAAATTCAGAAGGCATCTTTCCATAAGAGTTGTTGTAGGAATTACCATAAATATTAGAGGAATTACTAGGAAAAGGCCTAGGATTAAAGTTTCCTCTATAAGCATTGTTACCAAAATTATTCCTACCAACAAAATTCACATCCAAAGATTCATTATTACTTTCAATCAACGTGGACAAACGCATATCATTAGGATCAGAAGAAGCACTCTTAGCAGCAAATAATTTCATTCATTCATCCATCTTTCCACTCAAAACACTAATCTCTTCAATAACATGCACTTTTTTACTAGTAGATCTTTCAGTGTGCCATTGAGAATAATTAACCATAATATTATCTAGGAGTTTGGTAGCTTCTCCTAAGGTAGTTTTCATGAAAGTGCCTCCTGCGGCTGAATCTAAAAGATTTCTAGAAGCAAAATTCAAGCCAGCATAAAAGTTTTGAATAATCATGCATAAGTTCAAACCATGTGTAGGGCAATTATGTATCATTAATTTCATTCTCTCCCAAGATTGTGCAACATGCTCATGATCTAGTTGCTTAAAATTCATAATATCGTTTCTAAGAGAGATGATCTTAGCAGGAGGGAAATACTTAGAGATAAAAGCATCTTTGCACTTATTCCATAAATCAATATTATTTCTAGGCAAAGAGGAAAACCAAGTTTTAGCACGATCTCTAAGTGAAAACGGAAATAACTTCAATTTAACAATATCATTATCCGTATCGCTTATCTTTTGCATGTCACACAAATCAACAAAGTTGTTTAGATGGGTAGCGGCATCTTCACTAGGAAGGCCGGAAAATTGATCTTTCATAACAAGATTCAACAGAGCAGCATTGATCTCACAAGATTCAGCATTAGTAACAGGAGCAATCAGAGTGCTAACAAAATCATGATTGTTGGTATTGGAGAAGTACTCAATTTGGTACTGTTCTGAGCCATAGTGACAAGCAAGCAATCCAACACAAGCAAACAAGAAGCAAGCGAATGATAAACACACGACTGAAGAAGGGCAAATAAAACGGCAAGGGTGAAGTGGGGGAGAGGAAAACGAGAGGCAAAAAATTTAATGTGAAGGATAAGGGTTTGTGATAGGTACTTGGTATATGAATTTTGCGTAAGCCTCCCCGGCAACGGCTCCAGAAATTCTTCTTGCTACTTCTCGAGCTTGCGTTGTATTCCCTCGAAGAGGAAAGGGTCATGCAGCAGAGTAGCGTAAGTATTTCCCTCTGTTTTTTAGAACCAAGGTATCAATCCAGTAGGAGACCACGCATGAGTCCCTCGCACCTGCACAAACAAATAAGAACTTCGCAGCCAACGCGATAAGGGGTTGTCAATCCCTTTACGGTCACTTACAAAAGTGAGACATGATAGAGATGATAGTTTGATATTTTTGGTATTTTTGGATATAAGAACAGAAAGTAAAAGCGGAAAAGTAAAGTAGATTGTAGATTGAAATGTTGAGAATAGACCCGGGGGCCATAGTTTTCTCTAGTGGCTTCTCTCATGATAGCGATATTCTACGGCGGGTAAACAAATTACTGTCGAGCAATTGATAGAAAAGTGAATAATTATGAGACTATCTAGGCATGATCATTATATATAGGCATCACGTCCGAGACAAGTAGACCGAAACGATTCTGCATCTACTACTATTACTCCACACATTGACCGCTATCCAGCTTGCATCTAGAGTATTAAGTTCATAAGAACAGAGTAACGCCTTAAGCAAGAAGACATGATGTAGAGGGATAAACTCAAACATAGTGATATAAACCCCATCTTTTTATCCTCGATGGCAACAATACAATACGTGCCTTCCTGCCCTACTGCAACTGGGAAAGGACACCGTAAGATTGAACCCAAAGCCAAGCACTTCTCCCATTGCAAGAACTATAGATCTAGTAGGCCAAACCAAACCAATAATTCGAATAGACTTGCAACGATATTATAATCATACATAAAGAGTTCAGAAAAGAACCAAATATTTATCATAGACAATCTTTACCATAAACCCACAATTCATCGGATCTCGACAAACACACCGCAAAGAGAGATTACATCGAATAGATCTCCTCGAAGACCGAGGAGAACTTGGTATTGAGATCCAAAGAGAGAGAACAAGCCATCTAGATACTAGCTATGGACCCGAAGGTCTGTGGTAAACTACTCACAACTCATGGTGGGGCGATGATGATGATGTAGAAGCGCTCCATGGAAGTTCCCCCTCCGGCGGAGCTCTGAAACAGGCCCCAAGATGGGATCTCACGGGAATAGAAGGTTGCAGCGGTGGAACTAGGGTTTTCTCTGTTGTTCTAATGGTTTCGGGGTATGTAGATATATATAGGAAGAAGGAGGGCACCGGGGGCCAGACGTGGGGCCCACGAGGCTAGGTGCGCGCCCTATAGGGGGGCGCCCCCCACCCTCGTGGACACCACGTGTGCCCTATTCCGTGGTTCACAAGTCTCCCGTGCGTATTTTGCTCCAAAAATATCTCTCCCGAAGTTTCATTCTCTTTGGACTCCGTTTGATATTACTTTTTTGTAAAACCCTGAAATAGGCAAAAAACAGCAATCTGAACTGGGCCTTTGGGTTAATAGGTTAGTCCCAAAAATAATATAAAATTGTATAACAAAGCGCATTAAACATCCAAAACATCATAAATAATAGCATGGAACAATAAAAAATTATAGATATGTTGGAGACGTATCAGCAGCCTCCAGCCGATGACGGAGGTGTGGACGATCACGCGGGGATGTGATGATGGAGTGCGTGAGATCTGCTATCACATGTGCATGTTGCTGCTCTCTGTTCCCTTTTCGGTGTCTCGATGCCAAAGGGGGAGAGAGTTTAAGGATTTTTTGAGTTGCGAGTGTGTGTTTGTCGAGTTGCGAGTGTGTGTCCTATTGTTTGCCTTGTCTTTCATTCTCTCGAACTCTCTTCTGGTTGTTTGTTTGGTTTGGTTTGGTTTGTGCTCATGAGACCCGGTTACCTTTATATTATGTGAGACCTATGCTACCCTATGTATGTCAAGTACTTTAGTAGTATGTGAGTTGCATGCTTATTTCCTATTTCATCCTCACTCACTTACTACTTTACTCTCTTATATGTCTCCTCACTATGATAGATGTTATCAGACTATAAAATATAGGGGGAGTGTTGACCCTAGTGTGTGTGCTTTGCATTCCAAAGGCAACTTGTTTTAAGTGCACACATCTAGGGGGAGCCCGTCTATATTTTGTAGTCTTTGGGGTTTGCTTACTCTTTTGTTATTATGTTGTGCAAATCCTGTGTTGTCATCAATCCACCAAAAAGGGGGAGATTGTAAGGGCATGTCCCTCCCTAAGTGGGTTTGGTGATTGATGACAATGTGTTTGCGGACTAATCGTGTGTGCTAAGTATTTCAGAGATTAATCCTTTGGCACGAGACGGTTACTTCCCCTCGAAGCTATAAGCATAAGACGTGTCGTCTCCTTCGTTTTTAGTTTTGGTGGACTTGAGTCGTAGGAGACACCGTACTATCAAGAGGGGGTCCGCGGTGGAAAGGCTAGGGTGGGATCATCACGTACACTTCTTTTTGGCACCCTCAGCTTCTTTCCTTGTCTTGGAGCTTTCCATTTCATCCGGAGTGGAGGCTGGTTGGTGGGAGCGGTAGTACCGCCACTGGCGCGGTAGTACTGTTTATGGACACCAAGTAGTAGTACTGCTGCTCACCGCGGTAGTACCGCTTGGGGGCATATGCAGCAGTTCCGCCCTGGTCTGGCTCAGCTACCGTTTCAACTCGAGGGGTCATTTTCTCGTGTCGGACTTTGCGGTAGTAGCAGCGGTAGTAGCGCTTATAAGCGGTAGTACCGCTGCCACCACCGCAGCTACTACCGCTCCCCTCTCCTCCGCCTCGGTGTTTCTACAGTGCGGTAGTACCACTCCTCCCAGCGGTAGAACCGCTCTGTGCGGGCAGAAATGGGGATAACGGTTCACTTATCCCCCACTATATAAAGAGGTCTTCTTCCTCAAGAAGACCTACCTCTTCTCCCCCAAGCTCCATTGTTGCTCCAAAAGCTCATTTTCCCCCGATCTCTCTCCCTAGCCAATCAAACTTGTTCACTTTTCTAGGGATTGATTGAGAAGGCCCAGATCTAGACTTCCACCAAGAGAAATTCGATACCCCCCACTAATCCCTTGTGGATCTTGTTACTCTTGGGTGTTTGAGCACCCTAGACAGTTGAGGTCACCTAGAAGCCATATTCCATTGTGGTGAAGCTTTGTGGGTTTGTTGGGAGCCTCCAATTAAGTTGTGGTAATAGCCCCAACCTTGTTTGTAAAGGTTTGGTCGCCGCCTTCAAGGGCACCAATAGTGGAATCACGGCATCTCACAATGTGTGAGGGCATGATGAGAATACGGTGGCCCTAGTGGCTTCTTGGGGAGCATTGTGCCTCCACACCGCTCCAACGGAGACGTACTTCCTCTCAAAGGGAAGGAACTTCAGTAACACATCCTCATCTCCACCGGTTCCACTCATGGTTATCTCTTACCTTTACTTGTGCAATCTTTATTGTGTTAGTTCCTTGCTTGCTTGTGTACTTTTTATTGTTGCATCATATAGGTTGCTAACTTAGTTGCACATCTAGACAACCTATTTTGTTGCTAAGTTTAATTTGGTCAAGAAAAGCTAAAAATTGTCAGTTGCCTATTCAACCCCCTCTAGTCAACCATATCAATCATTTCAAGTATGATCCTACATGTAATTATTATGAGAGAGGAAATTATGGTTGTAGAAACTTTCATGTCACTAAATTGCCTCTCGTTATGTTGTGATTGCTATTGTTTCTTTGTTCTTCCTTGTATATGCTAGATGCTTCTTGTCTTGATAATTTGGTTGCCTACAAAATGCCTATGCATAGTAAGTATGTTAGACTTAAATGTGTTTGTCGCGTGTCTCACGATGCTTTGTTTTGTGCTTTCATGTGAGCATCATTGAAATCTTGTCTTTCATGTGAGCATCATTGAAATCTCAAGCATATCTTAGGCTATAAAGAAAGCGCTCGTTGGGATGCAAGCCAATTTGTATCTTTTTGCTTTTTGGTTTCCTTGTTGTTTTCAATAAAATACCCATTAATACCTATGTTTAGATGTGTTTTGTGGTTTTAATAAATGTTTGTGCCAAGCAAAGTCTTAGGATCATATTGGGTGATAGTAGATTTGATCTTACTGAAAAACTGAAACTTTTACGCTCACAGAAAATTTCTCATTTTTAACAGAAGATTTTTTTGAGTTGATTTTTTTTGCATAAGATTAATATACAATGTTTTCACGTGGTCCTATGTTATTCAAGATTTTTATAGTTACAGAAGTATTCAAAATTTCCAGATTGCTACATACTATTCTGTTTTTGACAAATTCTGTTTTCTTTGTGTTGTGTGCTTGTTTTGATGATTCTATGGTTTTCTTTGATGATTTTTTGCCATAAAAAAGTTGAAATAATGTAGATATAATGCAAGAATAAAATATGAATTGCTTTGATACAGTACTTATAGTAGTGATTTGTTTTCTTATACTAACTGATCTCACGAAAGTTTTATTGAGTTTTGTGTGATTGAAGTTTTCAAGTTTTGGGTTATCTTACGATGGATGAAGGAATAAGGAGTAAGAAGAGCCTAGTCTTGGGGATACCCATGGCATCCAAAGCTATTATACAAAAATAAGAAAGCAACTAAGCTTGGGGATACCCCCGAGTGGCATCCCCTCTTTCTTCTAACAACCATTGGTATTTTACTCGAAGCTATAGTTTTATTCGTCACATATTATATGTTTTGCTTGGAGCATCTTGTATGATAGGAGTCTTTGCTTGTTTTGTTTTGCCTTTTAAGTCTTGAATCCTTGCTGTACACACCTATTTGAGAGAGCCATAATTATGCCATGACTTGTTAGAATAGTTCTCTTTGCTTCACTTAAATTTTTATGAGCTATGGATTTGCTCTAGTACTTCACTTATATCTTTTTGAGCACGGTGTGCTTTAATATTTTTGAAGAAATACTCTCTTGCTTCACTTATTTTTATTTGATAGTTAGTAATTTTTTAAGAAATTTTCTCTTGCTTGTCTTAAATTATTTTGGGAGAAAGAAAAAAATTATGCTCCTGATCTTCACTTATATCTGTTTGAGCTTATCAAAAGCAACACATGAAAATTAGTCCCAAAGTGATAGATATCCAAGAAGGATATAACAAATACTTTCATGAAGATCATTGGACAAAATAAACTTGATTCCTTGTAATAGTTTTGAGATATGATAATGGTGATATGTGAGTCATGTTAATGAGTAATTATGCTTTAGTAAGAATATTGGTGTTAAGGTTTGAGATTCCCTATGCAAGCACGAAAGTCAATAGTCATGCAATGAAATTACATCCTACTTGTGGTGCATTATTCGGTGTTAATTATGTTTAATGCTCGCTTATGAGATTATTCGTTCCTTGGTTGGTCGCTTCCGAGTCTTTTGCTAGCCTTCATTTTGCACTAAGTATGATCACTACTTGCGCATCCAAAATCATTTAGCCCAGGTTTGCCAAATGAGTCCACCATACCTACCTATATGCGGTATTCCTTTGCCATTCTAAGAAAATTTGTATGTGCCATCTCTAATTTTCAAAATAAATTTCTCTTTTTTGTGCTCGTACCACTCACGAGGCGGTGAGGGGTGGCTAATATTTTCCATGCTAGATGTGTTATTCTCAAGATGAGTGTTTATTCACTTGTCATTGCACGAGAGTAAGGCAAAGGATTAGGGATGCCCAGTCCCGAAATGAAAAATGAATTTACTTTATGTTTTCAAATAATAAATTCCTTGGAAAGTGTTGGTATGTAAGGCAACCGTGGATTTGGCTAGCCATGGAAAGTGAAAGGTTGGTGGAAAAGGAATAAACTTTATTTTATGTTTGAGAACCGCCTATGATATATCTAACATGGAAAGTGTGGGGAACTCTAAGTCATTTTTGTTGGCCGGAAAAGTATGCCACCCAAAGTAATTTTATCTCCCAATTTAAGCTTTGAGCTCTCGCACCTCTACAAATCCCTACTTCCCTCTACGAAGGGCCTTTCTTTTTACTTTATGCAACATTTATTTTGAATTTGAGTCTCCATCTTCTCTTATAAAGCACCAAGTAGGAAGCACTATGATCGTACTTGAGCATTGGGTGTAGTTAATATGCGAGTGTGTTTCATGAATGGATCAATGGTTGAGCATGATGGGCTAGGGATAACTTATTTTAGTATTGATATTTTGAAAGACATGATTGTTTCTTGATATGCTTGAGTATTTAAATCTCATGTCAAAACTAGACTATTGCTTTGAACCATAGAAAAGTCCAAATGTCCATGCAATAAAGAAAAGAATATGATATGGCATCTTAGGCATCATTCCACATCAAAAAATTTGTTTTTATCATTTACCTACTCGAGGACAAGCAGGAATTAAGCTTGGAGATGCTGATACGTCTCCAACATATCTATAATTTTTTATTGTTCCATGTTGTTATTTTATCATTCTTGGATGTTTTATAATCATTATATATCATTTTTGGTACTAACCTATTGACATAGTGCCAAGTGCTAGTAGTTGTTTTCTGCATGTTTTTTACATCACATGAAATCAATACCAAATGGAGTCCAAACTCAGCGAAACTTTTTGAGGATTTTTTTGGACTAGAAGACATCGAGTGGGCCGGAGAAGCACCTAGGGGTGCTCCGAGGGGAGCACAACCCACCAGGGCGCGCTAGGAGGCCCAGGCACACCTTGGTGGGTTGTGCCCACCTCGGGTGGCCCCCGGACCGCCTCTTTGCTCTATAAATACCCCAATATTCCAGAAACCCTAGAGGAGTCGACGAAAAACAATTCCAGCCGTCGCAGAGTCCTGAACCGCCAGATCCAATCTAGACACCATCACGGAGGGGTTCACCACTTCCATTGGTGCCTCTCCGATGATGCGTGAGTAGTTCCTTGTAGACCTACGGGTCCGTAGTTAGTAGCTAGATGGCTTCCTCTCTCTCTCTTTTGATTATCAATACAATGGTCTCTTCGAGATCCATATGATGAACTTTGAGTTTAAGATCAGATCTATATTTTTATCGATGAAGGTTATTTGAGTCTTCTTTGATCTTTTATATGCATGATTGCTTATAGCCTCGTATTTCTTCTCTGATATAGGGTTTTGTTTGGCCAACTAGATCTATTTATCTTGCAATGGGAAGAGGTGCTTTGTAATGAATATTGTCTACATCATGTCATCGTTCTTATTGCATTACTCCGTTTTTTCATGAACTTAAAACACTAGATGCATGTGATACGTCTCTGTCGTATCTAATATTTTTGATTGTTCCATGCCAATATTATACAACTTTCATATACTTTTGGCAACTTTTTATACTATTTTTGGGACTAACAAATTGATCCAGTGCCCAGTGTCGGTTCCTGTTTGTTGCATGCTTTTTGTTTCGTAGAATATCCATAACAAACGGAGTCCAAACGGTATAAAAACCGGCGGAGATTTTTTTTGAATATTTATGAATTTTGGGAAGAAGAATCAACGCGAGACGATGCCCGAGGGGGCCACAGGGCAGGGGCGCGCCCCAGGTGGCTAGGAGCGCCCTGGGCTCTCGTGGCCACCCCGTAAGGCGGTTGGTGCCCTTATTATGCTGCAAGAAAGCTAATATCCAGATGGAGATCGTGTCCAAAATTCAGCCCAATCAAAGTTATGGATCTCCTGGAATATAAGAAATGGTGAAAGGCCAGAATCTGGGAACGCAGAAACAGAGAGAGACAGAGAGACAGATCCAATCTCGGAGGGGCTCTCGCCCCAACCGTGCATGGAAGCCAAGGACTAGAGGGAGAACCCTTCTCCCACCTAGGGAGAAGGCCAAGAAAGAAAGAGAAGGAGGGGGATCTCCCCCCTCGCTTCCGGTGGCGTCGGAGTGCCACCAGGGCCATCATCGTGCGACGGCGATCCACACCAACACCTCCGTCATCTTCACCAACATCTTTATCACCTTCCCCCATCTATCTACAGCGGTCCACTCTCCCGCAACCCGATGTACCCTCTACTTGAACATGGTGCTTTATGCTTCATATTATTATCCTATGATGTGTTGCCATCCTATGATGTCCGAGTAGATTTTCGTTGTCCTATCGGTAATTGGTGAATTGCTATGATTGGTTTAATTTCCTTGTGGTTATGTTGTTGTCCTTTGGTTCCCATCATATGAGCGCGCGCGTGGATCACACCATTGGATTAGTTGTATGTTGATAGGACTACGTATTGGAGGGCAAGAGTGATAGAAGCTTCAACCTAGCATAGAAATTGATGCATACGGGATTGAAGGGGGACCAATATATCGTAATGCTATGGTTGGGTTTTACCTTAATGAATGTTAGTAGTTGCGGATGCTTGCTAATAGTTCCATTCATAAGTGCATAGAATTCCAAGTCAGGGATGACATGCTAGAAGTGGCCTCTCCCACATAAAACTTGCTATCGGTCTAGTAACGTAGTCAATTGCTTAGGGACAATTTCGCAACTCCTACCACCACTTTTCCACACACGCTATACTAACTTTATTGCTTCTTTATATAAACATCCCCTAGTATTTATTTACGTGCTCTTTATTGCAAACCTATCCCGTTACACCTACAAAGTACTTCTAGTTTTATACTTGTTCTAGGTAAAGTGAACGTCAAGTGTGCGTAGAGTTGTATCAGTGGTCGATAGAACTTGAGGGAATATTTGTTCTACCTTTAGCTCCTCGTTGGGTTTGACACTCTTACTTATCAAAAGAAGCTACAATCGATCCCCTATACTTGTGGGTTATCAAGACCTTTTACTGGCGCCCTTGCCGGGGAGCAATAGCGTGGGGTGAATATTCTCGTGTGTGCTTGTTTGCTTTATCACCAAGTATATTTTATTTGTTGTTCTAAGTTGTTCTCTATCTTTAGTTATGGATATGGAACACGAAATACCAAAAACAATTAGGTGTACTTGCTACTCATGGAGATGAGGAACCTCCTAAAACCCTCGATGCTCATTATGTGAAAGATATTATGTACTACTTTGATAATCCTGAGAAAACCCCATTCAACTATATAATGGGAGTAACGTTGGATCAACGTGAATACTTTATGGATTATCGCTTGACTCATAAAGGGAAATTGTTATGGGGTCAAATTTATATGTTGTGTTGGTATGCTCGGGATTTATGCTTGAGAAATGATTATACTTGTTGTTCTAGGATGAAGGCTCCACACCTTCCCTTTTCATGCGAATTTAATGATAATGAAACCTTAGCATCTTATGCTAATGATATATATGATTACTATGATGTTAAACAAATAGCAGAATTTGTTGCTTTTATGGGTGCTTATGAAATTGAATCTCTGTTTAAAAAGTATGATGCTTTTGATGATGATGTTTATAGGCCTGAAAATCTTGCTATATTGAAAAATTGCTATTTGAATTATGAATACAATGCCAATATTGATGCGTTTATTGAGAAGGTCTCCGCTGTCCAAGAAGAGACTAATATTTTGCAGGAATCTATGGAAGAAGAAATTGATGACATTGTGAGCTCATTAGATGAAAAATATGAGGAGGAGAGCGAAGAAAAAACGGAGGAAGATCGGATTAGCTACCCGTGCCCACCTTCTAATGAGAGTAACTCTTCAACTCATACATTGTTTAATTTCCCTTCGTGCTTACCAAAGGATGAATGCTATGATGATTGATATGGTCCCTTGGATTCGTTTGAAATATCCCTTTTTGATGAAATTGATGCTTGCTATGCTTGTGGCCATGATGCCAATATGAATTATGCTTATGGAGATGAACTTGCTATGGTTCCTTATGTTAAACATGAGATAGTTGCTATCGCACCCACACATGATAATCCTATTATCTTTTTGAATTCTCACAACTACACTATATTAGAGAAGTTTGCACTTATTAAGAACTATATTGATGGGTTGCGTTCTACTACTACACATGATGATTTTAATATGTATAATGTCATTGTGCTTTTTGCTCCTACTTGCAATAATTATGAGAGAGGAACTACGTCTCCGCCTCTCTCTGTTTCCAATACGTTAAAATTGCAAGAAACTGTTTACACCATGCATTGGCCTTTACTACGTATGCATGAATTGTTCTTTTATGACATGCCGATGCATAAGGATGGCAATGGGTAGGGTATGGGGCGGGTAGAGCAATACCATACCCATACCCGTGTAGTCAATGGGTACAAATTTCTATCCATACCCATACCCATGGGTATGAAACTTTACACGTACCCATACCCGATGGGTATCCATACCCATTTGGTACCCAATGGTTAGATCAAATAGTACACAAGTTATTCACAATTTTACATTCATCCATAGTACATTTGACAAAAAAACATTTATCTAAACTCAATAACGAATAGATGAGTATCAGACAATCTCAATTCAAATTGACAATTAATGACAACTTTAACATAGGTTCACGAAATGACCAAATAACATCCGACACGTAACATGTCAGTATAAATGGGTAGGGTATGGGTATATCCATGGGTACAAGCCTATACCCATGCCCTACCCATGAATTAATGGGTAGGGTATGGGTACTACCCATGGGTATAAATTTCTACCCATACTCTGCCCAAGCGGGTACGATATCCACGGGTACCCGTACCCATGGGTAACATTGCCATCCTTGCCGATACATAGGAAGAGAGTTTGACTTCGTTGTTGCATGATATATGTTGCTTTGTGCTCACTACTAAATCACAAATCATTGTTAATTAAAATTGCCTTTGATATATGATACGTCTCTACCGTATCTACTTTTCCAAACACTTTTGCCCTTGTTTTGGACTCTAACTTGCATGATTTAAATGGAACTAACCCGGACTGACACTGTTTTCAGCAGAATTGCCATGGTGTTGTTTTTGTGCAGAAATAAAAGTTTTCGGAATGACCTGAAAATCAACAGAGATTCATTTTGGAATATATAAAAAAAATCTATGGAAAGAACCAGACCAGGGGGCCCACGCCCTGTCCACGAGGGTGGGGGCGCGCACCCTACCTCGTAGGCCCCCTGATGCTCCACCGACATCTCCCCCGACTCCATATATTCACTTTCGGGGAGAAAAAATCATTGAGAAGGAATTATCGCGTTTTATGATACGGAGCCGCCGCCAAGCCCTAATCTCTCTCGGGAGGGCTGATCTGGAGTTCGTTTGGGGCTCCGGAGAGTGGAGATCGTCACCGTCGTCATCATCAACCTTCCTCCATCACCAATTCCATTATGCTCACCACTGTGCGTGAGTAATCCCAATGTAGGCTTGCTAGACGGTGATGGGTTGGATGAGATTTACCATGTGATTCAGTTAGTTTTGATAGGGTTTGATCCCTAGTATCCACTATGTTATAAGATTGATGTTGCTATGACTTTGCCATGCTTAATGCTTGTCACTAGGGCCCGAGTGCCATGATTTCAGATCTAAACCTATTATGTTTTCATCAATATATGTGTGTTCTCGATCCTATCTTGCAAGTCAATAGTCACCTACTATGTGTTATGATCCGGCAACCCCGAAGTGACAATAATTGGGACCACTTCTGGTGATGACCGTAGTTTGAGGAGTTCATGTATTCACTATGTGTTAATGCCTTGGTCCGGTACTCTATTAAAAGGAGGCCTTAATATCCCTTAGTTTCCAATAGGACCCCGCTGCCACGGGAGGGTAGGACAAAATATGTCATGCAAGTTCTTTTCCATAAGCATGTATGACTAGATTCGGAATACATGCCTACATTACATTGATGAACTGGAGCTAGTTCTGTGTCACCCTATGTTATAACTATTACATGAGGAATCACATCCGACATAATTATCCATCACTGATCCAATGCCTACGAGCTTTTCACATATTGCTTGCTGCTTATTTACTTTACCATTGCTACTATTACAATCACTACAAGACTACTATCGCTACTTTTACTATCGTTACCGTTACTTCCATATTACTTTGCTACTGAATTACCTTGCTGCAGATACTAAGTTTTCCAGGTGTGGTTGAATTGAAAACTCAACTGCTAGTACTTGAGAGTATTCTTTGGCTTCCCTTGTGTCGAACCAATAAATTGGGGTTAAATACTCTACCCTCAAAAACTGTTGCGATCCCCTACACTTGTGGGTTATCAAGACTATTTTATGGCACCGTTACCGACGAGCACAACTATATTCTTTAAGTCACTTGGGATTTATATCTGTTGATCACTATGAAAAACTTGAAAGACTCAAAAACCAAGATCTTTCCCTCAACTACGAGGGGAGGTAAGGAACTGCCATCTAGCTCTGCACTTGATTCACCCTCTGTTATGAGTAAATTTGCGACACCTACTCCTGCTATTGAATCTGATATGTCACATGTTCTTGATGATGCTACTTCTGCTATGTATGATGAAACTACTTCTATGATTGATAATACTGTGCCACTAGGTGAATTTCTTGATGAACAAATTGCTAAGGTTAGAGAGAATGCATTTATTAAAACTGATAATATTGATGAAAGTGACGATGAAGATTCTCCTCCTAGATATGAATAGCCTGTTGTTCCTAAGGGTTATGTTATGGATGAAGAAACTGCTAGAGACTTTCTTGCTTGCAATGATAGATATCATCTTAAGAAATTATTAGCTAAGCTGAAAGAAAAGTCTTTGAATGCTAGAATGAAATATGACCCTGCTTTTGCCACTTCACCTATCTGTGTTCCTGATAAGGATTATGGTTTCTGTGTCGATCCTAAGTTAATTACTTTGGTTGAATCTGATCCTTTCCACGGCTATGAATCTGAAACTGTTGTGGCGCATCTTACTAAGTTGAATGATATAGCCACCCTATTCACCAACGAGGAAAAAAAATCATTATTACCATATCCTTCAGTTATTTCCGTTCTCGTTGAAGGGTGATGCTAAGACATGGTTTAATTCTCTTGATCCTGGTTGTGTGCGTAGTCCCCAGGATATGATTTATTACTTCTCTGCTAAATATTTTCCCGCTCATAAGAAACAAGCTGCCATATGGGAAATATATAATTTTGTGCAAATCGAATAAGAGAATCCCCCACAAGCTTGGGGGAGGCTTCTCCGGTTACTTAATGCTTTGCCTGATCATCCTCTTATGAAAAATGAAATACTTGATATCTTCTATAATGGACTAATCGATGTTTCCAGAGACCACCTGGATAGTTGTGCTGGTTTTGTTTTTAGGGAAAGAACTGTTGATCAAGCTGAATTGTTATTGAATAATATGTTGACCAATGAAAACAATTGGACACTTCCGGAACCAGCTCCAAAGACAACTCCGAAGAAAAGGGGTGTTTTGTTTCTCAGACCTAGATATATGCAAGAGGCAAAGAAATCTATGAAAGAAAAAGGCATTAAAGCTCAAGATGTTAAGAATTTACTACCTATTGAAGAATTACATGGTCTTGATAAGCCGACACAGGTAGTAAAGGTAAATTCTCTTTATAGATTTGATGAAGGTGATATTCCTCATTATATGTCTGCTAGCCAATCTTTAGATGAGTCTGACAACTTCATTGTTAAACAAGAAAACTTCAATGATTATGTTGGTAGACAATTGCAACGTAATGCTTATATGATTGAACGTTTGAGTGATTATATGTCTAGAGTTAGAGGTGAACTGAAACTCATTAGTAAGCATGCTTCTATGGTTACCACTCAAGTAGAACAAGTACTTAAAGCACAAAATGACTTGCTCAATGAATTAAATAGTAAGAAAAATGATAATGCTATTAGAGTTGTGACTAGAGGTGGTAAAATGACTCAGGAACCTCTGTATCCTGAAGGCCACCCTAAGAGAATTGAGCAAGATTCTCAGAGAGCTAATGTAGATGCACCTAGTTCTTCTAAGAAGAAGAAAAAGAAAAATGATAGGACTTTGCATGCTTATAGTGAACCTCTTGCTGACACACCTGAGAATCCCAATGATATCTCTATCTTTGATGCTGAAACACAATCTGGTAATGAACATGAACCTACTGATAATGTTAATGATGACGTTTATGATGATGCTCAACCTAGCAATGACAATGATGTAGAGATTGAACCTGCTGTTGATCTTGATAACCCACAATCAAAGAATCAACGTTATGGTAAGAGAGACTTTGTATCTAGGAAGCACGGTAAGGAAAGAGAACCTTGGGTTCAGAAACCCATGCCTTTTTCTCCTAAACCATCCAAGAAAAAGGATAATGAGGATTTTGAGCGCTTTGCTGAAATTATCAGACCTATCTTTTTGCGTATGCGTTTGACTGATATGCTTAAAACAAATCCTTATGCTAAGTATATGAAAGATATTATTACCAATAAAAGAAAGATACCTGAAGTTGAAATTTCCACCATGCTTTCCAATTATACTTTTAAAGGTGGAATACAAAATAAACTAGGAGATCCAGGAGTACCCACTATACCTTGCTCCATCAAAGAAACTATGTTAAAACTGCTTTGTGTGATCCAGGAGCCGGTGTTAGTGTTATGCATCTCTCTTTATATCGTAGACTTGATTTGAATAAATTGACACCTACTGAAATATCTTTGCAAATGGCCGATAAATGAACTGCTATACCTGTTGGTATTTGTGAGGATGTGCCTGTTGTGGTTGCAAATGTTACTATTTTAACGGACTTTGTTATTCTTGATATTCCCGAGGACGATAGTATGTCTATTATCCTTGGTAGACTCTTTTTGAATACTGCAGGGGCTGTTATTGATTGCAACAAAGGCAATGCACTTTTCATGTTAATGGTAATGAGCATACGGTACACTTTTCGAGGAAACAACCTCAGGTCCACAGTATCAATTCTATTGGAAAATTTTCAACAATTACTATTGGAGGTTTTGAATTTCCTCTTCCTACTGTCAAGAAGAAATATGATATTCTTATTGTTGGGGACATGCATATCCCCATTGAGGTAACCTAGTGTTATTCGAAAATTCTCCGGTTTCACGTTATTCGGAAAGAGTTTGTTAACAAGACTTGATCAACCTTGTTAATGGATTCCTTTTGATGAGCATGAGATGGGTGAATCTAGAAATCACAACCTTCTGTACCCTCCTTTTACTTTCTGTTAGTTAGATTAAATAAAGAAAAACATAGTATTTTCTGTCTGTTTTCAGGGTTATCCATGCAATAAAAAAATACCCCAAAAATACAGTTTCTCCAAATGCGCCGAAAATGAAATATGATTCTTTTCAGAATATTTGAGAATATTTGGCACTGAGAACACAGTAGGGGAGCCAGCACCTGTCCACGCGGGTATAGGGCGCACCCACCCCCCTGGGCGCACCCCCTGTCTCCTGGGCCCCACGTGGCCCCCCTCCAGTAACTCGAGCACCCACACACTCCCTCTTCCTCCCAAAAAATCACCAACCAGCTCAAGCGCGAGTTCTAGCTCATCTTGCTGCCATTTTCGATCTCCTTGCTCAAAGCTCCATTCAAAAAACTGTTTGGGGAGATTGTTCTCCAGTATGTGACTCCTCCAATGGTCCAATTAGTTTTCGTTCTAGTGCTTTATTTATTGCAATTTTTTGCTGCTTAGGTGACCCTATTCTTGAGCTTGCATGTCAAATTTATGAGGTCCCAAGTAGTTATAATGCATGATATAGTCTCTAGGCTCTTGTGGGAGTAGTTGCTATCAATCTTGTTGAGTTTGGTTCAATTTTATTTTGAGTCACTAAAAAATTCAGAAATGTTCCAGAAAAAATGCATAGGAAAATCTACCAAGGTGGTTCCTCAAGGAAGCAAGGACCAAGGCTCGCGATACGTGAGCCGAATGATGAACTGCCAAGGGAAGCTCAAGTGTGGCCCTGTGCATGGCTGTTAGAGGAATTTATGATCCGGGCAGGTATCAAGGAATAATTTTACACATATGTGCATAATGTGGATATTGAGGACTTCGAGTCAGATAAATGCCCTCAATACTAGTACATAACTGATACCTTTGTGAGAAGGTTTAAATTTACATCTTCACGTAATTCCCTCACTGTCTTGTTTGATCTCTATGATAAATCTTATACTATGGACTTAGAAGATTTCAATGATGCTTGTAATCTCCCATAGTGGGGTAATGTGGGTGAACCTCGCAAATCTGCTTATAAGGACTTTCTTGCTAGTATCACTGTGGGGGAATCTAGAGAAGTCACCCAAGCTACCATAAGGAGCATTCATTTCCCTGCTATACATTATTTTGCTCTCTTCATTGGTAGATGCATTAACGGTAAGGATGAGGCTTGCCACATGTGCGTACCAGATCTTAGTGTCCTCAAAAGGGCGGTATCAGGTGATAGACAATATAATTTGGGCGCCATTGTTGCCCATAGGTTACATCTTAACGGTTTAAATGGCGATTTGTTTGGTGGAATTTATGCAACTTTCTTGGCCAATTATCTTCATATACCCATACATGAGAATGATGCAAAGTTGCCTCCTGCTTTTCTATATTATAATGCCATGATTCGCCATCAATTCGTTGAGAGGGATGAACAGTCCCTCCAGTATCGACTAATCTTTGACAGGGGTCGCACTGTCCATATTGCTCTCCCTGCTCCTACTCTCTTTGACTTTCAGGCAAAAGGGAGATATACTATAACCAGGGAGGAGGCGAATGAGTATGAGGAGACGATGAGGGCAGCTCGTCTTCAGGATGCAGCTCGTCAGGCAGTAGCCGCTGCATCTCAGTACAACCCCAACTACGACTTTGGATATCCGTCAGGCCAGTACTGGCCATAGACCAACTGAGGCCAAAAGCCTAAGCTTGGGGGAGTACGTATTTCTCACCGACATTACATTCATGTTCACACATTTATTCCAGTAGTCGGTGCTCATACTTTTTCATTGTACTATCCATGCTAGTTTTATTTCTTTTCTTAGTCTTTTTTCTGTGTGTTAGAAAAACCTTAAGAAAAACAAAAAAAATTAGTTATAGTTTTTTTTAGCTAGTTTACTTTCCATGCCTGTAGTAGTAGTAGAAATTAAAAGAAAACTCAAAAAGATTTATCGTTCTTCTTTTGCTTGTTGGGAGCTTTCCCGTGTAAATAGTTTCTTTTCTTTTCTTTGGGGGTCAAGAGGAGAAGACCATAATTCAAAATGCTTAGTGGCTCTTATATGCATTGTTGTTGATTTAACCATGAGCCATATTACTTTGTCTTGTCTCCATTATTAAATGCTTGCAGATTCCAGCTTAGTCCAATGCACGTGCACTATTATTATTATCCACACCGTTCGGTCATGCGAGTGAAAGGCAATAATGACGATATATGATGAATTGATTGAGATGGGAAAATCTTGTATGAACTCGACCTCTCTTGTATTTGTAAATATGATAGTTCATCGTTCCTGATTCAGTCTATTATGAATGAAGCATGCTTGCAATGACAATTAGAGATCATAGTTGCCTATGCCATGCTTAATTATTCAGGAGTTTATAAGGGTCTATCTTGCGTGCCAACATGATATTAAAATGGTTGTGATGTGGTAGGATAGGGTGGTATCCTCCTTTGAACGATTCAAGTGGTCTTACTTAGCACATGTTCACGCATGTAATTGAAACAAAATCAACATAGCCTCCACGATATTTATGTTCGTGGTGATTTATATCCTACTCATGCTTGCATTCATTGTTGATTAATTTTAATGCATGTTCATGACTGTTGTCGCTCTCTAGCTGGTCGCTTCCCAGTCTCTTTCTAGCCTTCACTTGTACTAAGCGGGAATACAGCTTGTGCATCCACTTCCATAAAACCCAAAGTTATTCCATATGAGTCCACCATACCTTCCTATATGCGGTATCTACCTGCCGTTCCAAGTAAATTTGTATGTGCCAAACTCTAAACCTTCAAACGAAATTCTGTTTGTATGCTCGAACAGCTCATGTATCAACTAGGGTTGTCTATATCTTCCATGCTAGGTGGGTTATTCTCACGATGAGTGGACTCCGCTCATCATTCATGAGAAAATGGCTGGTAACCGGGATGCCCAGTCCCATGCTCAAATCATAATGATTAAACAAAACCCCCCCAGGGTTGTTGCCGGTTTGGACGGTACCCATTGTTTTGGGTCAGCCGTGGAGTGTGCTTGTTGGTGGTTGGGGGAGTATAAACTATACCATTCTGTTTGGGAACCGCCTATAATGTGTGTAGCATGGAAGATATCGAGAACTCTTGGTTGTTATGTTGATAATGAAAGTATACTGCTCAAAATATTATTCATATCTATTTCAAAATCGAGCTCTGGAACCTCTACAAATCCCTGCTTCCCTCTGTGAAGGGCCTATCTATTTACTTTTATGTTGAGTCATCATCCTTTTATTAAAGAGCGCCAGTTGGAGAGCACAGCTGTCATTTGCATGTATTGCTATTAATTTGCATTGAGTATGATTGTGAATGGATCTCTTTTACCATGAATTACAATGTCTAGTCAGTCCTTGATCTTCAAAGGTGCTCTGCATTTATGTTTTGCGATCTTAGAAAGGGCTAGCGAGATACCATCTTGTTATATCATATTATGATTGTTTTGAGAAAGTGTTGTCATCCGAGGTTTATTAGTATTGCTTGCTAGTTGATTATGCCATTGATATGAGTAGACATGAGACCTGAAAGTTATTGTGAATGTTGTTAGTTCATAATCTTTGCTGAAAACATGAATGTTGGCCTTACATATTTACAACAACAAGAGCAAACAGAGTTTGTCAAAGTTTTTCTTTATCACTTTCAGTTTATCAACTGAATTGCTTGAGGACAAGCAAAGGTTTAAGCTTGGGGGAGTTGATACGTCTCCAACGTATCTACTTTTCCAAACACTTTTCCCCTTGTTTAAGCTTGAGGACTCTAACTTGCATGATTTGAATAGAACTAACCCAGACTGATGCTGTTTTCAGCAGAACTGCCATGGTGTTGTTTTTGTGCAGAAATAAAAGTACTCGGAATGACCTGAAAATCAACAGTCATTTATTTTGGAATATATAAAAAATATCTATGGAAAGAACCAGACCAGGGGGCCCACACCCTGTCCGCGAGGGTGGGGGCGCGCCCCCTGCCTTGTGGGCCCCTTGATGCTCCACCGACATCTCCCCCGACTCCATATATTCACTTTCGGGGAGAAAAAAATCAAAGAGAAGGAATTATCGCGTTTTACGATACGGAGCCGTCGCTAAGCCCTAATCTCTCTTGGGAGGGCTGATCTGGAGTCCGTTCGGGGCTCCGGAGAGTGGAGATCGTCGCCGTCATCATCATCAACCTTCCTCCATCACCAATTCCATGATGCTCACCGCCGTGCGTGAGTAATCCCATCGTAGGCTTGCTGTACGGTGATGGGTTGGATGAGATTTACCATGTGATTGAGTTAGTTTTGTTAGGGTTTGATCCCTAGTATCCACTATGTTATAAGACTGATGTTGCTATGACTTTGCCATGCTTAATGCTTGTCACTAGGGCCCGAGTGCCATGATTTCAGATCTGAACCTATTATGTTTTCATGAATATATGTGTGTTCTCGATCCTATCTTGCAAGTCAATAGTCACCTACTATGTGTTATGATCCGGCAACCCCGAAGTGACAATAATCGGGACCACTCCCGATGATGACCGTATGTAATGCCCAGGATGGGACTATATCTCCTACGTGTCGAGGCACGACTTAAAGATATAAGCCCATTCTGGAATGATCGCAAGTTTGGTACCTTTGCACATCTCATGTAAAAAAATAGGGATGGAAAATTGAAAAGATAGTTGGCTTACACTCGCCATGTCACACAAATACATTTCATGTTCAAACATCATTCAAATAAACATCACAGCCCATCTAAGGGTAAGATCCAAATGACAAGATACCAAACATAACTTAAACCACAGGTCTAGATCGAACCCTAGTAGAAGCTCTACTGATCAACCGGATAGTTCCCATAGTAGCGGCTACGCTCCTCGTCGTACTCCCAGTCTAGCTCAGTGCCATCGCCTGTGTAGCTCACCATCGTACCTGCATCTGGGGTGTTGAAGTAACTGTGAGCCACAGAGGGCTCAGCAATCCCGTTCCCGGGTAACACGACTATTTAAGCCTTGGGTGTGGAACAAGGCTGAATAAAGAACAAGAGGTTGCAGCAGCACTAGCCTAGCTTACGCAAAAGAGAGCGAGAAGAGAAGGTGCCTCGGTCGAGAGATGATCACGAAGTGATCCTAACTAAAGCAAGTCAAACATAACCCCACCGTGTTCACTTCCCGAATCCCTTTCGGAAAATGACCGTCACGATACACACGCTGGTAGTGTATTCGAACATGGTGTCAAGTTGTCTACAATCGGATATTAACAAGCTCCCATCTGCCACATAACCCGGGCACGGCTTTCGAAAGTTCATATCCCTGCAGGGGTGTTCCAACTTGGCCCATGACAAGCCCATGATCCGCGGAGTCGCAACTCCAAGGTGGGAAGGCCCGAGTATTCTCGGAATCCCGTGCTCAAGATACTCCGACTAAGGTAAGGCTAATCCAGCAAATCCTCCTGGCGTGCCGACACCCTGACAGTAGCCGCGCGTATCTAGTCTCAGGCCACGACCGGATGAGACATCCTACAGGTGTATGCCAGATACCTCGGGTTTCCCCAAGGCGGCCCCGCAGTCTGCTCGTTTCGGACCAACACTCATGTGGAGCACTAGCCCAGGGATGTTGATTAAAATAAAAGGGATAGCTAGTCCCTATGCAAGTTTTTAGTTATTAGGCGAATAGTACCAATGTTGGGACTTGCTGGAAAAGACTTAGCACTTAGCGGTTTATCGAGGGGGTCCCATAACCCCAACCGTGTGAGGAACGCATAATCAAGGAACATAACACCGGTTTATACGGTTCCTAGCGGCATGAGTGGAACAAATCACCAAGCAAAAGGCTTAGCCTTCCACCCATTGCCAATATATAGATGAGTTCATTTAATAATTAATATAGTGTGATATCCCAACAAGCTTCAACAAGAAGCAAGAATCTTCAATCTTCTCCTGCAACTAACAATGCTATAAGAGGGGCTGAGCGAAGCCTACGTATAGCCAATCAATGGTTTGCATGGGTAGGGTGGTTAGACAGGTTCATGGTTACAATAGGAGGCTGACAGGAAAAACATGGGCATCCAGGCAAAACTATAGATCGAGACTTCTAGCAATAGGCAAAGATAGTAATGGTATCCGGGTTCGGTCATCTTGCCTGAAGAGTTGTCGATGGGATCGTAAGAGGGGTCCTCGTTCTCAACCTCGGTAGTAACCTCGTGCTCGAACTCGTACTCGGTCTCAGCTTCCGGCTCTACTCAAACACAAGAACACAAGGCAACGAATCAAACAAGATGCAATGCGCATAAAAATTACTGGATGCATGGCTGATGCACTATGGAAGCAAAACAGATGCACTAAGGAAGCACAGAAAGTCTACTTAGGAAGCACAGTGTTACAGCACAACAATATGCATCAAGCAAAATGCTTCAAAACATGACAACAATAGGATAATATAAATCTACATGCAAAAACACACAAGTTACATATAGGACTTGCTCAAAACGGAGCAACGGGCTAAAAGATACAACCGAAACAATAAACATGCACAAGCTGAAAATAACAGCCACATAGCAACTTCGGGGCAAGAGATAAATGGCCTACAGCACTCGAACATCATGGCAATGAGCATGGACATAAACTAGACATATCCTACAGCAAACAAATCCATTGGAGCATCCCCAAAGGAGCCATGGATCAATAGCAACAAGCTATGACATATTGAACTTGACAACAAAAACCTGACAGCAGTAATTTGTTGCAACTTGGGAGCAAAATTTAAATAAGCTACAGCCACTCAAATTAGCATGTGAGAACATGAATGGATAGTCAACAACTTATACAACAAGGAATCATCAAGAGTCACTCCAAAACTATCATGGATTTTCCTAGAACAACAAGCAAACATGGCATCTGGAAATTACATATTCCAGACTTAGTGAAATTTCACTATGTTAAAACAACAGTAACATCATGGCATCTTTGTGAGCAAGTTTAAGTCACCTCAAAGCTAAACATGGCAAGTGGTAAGCACCACAGCAAAGTACTCATGATGGTGAATCCAAAACATCTAAGCATGCATCAAGGGGACAAACACAACGATAGCAACGAGTCCCTCTACGAGGCATCTCGTAACAAGTTTAACGACATAACAGCCACATAGCACTTTGCAAAGGAGATAAGCATGGCAAGATGAAATCTATCATGCAAGCTAAAGCACCCAACATGTAGAGCATTTCATGACGAACACGTGGACATATCATTTGCATCATTTGGATAAACATGCACCAAGTTATCATATTGCAAAGATGGCATGAAAATAACTACTAACAACAGTTTATAACAAGTAGCACTCTTCCAATAGATATTTAAACATCTAGATGACCTCAAACATGCATGGCACAATGGAACAAAACGTAGTACAAGTCTCCACGATCATTTTGACATATCATTTGCTCAAATCGGACCATCACACAAAAAGTTATCCACATTATAACACAGCATCAGACAAAGAAATTACCCAGGGACTTAGTGAAAAAAACGAGGGGCTACCTCCGGGTCAACGTAAAGTAAACGCGGGCTGGCGGTCGGGGATCAGGCTGGCGGTCGCAGATCGGGCTGGCGGTCGCGGATCGGGTCCACCGGCTAACGGCCCGGATCGGGCGATCCCGGCCCGCTAGGGTTGTTGGCCGATCGGGAGATCGGGATCGGGCGGTCGGGCTCCCCCGATGGAACACGCGGCGGCGCGGCGAGGTGGGAGTTCGGCGGCGGAGGGGCACAGCCCCGGCGGCGGGAGGCGCAGGGGGCCGGCGGCCTGGCCGGGGCGGCGGGCAGCCTCGCCGGCGGCGGTGGCGCGCGGCCTCGTGCCCTGGCCGGCGGGAGGAGGCGGCGAGGGGAGGAGATGGCCGGCGCGGAGAGGGCCCGACGGCGGCGCTCCGACGTGGAGAGGGTGGCGGGTCCGGCGGCGGTGAGCCCCGCGGAGGCGGAGTCGACCAGAGGAAGGAGGCGCAGGGAGCTCCTCCGGCGAGGCGGCGGCCGGAGGCGAAGAAGAAGACCGGCGGCAGCGGTGGGAGGTTGAAGACGACCCCGCGGGGCCCGCGTGTCGGGTCGGAAGCACGGATCTGGCACTACGGAAGCACGGCGACGAGCCTCGGAAGCATGGTTTTCTGGATGTCGGAAGCACGAATTTTCAACGGTGGAAGCACCGCGGATCAATGGTGGAAGCACCGGCGGCGCACTGTGGAAGCACAGGGTTTTCTAGACGCAAATTTTGGGGGAGATGGACGTTTATATAGGCACTAGGAGCTAGGGTTGTCCAAATGAGGTGAGGTTTTCAGCCACATGATCACAATTAGATGGCCTAGATGAAGGGAGTGGTTTGGGTTGGTTTGGTGGGATGTTGGAGGTGTGTCTTGGGCCTCAAAGAGGGGGTACTTTGAGCCCACGAGAATAACTGTTGGAGTAGCAACCGAACTCCAAACGCGACGAGATTTGGCAGGCGGGTTACACACACCAAAAAAACAACACACGACAAGTCTCATGCCAAACCGGAAAAGTTACACGGCCAAACACCAGAGTAGGCCACGGGGACGCCACGGACACGTGAGAGAGCTCCGGAACTCGAAACGGACAACGGAAAGAAACGAGTGGGACCGGATGCAAACAACAACACAAATGCAAGGCAATGCACATGACTACATGATATGGATGAATGAACACACGCACAGGACAAAAGACGAAAACCCGAAAAGACAAAGAACCCGGAATGGAATTGATGAAGCAAAATATATTATATATTGCCCAAAAGGGAAAATATTACATCCGGGGCATTACAACTCTCCTCCACTACAAAAAGATCTCGTCCCGAGATCTAGGACTGGAAAAAGGGAAGGGTACTCGGAACGAAGATGATCTTCTCGTTCCCACGTAGCTTCTCGGTCGGTATGGTGTGACCACTTGACTTTCAAGAATTTGATGGACTTGTTGCGGGTCTTGCGCTCGGTTTCTTCGAGAATAGCAATGGGATGCTCTCGGTAAGACAAGTCTTGTTGAAGATCAATCTCTTCAAACGGAATCATGCGTTCAGGAGTCTTGAAGCACTTTCGGAGTTGAGACACATGAAACACATCATGAACAAAGGCGAAGTTGGAAGGGAGCTCAAGTTGATAGGCTAGATCGCCTCTTTTGCCAAGGGTCTTGAAAGGCCCGACGTATCTAGGATCAAGCTTTCCTTTGATACCGAATCTTTGGGTGCCTTTCATAGGAGAAACACGGAGATAGACATGATCCCCAATGTTGAAAGCCAAATCACGATGCTTGCCGTCATAGTAGCTCTTCTGAAGCGACTGAGCGGCCTTGAGATTCTCACATATGACTTTGCACATTTCTTCGGCTTCTGAGATCAATTCATTGCCAAGAAGTTGACGTTCACCAGTCTCGGACCAGTTGAGAGGGGTACGGCACTTTCTGCCATAGAGGATTTCAAACAGAGCTTTGCCGGCACTTGCTTGGTAGCTGTTGTTGTAAGAGAACTCGGCAAATGGAAGGCAATCTTCCCATTTCATGCCAAAAGATATGACACAGGCTCTGAGCATGTCTTCTAGAACCTGATTCACTCGCTCGACTTGACCACTAGTCTGAGGGTGAAATGCAGTGTTGAACCTGATCTTAGTGCCCATGGCAGACTGAAAGGAGTCCCAGAACTTGGAAGTGAACAAACTTCCACGGTCTGAGGAGATAACTTGAGGAATGCCATGTAAAGACACAATTCTGGAAATGTACAACTCTGCCAATTGAGCTGCATTGATTGATTCTTTGACTGGAAGGAAGTGAGCGACTTTGGTAAGCTTGTCAATCACCACAAAGATAGAATCATTCCCTCTCTTGGACTTAGGAAAGCCAGTGACGAAATCCATTTCAATGTGGTCGAATTTCCACTCGGGAATAGGAAGAGGTTGGAGAAGACCGGCCGGACGTTGATTCTCTGCCTTCACTCTTCTGCAGACATCACATTCATTCATGAATTGGGCAATCTCCCTTTTCATGCGAGTCCACCAGTAAGATTGCTTGAGGTCATGGTACATCTTGGAACTGCCAGGATGAATCGAAAGGAGGGAATCATGTGCTTCGTCCATTATGAGCTTCTTGAGATCACGTTTGGGAACGACGAGTCTGTCCTCAAAGAACAAGGTATCTCTCTCATCAATGCGATAGCACTTGTATTTGGGAGTACCCTTTGCAATACCATGTTTCACTTTCTGCACCATAGCATCACTGAGTTGGGCCTCACGGATCTGATCTTCCAAGGTAGGAGCAACTTGAAAATTTGCATGAAAACCCTGCGGAACAACTTGGAGGTTGAGTTTCCTGAAAGCTTCACAAAGCTCAGGCTGGAACGGCTTGATAAGAAGGCTGTTGCAATATGCCTTTCTGCTCAAAGCATCTGCAATCACATTCGCCTTGCCAGGTGTGTATTCGATGCTAGGATCATACTCTTGGATCATTTCAACCCAACGAGTCTGGCGGAGGTTCAGATTCGGCTGTGTGAAGATGTACTTCAAGCTCTTGTGATCGGTGAAGATGTCGACTTTTCTGACCAACAGAAGGTGTCTCCACGTAATCAAAGCATGTACCACAGCTGCTAGTTCAAGATCATGTGTGGGGTAGTTCTTCTCACTTGGCTTCAGTTGACGAGAAGTGTATGCCACAATTCTCTTGTCCTGCATAAGCACACCACCAAGTCCTTGAAGAGAAGCATCACAGAATACTTCGTAGGGCTTGGACTCATCTGGACGAGTAAGAACTGGAGCAGAGACGAGCTTTTCTTTGAGAGTTTTGAATGCCACTTCACAATCTGGAGACTAGTAGTACTTGTCATTCTTCTGCAGCAAGTTGGAATGAGGCTTGGCAATCTTGGAGAAGTTCTCAACGAACCTTCTGCAATAGCTGGCAAGACCTAGAAAGCTTCGGAGTTGCTTGACGTTCTGAGGAGGTTCCCACTTGACAATTGCTTCAACTTTCTCGAGGTTTACCGCAATACCGTCAGCGGAGATGATATGGCCCAGATACAAGACCTTATCAAGCCAAAATTCGCACTTGGAAAACTTGGCATAGAACTTATGTTCACGGAGTCTGTCGAGAACCAGACGGAGGTGCTTTTCGTGATCTTCTTCACTCTTGGAAAATACCAAAATGTCATTCAGATACACAAGCACAAACTCGCCGGTGTAGGGGTTGAAAATGTAGTGCATCATTCTCGAGAAGGTAGGTGGAGCATTGGCGAGACCAAAGGACATGACTGTATACTCATATGAGTCGTAGCTCGTTTTGAAGGCAGTCTTGGGGATATCTTCTTCTTGAATGCGAATTTGGTGATAGCCCATTCTGAGATCGAGCTTAGAGAACACTTTGGCTCCTTTGAGCTGCTCGAACAGTTCGTTGATGTTGGGGAGCGGATACTGGTTCTTTATTGTCTTCTTGTTCAATGGCCGATAATCGACGCAGAGACGCTCCATGCCATCCTTCTTCTTGACAAATAAGACACCACAGCCCCAAGGAGACGTACTAGGCCTGATCAGACCCATACGCTCATGTTCATCAAGCTGCTTCTTCAACTCCTTTAACTCTTTAGGAGAGAGCTTGTACGGACGCCGGCATGCTGGCTCAGTACCAGGCTCGAGTTCAATGACGAATTCCACTTGACGGTGTGGAGGCATGCCTGGAAGTTCTTCAGGAAAGACGTCTTCGTATTCGTTAACCACCGGGATTTGAGATATGGCATTCATCTTGCCCTTGTCATTGAGAGAGAAAAGCTTGATTGTGTTATCCCTGGAGGCAAAGATAATCACATCTTCATCGGAATGAGTAATCTTGACTTCCTTCTATGCACAGTCAATTTGAGCATCATGCTGAGAAAGCCAATCCATTCCGAGGATAAGGTCAATGTCAGAATTGCCGAGAACCACCGGAGAGGCCAGAAATCGATAATCCACCATGCGAATAGAAACATCCGAAGCATATAATCTTGAAGTCATGCATTTGCCCAGAGAAATAACTTGCAACATCTTTGGCAAAGGCACTGTGCCCACATTGTGCTTGGATGCAAATGGAAATGACATGAAAGAATGTGAAGCACCAGAATCAAACAACACTTTAGCAGTTATAGAGTTAACTGGAAGGTTACCCAATATGACATCAGAAGAGTTCTCTGCCTGAGCTGCAGTCATCAGATTCACCCTTGCTGCCTTTGGATCATGCTTGACAATAGCCGAACTGACAGGTGGAGGAGGCGGAAGACGCTTTGGGTTCGGACATCTGTTAGCATAATGACCCTTCTGGCCACACTTGTTGCAGACCACTTCTGAGAGAGGATGGAAATGAGAACCACTTGACTTGGAACCTTGAGACTGAAACTGATTCTTCAACTGGTTGCTTGGGTTGGGTGGGTGGGAGAAACCACGGCCACTAGAGTTCTTGTTGTTGTTGTAGGGAGCTCGGATCACTTGAGGAGGAGGAAGCCAAAATTTCTGTTGCTTCGCGACAACTTGAGAAGATGACGAGGAGTGAACGGCATCTCGAATCCTCTTTTTGGAAGCCTCCATCTTGAGCTGGGCTGCCTCTTGCTTAAGCGCCATGTTATAGAATTTGTTGAACTCGTCGGGCTCGAACAAGGTGAGAGCAAGTTGAAGTTCATTCTTGAGACCTCCACGGAACTGATAGATCTTGCTCTTGGCATCTGGTATGTCTTGCTTAGCATAGCGGGCGAGGTTTTGGAACTTGACATTATACTGGTAGACAGTCATAGAGCCTTGCTTCAGGTTGCGGAATTGCTCACGCATACCCTCGATGACACTTGATGGAATGTGGTGAGAGCGAAAGTCCTTGCAGAAATCATCCCAAGAGATCACACGCCCTTCTCTGGAGTCTTTGTACTGCTGCCACCAGTCAGCTGCTTGGTCCTTGAGTTGAAAGGCTGAAAATTTCACATAGTCCTCAGGCCTTACCTTGCTGCACTCAAAATGCTTCTTCATATCGGTAATCCAATCTTCCGCATCGAGAGGGTCGACACAGTAACTGAAAGCCTTTGGTTGATTAGACAAGAACTGGTTGAGCGTAGCATGGTGCTGTTGGTTGAAGAAATTGCCTTGGTTCCCTGGAACACCCTGATTTGCTTGATTTGCTTGCATTTGCTGCATCATCTGCATCAACACCTGGGTGTTCTGATTTGTAGTCTGCATAATCGCTCTCCAAGCCTCGGACGGAGGAGGAGGGGAAGGAGGACGATCTGGAACCTCTTCACCCTCTGGGTTAGCGTTGGGATCCCGTTTCGGAGCCATCCTGAAATAGATGACCACCACTCAGCAATTGATTGAAAGAAGGTATAAGCTGAAACAACGGATAGAAATGCAGCATAGTCTTCACAAGAATCATTCGAACAAGAGGGACGAATGAAATTCTCAGTTTAATGATAACAACAATCTTCACGAGAAGCCACTGGGAGACAAAATTTAAATATGAAAAACACAAGGTACGGATGGAACAAACACAAGATAGGAGCATCGTTCGACATCTTTGTGCTATAAGATTATGGAACGCGTTACGAAAGGGTTTTGCAATCCCCGGATCAGCATAGCCAAGGACCCTTTAAGATGCAACTCCCGATCGGAACATCGGCCATAAAACCACTTCACTCAATGTAGAACCCCGAACTCGCTAACCTGCATTCGTTGGAAGAATGCCTATGATCTACTGGATAAACCCACCTATTAATTTTCGAAAGTTCCCAGTTATGCAATCAGGTGTTGGGGATATAGGGGAAGCATCGCACACTCAACTCTAATCCTACATCCAGCTGTATCCATCCTTCAACACATAACCAGTCTTTCTCGGAAACCGTCTACCTCGGACCTTCGAAAAGCATCCACTATACAAAGCTATGGCAATACTCCCGAACTACCTCCCCAGTACTGGGTGATGTCGGGGTTATCTTGCCACTAACCGTATACGAGAGTTTTCGATGTCGGCCGTCTTAAGTATTCTAGTACTGTCGCGATATGCTTGTGACGACAATACCCCGAAGCTCAACTCCCCGGGACACTGCCACAACCCCTAATGTCAGGAGGCATCGAGAACAATATTCTCATCACAAGGACATCGAAACAATCCAACAATACTCGCGAGATTCCTAAAAAAAATTTGGTGCAATTTTTGAAAGTAGAAGAGGCAAGAGTAGTCGTCAGGAGTCCTCACCAGAGTGAAAGGGGACGAGGAGCAAAGAAATCCTACTCTCCGATATAAATATAGGACTCAAAACATTTTCAGTGTGTGCCTAGACTCGACCGTCAACGATTCGATCAATCAGTGGGGGCTTCTAGGTCGGAGAAGGCTCTGAATACCAACTTGTAATGCCCAGGATGGGACTATATCTCCTACGTGTCGAGGCACGACTTAAAGATATAAGCCTATTCTGGAATGATCGCAAGTTTGGTACCTTTGCAAATGTCATGTAAAAATATAGGGATGGAAAACTGAAAAGATAGTTGGCTTACACTCGCCACGTCACACAAATACATTACATGTTCAAACATCATTCAAATAAACATCTCAGCCCATCTAAGGGTAAGATCCAAATGACAAGATACCAAACATAACTTAAACCACAAGTATAGATCGAATCCTAGTAGAAGCTCTACTGATCAACCGGATAGTTCACATAGTAGCGGCTACGCTCCTCATCGTACTCCCAGTCTAGCTCAGTGCCATCGCCTGTGTAGCTCACCATCGTACCTGCATCTGGGGTGTTGAAGTAACTGTGAGCCACAGAGGACTCAGCAATCCCGTTCCCGGGTAACACGACTATTTAAGCCTTGGGTGTGGAACAAGGCTGAAGAAAGAACAAGAGGTTGCAGCAGCACTAGCCTAGCTTACGTAAAAGAGAGCGAGAAGAGAAGGTGCCTTGGTCGAGAGATGATCACGAAGTGATCCTAACTAAAGCAAGTCAAACATAACTCCACCGTGTTCACTTCCCGAATCCCTTTCGGAAAATGACCGTCACGGTACACATGCTGGTAGTGTATTCGAACATGGTGTCAAGTTGTCTACAACCGGATATTAACAAGCTCCCATCTGCCACATAACCGCGGGCACGGCTTTCGAAAGTTCATAACCCTGCAGGGGTGTTCCAACTTGGCCCATGACAAGCCCATGATCCGCGGAGTCGCAACTCCAAGGTGGGAAGGCCCGAGTATTCTCGGAATCCCGTGCTCAAGATACTCCAACTAAGGTAAGGCTAATCCAGCAAATCCTCCCGGCGTGCCGACACCCTGACAGTAGCCGCGCGTATCTAGTCTTAGGCCACGACCGGATGAGACATCCTACAGGTGTATGCTAGATACCTCGGGTTTCCCCAAGGCGGCCCCGCAGTCTGCTAATGTGGAGCACTGGCCCGGGGTTGTCGATTAAAATAAAAGGGATAGCTAGTCCCTATGCAAGTTTTTAGTTATTAGGCGAATAGTACCAATGTTGGGACTTGCTGGAAAAGACTTAGCACTTAGCGGTTTATCGAGGGGGTCCCATAACCCCAACCGTGTGAGGAACGCATAATCAAGGAACATAACACCGGTTTATACGGTTCCTAGCGGCATGAGTGGAACAAATCACCAAGCAAAAGGCTTAGCCTTCCACCCATTGCCAATATATAGATGAGTTCATTTAATAATTAATATAGTGTGATATCCCAACAAGCTTCAACAAGAAGCAAGAATCTTCAATCTTCTCCTGCAACTAAAAATGCTATAAGAGGGGCTGAGCGAAGCCTACGTATAGCCAATCAATGGTTTGCATGGGTAGGGTGGTTAGACAGGTTCATGGTTACAATAGGAGGCTGACAGGAAAAACATGGGCATCCAGGCAAAACTATAGATCGAGACTTCTAGCAATAGGCAAAGATAGTAATGGTATTCGGGTTCGGTCATCTTGCCTGAAGAGTTGTCGATGGGATCGTAAGAGGGGTCCTCGTTCTCAACCTCGGTAGTAACCTCGTGCTCGTACTCGTACTCGGTCTCAACTTCCGGCTCTACTGAAACACAAGAACACAAGGCAACGAATCAAACAAGATGCAATGCGTAGAAAAATTACTGGATGCATGGCTGATGCACTATGGAAGCAAAACAGATGCACTAGGGAAGCACGGAAAGTCTACTTAGGAAGCACAGTGTTACAGCACAACAATATGCATCAAGCAAAATGCTTCAAAACATGACAACAATAGGATAATATGAATCTACATGCAAAAACACACAAGTTACATATAGGACTTGCTCAAAACGGAGCAACGGGCTAAAAGATACAACCGAAACAATAAACATGCACAAGCTGAAAATAACAGCCACATAGCAACTTCGGGGCAAGAGATAAATGGCCTACAGCACTCAAACATCATGGCAATGAGCATGGACATAAACTAGACATATCCTACAGCAAACAAATCCATTGGAGCATCCCCAAAGGAGCCATGGATCAATAGCAACAAGCTATGACATATTGAACTTGACAACAAAAACCTGACAGCAGTAATTTGTTGCAACTTGGGAGCAAAAGTTAAATATGCTACAGCCACTCAAATAAGCATGTGAGAACATGAATGGATAGTCAACAACTTATACAACAAGGAATCATCAAGAGTCACTCCAAAACTATCATGGATTTGCCTAGAACAACAAGCAAACATGGCATCTGGAAATTACAGATTCCAGACTTTGTGAAATTTCACTAAGTGTTAAAACAGCAGTAACATCATGGCATCTTTGTGATCAAGTTTAAGTCACCTCAAAGCTAAAAATGTCAAGTGGTAAGCACCACAGCAAAGTACTCATGATGGTGAATCCAAAACATCTAAGCATGCATCAAGGGGACAAACACAACGATAGCAACGAGTCCTTCTACGAGGCATCTCGTAACAAGTTTAACGACATAGCAGCCACATAGCACTTTGCAAAGGAGATAAGCATGGCAAGATGAAATCTATCATGCAAGCTAAAGCACCCAACATGTAGAGCATTTCATGACGAACACGTGGACATATCATTTGCATCATTTGGATAAACATGCACCAAGTTATCACATTGCAAAGATGGCATGAAAACAACTACTAACAGCAGTTTATAACAAGTAGCACTCTTCCAACAGATATTTAAACATCTAGATGACCTCAAACATGCATGGCACAATGGAACAAAACGTAGTACAAGTCTCCACGATCATTTTGACATATCATTTGCTCAAATCGGACCATCACACAAAAAGTTATCCACATTATAACACAGCATCAGACAAAGAAATTACCCAGGGACTTAGTGGAAAAAACGAGGGGCTACCTCCGGGTCAACGGAAAGTCAACGCGGGCTGGCGGTCGCGGATCGGGCTGGCGGTCGCCGATCGGGTCCACCGGCTAACGGGCCGGATCGGGCGATCCCGGCCCGCTAGGGTTGTTGGCCGATCGGGAGATCAGGATCGGGCGGTCGGGCTCCCTCGATGGAACCCGCGGCGGCGCGGCGAGGTGGGAGTTCAGCGGCGGCGGGA